>JAOTQQ010000002.1:13586153-13674720 GCA_026546715.1 Gallinago undulata | reverse complement strand
GATGTTACTGTCTGTCTGAGAAGAACCAAGGCTGAAGACAGAGCTGAAAACATTGTTGTGTTACTTAAATGATCTTTCAGGAAAAGCTCCAGGCCACTGATTTTGAATCAATATAAAATCATATAACTCATTGATGACTAAAGCCAGTCTTCATGTTCAGCAATAGGGGGGTGAGTCAGATTCGTAGAGAACATGAAAATATTTCATTTGGAAAATATTTCCAGAAGCCTCTGCATTCTCCTATCTTACTAGAAATTTTTGAGTTCAATTGGCATTCTGATCTTCTCTGTGCTGATAATAAGCAAGATACAACAGCCCAGAAGAAAATTAACAATTCTGCCTTTACAGCAGGGGTATACTGTTTTTCTCTGTTTAAGGCATGGGCCAGATATTGCATAATATAGAAAAAAACCCCAAAAGATTGAACAGCTTCTTGTTAAGAGAACAATATCTATTTTATGCAGTGAAAGGGACAGGGGTCCAGGAGAAACAATTGTATGTGATCATGCAATTAAAGGCTTTATCATACCATATATCCATGAGAGGACTCAAAAAAAAGTTGCATAAACAAATTTAATTTTTGTATTTTGTAATTTTTAAAATACTTGCTTCAAAACCTTGCAATGCCTTTCTAGTGCATGCTTTGGTATGTAATTTAAGTTTTACAGCCTCTGCTTATTTCACATTTCTGTTGCTATCTGAAACTGATCCAATCCCTTCTCAAAATATAGCTGTACTCATCAAGGATAAAATGTATATTTACATTGTATAAAAGAGAGCCACACAAAGAATGCAAACAAGAAAGGGTTATAAGAGTGGGGCTGAGCTACAGCAGTACTGAGGTAAAACAGATTGGCTTAATTGGAAGAGCTTTGCATGATGAGGTTCTGGTGGGAGAATATCTTATTGCTTAGCCAGATGTTGTGAGTTTATCCTGCATGTGAGAGAGATGACACAGCTCATTTGTTCTTCAGAGCCCTGTAGTGTTAAGCAGGGAGTTGGAATACTTCAGTTACTACAACCTCAAAGGTAGGGGTTAATCCTAACAGGTTTTTGTGTTTTGGGGGTTTTTAAACAAACAACAAACTTTACTGAGGTATATAACTTTAATTGGGAACCATTTTGCTGAAGAAGTAGATGGAAGGCTGCTAGGACTGTAAGTAATTTGATTTCTATCTATTTTATCAAACCTTTTGTAATGGTTGTTGTTTTACTTGGTGCCCTTCCAGTAGGACTGGTGATGGATTTGGCTGTGGTACTTATTGCGGAATGCTTTCTGGGTTTGTGTGCCTTTTTTGTTCAAGTGTGAGAGAAATCAAGCTGAGTAAACTGGAAAGTGATAGAAAATCACCTCTTTACTTCTCATCTTAAACTGTTGCTTAGCCTTGAAGAGTTGCTTGTTGAACGGTTGTTGTTTGCCCCCCCCCTGAGGTGGATGCACTTCAGTGGGCAGAGATGTGAACTCTTTTTGTGAGGAGAAAAGGTCTGATGTGTGGAATTTTATTGTATGTATTTTTCTTCTCCATTAAGATTCTTACTGACGTCAGCAGAAGTGCCATGTGCTCTCTCAGTATAGGATGTGTAAAGCAAGTGGTACCTCAAGTGGGTGGGGAAAAAACCCAAACTGTTGACCCTAGATTTACCTAAAACTGTCTAAATGATTAGTCATAAATAAATTAAACCTTATTGTTCTTTTATCAGTTATTTTGTACCTTTAATAATGTTAGAAGTTGAAATACATGTAAAATAGATATATAGAAAAAGTGTTTGCTGGTATATTGCTGCATTGTACAGTACTAATCTTCGTCCCCCCTTTGGGATATGTCTGTAAGAGTGGGCACCAGGATGGTACAGCTGTCTGCATCTTGAGCCATAACGACAAATGGTGAAAAAGAGAGTCCAGAACTCATAGCGTGAGGGCTGTGTTACTGCCTCTGCATCTTTAGCTGATGTTCAACCTTATGGCTGCTATAATTCAGATATTCAGCTCTTTCCCTGAGCTTGCAAAACTCAGCGTGAGCCTCGCCCTCTGCAGACGCCAGGCTGTGGGGCTGGTGGGACAGTTCTGCTGAGCATCGCTGCGCACGTTAACCCGGGGTCTGTGCCCACCAGTTCACACAGCTCCGCCGTGGGGAGAGATGGATTTCACTTGTGTGTATTGCAATTTACAGAGACTTTGGTGTTGCATACAGGGGTAAAATTAATTTTGTGTGCCTTTAGGGTTTCAATTATATTGGTGTCCTTTTACTTCTTCATAATGAAAATTCTTCCTTCTAAACTCATACAGCTAATATGTTTAGCAATTGATGTTCTTACAGGTTGGGAATTGTGGGACATCAGACTTGTGAGTTAGAACTCTATATTTTGGGAGGAGAACTCTCTAAGCTTTCTGGGATGCCTGGACACTTGATTGTTGTCGTAGTACCTCTTGCTGTCTGCGTAGGCTTTTGTCGTGTGGGTTAGTACATCCATTTCTGAATCAATAAAAACTCTTCCCATGACTGACAGCATCTATCTGCATAGTCAGGTAAATGACCACTTGGCTATATGCTCTGCCACTTGTGCAAAGAGAAGCACAAGACAGTCCAAACAAAACTGCCAGTCACATTTAATGCAAACGTAGGCTACTGTTCAGTCTACGCACTGGGCTAAGACCAAGTACAAATGATGGAGAAACAGGAGTTGAAGGTACTTCTTCCACAATATTTTACTGAGCGTAGTATCACTGATTGAGGGGGAGGAAAAAAAGAAGTTAATTACATACTGTGAAGTCCATGTAAGAAGTAATGATTTTGTACCATGAGCTGACAAGGAAAGAGTTAACGTAGCCTCTGTGAGCAGCACAAGCACTAATGGACTGTGAGGGTGGCTGGGGCAGCTGCTGTGAGTGAGCAGCCTCCCCTGCTCTCATCACATGGTGGTTGCTCAGGACTGGGATCACAGGTGCCCATGGGTAAAACACGGGTTGCTAAGGCTCACCTGTGGAGGAGGGTTTCCTTTTTTTTTTTTTCCCCTTTCTTTTTTTCCTTGTTGTGTTGAAGTCTGGTGGCATGTGATTATTTTAGTCTTTCGCTTTAAGTCCTGAGGAGATTTATTTTTAGTGGTGCTAGATGTCTAGAAGAAGGGATTCTTCTGGCCGAGTGAGAACTGAGATCTGAAAAGCCAGACATACGTGATTTGGCTGAGATTTGAAAGTCTGACCCATCTCCTTGGAACCTGATACTGGCTCATGTGCCTTTCTCCAAATCCGACCTGCTTTCATCTGAGGGTCTGCAGTCCCCCATTGTTTAGGGGAGTCAGGGCAGTGTGGGTGATCCATCAAGGCCTTCCGTGCGTTTATTACTGCTGGCTGATGCAACTGTTCTTTATGAAAGAATTTGGTTCCTTCTTGAAAGGCAAACGGAGTCAGTCCTGCTGCATCCTGTGCTCTCTGTGCGTGGCTTCACAATTTCACAATACGGGTCTCTCTTCCTATGCCATGGCCGAGCCTCACCCCCCACTCCTCACCCAGCCTGATAATGAAGCGTTCTCTCCTTACTGCCCTTGCCACTCCAGCGAGGAGATGGAGGTGCGGGGCTAGATGAGGCCACGAGGCTGTTGATCTCTTTCAGCAGCTTGTAATTCTGGGCACTCGGGTTGAGGTTAACTTGCCTGAGATCTGGCAGACCCAAACGCTTTTATTTCCTCATGGCTCCGCTGCCGAGTAATAGTGGATAATGGAAAATCAGCTGCGTCCTCTCTGTGCCAGTACTAAATTTCTGCTTCTGAACAATCCAGACTATCTCCAGGAGCAAATAAAACATTCGGTTCCAAACTCTTCTATGTCTGAACTGCCAGATCTTTTGACTACGTCCAGAACTCCCTGATCATGAAAACGCTTGACTCTTTCTTCCCCAAACACTTTGTCTTCTATGCATTGTGTAAAATAGAAAAACTCTAATCAAAATTAATTCAAAAAAGTAAATCGAAGTTCTAATTATAGAACTTGATTCTATTTTTACAGGGTCATGCTAAAATATTGGGGGGGAGGGGCAGTGGGAAGGGCTTTTTTTTTTTCTCCAAAGGCAGCCATTGCTACTGTTAGACAATCTACACCCAAAACCAGAATGACAATTAGAGACATTCAACTTCTGTCTTAACTGATGTGCAAACATCTTCGGAGAATAGTATTTTACTACAGGTTTATTATAGATTAATGGTTTAGTGATCCATGTTCTTTAACTCTTTGCCCCTTTTACAATCTTAATATTTTCTGCCTTCAATGATGACATAACAGTTTATATTTGATTTGTTCTTTCTTTTTCTGTGTGTTATTATAGTCTGTAACTGTGAGGGTCCTGCCTCGTTGCACCTTAAGTTTATCGTGTTAGAAATGTATCTCTCTCCTGCGTTGTCTGCTATAAGTGTCCCTGACCAGCAGTACAAAGTAAGAGAAAGTGAACAGAAACATATTTCTTTATCTTCACCTCCTCCTTCTGCGTAATGATGCTCTGGGAGCAAGGTCAGTGTCCCATCTTCTCTCCTACTCTGTGGCCTCTAGATCTTACTTTCAGATTAGCTCTACCTTAAAAGAAAATAGGAGTTCCTCTACCTGAAACCTGCTTTTAATTAAAAACAAAAATCCCATACGTTTACTGTAATCTACTCTTGCAGATATTAGTCTTAAAGTGTGTTCAGTTTGTTCTAGTTGTTAAAACTTTGTTCAGTTGTGAGAAGTGTTGTGCTTCTGCCTCTGAAATCTTCATTAGTATGTAAAACTCTGATATTTTTCAGACTTCAGATTTTAATGTTGTAAAGAAGAGGGACCATTACTAAGTCTGCAAAGCAAAAGTGGAGTTTTCTCAGGCCGTTAGAAATAGATAATTTTTTTTTTCCCCCCGAAGAATACACTTACTATGGGTTGAATACAGATACAAGTCAGTCTCTGTCCTGAGTAGTCCTGACTATTCACTCAGTTGGCCTTTTCATTGCTCCCCTGGTTTTAAATGCACAGTTTGTACCCTTCAACTCTTCTTTCTTGCTCTTTTTTCACGGCTTCTCTGAACAGATAGTGACTCATTGTATGCACAACAATACTGGACCCTGGTTCAGGAAGCACAAATGAAGCTTTTCTTGCATTGCTTGTCTGTTTGGTAAGGGCAGAGTGAAGTGATAAAGCTTGCTGTGAAAACCAAAAAGCCACGGAGTTTTTGTTGTCAGGTCACGTGTTGGCACAAGACCATGCAAGAGAGACAGGCTTCAGAAAATATTCCTGGTTTACAAGGGGGGGAGGGGAGGGCAGGAAATAATTGAAATGGTACATAGGCTGGAAACATCTGAGAGGACTGGACAACTCAGAGAAAGCAGTTATAAGAATGAAAACCGGGCATGTAAATCTCCAGACTAGAAACAGTAGTATAATTGACTCCCAGCTCTTGAGGAAACTAAGGAGGAACAGTTGTTGCTCTTCATGACGACAGTCACAAAATGTTAGTAAACTCTAGCACAAAACTGACATCACTAACAATGCTCAAACTGTCATAAAATAGAAGAACTGCTAAGAACAGTGGAATGGTGGTGGGTGCTCTGGTAGAGGTTCCAGTACGTGCCCACTTGCGGCGGCTATGACTTGCTGGCTGCTGTCTTGGTGAATTCCAAGGACTACACAGACCTTGGGTCAGTTGGTTTCCACTGAGGAAAATTGTCATTATTCCCAGTCACCAATTACTACTTAGATACTGGAAGGCACTGACTAACAAATGAAGCAAGGTTTCTTGCCACATCAGCTTCAATCTAAAGATAATGAATGCCAAATACCGTTGTATAAAGAGATGCAGAGGATAATGTGGCACCTTCACGTTTTGGTCAGGGTGGTAATATGATTTGAGGAAGGCCGAGGTTGTCATCTAGAAGTCCCATGGCAAGAATACATATGTAAAGAAAGTAAGGTTTGTGAGTCTGAGCTCTGACAAGAGAAGAGATTTTTAAAAAGCAACAGACCTACATTTATAATATAATTTTGGGAATGGACTTGTGTCCACCACAGCCACGCATCCTGAGCTCTGTATCTTGAAGCCTTTCACATTAATGTTAGGCTCTCCAAAAATACAGCATATGGGGGGAAAAAATCTTTCATTTCCAAGACTTTAGTTTTGCCGTTGATTAAGCCCTGATCAACAGCCTGTTGGTAGTGACTTAGAGCTCTCCAGGAAGGAGAGCAACTTTACATCTGGAGCTCACAGTAAATCAAGAGACGTCCCACAGCAGGAGTGCATAGATCTTGGAGAAAACTAGATAGAGCTGCTCTACGCATTGAGATGATGTAGACTACCATGCCCACAGCAGGGAGGAAGAATGAGGACTCCTGGTTTTTTGCCACCCTGCTCTGGGCTTGCTGCTCAAAGGGAGCAGAAGTAAAGTAATCATTAAAATTCTCAGAGGGCAGAACATAACCTTCACCTGCCTGTAGACAGTGGCTGACAAGGGTGGATCCTAGTAGCTTTACTGGTGAGAGGATTCAGCTTTACTGGTCAGAGGATTCAGTCACACTTCCAAAGTAAGCCTGGGTGGTTTTGTTTCAGGGCTTAATTAAAGTGAATTGAAGAATTACAAGAAGGGAGGGAAACGAGCATTCACAAAAGGAAACATGTTGAAGATGCATTATGTCCCTAGTCTCTTTCCACTAATGGATTCAAATCCTTAATGAAAACAATATCACTCAAGAGAAGATGGAGCAGATCACATGAATCCTAGCATGAAGGGGTCAGCTGGCCCACACAGCCACCTCTTGTTGCCATGGGGAAAGGCCAACAGCGATGCTGAGAGCAAAGCAAGGGAAAACTCTGGAAGTCACTCTCAAATGCTACCAGAGATCTGCCATCATGGTGAGGGGCAGCATGTAAGAGCCGATTCAGAGTAAAACAGGTAAGGACTGTGTAACCAAACATACTGGGGGTTTGGGTGAGGGAACCTGAGATCCAGATGTGAAATGAGCTGTCGGCTTCTAATATTTTCTTCAAGTGGTCTGAATCCAAAAACGGGGAATCAACAACACCCTTGAATACTAAGAGGTTTGAAATCCAGGCCAGAATCTTTCGATGTGTCATCTCGTTTCTCATCTCCAGTTGTAACCCATAGCAGCAGAAGAAAAGCAGTAAGAGCTTTGGCTGCTCATACAGCCGCAGAGGGTCAGCTGCCTCTTAAATAGCAGGTGCTGAGCTGAGGCTGAACCTGGAAGGTATAAGATCATAAAAGTGCTTCCAACAGGAATGGCAACTTCAAAAAGGGAGACTTCCATGCACACAGAGTGAAGAAAGTGCAGAGGAGGTACCAGAATAGGTCTGATTTTTATGGAGCCTGCAAGTCCTTTAAGGATTCCTCACCTCTTGAGCCGACCTGAATAAATGTTGCAAACACAACCAGTTCCTGGGATTCTGTGTCCTTCCTCTGGCTGCCCATGACTTTCCATTCCGTTCAGTGTTTTTCCCTTATACGGATGATGGTGGCTCAGCTCCTGGGAGAAAGAGCTGATACTAGTTATCATTTTATCATTGAACACAGCTGCTGTGAATTTTAATAGGTAAAGTCTTCTGCATCTGCGAATAACATATGGCTCACACGGAGCCGCAGCTTCAAGAGTCTCTTCCTGCTCACATCTCTCTCAGGTAGCTGTGGAATGGAAACCTGCCACTTCAGCAAAGGCATTTAAAGCAGGCAAGCTGCGGGAAGATACACTGTGTAAAGATGCTGTAGTTAATGTCAGGTATCCTAAGGTGTGCTTAATATAATCTTTCTGACTTTGCATTTGTGTACAGTAATATCCTCTAACGCTCTGCTGTTAATAGTTGAAGTGCTTCCAGGGTGGTGCAATTGATAACACGTATGTAGATCTTTAGTTGGCAGAAAAGGTCTTCAGTCAAGCGGGAAAGCTCATCTAAGCCTGCAGCTTCCTCGGAGGGGAGGCATCGTACCCAGAGGGTGCATTTTAGCTGCAGTGACTAGAGCTGTGGGAACTTTGCAATCTCGGAAGCAGCTGAAAATAATACACCTGACAAGGTTATTTACATGTTCTTACCCCGCAAACCGCTGCCCCATGTACCCATGCACCCTGCCCTCCTGGGAAGTGGCCACTCTTTTTAGAGCATATTTGCCATTTCGGTCACATCTCTCTGCTGTTGCATAAAAACAGGTATTGAATTTTCTTGCTGTCTCAGAACAGGAGATCACGACATCCTATGCAGCTGAAAGCAGTGCCTCGGGTATTGGGACACAATTACCTGTGTTTGGCTCTGGCTTCAGGAGTCAGTCACAGGAGATGCAGGCAGGGAGGGAAAGATGATGATTGCTGTCTAGGGGAGGGAGCGAGGCGTTATTCTTCTAAACTTTGACCAGTTACAGTAAATGTTCCTTACCCCATTTATTGCAAATGGGAGACTTGTCTAGGTAAGCAAAATCTGCATGGACGTGCTCCATGTAGGTAGAGTAAGATAATACTCGGGTTGACACACTGCGTTGCACTGGCATAATGACATATGGTTATAGCTAGTGTGTATCTCTCTTAGCTGTATGTGCTCTGAGGCATAAAGAGGATAAGTGACTTGTACAAGGCCATTCAGCAGATCAGTCATGGAGCAAAAACCACAGAGGCCTTAAAAGCTAATTATCAGACAGGAGACAAAATCGTTACTCTGAGAACTCTCTCTTTTTTTTTTTTGTTCTTAAATTTGTTGTGATTTTATTCTAACTTGGAATGATAAGCTATGTTTGTCAAAGACATGATGATATCCTCTCTTCCCACCTGCCCTTCCAAGGTAGTTTATACTACAGAATAACTTTAGTTTGTGTAATGTTAGACTTGAATAATTTCTAAATGCCTGTCAAATAAAATGTATCAAGAGAAAACACTTCTAGAGCGTGGGGGAAATGAAGAATTCTTTGTGGGTTAGTGGGGTTTTTTTGCCATTCCCTACCTTGAGTAAATATTTACTGTCCCTGGGGGAAAAAAAAACCTTTCCATTTTAGTTAAAGAACAGTTCCATATAGTGACTCTTTCTGCTATAGAGTATTTCAACCAGTCCTACTAACTAGACAAATGCCAAAATGGATTTTTAAAATCCAGGTAAACAGGATACTACTTAATGACAAACTACTTGCTGAAGAAACTAACTTTTCAAAGTGTTGTGTTTACCATGACTCCCTGACAGTGTGGCACTGCGTTTGCCCACAACAGCCTGGCAGGGGCACGTTACCTTGTGGTGTAGGTCCACAAAACCTTTGCACGGTGAAGCAAGAGTAAATGCACTATTGCCTAGGCATGACTATGACCTTTTCTCATCTAGAATTAAGTGATGTTGGTTTGCCGTTTAATGTTCTTCTGAACCTTTTTTTTTTTAACTGGATTATTTGACACCTTCTATTTCTCCTTTTTTTTTTTTCTTTTTCATAATGTGCTTTGGTGCCTAACAACTGAGCAGCATGAGTGGCACGTAGTAGCAGTTCTGAAAGGCAAACTGTAATTTCTAGAATACTGGAAAAGAAACCTACACAGCTGTCAACTGTGAGCTGTAGCATATTTAAACCAATGAGTGCATCTAAGGGGGAGGGGATAAAAACAAAGAAGTTCTTGCTGTCCTAAAACAGTTTGAAATGCCAGTATAACTGTATTGAGTAAAATGATAAGGACTAACTGTGGCCTTCTGGATTCTGTGAAAAAAGCTGCACAAGCCAGAGGAATGCAAAATGAAATTAAAATGTGGGCAAGAATGCTAGAGTGTGTTACAATCCTGCTGATATGTGCAGTAATGGGATAGTTGATCTGAGAGAGGACTGTTCAAGTACAACGAGCACGCACAGTTAGTATCAGTTGAACAACAGGAACGAGTATATTGTTTCCCCAGGATGTCATGTCATGTGCTACATGGCATCTGTACGGATAACAGCATGTGCATTGTGGGGTGGGGGAAGATGGAGCTGTTAGCAAGGTGTGCCTTCCAAAGGCAAGGGGCAGCAGACAGCTGATGAGAGGAGGGTCTACTTCCACGTATTCCTTTCCTCCCACGGGGAAAAATGCACTGCACCTCTTCAGTAGATGTAGGAATCTGCAGCCGCTCCACCCCGCGCTGCTCCATCTACCAGTACTAATGAGCTCCAGAAGGCATTTTGCTGTCTGAGGAGCTGTGCCTTCGCCGCTGGTCCTGGGCATGCGTTTTTATACTCCCTTCATGAAGCAATCAAATGCTACCCTGGCCTGTGTGACTCTGCTCCTGAAAAATTCTTAGGACTAGCGTATTAGTGTAACCAGTGACTTCTTTACAACAGATCTTTTAACTCCAGTGGTTTGGGTTTTTTTTCTCTCTACATTTGGAAATGTCTGTGGTTTTTCCTTCCCTCCCTTGAGTTAAATGCTGCTTCATCGCTTGCCTGTAAGCTGAGTGATGTTCCTTACTGGAATAAGCTGTGTCTTGAAACAGGATGAATCTAGACTCGTATCTGGCATAAATCACCGCTGCTCTCCTTACTTGGGTGAAGCTACGCTGATCTGCTGTTGCTGAGTTTCTGCTTTAATGTCTCTTTGGGATGCAAACAGCAGTGAGCTCATCAGTTAGGAGTAGCCAGTTTTCAAGAATACAAAAAGCTACTGTAGTTCACACACACAAAAATTGTCAGGGTAGAAAAGAGATCTCACAGGCGGGGGGATTTCCCCCCACACCCTTTTTTTTTCCTCCTTTCTTTCATGGAGAGAGAGAGAAGCTCTGTTTTAGTCCCGCTACCATGCAAGGATTCAAAGATTAATCCACTGCTTGGGCAAAAGCTGTATTTGTGTCATCCATGTCATTTGCAGGCACTAGTGCAAGACAACGTGATACCAGTCAGAAATGGGGCGACACGAGTTACTAACCAGTCCCACTGATCACACTTTCCATTTGCAATAACGGTGGCTGGTTAGCACAAGCAGCTTGCATCCAAAAATATGAAATGAGAGCCTCCACTTTCCTTGGATGGCAAGCAGAGGAAGCAGAGGCTTCGGTTGCCCTCTACTGCAGTGTGACATCTTCTTGAAAGGTCAGATTCTGCCTCTGGAATCTCTGCTGGTTCCGACCTGGGTTATGAGAAATGGGAACGGTCTCCCTAACACCAGCATTCCCACTTCAGGCTCAAGTAATTAGCCCAGAGAGAGCCACTGCCCAGGTGTGCCTGTTGAACGGAGAAGGGAGGACTCAGTGTGCACACGGGTGTGTACCTCTCCCGTGAGTCCATTTATCGACCAAAACCCCAGAGAGTATCTTGTGTCCCAAATGGGTAGTCTCGTGCTCTTAGCCTTTGTGTTCACTTTCTCAGCCAGTTTCATGCTGCAGAGCTCTCCCTCCCTGCCATTCCCTGGGGTCACACTTCTAGCTATTGCTTTCTCCACATCTGTGTTTTCTCTTGTTTCTCTCAAGATTCGAAGGGGCACCAATACAATTGTAAAAATTCCAAATTTGAAAGCTTTCCAAAATGGCCTTGCTGTAGCATCTGTGGTCTTGTATGAGCATCTTCTCTATTTCTAACCCGCTTGCTTATTAAAAGGTCTTGTTTTTCCCTCCTGCTTAGAGAGTACACAGCTCATCTGCCAGCTTTAACCACCTCTATGGGTGAAAATCTCATCAGGGCAGCTTTCCCTGTTGGAAGCCTCGCTCAAGAGCATCACGCCATGTTGGTCAGGGCTGTGTTTGTCCATCCCCTCGTTAGGCCAATGTGAAGAATGTCAGATCGAGTTTGACACTTCAACCAAGCTGATCCAGCGCGGAGTGCTATCAAAATGTGGCTGAACTAATGACTCGTGCGTGGCTCTCCTTGCCCTTTGGCTGGCTGCCACAGCACCAGCGCCCGGCTGGAGCGGCGGAGGGAGGGAAACCTGGCAGAAATGTGATGGAGTTTTTTGTTTGTCGCTTTGGTAGCGCGAGTCTTCTGCCAGCGTGGAGCTCTGAGCAGGTTCACGGTGGGGTTAGAGAAGTGCAAGGTTTGGCTCAAGCCGAAACGACAGAAGTACGTGCCAAGGGTGGGGAGCGGGGTGAGGCACATCGTTAGTCTGGCTTAATTGCACGCCAGCACACCATGCTGCCCCACTGCTACTGCAGGCTGTGGCAGCAGATATGAGGATCCACAGGGCTGGGGCTGTGTAGCATCGGCCGAAGTGGGAGCAACCAGTGGGAGCACAACAGCACCCACTACGGCTCCACCACCACCCGGGATGGCTGGGGACTCACACCCCCACCAGCCCAGAGCCTGGCCCCAGGGCTTGCCGCTGCCTTTTAACGATACATAGTACTAATGAGGAATCTTTTTATGTCAATAGGAAAGCCTTTTTCTTCCCAACAGGCGGGGTTTGAGGGAGTCCCACCCAGCAGGGAATTCCTGTTTCATCAGGTGCTGGAAGGTTCCTAGCGGAAGCGCAGACATGCCTGCCCCTGGTGTGGGACCGCAGCGCTCGCTGCAACCCGCACAGACATACACCCAAGGTAAATACACTGCAAAGTCAGTCTCTGACTCACAACGTGTGGTGCCTTTGAACTCAATCTCTCTGTAATTTCTGGCAAATGGAGGAAAGATGACCGGACAAAACCAGTCAAGGGAAGAATATATCTTTGCTTTCCACTAACCCATTTCTCCCTCATCATCTGCCAAGAGTAAACTTTAATTTATAATAGAAAAATAAATCTAGCTGGACAGAGAATTGTTTTTAAAATGAATTTTAGTTGAAGGAAAACACTGCCTTATTACAGTCATGTTTTTAAGCTATATTAGCAGGAGAAATTAGACCTTTAGAGGCAAGAGATGAAACACAGACAAAGAGCAGAAAGGGCTTATTCTGCTATTGAACCCCTGCACCCTGTCTCCCAAACATGAGGATGAATACGTAGCTCATTGTAGCAGATTGCTTAACTAGTGCTCTCCTAGTGGGTTAGCAATGCCAGCAGTTGAATGGGGCATTTTATCATGTTTCACTGCTTAACTGGCCCTTCTTAGACTCAAGAAATCTCATGCAGGCGGATGAAGTTAGAACTAATCTGGCATCGATTATTTCCCTTCCCTTATACCGAGCCAGATCCAGAACTGGTATGAATGAGGATATCCCAGTGCATTCTCCATGCCTGCTGACTGCCGGGGCTGTGCTCTGTTCCCCCGAGGTGCGGGGGCTGTCACCAGTCAGCTTGTGACTGGTGTGGTAACCACTACCGCTTCAGGTGGGAGCAGTGCTTCAGGAGCCAGGGACTGCAAGCTGACTATTGCTTTAAATTTGGAATATTCCCTATGGGAGAATACTGGAATGGCCCTTCCATTTGTAGTCAGGCAAAATTCAGGCTTTTTTTTCTTTCTTTTTTGTGTTTTCCTCTTCTTTCTTTGCATATGCAGCATGATGAGGTTCAGGAAACTGGTTCATCAAAAAAAATAAAAACAACCTACAACGGAAAAAAATTCAGCCAGATTGCACAGCAAAGTGTACTGAGAAAATGAGAAAATCAGCTGCACAAGTGATTGTGCTGATGTGAGAGGCAGAAATGAAGAGCTATTAACCCCCATCATCTTCTCTCCAGTTCACTGCATCAGGCCACCAACTCTCCTTCTGTCCCTAAAACAAAAAAATTCAGAGCTGGTGTTACCACCCCAAAGGGGAGCTGCTGGTAGAAGTCGCTGGCTGCCACTCGCTTAGCAGGCTCCAACACCACCACTGTCCTGGTGTGGAGGAGCATGAGATGTGAGCAGATGTGCTCCTCTGGAAATAATCTGCAACATTTGGCTAGTCGGGAGGCTGATCAAAGCAACGCGGGCTGTTGGTACAGTTATGGAATAAACATTGACACTATAAAGGAGAAAATCTGTGCTGGGGGTGATCTAGTAAGCAAAAGTCATACTGAGGATAAAAGAGAACAATTCTTTTTAAACTTTTTTTAGTCTAATAGATAATGTATTACATAGTGGTTTATTTATGTTAAAGATTCAACTATGCATCATGATGATGCTCTGTCCCTACTTTTTTTTCTTTAAAATTACTTTCTCTGCTTGTATCCTTTATTGGTATTCAAGGAACTAATCACCCCTTAGTCCTCAGTATAATACTTTCCTCAGTTCAGCCAGATGAGCATCCTTTATTGTTTCACATCTAATTACCTGCTAAGGAGTTGCATAGTTCTGAATAAAATGCATGTGAATGATAGACAGATTTATTTACTTTTAAATCTGGAAAATAGAAACTGCTGAGAAAACAAATATAGTCTTTGAAGTCTCTTAATCAGCAGAAATCTCAGAGCAAAACGCAAACTAGTGACCATAATGATATCAGCTTCACTTTGATAGGTAAAGACTCTATATGCAACAAAGTTTGCCCCCAAATTATTTGAAGACGGTGAATATGCTCCTCCTGAAGTAGAATGTCTTCCCTTTTCTGCCTACTTGAGATTAATTGTCTGTGTAAAATAATGTGACTCACTTTTGCAGACAGTGGTGTATCTGTTTTCTCTTGAAGGCTTCGTTCATGTTTTTGTTGCTGAAGTGTTCAAGATTGCATTGAGGACTCGTGCTAAAAGCTTAACTTATTTTTGAGGGGCAGACTCAAATACTCTTGTTCAGGAATATCTTGTAGAACACAACTTCATTGTGCATAAGAATGCTACACTGTAAAGCTCTGCAACTTTGTGCTATTGAACACTCCTTTATGATATTTTATTCACACTTAGAGCCCAGCAATCCTACAGAGAAATGAGGTTATCACAGAAAAGAAGGCCTGTTGTTACAAGAGTTCCAGGCTTTTGGGTTTTTTAACATAAGAAAACACAGACAAGGGACTTAATTGGGTGGTGAGGTTGTTTTTTGTTTGTTTTAATGCTGCTTGAAGAGGACCCAAGTTTGAAAGTCCTTTGAAATACCATGTGTCTGTAAGTTTCCTTGCCTTTTCTGGTTCATCTATATTAATCTTAATTTGTGTATCAACTGTAAGACTTCAGACATTGTTTTTTTCACTTTCATATCTCTTGAAATCTGCTTTTGATTGCAACACTTTGAACCAAAAGTAAGAATTTTACATGTCCATCCTACAAATGCTGGGATCTTGCCAACATTGTGAATTTCTACATTCCCCACACCCTTTCCTATTCTATTTAAATCGGCTAGTCTCATTTTCAGAACTGGGCAGGGTAAGTGTAAAGGCAGATTGTCACTTTAAAGAGCTGTGAGAAAGAAACAGTCAGGCTTCAAGCTTCTCTTGTAAATTCAAAGGCTTAACCCTGAATCTTGTAACAATTTCGTTAAGACATTCATGTTAGGAGTGCTATTTCTGAGTCAAGGTCTGATAGAAATGATTATAAAATGTCTGAATAAGTCTATTTTGACTAAGGGCTTATGCACTGAATCAGGTTTTCTCTTTTGAAAGTTATAGTAAAGTATAAATATATATATATGATTTGTAGAATTTCACCTAATTTCACTGAATTTCAGAATATTACAATGGCAAGACTTCTTCAGGTGTGCCATACAGATTGTTAGAAGCATGCAGAATATAAGAGACTGATTTTTTCTGTTTGAGCAAATGATTTTAGCTATATTCTCTATATTGACTATATCACTGAGTAGTGAAAAGCGCAATAGTTGATTACATTGATTTATAGATTAAAATTTTGTTTGGAAGTTCATATCTGTAAAGAAAATGTAAGATCTGGATTACAGAACTTTTCAATTAGTGTTGTTAAAAAAAGTCAATGATGGGTTGTATCTAATTACTTAACCTGGAACACACGCTGAAACCTGAATAAAAGTACTCTGGCTCCAACTTTCCCAAAGCAAAAGAATTGCTCTGGATTTTGCAGGTGAGATGACCGCATAAGCAACCAAGCATAATGACTAATTATTTGCAGTAACATTACATAATTAACTCATTTTGTGTTCAGGGTCTCCTGTATCCCACACATACCTTTCCAAAGGAGACCCTCTAACTGTTTCTCAGCCTATTCAGGTGAAAGAAAGCAGACAAAAGAGGACTAAGAAATCTTTTGGCATACTGTCTAGAAGTTGTGAACTGAAGGGTTTTGATGGCTTAGGGGAAATTTCTGTTCTTTGAGAAACCTTCTCCTGGATAAGCAAAACCACAGTGGTCGTTTCTCATCAAATTTCCTTCAGATCTTGAAATTCCCCAATCTGATGTACTAGGTCTAGACCACTTCATGTTTTTATTAGGGATTATTGATTCTAGCAGACACAAATTATCCCTAGCTCTGACCTGCAGCACTCTGTTAGCACTGCTTTGGCTCCCCAATGCAAATAACTTTTTAATTCGATTAAAACATGTCATATTTGTGTAACATGTTTACCAGGCAAGGTAATAATTTTAAGGCTGCTAAACTTATTCTATTTTGTGAATCCATTTCTGAACTTTTCTCTCTTAGAAGGAAATGTTAGTTGATAACTTTAAATTTTATGTAATGAAATGAAAATATCTACTAGGGCAAAGTTAATTGAGCAGCTTGGCTTGACTTGTCCATGAAGCGAAAAGCAAAGCTATTACAGTTGTAATATTGATAAGTACAGCAATGTGTCTGGGACACTGGGAAACTACTGAGACTAGCCTAGCTCATGGTGAAGTTGGGAAGTATTATCAGTATCTGTCAACGCCTAGAACTACATTCCTCTTAGAGACCAGTAGCTCTTACTAGTGTGAGACCAGGAGGGGAGTGAAAGCAGGAAAAAACTGGTTTGCACCTTAGCAAAACTAAATTCAGTTGCTTGACCTTGCTTTAACTTATTTGTGCTTCAGAATGTCCACTTCCCTGTTAGCAACATGAAGGAAATAATTCCTTTTCCTGTAGTTTTGCCTGACTGCCCTAGTTAGACTGTAAAGTCTTCGGAACAACTGCTGTCTGATCTAATGTGCATGTACGGAGCAGAGCACGATGAAGTCCTGATCTCAGCAGGAGCCCCATCTGCTACTGCTGAGATAAATGATCTTTTCAGTACTGGTTGTTTTTTAATCTCTTTAAATTACCATAAATACATTTTTAAAGCCATATGCTTTCATTCTATATCCTACTCCAATGAAGAAATCTGGGTTTCTGTGGAAATATAATTATGTAACCATATAATTAAAGACTGCATCATACCCTGTACGTGCAAGGGGCTGAGTTGAGGTCAAGTGCCAGATTGATCTGCCACTCTATAGGCTTCAAGTACCTAAACTTACTTTAGAAAGAGTATTATAAATATATTTTTTGCGTATTTAATTTTATACTTGTTCTAGGAAAGAATATGGTATTGAAGTGCAATTAGTGCCATTAAACTGAAATTGGTTTGCAGCAGAAGAAACTGTGGCTCTGAAAAGACCCATTGGTTTGTGGGATTGGCTTTCTAGAGCTGGATGCTCATCAAGCAAATCCAAAGGAAGCTTCTCATTTTGGGGTGGGGGGAAGAGAGGGACCTTATGCCATAGCAGAAGTATAGCACATGGGATCAGGTGTGTCAGAGGGAACCAGAAGCTTTTGAGGTGGAGGGGGGACATTTTTTTTATTTCTTTCTGCTGCATCAGTGTCCAAGTGTTGACAGTTTAGTATGTGGAACTGTTGTGACCCTGGCAGTGGTATGAACCTAACCTTACAATGTTTGTTAAGGTTTTGGCTGAATATCCAAAATTTCTAGAGTATTACAAATGCTTAAAAGGATGTGACAAAGTTCAAAAAATAATAACTTATCCAAAGTGAAAGAGGAATATATAGGCTGAGCAAATAGCATGTCTCTAACCATACGTATTTCATCACTGTCAGCGTTTAGCATTTTGTCTTAAGTGGTGGAAGTGTTGCAGCCTTTTGAAAAAGACCGTAAGTTACTTTAACAACAGAAATTATTATTCAACCTGTATGCCAGGACTACCGCCGCTTCCTGTGTAACAGCATTTAGGGGTAAGGGTCGTTATCTCTTGACAGACCTTACTCTTTCATGCTTTGAAGAAGGAGGGCAGCTCTTGTGTTACCCAAGCACTGCGACTTGACTTGTTATAAGCTGCTGGAGGGAGCACAAATGCAGAAATGTGGGTGGAGAAAGTCTTCTTGAACTAGTTCCCAGCAGTACGTGTTTGCATACATCAGAGACTCAGAATACTGATTGTTTTTTATTATTATTATTCCTTTTTTTTTCTTCTTTCTAAGCAGAGAAGCTGTCTGCACCTAGAGCTCCTCTACTTTCATGCAATTTAAGTTAGCTCAGGATTATGTTTTGTCATGGTGGTGTTTTAAGAGTTGGTTGTGGTTTCTCGTAGTTCTGGGTTTTTGCTGTTGTTGTTTTAGTGTTTTTTAACTTCAGGAGAGATTGGAGATTTACATGCAGAAAATCTTTCCTTCCTCAAGAAATCCAACAAAGAATCCTTGTAAGCACCAGGTGCAAGAAAACCAAGGTAATTGGCTGTAATTGTGAGATTCTTGTTAACACAATACTTTGCTCAGTTGGATATATACACAGCATCTATTTCTGCTGATGGAAGTTACATATACAAATTGAGGGTACAACAGGGCCATTTATGTTTAGCTTCTTTTACATAAAATGTATTGGTTTTTTTTCTTTGTTAGGGGATTGTTTTTTAAACAAAATCAAACATTTACATGTATAAAATGTAACATTCAGAATGTTTCACAAGTTGTTAAAGTCCAATTAGTTTTCTGCAATTTGTACTTACTTGGTAGTAAGATAATTTGCTGTTATCAAAGAAAATACATTTGATGCATTTCATATGTAAAATAATTTACTTCATTGAAGAAGAAAAAAAAGCTTTGAAAGTTGATGCTTTTGCTAACATCAACGTTTGCTTATCTTTGAATGGCTTTTCAGAATCACAGAATCTTTGGCACTCCCTTTCAGCCTTCTACCCAGCCTCAAGGTACCTCCCAAATACAAAGCTGCACAGTTCCATGTCATCCCCGTCTTACAGATGGAGCACAGACAAATCTCTGCCTGTGGTCTGATTTAAACTGGGTGTTGGCTTCAGTTTCCAGTGGTGGTGGCCAGCTGGATATTATTTTTTTTTTGAGACAACCAGTGTAAACTTCTCAAGAAGCTTTGCCTGACGCTTGCTGAGCCGCTGCTGGTTTCCAGCAAAAGGCACATACAGGGTGCTCTCCTCCTCCTTCTGCTGAGGCTTCCCACCCAGTGGGCACCTCTGTTGCTGACTGTTCAACCCTCACATAGAGCTTAACCACCTGGGCAAACAAGCTGCCCAGTGCTGCAGAGAGTGGAGGCTAGAGCATCCCTTAGCTGCGTGTCAGGCCAAATTGAACTACCTGCTCCTCTGGGAAACCCGGTTATTCTTTCACGTTCACTGTTAGTTCCTCTTTGGGGGGCAAAAATCCAGAATTTTTATTTCTAGCACCCATTAGGAACAGAAAAAATGAGATTTTCATGATGGGATGAACCCTTTAAATTTGAGCTCATCACTTTGAATAGTGTCCCAGATGTGTTTAAAATTAGCCTACTAAAGCAGGTGTGACATTTAATGAAAAAAGAATGAACTGGATTTAGAACTACTTTTTGTTCTGAATCAAGTTCTTCTCCAAGCACTTCTTCCAAATTATAAATATTGGCCTGTTTTGTTGATGTGTTTTATCTTACAAAAGGGCAAATTACTTTATTTTATGTGACTAAAATATCTCTCACACAATTTTATAGCTATAACTATGGAAAATGAATGTTCACTTCTTTTATGTGATCTTCTCTAGATGATATATAGAACAGGAACATGGACTAGAGTTATTGAGCTAACTATATCAAACCACTGAAACTTAAAAGAAACAAAATATTCTTGGTGGTGGTGTCACAAAAAACAAGTCAGCAAAGCATTTCTAAAAATTAGCATATGATCATAACATCTCCTAATTAAAATTCAGTTACATGTTTTCATATGGCTTTAATAATTGTCTCGTTCAAACCTCCTGTTTATTGAGGATTAAAAAAATCAAGGAAAGGAAAAGAATTTGTATTTCAAATTTATCTGCCCTAGAAACTTCTAGAACTCATCTTACTGACCATATAATGCTAGTTTTGTAAAGCGTCCTGTTGGTTTTAACCAGTGACCGACTTGCAACGTCCTTCACTGGCAACTGCTGTCTGTTTCTTTAATTTGCTTATTTGGGATGGTCATTTCATTTCAACATATTCTAGGGCAAAAAAAGAAAAGCTTATTCCAATTCTGACATATGGCATAGTTGCTGGAAGTTACCCAGGGAAGCCTTCCAGATTTGAGGGGGCAGGAGAGGGGAGCAAGCAGCTGTACCCCATGTACCCCATAAGGGCTGTCCTGTCCTGCCTGGGGTAAGACAGAAGGGAAAGTCAGAGCAGGAACCATAACAGGTGATTTCTGGGGTCTGTCAGTTTGTGTCGCTGTCTCGAAGGAAAGTATTCACAGCGTGAAGTGAAGGTGAGAAACGGAACAATCAAAGGAAAAAAAAAAAAAAAAGCCAATGCCTGTGGCCATATTACCTCGGGCTGTGATCTCGCCAGGCCCCATGTGCTATGTCAGGTCAGGAGATGGGTGGCTGGGCTGGAGGGCTTCAGCGGCCACCCGGGAGCTGGTGGACATGCTGGAGCACGCAGTGGTTGTCTTCCTCCGCATCTGTGTTGAATCAGTGTCACAATGCACTAACGTGTCTGTGTGCGTGACGCAGCTCTTGTCTTACGTGACAGTTTGTGGATTTGTGTGCACTTCGGTTGCCTGCTGTCCTCCCAACACCACAGCGGGTACACACGTGAGACACTGAGGAAAAAGGCGGGGGAATCACACAGGACTTGTGCATTATCTCTTAATAACCTCGTAAGGCGCTGCAAGTGCCAGTAAGTATAATGGGAAATACTGTTTACTGAGTCTAGGCTAAGGCTTTTGTGATTGCTAACGACTGGTTTGCATTGCAAAACGCTAGAGGCAGTGGGTACACACCACCAGCGATTCATTGAAATAGGGCAGCCAGTTTTAGTTACGGTATTGTTTTTAAGAAGAGGATAAAACATCTGGAAATGGCCAGAATAATAATTTATATTCCTCCCATGGAAAAAAAAGAAATTACCAACGGATTTAAATCATCCTGGTACAAATTCGTTTCTAGGTTGTGAACTGGCAAAGCAAGTTAAAGTCTGAAGCATTGGTGTGATTCTCCCTTTACGTACAGCTGAAGAAACACTGACACCTCCATAGATGTCCCAGGTAGCACCCCTGTCATGCTGCACTGGTGAAAAAATCCCCATGTCCACTTCTATTGAGTTCAACGTGTCATCTGTGCGGATGTCCACGCTAGTTTTTCCTGAAAAACCAGCCAGAGGACATACTGGAAAGGAGTAAGGAGAAATGGAGGAGAAAACACAGTTCCCCTCAGACAGATTGTGCAGGTTTCTTCATTAGCCTGATTGCTGTGTCTGCAGATTTCCATAAGGGCAGAGCCCACAGTGTAGGTCAGCAGAGCGTTCATCTGGCTCGGTTTGTGTGTGCCCAGTGACAGGGCAGAGGCCGTGGGGACAAACTGTTGTATGTGAAACTCCAACTGAACACAAAAAAAAAAAGCATTTATTTATTGTGAGGGTGGTCAAATACTGCAATAAGTTGAACAGAGACGTTGTGGAGTCTCCATCCATGGAGATGTTTAAAACCTGACAACAGTGTACTGGGCAACCAGTTCTATTTATCTCTGCTTGAGAAGGGTCTTTGGACTAGATGATCTTCTGAGGTTTCTACCAACCCCAACCATTTTGTCTTGAATAATCTTGAAGATTATTTTCTGAAAGCTTGGATTTTTTTTCATTTTATACACATGCACCATTCCACACAACACTGAAAACACAACTCCAGCTCCCACCACGTGTGCCCTTTCCCTCACCCTGTGGATTGCAGCAGCAGCAGCTACCTTTCCTTTTGCTGTGTTTCACTGGCATCACCACCCAGTCCCAAGCAGACCAAGGATGCAGAAGGGCCTTGTCGCACAGTGACCTGTCAAGAACATGATTAGAAACTCTGAGCTAAACTGTTGGTAAAAATTGACCCCAAGCAATGGGGCTGCACTGCAGAGCACCCTGGTCCAGTGACAGACCTGGGGGTCTGGCGCAGGAGGGGACAATCCATGCGGCTGGGGGGACGTGCTGGCTCAGGACCTCTCGCTGCTGGTGGCTTGTTCCTGTTTTCTTGAGGCAGTGGGGATGGAGAGGCTTGTCTTCTTAAATGGTGATCTTTTCCATGCTCTGGCTTGTATTAATTATTGCGCTGGCACAAGTAATATATGGCAAATTGTAGTGCACAGCATATGTGACTGTCCAGAGGTGGGAGGGGTGGCCTTGAACAGCCTCCGCCGTGTCACAGTCACAGTTTCTTCAGTTGAGGGCAGAAACCTCAATGCAGCGCCCTTGTTTGTGAAAGCCTCTTCCCAAACAGACAAAGCCCGGCATGTTCTCTGTTTTCCCTCCGGCGGAGTGCTCTGCCTTGCCAGCTCGTTTGGTGCACGGCTGCATAAGGGTTATTTTCTCTGGGAGGTGGTTGTGTGTGGGTCTGTACATGTGTGCACACACACACACACATACACACACACTTTCACAGAAGGCTATGTTCTCCTAAAGAAGAAAACACTTTGTCAGCAAATTATCTCATCTTATTTCGGCTATCATAATCCTCTTCAAGCCCATACAGAACACCCATACGTGTTTGATCAAGTCGCTATTAAAGAGAAATATTGTGCTATTCTTGCCAACTGGACCACCTACACCTTGGTATCACTCTAATTATTGTCAAATATTATTGTTACAAGGGGGCACAAAGTGGTAGATCTTTCTTTAATATGACAGTGGCCAATTTAATGGAACATTACTGATTAACAGAGCCGGCACAGACTATGTGAGCGTACCTTTAACAAAACTTTGTGTTACAGTTGAATGGATTACAGAACACCTCTTGAATGCCTAGTGGCTGGCGCTGTGCCAGAGCCTTTAAAAAAATTGAAAATGCAGCTTGCTTTCTCCTTTTTCATAAAGAAATCTGAAAGCAGAAGCACTGACCTTGGCAAGCTTCTCACGCTGTTTTCCAGTAGGCAAAAGCACTATAAATCAAACCAGAATAATCCTGTGTATGTTTTTGTTTTCACGCAGGCTGCTAGGATTGCACTTAAGGACTTGATTTTTATTACTAAAGGAATGTTTTTAAATCATCAAGACCTAGAGCATGTTGTGAGCTTAGTCCAAATTTCATCATCATCTTTTGCAATTTGCCTAACGCCCTGGCTCCCTGCTCCCATGGAAATACAATTTATTTCTCTTGCAAAAGTCATTACAATCTATGAGCACAAAGAAAGAAACCTGCAGAACTGAAAATGAGCAATAAAATCATGACAAAATCTGCTACCTAGATTCTTTCCCCTAAAGCAGAAAAATAAGATAAACAGTGCTTCTCTTTCTCTCTGAGTTATTATTAGTTCAGTATTATTTATCACACAGCTTGGAAATCTTAAAAGGTTACAGTTTATTCTTCATACATTGCTTTGGGGAGCCTTTTGACTCTGCTGAGAATTGTAACATGACATTGTTTTGGAAATGAAAACTCTGAACAGATTATTTTCCATATTATCTAGATAATAGAGGTGATAGATGGGACCAAGTCTAGCTGGTGTAAGCAGTTGTAACTCATTTGAATTATGGAAATTTGCACCAGCAAGGAACCTGCCCCTAAGGAGGGAAGTCTGGAGGAAACGTTCTAATTCAAATTCATGATTTTTTTTTTTTTTTAATATGGACATAGTTTTCATTTATGTTTATAGTAAAGAATATTAAAACCAAACAGAAATTTAATTCCATCTACAAGTGTTCTTATATACTAAACCATTAATAGATATGTTCTTTAAGCCTGCTGGCAAGCTTTGCCTTTCTGTGTATCCAGGTCAGATAAACACATGCTTAGATCAGAAGTGATGGACAAAGTCTCTGTTAATGTCAGTGGGACTTACTATGTGTTACAATAAGCTTTGCTAAATAGGCGTCGTTATAAACGTATATTTGAACTTAAAAGCTTTAATGCTTTCCTTACTGTGGGCTTCCAAGCTCTCCTAAAATGTTGTATCTTAAACTTGGACTAAATATATCCACTCTCTCTGTACATATTTAGATGTTGGCATTTGGTTTGTTTTTTTAATTAATGGCATTTAATAGAATTAAGCTCTATGTGTGAGCAAGTAGTATAGGGTATTGTTAGCATTTTCCTTTCTCTTCCTCCTTTTTCTCCTGTTTTTCAGTCCAATTTTTGACATGTTATTTCTGAGTTCTAGTGCCATTTGGCAAGGGCAAGTCCTCAAAGCCACCCACAGCTGTTTCTGTCAAAGTGTTGGATCCATAGGGCTCAGAAGCTGAACCATGAGACACAAGTCTGTAGGGAATGGTCTTTTTCCCTACTAATTTTCTGAATGTGCTGCTGGAGCACTTGCAAAGTTAATTAATAATGCCAAGTGTATTGAGTGGGCCTAGTTCACAATGGGCATGGTTTATATTACCGTTTTTCTTTCTTCTCATTCTGTAAGTAAAGCTTCCTTGTTTCTGCAAGTTCCCAGATGACAAACATATGCTTAAATGCACTGGGGGCAGCCACACAACTTAATCCTTAGCCTAATATTTTCCTGAAATTCTTTTCTTTCCTTGTGAATCTACTTTAGCTGGCTTCTTTCCTTTTGTTCCTCGCCACCAGAATAAAAGCTTCTACATCCTTACGTACTCTGGGGCAACAGCTACACTGTGAGAAACCACCTGAACCAACACTGGAAGTCATGAAAATAACTGCACTAAGGACTCTTCTCTACTGCTTCATGGGCTGCATTTTACGTTTTTCTGTGGAATCGGTTCAACAGATGTAAATCCCCTGGATTGTACTGTAGGAGTAGCATGTTTTACCTTAGCCAAAAACAATTTCTAAGGTATTTGGCTTAAAATAAAAGTATCCATAGGGTTTTGCTGATTTAACTCTTCTGGTTTCAAAATATAGTTTTACTTGCATCTCTAGAGAAACACGTTCTATTAATTTAAGACCTAGCATCTAGTTTAAGAGTGTATCTAACCGAGGAGAGGAAGGGGGAAGGAAAGGGGAGTAGTCCTAGCCTGAAATTGTCATATATCAAAATGAAGTAATACTAAAAGCCAAGAACATCATCTTAGCCAGCTGTACTTTGTAGTTTGTATGCACAAACATAACAATATGAGGGGGACCTGTTCGGGAGGTGGGACCGGGAGGGAAGAATATTCTGATATATGTGGAAATAGCAATGTCATATTAATCCTAGTTAATTTCCACCAGTTTAAAGCTGACAGATACCCTGTGATGGTGGTGCAGTTGGGAGCAGGGGTCTTCCTCTCTGGTTATACAGCATCTCGCAACTCTTGGGGTGCAGCACAGGGTAGGGAACTGTGCCATTCGTGTTGCTGGATATAAACATGCATTTTCCTGTAACTGTTCTTATGTAGTCAGGAAAATTATCTCATATACAGAATATCTATGAAGTTTCTTGTCCAAATGCATGCATTCAGCAAAAATGCTTCTGTAAATAATGCCGGACTACAAATGTCTCCCCAGCCCATAATTGCCTGAGCACTGCTTGCGTACTGAGGTGATAAATGGCCTTATAAATACTTCTTCTGGATAGAAATGGCACTGGCTCCATCGCTGCCTCCTATATGCAGGTTTGATAAGCTTTTAAGCCCCCCTTTCCACAGTTCTCAGTAATAACTAGATGGATGCTGTCTTCGCATACGTGTGTGTTGGTGGGTAGGAGCATCAGTACACAGAGTTTTTATTGGTAAAACACTACTTAAGGGATTTGTTTAGTAGTGCTTTTTGGAGGCTGGAACAGCAGCAACAAATCTCTGTCTACGAATACCTGTGTGTGGTTATCATCTAGCAGGAAATATGTGGTCTGGTTCGATATGCTCAGCTGACAGCACTTTTATATCTCAATTAAAGGAGTCAAGTTCAGTTCTTACTCCCAGCACACCTGTTGAAATACCTTTGGTGTTACAGTGACAGCAGTGAAACACCAAGTAGGTGTCCTGTACTCTGCTTAAGTTTTTTTTTTTACTCTGTTTATATCCATCCAGGGCAATTAATGAAAGGAATGGTTATGATCATGAAGGCGTGGATGGTTTGTGGGTTTGGTTGGTTGGGTTGTCCTGGGTGTTTTGTGTTTTTTGGTTTTTGATACATACACAAACTCTTAGTAGAGGGCAAGTTTCATAAACTCCACTTGACACATTATATGATAGCATATCATGTGTCACCGGTATACCAATATCTTCTGCCTTACAGTGTAGATATTTGGGGATGTGAGCCATGAAAGTTCTTGTACCTAAAGCCAAATCTTTTCTCCAGAGAATGCACACTTGCTGCCGGTCCCATTCAAACATACACATTTCAGTCATCTTCCATCCCCATGCTGTAATTTCCTTGTTTAACTCACTGCACTGGTAATCACTTAAAGACCATATAAATAATCTCAATAATTTGACAGGCTGCTAGCCTAACAAAAATATGCAGTTTATAATTTCAACAGCAAGAGACAGAGACAGGCATAAGTGAAGGATTGAGGTGGTGGGGATTCAACCCTGCCAAGTCACTAAAGTTTTAACACTAACGCTGTACCATTAGATATAAAACATTACATGAACAATATTCAACGTCCAGCTTTTAAACCTGTGCTTGCAATTTTCCTTGCTGAGTTTGTGTTAATTGAAATTATTTAGCTTTTGTTTCAGACATCCGTTGGATATGGCCTAGTACAAATAGGTGGCAACCCCACTTCTAAACAGTCATTTAGATCAGAATCATCTGGTTTCTTTAATCTTCTCAGGTTGTAATTTTATGATAATATGCTTGAAGGTTTCTGTATTCCTTCATCAGGAATCCACTCCCTTTCAAGATTTATAAGAGTTATATTAAATGCTAAATGTGTTCTTTTAAGACCTGTTTAACCATACTGGAAGCGTTCTTCTGGAAAGAGTTCTTTTAAAGGAAAAAAAGAACTACTTAGATTTGAGTAGAGGCTGTCAAGATGGACCAGTAAGACAAGGCAAAAATAGACCACTAACATCCAGAAGGTCGGTGTGGGACAGAGGCTGGAGCTGTATCTTCATGGCATTGGCAGGCTTACTGTAACGAAATGACGATGGAGAACAGTCTTGCAAAATTTTTATCAGATGAGCTTCTATTTCCACCGGAGAGTTTGTGCATGGGTCTTCTGAACAATGCCTTTTTAAATCTACAGAGATGTTATCTTCAGATCCATGGGGATAACTAAAAGGTATCTAGAATGTTTTGACTAGTTGTTGAATCTTTTCACTTTTTTTAAAAAGCATTTCAATAAGCAAAATAGGAAAAAAGGTCATCCTCTATGATTGCATGCAGCCAAATACAAAAATAAGTGAGCTGGAATCCATGCAGAGAATCCTGTATGCTTCAACTAGTTCTTTAAAACATATGTGAAGTTCTTAACATTGCTAATGCTTTAAAATCAAGCTGAAATTCTCACCAAAATTCAAGAAAGATTTGGCTACAGATTGCTTCTAAAATTGGCTAAGGCTTCACAGTAATACTGATTTATTTCTGTATCATGACCTAAAACAGTCATCACCTTCATGAGCCCATCGTGCACACCAGAGTGCACAAAATCTGAAATTAATATTATCTGCTAAGTATCCTGCACTCTGATGGCAGTATGGAAGAGGATGATGTCTTTAAAGTCACTTTGAATATTTCAAAACCAATAACTTGATTAATCCTGATGCTGGTTGATTTCTGAACAATTCCTTACTGGCTATCTCAATTTTTTCTTCAAGTCATTCTTGACAAATTCCATGAAAAATTCTTACCTATCTGTGTAAAGCCCTATGAAAGCAGAATTCAATTAACTTTATGGAGAATCTGTTATAAACCCACAAAAATGAACCAAAAACCCAATCTGAGGACTGCATCTGATTCTCCATCCTTAACATGCTGCGATGTGTCTAGAGATTACAGCACATATGGTCTGTAAAATCACCCGCCATTTCAATATGTCTGAAATATACAGTAGTACATTTAGCATCACAAGTTACAAATGAAGTAGAAGAATGGATGTCAGAGTCAAACCTGCAGAAATGCAGAATTATGCAGCTCAGTCTGTGTATCTGCTGTGACGTTGCACCCCTCGTCCATCTGTGGGGCTGAACGGGTTCTCCAGGCGGTGGGTGCCCTGCATACCAGATGTGCTGCACCACCAGGGCAGAGTCAAGGACAACGTGTTGGTGGAAAGCTTCAGCAAGGAGGCTCTGAAATGAGTCATACCAATGGCACTAACTCTCTTTAAGTACACTTTCTTGCTATTCTTAAAAGCCTCTGTGATCTTTACCTCGAAGATCGCTTTAGGTATTTATCCGCGTGAGTAGTTTTGCAATGCTTTCATGAAACATGATATGCTTTTATAACAGTTTAAAACAGTTGTCACTATTTCAAGTAGAGAAATGTAAGCAGCTCCTCAAAATATGTACGATTTACTGTACCTACTCAAACAAGTGTCCTTTAATGGGAATTACAGAAGCATGCAATATAAAAACACTATCCTGATGATAATACAGATCATGAACACACTGATGTAAATATGAGGACACCTCCACAATCTTGTTTCCTGCACAGCATATTTGACAAAATAGAAGACATTTAACTCCTGATCAGAGGAAGCTGAAGAGCCAGGTTTTCTCTCCAACAGTTCAGCAATATTGTTGAAATTTTCTTTACCAACTTGTCTTTAACAACTCCTCAATCATTCTTTAATATAAGTGGAAAAGGAATCCTGATATTGATTGAGCTCCTTGCTTTTATCCGGCCTACCTTAAGCTTGAAATAGATCTCTCTTGTCAAAGAAATAATAATACAGCTTGCTTGTAGCAGAGAATGGGGTCCTGGGTACTGTGAGAGTTTTTGTTGCTCACAAAATAAGTCAAATCTGTTTGGATAAGCAGTGGCACCGATGCCAGCTTCCACACAGTGACAACGAGAGCTGCACAAATTGATGTGCCACCGTAATGCTACAGGATTGATTGAACATTTCCCTGCTGTTATTTTTTTTGCTGTTGCCTTTCCTCAAGAGAACAGTGTTCCTAGCATGACCCCTTTTTCTTTGCACGTCTACTGAAGGAAAATCACCCCTTGCTGCACTTGTGGGGACAGATATTGATCTTGGACACAGTGATGCACACCAAAAGTAACTCCTTGGGAGCTGAAGGAATTACTCCAAACATTGGCCTGTGAAACTGGGGTCAAACTCCAGCCACTGGCCTCCAAGCTTTATTTCTTGCCTAATGAGAAGCAGTATATCTAATGCACTGGTGCTGCAAAGAGTGCTGAGCCATTTGGCAGAAGTGAAAATTTATTATTCTTTATTATTGATGCTTATAATGCAAAACATTGATGTATGTCACAGTCTCAATACATTTTCTTAATGCTCATATCTATGCCAAATGTATTGATATTTCTGCAACACATTATGAGCACTAATACCAACATTTAATTTTCATAAAAGCTTTTTTTTTTGTTGCTGCTGTTGTTTTTAAGGAAATCACATAAAGCTTCATCCCATAACACAGCTACCACTTACTGTGCAACAGATGTTTTATACTCGGTTTGTGTCACTTTTTTAGTGACTCTTTTTAGAAAGTGCCAGATACGGACATAGCTAAACTCCACAAATCCCTTCAGCCCTGCCTGTAAATCTTTGTGGTTTTTGTATAATATGCCCAAGGTTAAAAGGTGGATTAAAATTGAGCTGACATAAATATCAAGGAATTTCTTCATTAAAAAAGAAAGAAAAAAATTATGGAGATATAGGAGAAGACTTAAGAAAATGTTATCAATTAATATGATGATCTACAGACAGATGATGATGTACAAAATATTAGAAGCTATCTTCTATAGAATTCAAATTTAAAAAATTCAAGTTCTCATAACAGTCACTAGTGGCTGCTTTATTTATGAAAAATTAGAGAGTGCAGCTCTTTCTTAGTGAAAGGCCCCAGCAGCTCAGTGCCACTGCACTGAATTAGAACTATGGGTACGCTTCCTGAAAAGGGCTTGAAAAGAATTACCAGACTTATGTAGAACCATTAAAAATCTGAAACATTGTGCTGATGTTAGACTTTTTCTCCCATGAATGGTTCATACGTGTCGGAAGACTTTTTTTTCTGTGGAATGTCTACAGAAATACAATCATTTCTGCCATCAATTGTCATTAATCCTTTGTAGGCAGTCAAGATACTTGTAATAAAACCATAGAATCCAAAGGAAAATAAATATTTATTATTACTTAAATCTGTTTTCTACAGATTTTTGCACTCATTGGAGGCTTAATATTCATAGGAAGCTTTGTAGGCATGCTTTTGTGGCAGAGAAGTGGGTTCCATTACTGCAATGAAGACAAAATAGTACTTGTTAATGTGTGTGGGGTGTTCATTGTTATTTTTTCTTTCAAATTTATCTCCTTTTGAATTTAAATTATCTTGCAGATAAGCAGTTTTTACAGCATATCAACTGTGGTACACAATTGATCAACTAAGTTAGATGGTACTTTTCCTTCTTCCTGACTAGGAGGCAGTTGTTGTATGTTTTCAAACAGAAAAATGATGACTGGGGATGTGTGAAAACGAGGAGTAAATGGTGATCAGCCAGTGTCCATGGTCATAAAAAATGAATATATGGTTTTGTGCCCAAGTGAGGGCATTCACAGAGCTAACAGCAATTCCAGACAAGAGTCATACAAATACAATGCTATTTGTGAATATAAATTTAGAGAGGGACTGAAGGCTCTACAAAGCGAACCATTCACAGTTCAAACATATTTTTTTTTTCAGATGTTAGTACAGCATTTAACCAGCTTTGCACTTAAAAAGTAGTTCAGTGCTGATGCTTTGCCTTTCAGAGGATGGAAAATATTTTTGCTGTCATTTGCCTGAGATGGGACTATTTCCTGATGCTTTAAAGTAAATAATTTATTGTAGCTTGGGGCTTTCACTCTAAGACTTTTCATATATGATACACTACTTACCTTAGCACTCCTGTTTATATATTTACATTGCTTTCATCTCAGTGGTGCTTGGGCTCCTATGTACCAACACATCTTCCACTCCCTGCAGAGGAAGAGTGGAAGTCATTAATGCTTCTGTATCCCTGATGATTTTATTAAATGAGGTTTAATTACTTCCATTGCTTTTGTATAATATAATCTAGTGCTCATTTACTCTATTATTAACATTCAGAGGAATTAAAATAGGGTGCATTTGCATCAGTACACATTGAGCATGGTGTAAGGCCAGGCGTAATTAATTTCTCTCACAGCTATGGAGACTGTTAATTTTAAAAAAAAAAAAAGATAAGCCAATATGTAGGTCTTAATTTTTATTTGTATTATGGCTACTTTCTATCACTCTGGAGTTTTAAATCAGCATTTTGGTTAAGTGTTTCTATCTTTACTTTCAACCACTGTTTACTAGACTGCTGTCAAATGGTAAAGTAGAACAGTGTAACTGATTCTTTTTGCTGCAGGGGGAAAGAAATGAAACTACGCATTCAAAGTTAAATAGCTAAACTACAGACCTAGCTCCTTGTACAACTGGTAAAATTTTCATCAGTTTCAAGGAGAAAAGCTGTGAGTCTCTCAGTCAGTGATTCCTAACGTCCTGGAGAAGATTCTTTCTATAGAGGCACCCCATCAGGTTCACTCTTCCCTCCACCCCTGTGCCACGGTTTTTACCTCATCTTGCAGCTCCCACCCTTGTCATCCCCAAGCCTGTCATCTGGCTCTGGATGGAAGGACCCGGGAGCTCCACAGCTCTCCTGTAATGTGCCCACACCTCGCTCGTTGGGAACCACTGTTCCAAATGCCATCATTCACAGAACTGCTTGGTTTAGGGAGTTTTAAGCTCTGTTTAGATGCTCCTAGTCTGACAGAAAGCCAAGTGACCTATTTTATTTATTTAATTTTTTTTTTCCAGAAAGTGCTGAAAAAATGGTTCTTCTAAAAAATGACTTTCATTGTTTGCTAAAATGGGAACCCCAAAACTGAGGAATACCTAAATCCTCAAGCACTTTTTGAAATATATTGCTTGTGTAAGAGGATTTGCTAACAGAAATCAGACTGAATCTTTTAAACGAACCATCCAGTTCTGTCACACGTCACTCCTGTAGCCTTCCCTGACCTTTTGTAAAGGATCGTCTGCATGTGTTTGCTGAAGAAATTTTTGGGAGAGAAACGCTGTTGCCTTTCTTATTTAATTCTTTACTGTTTCCACAGGGTAGGATGGTAAGAGATTGCTTTTTCCTGCCCCCTGTCAATAAGTGACCTGCCTCAAACAGGCGCTCAGAAATTAATCATAGCACTTGTCAGGGTGGGCACCAAGGACTGCTAAAGAGCTAGCCACCCCGAGGCCATCTGCAGCAGCACTTGCTGTTCGTTTCACAGAGCAAGGGTTAGTGTGGTTGTGTCTGTGGAAGGGAACGTTACACCTGAAAAGTCAGAGTTGGGGAAAGTGAAAGAGAAACGCTCCATCATCTGTATTCATTCTGTTATTGCTATTTTGTTCGAGGCCAGGCTGGATGAGGCTTTGAGCAACCTCTGGTCTAGTGGGAGGTGTCCCTGCCCGTGGCAGGGGGGTTGGAACTAGGTGGTCCTTAAGGTCCCTTCCAACCCAAACCGTTGTATGATTCTGTGGGTACAGCCATGCAGAACAGGGAGGTAGTAGCTGAGGAGGAGGTAATCCTGAGAGAGGAACAGGGGGGAAGGAGTTGGGTAATTGTTTGAAAAGAGACTTTAGCAAGTGTTTTGGGAGTATTCTGTTATTCCCTGAAGAAATCAAAGGTAAAGACTGAGGAAAGGTAGTCAAAAGAATCCAGGAACTTCACCACTGAGGTAAACTGTTACTATGGACTTCATTCCTGAGGAATTCAGGTACCATACATCCGTCTCAAACAGAAAATCTTCACTGGTTAACCTAGTTTTCAAACCCAAAGAGAAAGGTGGTGAAAGAGCAAGAGGTCTCTTCTCTTTCATGCTGAGGAATTCCAGGGAGAAGAGGAGGAAAGAAAAAAGAGACAGGGAGAACTTACCCAGGACCATAAAAATACTTCTCGTGTTCCTAGTGAAGGTCTACTAAGCAGAGTACAAGACAGCCCCTGAGATCCCTGCTGAAGAGGTACAGATCTACTTTGAGTACTGCATTTAAATCCTTAATTCTCAATCTTGTTTAACTCTGGAGTTACACTGGAATCCCTAGTTTATGCATTAAATGGAGACTTTTGAAGAAAAAAATAGTCATCATGTTTTAAACATTTTGCTTGATGTGCTAGTGATACAGATTTTGATCTACTTTCTCTTGGATTTTAGAAAATCGTGGTAGTCAAGAGCATTTGATATAAAGAAAAGGGTATATTTCTTTTGATATAAAGTCAGGGGACCTTCCTGAAAGTTGATCAAATCAGATCTATTTTGTTAACAGAATTTAATCCATGAACCTCTTAAACATATCTCAGAACTGGATTAGAGCAATGAAATAAGTAGTGCTGTATTCTGAGACTTAGCATGGGAGGGCTTTTGTAATGGGCTGTTTTCAAAGATGTGGATAACCAAGCAAAATGGAAAGATCCACTTGAGAGAATATGCAGTCTTGTTGTTTCAGTCTAAGAAATATATTTTAAATTCCACAAGCTTAGTTAGCCTCAAAAATAACTTGGGAGCCAAGATAAACAGTCTACAAAATTATTCATCAGAAAAGCTGGTGATAAATTATAACTGTACTACTCCTTTACTTCATGCTCCTAAACCTTGCTAAATGCCTTCTTCAGGCCATTAAGGAATATGCATAGTGTTAAAATTAGATTAATGTTGGATTAATAAAACCTTAATAAGGCAATAGCTTGAAGTTATTGATGGCAAATTTTAATATTAGGAAATTCAAAAGGCTGAGACAGAAATTAATTGTACCTCACTATTTGTTCAACAGACTTGGTAGTACCCGCATAAAATAAAACATACAGAACTAGACTATGTTCAAAGGAAACCTGATGAAAGTGAATGGATCTGGATCTGAATGGAAAGTGGGTCTAGAGCCTGATTCAAAGGCTATTAAAGATTAAGGAAAGATTATGGGAGTTAATAATCCTTAGGTCATCTTTTCTCTCTCTGGCATATTCATGCATGTTCGTAAGAATTTGTTTGAAGAGATGATACGTGTTGGTAATTTACCCCTCTCAAATCTGATGTGTGAAATTGCAGGAAAAAAAAGCATTGTCACAAAAGAAAACTATAAATGTTTCTATGTTTTCATCACCTGTACTTTTTTTAAAAAATAAAACATTATTCAGGGTGTGCACTTGGTAACAAATTAGTGGTTTTTTGAGAAATACAGCAGAAAGTTGTTAAACAAGGCTATGACAACAACAGAAAAATCATTTAAAGCAGAAGAAAGTAATGAACACCTCTAGAAAAGTTATCAGCATAAATTATGATCCCTGGATGGGTTCTGTCCAATTAAAAAAAAACAACAATAATTTTATCATTAATAATATTTTCCTAATAACAAAAGTATTATGTTCAAATTCCAGGATGCTGATTTCTGTAATTTCCACTATGTACAAAGCTTTCCCTGCAAGACTGTAAAGTTATATGAGCTATCCTGTCTGTATTTTTTTTCTTTCTGAAAATCATCACTGCCTTTCATCATATCAGAAGTTTTCTTGTGGGCAATATAGTAGTGTCTTTCTGTCCAGCTTTGATAGGCCTCAGAACCTCCAATTTCTTCGTTCAAATAAGCACCACTATTGCAATCTTAAGTTTTTTTTAATAATAAATTTAATATTCCTAGAAATAAGGAAGCCATAGCCACAGTTTTCAGTTATGAAATTTTATCACAATACAGACAGAGTAGCAGAATAATCTAGATAATCATCTTTCATGTTAAAAATTCCATCCACGCTCAAGAATTTCATCTGTTTTTCATATGGAACATTTCACAACAAATCAAGTCATCTTTGAGAAGCACCTACGTGAAATGGATGGGCAGTTAGTCCTTAAACTCCACAGAATTTCCAACAATTAGTGATTGATTAGAATAGAGTTTCTAACTACCTTATACAAAGCAATTACACTGTCCCCTGGATGTCCTTGGCCTGAAGCAGCACGTTAGAATGGACTGTATTTCTCATCTACTATGGTAATTCTTGTCTGTATTAACAGAAGAAAACAACATGAGTGAACTTCAGCAGATGCTTGTCCAGTGTCTGACTGCAGAAGTATGAAGGAAGCTGCACCAGTTTGCAGCTAAGAGGGATTTGATCCCATATTCTTCTGTGTCTTACACATTAATCAACTGTGTTTACTTGCATTTAAAAATTTGAGCTTATAAAAAAAAAAAAGTTTTCTAGAAATGCAAGAGTCTGAGCAATGTTCTTCTGTCTTTTTTTTTTTTTGATATAAAATTATTGCTATTCAGCTGATACAGAAACAGGTGATAAAAGTGTAGTGTGGGAGTAGTGCCAGGGATTTCCACTATGAAACACGCACTAAAAAACCTCTTGTTTTAGAAATAGCAATGAGGTCATGATCTTTTGTTTTTCTCTCCAAAGAAGGCACTTTATTGTGATGGTGGGGCTGGTAAAGCATGGCAACAGACACATGGAGTTCAAAGCTTTTGTCATGTAGCAAGAGGGAACCGTTGCTAGGGTGTACTTTTAGTCATTTCTAACACCAAGTAATTATTAGTGCATTCCTTCTGTCTTGTGTGTCAGGAATGGAGGCGTTACCTTATCACTTCAGGGTGATGTCACTGTAGGACAGGGCTTGAGGTGGGGGGCATCTGGGGGGGAAGGGGTCATTCACAGGCTAGTTAGAACGTATCTGAGACTGTTTTCTGGTTTTGTGATCATAACACAAGTTTGGTTCGCTGCCTGGTGTTAGATAGCTCCAGTTTCCTTCCTGGGGTGATTCTTTTCTATGCATATGAATTTTCAAGGTGAATTGGTGTCAGACTCTAATGAAGCTGTGAATGATTTTCTGCTGGTGACATCAGTGTTTAAGCATGAGTTTGTGGCAGGTAAATCTCTCTATTTGGGCCTACGGCACTGCATGTGGGAGGTCTGCTTTTGTCATTTATATTTTGGAGTTTCCCTCTTTCCAGAAGCTATATTTCTCATCTTTTCTGGCCTTCATAGTTAACTGTGTCTCTGCAAAGATCCAGCTGGCTTTGTAAGCCCTTTAACTTTCTCTTTACAATGAGAAATCTGGCACCCTCTCCTAGCTATGTGACCCAAAGTAAATCCTGAGTTCTGGCTTCACCCTGGTAATGACCCACTGTTGTACACCAGATGGGATAAGTAAAACCAGCAGTGGATCCCTGTTTTTCCTGGCTATTGTTCCTCATTTAGGAACTTGCTAGAGTTCAGGAGCCGCTACAGAGCACCCTTGAAAGACCTCTTCCTCTTAGGATGGGAGTATCCCGTCAGTTCCTCCCGCTCTTCCTGCATTTTGCTTTTGAGCACCATGCCACACAAATCCAGCTAAGTGACCTCATTAAAGCAATTTATTCTTACTGGGGGTTTAAAAAAACATTCATGCAGCTGGCTCGATCTTGGCTTTGCCAAAACTTGTTTTATTTCTTCTCTAGCAATTCAAAGGAATACATTGCCTGTCAGTACATTCGTGTTTATCCAGAAATACCTCTCTGATGCCTTTCCCTGTAGCCTCCAACCTGTATTACCACCATGGTAAATAAAGCTACTCAGTGTTGTTAGGAGCTACCCTACATAAACTAGAAGAGTCAAGAGCTAAAGTTCTTGCACTGCTAAATGGATCCTACTGATTCTGCCCTTCGAGGTCCAAATAAGCATTTGGCTAAGAGACAGTTTGACCTTTTGCTATGGACAAGGGGCAAGGGGAGGAAGACGTGGCAACTTCATGCACATGTTGGAGTGGCTGCTTGGATGCGTATAGTTGTCTTCTGACTGTAGCCTTATCTCACAGCTTCAGCATCTCGTCAGAGTACAGACTCTATCCCTAGGTCTTGGGGGCCTCAGGTAACTGCCAGCTCTACTTTTAGCAAAAGCTCTTTCAGCAATCATGACCGATAACAGATGCTTTTGTAAGCATTTCAGACACAAACCCATTAGGAAGACACACGCACATCTTGCGATGGCGAGCAATACAAAGACTCAAAGCAGAAGCTATGTTAGCTGTGAAATCAGAAGCAGTTTAGCTATTGATTTTGAGAGTAAGCTAGTGGGGTTCGTTGTTTTGCTTTTTTTTACAGTGCTTTATTGTGCTGTGAAGGTACGTTAGCCTGCACATGTCTTTGCATTATTGTGCAAGCTGAGTACACATTGTTCACACACCCTAGGTTTGGATCATCCAAAATCTCTACTTTCTCTGCCAATTGACAAGGTAAAGAGAACATGCAACAGATCACTAGGAAGGTTGAAAGGAGAGGTGACTACCTACCTATCACACTTATTGCAGAGACAAGCCCAGAAGAGAAACGCCATCCGTCAGCAGAGGCTCTGTCCTTTCTCCCAACCCCAGGTTATAGAGAAGCCAAGTAAATTTTAATTTCTCTTTCCCTGTAGTCTGCTTAGAAGACCTGTGCCTGAGATGTGTATTTGGGAGAGGAGTTGATTTTTGCACTAGGATGCAAAAATGAGAGATTTCTAGAAGCGTCAGAGAGCATGCTTCATCTCTAACAAGCTCCTCTGTCCTGCAGTGTAAGACCTTGCCCCTTCACTTGGAGGAGAGAAGATCAAATCTGGTTCTCTGAAATTAAAAGATTGTAATATTAATTAAGTAAAAAAATCTTTGGGTTTAAAGACTGTTTATTCAGAATCCCCTGAAAACAGAACAGCCTGTAACACCTGATAGGGCAAAAATGAGGTAACGGCTTACCAAGACAATTAGCTATGCACAGAAAAAAGCTATTCTGAGAAGTTTAAAGCAGGCATTATTTATAGCCAGAACTTTTTTAAAAAATGAGTAATTTATTTTACTAGTAAAAAATATTCAAGGCACAACTTCTGCCTTTAATAAAATGTAAAAAAATGTTTAGAATACGTGATGAGAACAGTCAGGATGAAGTCTTTGACTTCTTATAATCCATAAACTCAGAGAAGTGACATTCTCTCTGTAGTTACTTTGAAGAAAAATTGTATTACTTACATCTAACATTCGTATACTTAAAGATTTCTAAAGAGATAGTGGATGCAGACAGAATTTGGAGGTCTTGGATTCAGTTTGAAAGTGTTACCAAGTCTCCATGGCTGATGTGACAAACCAGCCTGGATCTGGACTCCAGTTTGTGGTAAGAGGAAAATGGTAATGCTATATTGATTCTAAGAATAGATAGGACTAGTCAGAAGAGCCTCTATGTATTTCAGTTCCACCTTTGTTATTTACTTCAACTGTCTCTTTCAGTCTCTACATCTGAATAAGGTTTGTGATTGTCCTTTTAAAATGCACGAGTATTTTTTAATGAAAGGAGGGCATAAAGTGTTTATCATCCTGTTTCCCCACCTGGTACAACTAGCACCATGGGGAGAATATTCTGGTGCACAGTTTATTTTGTTTGTAACTTTAAAATTTTCATTAGTTCCTAGTTCATAGCTTATAGTGTCGTTCTTTGGCTCAACCGTTAGTATTTATTCCAAAGAGAGGGAAGCCTTTCTTAAATCCTGTGTTAGCCTCTCTTCACATTTCTGCCAAGAAAGATGCTGCTACATACAGCTCCCTGCCCAACAGACAGGTCTGTGCCTCACCGAGTGTCTCAGCACCAAAGGCAATAATCTCTGTTCTGGAACTGAGTATCAAATGTTTCTATAAAATCAAAATGTACGGTGATCAGGATCTGTTCCATGTTCACTGTAGCAGTTATCACTGGAAAGAAAGCCTCCTTCTATATTAGTTAAGCATGTCCTTCCACAGACAATAAAGCAATCATGATCGGTAAGAAGGTGATGGCTTTCAAGGTATTCTTGTATTCAGTCTTGTAAAATTGTCCCCAGTAATTTTCCTGTTCTGCTCATCTTGCTCGCCTATAATGGAGTTGATGTGCTTTTTGTTTTTCTTTCCTTTTTGAGTAGGTGCTTTGTGTTTGCCACTTAAGAGTTCTCCAGGGTCTGTTCAGAAATTATCAAAGTTTATAGCACACATTTTGAAATTAACATTCTTAAATATGCCCACAAAATCTGTTGCTGCTCCCCAAATGCATCTTTCTACATTAAACTGCACATTAACACATGTAAATACCCATTTGCATTCACGGAGAATGTACAAATAGATGCTCAAGAAATTTTGCAAAGATGTTCCGTGAAAAGTTTGACAATTTTTTTAAGACAAATGTTTTCTAATCTAATAGCATATGTGTGACCAAAGCCAACGGGATCTTGGTGTACTTTCTGGGTTGTTATGACGCAGATGTCTCAAAGTTACCTGATCAGAGAGGACCCTCTAAATTTAAATCTTCCTCTAACTTTAAATGTGGGTGTGGATTTCAGCACTCCAGTGACACCCTTCTTTTTCCCGTCCAACTATTTTTAGATTTCAAGATCTGTATATACACAGGGACTAAAGACACAGTAAGAGCAAGCAGGAAGATTTCTCAAACATCCCTTAAATTAATAGATATAAAGGAACTTTTTAATACATGCTTATGTTCCAGCATGTTGTCAGATCCTACACTCTATCCCAAAATTGAAGTATTATGGGGTTTTCCATAAATTATAGCCCTGCAGACCCCATGAAGTATCTGAAAACCAATCTGTTTTCTTAATATTTTGGAAAGTTTTACCAAAAATATTTATCACCTCCTGTCTGCATTGATAACTCCTTTGATCTGAAAAGCAGAACAGACACCAGTTCATTAGTCTATACTTGTGATTCTTACATGGAACTATCTGTTATCATCCTAAGACTTCACTCATAAGCTATTAGATTGAAAACCATGAAGAAAGAGACTTTGCATATAACAAATGTATAATTTTTGCACTGTCACTTTTCAACTATTTTTCAATTTCATGTTCTTTGGCATTTAACATTTTTTTTAAACCAAAAATAGTTGTAAAATCAGATTGTATAACATCTCACAGTACATTTAAAGTAATTTTTTAATACTAAATATCATTGGTGATGTTATGAAAGGGAAAGAAGTTGTTGGTCAATATGTTCTTCAGATATCTCAACAATTTCACCTTCTGACTATTCCAGAGTCATTGCTGGCAGCATTGATTTCCCCCTGAAGTAATGAGCACTGTATTTCAAAGCTGAGACTGTTGATCACTTTGATAGCAACCTTTTCAAACATTCAAAATAAAATTCTTCCCCCGTAGAAACCTCCATCCTGTATCACTATTCCGTATTAAGAAAAATAAGTACATACACACATTGAGAAGGATTATTACACATCAGTTCTGGGATTCTTTCTGAACGCCTCCCTTTTTCTATATTGCACCTGTATTATAATGTGAAGTTTATTTGCAAAATCCAAAATTTTGCCAGGAACCTCTTTCGAAGAAACATTATGCTTACATAGAATTTAGTGACTTTTATAAACATTCTTTTTTTTTTTCTTCTTTCCCTCTTTTCTTTCCTCTTTCTTTAGTTCTGTCAGCTTCCTTGTCTTTTAGCTTCTGGTTCCCTTAGGACAAAAGAGTCAGATGAGCACAGTCTATCTTTGTCAGATAGACAAAGTCTACACCTCTTTGAATGTCTGGAAGGTGCTTCTGTTTCAAAGTGTGCCCACAAAAGAGCAATAAAAGAGTGCATAGCTGAATTTCTTACTTCAATTTTGAACCAGAAATAGGCCTGAATTCCACAATCTGAATGTGCTTCTGGAGTGCTGAGTTTAACTGTTTCTTGTCAGCCCATTATAGAGCAAGCAAGCTGTGGAGTTCAGATCCCAATATCTGATCTGGCTCTGAGCACCTAGAAAATTCAGGGAAGAGTTTGGAGCAGATGCTTCTGCTCTAGTCACACGTTGCATGAGCCCAAACCTTGAAGCAGGACTCAGTCAAGCAAACCAAATTGACTGAACACATTTCCTCATCACACAAAAATCATTTAAGTTGGCTTTTTATTTTCCCCCTTTCTTTTTCTCTCTTCCCTTCTCTCTCCCCCAGTTTCTCAAAACTTACCATGAACCCTCATAAATCCAGAGTTTGAATTTCTGGTTTGTCACAAAGCTTTGGAACCAGGCAAATTTCCCAGGGTTTGTGGTTTCATTCCAAACATTTCGTAGAGCTTTAAATCATATCCAGGAGCTCTTGTCTGTGTTTTACAGAGAACAAAAAATCACAAATCTGGCTACTTATTGAAATTGTAACTATTTCATTCACCTATTGAGTACTGTATATTCACCGTTTGCAGGCAGCAAATGAATACCTTAACAGATGGGAATTTATATCGTTTCCATGGTTACAATAATAAATACAATGCTGATCTGCCCAGAGTAGCTCTTGTTTTTCAAAAGGGTCTTTAAATTACTTGCATTTTCCAATGGATTTTAAACTTCTTTTTTATGATGATAATCTAGTAGCTTTTCTTTTATTACTACAGTTTACTCCAGACACTACAGTTGTTGCAATGTTGCAAGACAATGCAATTTCTTATTTCTTTAAAGCATATAATTAGTGGGGTGAGTTAAAATAACACTGAATTCTGTGTTTGTTCTAACCATCACTGTCCTAAGACATAGAAAAAATTTAAAACCAGGAGATATGGCATCAGTCTTGAATGTCACCTTTTTTATTCTTATTTATGCTAGTTGCAGAAGTGAACTAGCCCCAAGAACTGGTTGAATACTGAGAATAGAACTGGCAAAAAATCAGTAGATTCATTTGGAGGGAAAAAAAAGTTTATTTGTAGGATCTTTGAGACAGTGACTGTGTTGTGGCATGCTCAGATAATGGGCCATGTACTTTAATCCACGAAGAAATACTGTCTGAAGCAGTAAAGTCATATTTATTCACAAAAGTATTACTTCAAAATTGACAGGAAAAGATTGCTGAATAAATTCTACATCAACATTATCCATTCTTCAAACCATTTTAGGTGTCATCACTAAAATCTTTGCAATACATTTTGTTACCACTTGACATAAGGTAGGCTTTTCTTGAGACTGCCTGTATTGTGATCAAACTCTTTGCAAGAGTAATTTCAATGGAAATTATTTATTTCAGTATTTCTCTTACTAAAGAGTTTAATGACTCTCTGAAGCAAGTGGAATTTCTTCACATGTATTTCTTCCCCTTGGAATCAAATGGAGATGCTGTTGACATACACTGCAGCAGTCGAATTGAGCAGGAATTTTCCTTCCTAAAGTAAATCAATACCGTATCCAGCTGAAACGAGAGCAGACAGATTTGGAAGGGGGGAATTTCATGAGCTGCACTGAAATATGTCAGGTTGGGAAAGACATCAATACTCCCGGGAGCCGGTGTTTTTAATGACCGGAAGCAGTCAGCAAGTACGTTAAGCAAAGCTTGTATATTCTCGTCAGGTTTTATTGTATCAAACTAAATTTTTAATCCTATGTTGATTGTCTGTGAAAATCCATTTGGGCATTTTTTACTGAAAAACTAGCTAGATTTGGAGGCTGGAGGAAGGAGGGGCAGAGACTGGGAGCTGATGCTAGAGATTGATTTTCCTGAGACAGCCTGGCCCAATGCATCGCTTATGAAAGACTCAGTAATTATTCTGTTGGGTTGCTTCTGCAGGCTCAGGATTCAAATTATGCAGGCTGAATATGTGGCAAAACAGGATTAAAAAATGAGTTTAAGGCAAGATGCTGTCTGGGCTGAGTACAGACCCACTGCAACTCGCCAGAACAGCCAGCCGGAGCAGAGAATTCAAGAGGGAGTCTGTCTGGATTTGAGTGTTGACCAGGCTTCGGGTTCATATATCAGCTGAAGGGCTGCAGAGAGAAGCAGCACGTCTCAGGGATCCTTTTTGTTTTGCAAAGATTAGTAACTCCCTAGTGTTCTCTTCAGCGTAAAGACAACCGCAGTTAAGAAATTACTTGGCTACACTTGTTTTCCTAGCCTGTCTTCCACATTGATTTTGAGTAATCTTTTCAAACAAGACATGAAATTCAGAGGGAATATATCCTAAGGAATGAAGTGGTCGCTGATGATCTGAAGCAGTGACGAGGCAGAGCAGCCCTCCAGGGGAGCTGCTGCAGCCACCCCTCGCCTGTTCCTGCCAAGAGCCGTGTCCCAGCCCTGCCTGGGTTTGGCTGGGGGTAGGAGCGCTGGGACCCCAGCGCAGGGATGTACTCAGGGCGCCTGCTGTCTGCCTGGAACGTGCCAAGTTTTGTCACCTGCTGTGTGTGAGTGATGCCCAGAAATACAGTGGAAAACTCTCGGTAGCAGGCTGTGACCCTGTGGATCGACCACGAGTCACGATCTCAAATTACAAACCCAAAAGTTGCAGTGAAGGATTTTGTCATGCTGTGTGTGAAAGCAGGTAAAAATCTTAGTTCTTTACACGCATGAACACTGTCTGTCAATGGGATTGATGTCTATCAACGGGATTAATGCCAACACCAGTAACTAGTGTTGTTTTCAAGCAGAGATTGAGGAAGAATCAGACTTCTTGGATAAATGAGACTCAAAGGCAATAATGGGTAAGATGATGGCAGTCGCTCTCCTGGCAACATTTTACTAAGCCTTTGTGACTTAATAAAGGGTGGGACAAAGATTCTCATTCATCCTTCTGAGAGTCTGTTGTTCTCCACAGCATTATGGTGCTCAGTTCCTTAGAACTGGGTGCATTTCTGAATCTTATTCTTCATCCTTGAGAGGCCATAACCTTCCAAGTAGCTTGCAGCATTCAGCCTGCCCCACAGTCTGCTCTTGTAGAGCCGTCAGAAGTAACCAAATTTGTGTGAGTTTGCTTCTGGTAAACAGCTGTGGACTTGCTTTGTTTGGTTTGGTTTTAACTCAAAGATTTAATTGTAAAAGAAGGCCCAAGGACTTCAGGAATTTCTGAAGAAACTGAAATAGTTGCTTATTAGCTGAAAAATTAACCCTGTATAACAAGGTGGGTTTTTTAGGAAGTCTGTAACAAGATATTACTTCTTAATGAAAGTGGTTTTGAATAGCAGAATACCCCATAATCACAGGAAAGTTAGTGGGACACGTGGTTCTAGCCTTTCTCCTAGAGTCTCTTTTTAAACAGCCAATACTATTCTCTGAAAGTACACAAGATAAGAAATATATATAAAAAAATAACATTATAACCATTAAAAGTCCTTCTCAGGAACACTTCTAACTTTTTATATTAATTGCAGAAAGGTCATTATAACTTGGGAATGGGGGAGTGGAGAAGCAGGGAGTAGGTAGGTAATTTTGCTGTAAAGCCATCTGTGCAAGGCTGTTTAGCATGAAAATATGTGCAAAGCATGTTAATGTCTTGATCACAAAGCAAATTCCAAAGGTAACCAGTGCCAGTTTGCGTTGATCATTTTAGTGACAGTATTCTGAAATATAAGTGTAAAAAGGCCTTTTGAAGATTCAGTAAATTTGAAAGTCTTCTTAGTTGGCACATAGTTTTACATCCTTGACAACTACAATTAATAAGGTCGGGGTTTCAGACTTGGCCTCCGATACATTTTGTAGCATACAGTTTGGAAGACATGAACGTAAGCCTTCTACTTTTATACATTTGTATCTTATTTTCATGCTATTGAAAAGGTACTTACTTTTTTTCCTATTCTTTTTTTTATTACCAGTTCTATTATTATTTATAAGTATCCTATTCAAACTGTCTGTGTTTTTCTAATGCAGTTTGAAGCGGAGGAGTCAGGAGAATTAGAAAGCTTTGCTAAAACAGGTTTTCATGTAGCTCAATAAAAAACTTTCAGTAGGGCTCAAGGTTTGTAGTAGGCTCAGAGCCCAGCCATCACAAGGGCTTAACAATCAATATTTTGTACTGCTAGTCTGTTTACAGGCTTTGAGGGGCAAAAATCAAGTCTTATGTGACTGATCTTTATACTGCCTCCATATGGAGGGGAAACCACTGAAAATGTGTAAACATTACTTAGCTTTAGTGTGTGATGGGCTCATGTCCTCTTTTCCACTGAACATGGTCCAAGCATAAGTTATATGGCTATGGCTCTTGATTTCATTTTCTCTCTGACTTTTCTAACATCTCTTTGGCTGGCTAAAATACTAAATCTTGTTCACCTCAGCTATATACACTTGTGAAGGGAGAAGAGGCAGACAGTGGACTTCTGTGCTGACGACCATGGAGGATACTGTTCCTTCACTCAGTGATCTTTCCTGAACTGCTGCTGTCTTCCAGAATATAGTGTCAACATCTGTAAAATATTGCAAGCTGATAATTGATGGGTGGGATAAGTGCTGATGAGCCAGTCCCAAGGTGCAAATCAAGAGCCTGTTTCCTATAGCAAGAATCAAATATGGTAAAACAGGGCTTCATTCAGCTTTGACTTTAATGTTTTCATTTCCAGCACCATCCAAATAACATCCTTTCTTGGTAAGCTCTAAGTCCAGAATAACACAAAGTAGTTCTCCATTAAGGAAAAATATATGCTTTGATAACTTGGAAGAAAAGCTAAACATTCTTTTTCTGAAGCTACTTATTTCTTCAAATGCTAGTCCCCCTCCAATGAATATTTTCACCTTATGGTAGACTTTGCTCCTTTGGCACTTTTTTCCTTTTTTATGGAGATCGTAGATCAGAGACAGATAGGGATAGTTTAAATGTTTCACAAAGTAGGACATATCTAGGCCCAGAGACTTCAATATGCATTTAAGAAAAGTAAAAAAAAAAAAAAAAAGGAAAAGAAAAACAAGAAGCAAAACTCACTGGGAAGTCAGGAAGTAATGCTTCAATGATGGGTTCTTCTCTTTTTCCCTTATTCTGTGGATGTAGGAGTGTTATTCTTAGTAAAGAGACTGTGATTTAACCAGTTACGTGTGTTTAACACTGTACAGTATGCTGCAGTTTGAAACGCGATGATGTTTGGTGCATCAGGCCAATAAGCAGCACAACAATAACAACTGTCCCCACTGCTGTGTCCTCACAGCTCAGAAGGGTTGGAATGGAAACGCTGAGAGTGGGAAATGGCTGGGTCTCTGGGTAACTCTGCTCTTGTCTTTCTTCCACCCTGAAGATTTGCTTTGCGGAAAATATTTTGCTCTACTTAGTATTTTCTCCTCAATCTACAAGAAAGACTTCTCTCCAAAGAAACGGCACAACAGGGATGCGGAGGGGTTCAGTGCACTGTGCACAGAGATCAGATGCTGCCCACCAGGGACAGTGGAGTCAACACTTCCTAGACAGTCTTGTGCATTTTACATTTGCAAAGTCGGAGCAATTTTTCCCCTTGAAATGGAGGAAGCTTTTTGTTTTGAATAAAAGTACTGCTTTGAGTAGAGTCCTATGTATCTTTCTGCAGGCACCGTGGGATGACCCAGGGAAAGAGTCATATCAACTGTTCCTTAACACATGTTCCTCTTGTTACCTAAATCACCATCTATTTGATCTCACTAATGGAATGAAGTAAAAAAAGTCCCATGTCATAGCTCCTAAGATGGATTTTTTTTCTCAGAAACAAAGGCAGCTTGAAGTTCACCTAACAGGAATGTGCTGTAAGGTTTTATTAGTCTCTGCTGTCACCACTGATGAGTTACTCCCTTGTCTAATTCATCAAGGCAGCAAACGTGGGTAAATTCTCACACAACTGTTTTTTTAAGGTACCAAAATATACCTACACTAAGAAAAAATAAGGATATAATTTTTCAGCATATCAGTGTTTTAATTTTGATAACCAAATAAATGTTATGGGTGCTGAAGCAGCACACAGAAGTATTTCTCATTTAATTCAGGTGGGGCGGGGATGGGGGATACTCCAGCATGAGGTTTCCATGTGGGAAGTACATCTTTTTGTTCAAACCCGTGATGTTTAACCATACACCTGTCAACTTGCCTTTAAAACACTCCAGTTCTGCCATTTTGGTTGCAGTCCTGAAGTGGGTGGTTGTGACTCTCCCTGTTCTGAGCAGAGCCCAGAGCAGTCATATCAGCATTAGGTAATGACACCCTAGAGCTGACAGCCTTCCAAAATCTTTTTTTGTCTCACAACTGGTACAAATCTTCATAATTGATTTGGATTGTGGGGCTGGTAATACAGCACTGAGTAGCAATTAATGCTAACATTTTAGTTTCATTTCATTCTGTCAAATACACTTGACACTCTCTTTATGTGTGAGATTGTCAGGTATAAAGCCATGTGTCTCATTATATGCCTATTTGTCACCTCCCTTCAGATCACTGCCACAAGTGATGCAGGTAGAGCCTCCCCCACTCTTAATTCTTTTAACTCACTGGTTTTGCAAGAATTTATAAAAGATGTGCCTATAGATTTCTGTAAATCAGGCCATTTGGCACTACTGCCTCATTAGAAGTAAACACACACACACCAAAAATAATTTGTGCTTCCATTTAAAAGCAAACTAATTTTTAAAAAAGGCTTAAATAAAAACATTTTCTTTGTTATGGTTCCATTTGGAGACAGAAATATATTTAATTGTGAATTGTGTATGCTTCTGCCATTTTAAAACTCAACAAAATTATTTCTGTGTAAATTGAGGTTGATGTTAGTACCTGGAATCCCAGGAAAATCCAGGGAGCCAAACCTCCCGGACCAACAGATGTGCCACAGTACAGTTTGTGTTTTCCTCTACTGTTTTTAAGTTAGGCTTCTTTTGGCATCACATTAAACGTCTACCCAGAGTAGATTTAGTAAAAAATATCATAGAAATTTCTCATCTTTTAGCTGTTCCTTTATTTAGTGAATATCTGTTCTGTTTGATTAAGATTTGGTCTTGGTGGCCCTTAATGCACTATAAGGCTTCAGTTTTGGGGTTGCTGGATAGATACTGGAGTCATTGGATTGCTATGAAACTACTGGTTGTTTACTTACTGTGAAACTACTGATTCTCTAGCACATGTTTCCAATTCATGGGAAAAAACCTTTCATGGCCCATTCAGTGCATTAATACATGTGTTGTATTTCCTCTTTTGGGGAATTTTTACGCATATGGTAAAAAACACTGCTTTTGCAACCTGCTCATCTTGCATGCATCAACTTGGGGATAAGTCAGTGTCAAACAGGACATGACAGCTTCAAGGAGTACTTAAAAGGTAAACCTGGGACATGACAAGTAATGTAGGGATGCCTGATCCAAAAGGGATCACTCTAGCAAACGTATGAATCCCTGCCATCCGGATTTCTGTTTCTACACAGTAAGAGTTTGCACACAAGCTGGAAGGCAACCAGCAGGATAAGTCCCACCTCTGCTGAAGCTTCATAGGTGCATGTCCTGCAGAAAGAGATGCTATTGCTTTAGTGAGGAACTACTTCAACCCCAGAGGAGAAGGGAGTACTGCTTGCAGAAACTCTCCTCCTTTTCTGAGTGCTCTGGGCCCCCTTCATTGAGGTTTCAAAGAGAACCTGGCTCTGGGCAGCCTTTCCTTATGCCAGGCTTCTTTCTCCAACTCCACACACAGGCTGGGCCAGCAGGATTTACCCTGCTGGTGAGCCTGGTGTTCGGGTCGCCTATTGAGCAAGTAATCTAAGCAAGGATGCCTGAACAATGGAGGTATGGAGATTTCCCAAGACATTTCTATCTCCATTTTTAAAAGTTGAGCAAGTTTCAATAGGTTTCATCATTTATTCAACTGTGAAGCACAGTCAGGATTAAGAGTGAGCTTTGGGATTCCTTATTCTCCTTTTTCTGTCTGTCCACCCATCCATTCCTCCATTAAAAAGAAGTGGTAAACTGAAAACCCACCATACAAAATTGGAAAAATTAAAAATCTGGAAAATGTACTGAAATTAAAGAACTAAAATATTTTTTTTATTGTTTAAAGAACAAAAGCTTATTCTTAGAAAAATATCAGCTAGCACTATTGCCTCATGTACTTTGAAAGCCTTCAAGGTGCAAATCATTAACCACGCATTAAAGAGTTAAGAGTTAATCTTGACTCATTGGCTAGGCAGTTTCAGTCTTTCTGTAATTAATAATTTTGTTTTCTCAGGATATGTCATTTCAGCTTTTCATCCTAGCCTGGTTTGTGTCCTGGTGTTTTGCGCTGTCTTTAAAAAAAAATTTAAAAAAAAATATTTCTTTTACTGTTACCAAATAATTGAATGTTTAGTCGTGGGATTGCTAAAGAGACTGAATACTAAGGTCATTGCTTTAGAGCTTTTTGCATTCTACGTTTGCCAGGGTTGTCTGTGCAGTATCTTTGACAAGGTGGTTGAAGTCGCAGCTTCGTTATGACCCACAACATGAGTGAGTCTTTTGCAAATGTACACAGGCCGGAGGGAGGGAGGAGAGTGAATAAATTATTACATAATTTTTAAGTCTCTCTAATCTCTTTCTCTTTTATGCAAGTTTAGCAATTTTACAAAATCCTATTTGAGCTAAATCATGTTAGAAGGTGCCTAATAACAGCTTTATTTCTTGGTGTTAAATCACATTTAATTTAAAAAGAAAAAGCACCACAAAACCATTATTAAATAACGTTGTGATGCAACTGTTTGGAATTCACCGTGCTTTTTCTGCATGCCATGTAATTGGTACCTGCTTACAGGACCACTGCAATACAAAGCAGATAATAAAATGCTCTCAGCATCAGTGTGTGGACATATCTCTAAGTGTGTATATATACTGATGTCATAAGCATATATACTTATTGTGGTGTATTACTGTTATAGCATAATCCTCTTAAAAGCAAGATATTTTTTTCCCAGATGATCTCCTGCTGGCATTTATCATTTTTATTCTTTCAATGATTGATACTTCTTTCTATGGTGTGCTATTTGGTACATGAGACTGTATGGATTTAACAGTTTTATTAATTTGAGAGGTTTCCTCTGCACAATAAAATGGCTCAGTATGACAAAGAACATATCATAAATGAATTGATTTGTCACCTATCAGAATGTAATCCAGCAGTGATTTCATTATTGTGGTTATTTCCCTTCAATTATCTGCAAACTTAAAATGCTACATAACATCCCTGTATCAACTGAGAGAGGAAAAATGCAAATGTGACTGGGTCTCACAAAAAAACTTCAGATTATTGGTACTTCATATTAATCTTTATTCCTTAAGGCACAATCTTCCTTCAGATAAACTAAATATTTTTCTGAGTATTTTAACGGAGGTTGGTCTCCCAGGAAAACAACAGATAAGATGTCAAAAATTTTCAGTATTTCAACATGTTACACTGTTTTTATGGAGGGCTGCATGCATCCAACACAATATGGTTTCTGTGAAAGACATGCTTCTTCGTACCTATCACTAGTGGGGGTCATAAAAAAATTGTATAAAATAAAACTTGTTCTTGTATAAAAAAACCTGTGAGTATTTTAAAGGATATAGGGTGAGTTTTTTCACTATACACAACTGGGGCTTTCAAAGTGGTAAGCCTGCAGAAATGACATAAAATTAAAATTGTAAATTCTCTGTCTTTGAAAGCCCCAAACTGAAAGCCTATAGCTTCATTCATATATTTGCTCCTGAAATAGCTGAAGCTGTTTGAAAAGTTATTTTCTTTTCTAGTATTGTGAAAAGATAATTTAATCAATCTTACCTTGTGCTGAGATGGACCTGGAAGACTTGTGTGATATGTTACCACAACCCAGCTATACAGCAGTGATTTCTCAAACGGTGAATTTTTAAACTTTGAAATCAAGCGAGTATTGTGAGATACACTACCTTCTCTGGGGTCCTGATTGCCTGGGAGTCTGGTGAAAGTATGAGAAATGCTGTTGCTGGTAATGCTGCAGCTGATCTTTTTGAATTACACCCTGTTAAAAGAAATTTTTACCTCTCTGGACTGAATGTTGTGCCTCATACTTAGTTAGTCACACTCCTCTAGGACTGCTTGATTTTCTAGTGAAAACAAATCCCAGGAGTGCTCACCAGGATTTGTCACCTGCTTTGTCTTGCAGTAGTGCCTGGAGGCTGGGGACCAGTTCTGCTGGGCACCTGCCTGACAATACACAAAGAGTTTGTGGCTTCTTGTATGAATATTGGAATAGACATTAGATGGACACAGCTTTCAAACAGTTTAAAGAATTATATAAATTCATACCCAGAGGGACATCACAGTGCTGCATTTTGAGACCCTTTTATTAAATCTCACTCAATAGTGCATTAAGTTGCATTTAACTTGTTAGAGATCTCTTAGCAAGACACCGACTATTGATTTATGGGCTTTGGATACTTGAACATCTACCACATTCCTAGGTAAATCAATCCAGTTGTTAATTATCTTCTAAGTCTAAAAGCTCTACTTTTTGCTAGTCGGAATAGCCAGATTTCATTTTCTATATGCTACCTCTCTGTATACCTGTAACACATGCTTATATACTTTAGTCATCCCAGTATCTCTTTTCCAAATGGTTCCCAATGGTTTCCAGCATCCTTTCTGAACTGCAGATGCTGACCCAACACGTCTAGCAGGTTGGCATACAGAGTACACCAGTATTTCAATAGAAGATAAATGGAAGTAGGTGGAGTTTACCCAATTGTAGTCTGAGTAATAAAGGAAGATTCATCCTGGTCACTTCTAGACCTCTGTCTGTTTAGGGTTTTTTTTAATCCAGAGAGTATAGGAAATGTATTTTCTTCACTTTTCAAATGATTTATAAAATTAATGTCAGGGTATGAGAAAAATATAAGATCATATCTCAGCAGAAGCCATTATTAAACAGATAGAATTATGAGTTTTAATTGAATAGACAGAAACTCAACTAACATCCTACACCCGTCGCCCCAAGCCAGAGCACTTGGTGCAGGGAGCATATTCCTAATAGTTTACAGAGCTCAAAGTGTTGCGGGGGGACTGGAGGAACGGAGAATTGTGTTTGTTCCTTCTCCAGGGTTGTAGCTTTGCTGCTTTTCACAAGCCGTCTTAGACCTGAGAGCAAAGAAATGTCACAGAAGATAATAAAGAAAAAAAATAATAATCCCAAATTATGGTAACAGCCTATTGGTATCTCACATTTTAATCTTTAAAAATCATATAACTAAAAAATAAATAAAATATGAGAGAGAAAAGATGAGCATTTCCTTGATTCAGTATATTCTTTGTGATTAAGAAACTGGATGGAGTTATATAGGAGCACGTAGCTACCAGAGCAAGGCACTACAAATAAAGCATTTTCTCAGACCGCTGGAATACATGGCATTTGAAGTCAGAAAGACAGGTGTATTTGTGTCGTGTTATTCTTTCTTCCTGGGCTTTGCTTTCACATACAGTATGTGGTTACATCAAGTTGTTCATGTGCACTAATCCTAGGTTTCATTCGTGGGTTTGAAAGATGAAGAGAGGCAGACTCAAACAAGGGAAAAATTACTAAACCTGAAATAAATTTAAGGTGAACAAGTATTTCTGCTTTCTTCCTTGACTGTTTCCTTACCACTCTGACCCGTAATTGCTAATAAAGGTTTACAATACGTCTGGCATTAAAACAGGCTAATATGTGCAAAGCGTATCTTTCAAATTAATTCTGTGGCAAGAAACAAGTGTCTCCGTTAGACTGTGTTTGCACGGGGGGAGGTCTCAAACCTACCTGCAGTAGGCTAATATGTCCGAAAACTTACAACTAGTGAAAAGTTCAGGAAAATGACTGGGATTTTTCTAGTAACCTGAAAGTGAGTTCGTAACCAAACATTCAGATTTTTTTAAAAGATTGACGATTATCTTCTGCTGAAATATTTCCATTTTTGCAATAAAAAAGACTTCTCTCTGGTCACTCATTTTGCTTCTAGTTATGTAATACATTAATACGGATACCAAATGGTGCAAATGATTAAGATATATTCTGCATCTGCGTGATCATAGATGATCACCTAAGAGCATACTCGTTTTTATCTTTTTTTCTTTTCTGTGTGGTTTGCATGTTTTTCTTTGATGTTATGCAGCAAAGAATTAAGTGTTTTATGGAGAGAAAGAAAAAGGATCTTTTATTTCTGTGATCCGGTATCCCTGAGTTTACTTCATTTTTAAATTAGGATCAAGCCATGTGAATTTTATGAAGCCAAAGCTGGGAAAAAATAAATTGCATGAGTCAGCTTTGTTAGCATCTCAGCTAGAACAATATCTTGTTGCTCCCCGTCATCTTTGGTATGCATATCTTTGGAGAGAAGCTATCTGAAAATATCAAAAGAAGATCTGAAATGCAAAGTCCAAGCCAAGTTTTCATCATCAAGGATAATAGTAGCACACTGGTGTCTCATTGTTACAGGCCATCAAAAAACCACAAACATGGAAGGAACAAACTTAATATTGATTCATCCTTTATTCATTCACAACAGCATCGAGATGTGGTTCTGACCTCAGTTATGTCTCAATATAGCCAAATTAACTCAGCAAAATTACACCTATTTTAAGCCACAATGGGATCAAAACCTCAACTCCAGTGTTTGTAACAGTAACTCTAAGCAAAATCATTTCAAAGTACTTCTTCCTCATCAGTGTGTTCTTCTTTTCATTTGTTAAAATAGTCATCTAACATGATCTTTTGTCCGTTTTAAAAAGCAGTAAGGCTTGGCTTATTTTTTCTATTTGTGGGACACTTTATAGATCACACAAACAGGTAAAAGCAATATAGAAGAAAATAATAAAGAAAAACGTCACTCCCTTTGAGATTACATAATCTTTGGTATTCAAGATGTCCAGTTACAGAATTTGGCTTTTAAAAAAATCTGTGGATGACTGTCAAAAAACAGAGGTGGAAGGGATGGCACTAGTGTTATTCTCTCCCTTATGATGAATAAGTTATGTGATGGGTTCCTATCTCTGTTCTAGCTAGTGCCAAAGGAATACCCAGAATTTTTATACTGTGTGCGTTTGCATCTTTTCTTGGTGTTTTGGTAGAATGTGATTCAGATTTTTGCTCTGGTTTGTGTAGATGCTGGAGTTTTATGTGCGTCTCCCAAATTTTGAAGTTACTTGACTGTCAGATTATAAGGAGAGTAACTGTCTTTTACTTCTTTTCTGATTAGACTAATATTTATGAAATCTCCCTATAGTGTTGGACAGCTTGAAGAGAAAATGCTAACAGCAGTTATATTTTATATTACATTAGTTACAATGGGCTTTTGAAAATGGACTTGTAAACTCAAGTCTTATTTAGAACTTCAGCTAATCTGGGTTTCCAGTATCTTTGAGTCATTTTCTACTTCTCCACGTGCTTGAGGTACTGAGTCTAAGAAGAATTAGAACCTCTCATTCCACCCCTTTCTTGTGATTGCAGCATAAAATTAGCCTTTCATTTTCATTTCTATTAATCACATCAGGAACGTCTCTAAGAAAATAAAGCAAATTACTATTTTTACGCAAAATGCTTTTGTGTCAAATGAAAGAGAAGTGGTTTTTTAATGGAAAGAGAAAAGTTCCTTTCTATTCAAAAGGTTGTTTTTACTGGTCCATCAGATCAAACTGGAAACCCGGATGCTTACCCGGGGGCAATTAAGGGACCAGCCTTGCCCACACCCTGTGTGGCTCCCGGCGCAGGGGCCGAGTGGAGATCCTTTCTGCAGGTGGGAGCGGGGATGCGTAGGGAAGGCCAGAGGTCAGCCAAAGTCATCATTGCTGGGTGACAAATGTGCTCCTGAGCCGCAAGGCAGCCCGTATTTGTCTATGATTCTTGTCACAATCTCACGGTAAATTTACCACTGGTAGATTATAGTTTTTGGTGTCCTCCACTGTACAGTGAGCAAGTGTCACTACAGGCTCTGCGGTGAGGCGAAGGAGATAAGTGTCCATGATTAATGATGTGGACGCTATCTAGCAGCAGGAGCCCATCAACCTGTGACAACTTTCTATTCCATGGGCATTAAACTCCTAAATGCTGTCACAGTCCCTCAATAGATTGTAACAGACAGCAGGAACAAGGAACAGAGAGGGCTTTCATAAACCTTTTATTTTCCCTTAAGTAGATGAATTTTACTAGTAGTTATTTTTGCCTCCGTTATTTTGTTAGACCCTGAGAAAAGTTTGGAAAAAGGTCAATTTCAGATGTCTCCCGATGTCTTTGGCAAATATTGATTCCCTTCTGGCTGTTCCTGCCAGAGTGTGATCATTACCATGCTTTCTGTTCCCTATTTCGTGTGTTCAGGAACACGATAAACAAAGGCCAGCGCTGCTCTGGGATCAGGGTATTTATTTACGTAATTGCCGCAAGAACATACAGCTTTGGTCCTGGCTAGATTTAATATAAACAGTGGCTAATTCTTTCTCTTCTAAAGTCTCAGAATTGGCAGATATTTTAAAAGACCCTGAGAAAGAGTTAATCTCGAAATAATAACTTCTCACAAGTGTGCTTAACAGATTCTCAGCTTTACTAACTAAGAACACAACAACTTGTGGTTAGAAAGCTGAATTTTCTTTTCAGTCATTGTTTCTTTTTTCCTCACAGTCTAGTTTTTTATTTATGTGGTACAGCTGTGGGTGAGCACTGATACGGGGCATTATATTCTGTCTCAGGTGAGGAAAAACAGCTGTATGAGTTATGGACGTGTCATCTTCACTTGAGTACATTAATACATCCCATAAGTTATTGACATATGAAATGAATATGGATCATAAAGGGGAAACGTAATAAATAAAATAATTGAGGAAGATCCTAGATGTGAAGTTTGCAAATATATTTCTACAATTTTTTCCCAAAATCGGGGAACACAGTTACACCTTCTATTTTGATATTCTAAGTGCAGGAGTCAGCTATGAAGCTCAGATCCCCAACTCCTCTATTTCACACACTCTTGCTCAGAGTTTTTCTACTGGTCTACCCCAGAACGTTGATTAAAACACATCATAGCAGAGAGAGAGAAGTCAAGGAAAGAGATCACATTCCTGTAGCTTGTCATGATTTTTTGTGAACTTCAAAGCAGATTCAGAGATCCCAGCACTCCAAAACCTCTCTTTGGGCAGGAGCATGGTATGACAGGCTGGGACTTTGTGAGGAAGTTATATACAGCATCTGACACGCTGCCCACCACAGAGATAAGTAGCTCAGGGCCCCTTTGGGAGTTGCACCTGCCAGAAACTGCCCCAGCCTCTAATCGTTTCCTTGATGTGTGAAAAGAAAAATTTCTTCTGGTTTTGTGGCATCTCTGACTGGAAGAAACTCTTAGAGATACGTTCTCTGAGGAACTGAATTGCTGCTTTGTACCCTGAGGCCCTAAAACCCCAAAGACCCTGAAATCGTTCAAATACAATACGAATAAAAAAGCACCTGCTTTTGCCACCAGAGCAGTTCTGCATTTGTGTATATTAAAACTGGAATGGGATCTTTAGATGCTGAGCATGCAAGGAGCTTTGTTTGTATATTCCCTCTTATTCAAGAAGTCTTTGAGAAAAACAGCTCCTCTTGGAGGCCTGGAGAGAGGGTCGAGCTTGCTCCAAGGGAAACCCACAGTGAGTGGAGTAATTAATTCACTGCTGCTGGAAGCTGGTTACTGCTATTTGGACGTATTTGTAAAACAATAATGTTGTACAAAATTTAGACATTGTGAATTCTGACTGTGGGGCACAGTGGATCTCTAACTCTGTCTGGACCTTCTGGGGTTAGAGCCAGCAATAATATTGATGTATTTTAGTAAGGAGGCATCCAGACTGGACTGCTACAGGTAACAAGAGTCCAGAAGTGCAAGAGCTGTAGCTTGACCATAACAGCTACTTTTATCAGCAAGAAAAGGGCTTTTAGGAACTTACTACAGCTGTAAAGTCCCAATTGCACCAGTCACAGACCCTGGGTGATCGGTTCGTTTGTTACAGAGGGCACAGAGATAGGACTTGAAGACCAGTTCTCACAGCAAAGGCAGCCAGTGTAAGAAAACTGCTGGAAATTTGGACGAAGATCTTGACTGAGGGCGTTAAGTCAGAAATTCTTTTGATTCTGTCAATCGAGTCCCAAAACAATATACTTAAATTTCTAAAAATGCAGAAACGAGGGGCGCTTTGCGGGGAGGGGATGAAGCAAAGCGAGTTCTGTTCCTTCTGCCGCGGTGCAATTCCAGCGTCCTTTCACAGCTGTAAATCTCCCTCAGAAAGCTTTGAAAGTCTTTTCGAGTGTTAAAAGCTTGGGTGGTCAAGGTCAGGTGAGTTCCTTCCTCCCTCTTTCCCCAGACAATGAATACTTTTAAGAGGCCTACCCTTCTAGTTAGGTTTCGTTATCTGCACTTTTTATATCCTTCTCCCTCCAGGAAACAAAGCAGCACATACAGCCAGCTAGGGGCTCCACGGCAAGACTGTATAATTCCTAACACAGATTTAAAAGGGAAAATCCTTCTTTTCTTTTCTTGTATATTCCCAAAAGACATGATCAGTATCTAGCCAACCCGTGTAGATGTAGATCCATTCACTCCTATACCTTACGATGCTTATCTTCTGAGCCGTACCTGAGAATATTACGTTGTACAAAAAACAAGCACCAAAAAATACCTTCCAAAAGGATATTGTGCTGTGATCTTAAAATACAGAAAATCTTTCCTGGGCCATATTCAGGTCCTGCTCCATTCACATGCAGAAAATACTGCATGTGATGATTCTACTTTTTACTCATATGTGTCCAGTTTTGTAATACCTGCTTTGATTTGTGGAAGAATAGCACACACTGTTGCAGATAATAGGACACGTTGGACATTTTGGCAGAGAGCAGCTTGAAAACACCGGCTTGTTCCAACAGTGATTTTAAAGATACAGGATGATGTTCTGAAAGGAAGTTATACCTTCCTTTCCTGTTGATTACTTTAAAAATCTCTCATATGCCTCCGTAAAAATGCCGCAGGTAGGTTTGTCTCTCAAAGATTAAACTACAGTCTGTGGCATATACGTCACACTAATTCCTTTGATTTTTTTAAATTCTTGTCTGCCAGTAATTGTCTTATACTGACAAAATTTCTGCACCTTTGAAAACAAAGGTCTGGTTATTAGGACCCCCTCCATGTAAGGTCTTGAGACGCTTGTCCGTATTATGAAATAGGACGGAAACAGGAGGGAGGTTAAAGCCCAATTCCCTACCAGGCTGAACAGGATTTGCTCTGATCTGCGCTGACAGGTCAGTGATGGTCATCATTATGTCAAGTCCAAACGCAACCAAATTTCATAATGAAGGCAAGTACACAGATAGTGGGTTTGGGGAAACAGAGCGCACCGTTTGTTGTCCATCTGAAAGGAGTGTGGTGGAACTGTGTGCACTGGGTGTGCAGAAGGAGACGGTAAAAGCTGTGAATGTTCAAACCGTTTTTGCACTTTATAGCTAAACCCCCATTTAAAACAGAGGCTTTACTACCAGCAGACTCTTTTTGAGGGGCCTGTTCTTCCAGTGGGGTCTGAGCAGCAGCTGCATTTGTGACTGCAGTAGGTATCTTCAAAAAGGACAAACTCCCAGAAACACCCACAGGCTTCTGGACCTCTCAGAAAAGACATCACAGATTTTACAAGAGCTGGAAGTGTGCCAGAACTACCTGTCTGCGGGATTAATTCTCAGCTCTGCAGAGAGTCGTGCCTTGTAAATCTAAACTGAATGAAGGACTGGATCCTAAATTCCTTTGGTTTCAGCAAGACTTTGGATCTAAATAACCATATATATCAGGATTTTAGTGTTGGATAATCTCACTTATTGAAGAATCTTGTCATTTATGGCACCATGCCAGCAACTGACCAAATCAAAACCTTCAACTTCTTATATATATCTAGAGAAGAGGGTTTTTTAAACTCCTTTTTCCCCTTCCAGGAAAGAATCCAGAATATTTACAATATAGATAGTCTTGTTTTTCCCAGTTCGTTCTTTCATTTTTCAGATGTCAAGATAGTTTCAGCAGGGCCTTGATTTTTTTTTTTTTTAGATCTGTGAAGCCTTCCCTCTCTTACGAAGAGCTCAATTTTTATATGGGTTGTGAAAGTCCAGACAAACATATGTTTCTTAAAGAAAATTATAAGCCAGATTTATCTTCTTGGAAGATTAAATCTGGCTTTCTGAATGCATGATGCTGGCATGCATGTACACCTCAGAATTCCTCACTTGCAGTTTGTATTTGAGCTGGTCTGTGTAATGAAGTTATAAGAACAGGGTCACTATTTCCATCTCTGAAGTCCCCCATTGTATGGATGCCTGGCAGAAGACAAATTTGAATAGATCACTTCCAGCACCTCCTTAAAATTAAGAGCTTCCAGTGAAGAACAAAAGCCAGCAACACCTACATTGACATTTTGGGACTGGAGCAGGACACTGAGTGAAGCAAAAGCATGGCATATATTAACGAGCGGGCTGGAAAAACTTGCTACATATTGTGTATGTTTATGTTTGCTCTTGTCTAAATTTAGATCTTTCTTATAACCCAGCTGCACGAACACACCTGGCCAAACACAATTCTTGCCATTCAGCTTGGTCTCATTGCCTACATTTATTAAAAACTATGTACATTATTGCTCTAAATATGCTCTGGCTTTAAGTAGGACTGCTCATGGTAACTGTTCCGTGTCCTAAACAGTATTTTAGTGGGATTTAGTCGCAGGCTTAAAGTCAAGCACATGCTTCTCTGTCTGTGTGACTGACAGAAACCACATCTTCCTAAATCAAGGTCGATACTACAAGACAATCTGTTGGTATGATAGCCATCCTGACTTGCCCAAAGCTTAGCCAGCCTCTTGGATTTCCTTGGTTTGAGTTTGTGGTTGTGGTGGTATATGAAAAAGGGGTTACGTGACCAACAGCCACCTCATGTCCAGCATGATGACCATGGCTTGAGTGCTGTCTGTCACACACACAGAACAGGGCCCCAGCTCCTGCCTCTGAACTGGCTGAACCCACCTTTCCCCCTGGCTTGCTCTACCTCCCCCCACAATCACAGCTCTCAGCCCAGCATTCACCAGCTGGGCCACCACCACAAACTCTCCCACCAGTTCCCATCTTTGAGCTCACTGGGAAACTGCCAACTCTATTGTCAGTTCGTTTCTAATTACTACAGAGCATTTACAAGGGAACAGAGGCAGATGTTTCTGCTCTGTGTGCACAATAAAAACCATATAAAGCTTAAACTGTGCAACAGGGAAAGAAATCCAGGAGCTATCCTGATGGTAGGAGGAAATTCCAAATGTCAGCAAGGCTATTTGGGTGGGAGAAAATAATTGTGGGGTTTGCTTGAGATTTTCCCTTTGTTTCTTGTAATTGTTTTTTATTTACTCCTATGAACTATGGAGATTCTGAAGGCAAAACGTGAGTAATGACCTTTTCTCTTGTACCCAACAAGACAGTAGGAAAAGACACCGCATTTTTAGGATAAAGAATAACCACAGCAGCCCTTGAAGGCTGGTGTTCAGCTACTAAGTGAACCACACGGTAAAAGCTCTGCTGCACTGCCAAAGGCACAAGTTATCCGCTTTCTGGTATGTCTCTTACACATGGGTCAGGGTGCAAATTCACCACTCATGTATTGACAGCTGAAAAATGGGATGGCATCTGCATGTTGGGGAAACAAATACGGAAATTCTCAGTATGAACTCTCAGAACGTGCTAAAACCAAATGCCCAGTTGCAGCAAATGTAGATGGTCTAAGTGACCCTGGCCCTAGTGTTGTGGAAACTGTGTTTAAACATGTTGGGGAATACTTCTACCACTCCTTTTCCACCCCACATTTCTGTCCCTAGCTTCAAGTGGGAAATGTCACCAGCACCTCCAAGTGTAAAAAACCCTGCCTGTTTCTACTGCTGGCAGCGTCTTTAGTCTGCACAGACAGGGTACTTCTCTCTGAAAAATCGTGCCATAAATTGCACAGTCAGCTGTTATGATTCTGTCCTCGCTGCCCATTTCCTCACTCTCTGCCAGAGAAGATTTGCCTTTTCTGAAGCAGAGTGAAGAAACTGCTCTATTTTTACTAGAAATAAGAAACAGTGAATTCTCCTTTACGGCTATTTAACAACCTCCTTTAGCCAAAGTTTACTAAATAATGATGCTGTCTTTCCCATGTCCAATCATTCAAAACTTTGGAAAGAGGCTGTTTCAGGAAAGCTGTCCTGCTGCAGAGGAAGCCATGGATTCTGCAGCCCTTGGAGGAATTGCAAACCCAAAAGAAGCCTGCTTCATCCAAGAACATGGCTGCCAGTCCAGTGTTTGCTCAGAAACGGCACGTGCACATGCAGACCTATGTTCTGAGACTTAGGTTTTTCCACTGTAGCTGAAAACCTCCTCCACAAGCTTTGCATGGTGTGTGTTTCTCTTTCTGTGTGTTGTGTATTGCCTAATTACACACAGGACTGATAACGAGGGGAAAAGAAGGGATCTCTGCATGACTCTCCCTGAGTGACTGAGGCTTCCAGCCAGGATAGGAATGGATGTGTGGCTCCTGGGAGAGACCATGGACCAGAAACATAGCCAGAGCCCACACAGGTAGAGGCAGGAGTTACCTTCTCAACACCCAGACGTAACTGCTTTTGGGGCACTCTCCAAAGATGCTCAGAGGCACCAGGGCACATGCCCAGCCTTTCTAAACACAAGCTGAGGACTGAGGAAATTTTCTGTTTCACTCCAGTCTGGTCCTGGAGGCTTTGCTTTCTACTTCATTCTCCCATTTGAGTCTCTATATTTAGTACTAATAATAATTTCTGGATTATCTTTTTCCTAACCATGCATATTACGTAATTGTGCCTGCACTTCTGCACCTTTCTATGGCTTGTTACATGTATGTATTTTTTTTATCTCTTTCTTTGCTAGATTCCCAGGTTGACAATTTAATTGTCTATTTTGGAGTTACTTTATAAATGATATGTGTAATACTTGATTGAAAAATACCTTCTGTAATTTTGAAGTCAGATTCAATGCCAGAAATATGTGAATGCTACAATTTTCCTTGTCCTTTGAATTGCAATTGGAAAATTGTATGAAACTCTTTCCTTGCTCGCACTTGGAAGCTTCCAAAGAGGTGGTTTCATTTTCATATTGATGAACTTTAGGAATGATACTTTGACCATACATTAGGTAATGGAGATGCTCTGAGTTAAAGTTACTCTATCAGTTGCCAAAATATTTTTTCCTTTCTATTTCACAAGACAGAAGCTTCTACTGCAACCACAATTTTAAGCAGTTACCTTGTAGTCATGTTGAAAAATAAACGGCAGAACAGAAGCGTGAGCTTCCTGAAGAATCTGCATTTGGTTTTAAACAAAAGAGAGCCCGTTTTATAATTTTGTTTTGCTTTGGTGATAAGATATTTCAAAGAAAGGATAAGAATTCCGGGTAGAACATCCAGGCAAAATAGCAGTATCTAATAAAGTTACTGAGTCTTTGTAATTTTTTTAAGCTATTAATAATCCAAGATTCACAACCTCTAAATTTTTTAATTGTGTCTTCATGTGATATTTGTGATTTCTGCTGGATTGATTCTTTTGGTAAAAGGGATTTGTGAAATTGTTTGTGTTTCTTCAACCGAAAAAACCCAAACATTCTCTTCAATTCATTTTAAAACTTCTGCCCAAACACGCTGATCTATGAAGGTCCATAGTCCTGAAAATTCCTATATTAAATTCTAAAAACTAAAATTTTTAAAAATATTTCATCCAAGTTTCATGTCTGTACTGAAAACAAAAGTCAGATGTGCTTAATATGGTTATAGACTTCATAGTAAATGGCTTGCACAACCCTATTCACAAACTAGGAAGGTTTAGTGAATACATTTTTCAACCTGAGATGGGTTTTCTTTAATCTGGTGCTAAGGCGAAGTATCACGCAATAGCATTAATGTTATAATTTACTGGAGCCCATTAAATCTAATTCATGATCTTATATATTTCCAGGGCAGATTGAGTATCTAGTTTCCTTTATATCTCAATTTTCAAGCATCTTGAAGTACTGGCAAAATACTTTCTGGCATATTTTAAATACAGAAACTTTACAAATTTTAAATTTATTAATTTTTTAATTTATTTTCATCATTACTTTACCTAGATTGAGGAAAGAACCTTAAAAATGAGGCTGGAAAAGAGCTGCTCTTAAGACAATAATAAAGTCTTTAGGTCAGTTCTTTCCATGTTACCAAGAAACTATTTGGTAGTCTATGATTTTTAGCCTACTCCTTCAGGTTTGTCCAGGAGAAAATTAAGTAATTTAAATAATCCGTGTGAAACCATAAAGCTTGTGAGAAGTGTTTTACCCAGTTTCATTTGCCATGATTAAATTTAAGTTCAAATAAGATACAAGATGTGAAATGGTTATGTGATATTAGAGATTTTTTAAATACACATTTGGTGCCTTTATTTATAATGAAAGCATTGATATGCATTGCAAAACCCTTAGTACAAAGTCTGCAAAGGTGATTGTTTAAGTCAGATCAGAATCTGTCCATCTCATTTCAAAATATGTGGTCAGAGGAGGCTCAGTATCCCCAGAAATTCCTGTTACACAGTCATGACTGAGAGAACAGTACAGCTAACGGACCAGCGTTGGAATTAGCATCTGTGGTTTAGAACAAGTCAGATTCATCACTGGAGCACATTTCTTTGTTGAACATTTCCGTATGTTAATAATAGGAGTAATAGGAAGACTTATATTGGTATGTGTAAAAAGTAAAATAAAAAATAAATGGAAAATAACACTGAATTCATGCTTTTTTATTCCAAAAGAATGATAATACTTCTTTGCATGGTTCGAAGGTAAAAATGTTTTTTATCGAATGATATATTTCTCTTGTGACTCACAAAGAGAAAGTATGGGGGCTGTTATGAAAAAGCTGAGGGTCTATTAAATTTACATTCATACCAACGTTAGCATTAAAGACTTTGGGACTCATTTTCTACAATACAAATGTACACTATATTTTACAAACACTTCAAGGCTGTTTTCTACTGCCAGAACTGTGAAAAGTGCCCAGAGGGTAAACAAGACCTAACCATTAGCCTGTAGCCAAAGCCTCCAGTCTGGATTAGGACTGTTGAGAAAATGTCTGTAACAAGTCCTTAAAATCACAGTCTTTGCAATGCATTTTTCAAAACTTTTATTACTATCAAATTGATAGGGAAAGAACGGCTGTTTGAGGGTTAGATGTGGAAGTGCCAATGCTTGCATCTCCCTTTCCATATTTGTAGGTAACTTTCTATATTTTTGAGAGAGTCCTAACAGTCTTTCTCATATTCTGGTTTATTTTTCCACTGCACTTTCACTGAGGGCTCGAACAAATGACTGAGAAGCCATTCAGGCCAGAACTGGTGGTTTCTGCCAGCAGGTTCTGCCATTACGAGTGCTGTGAGTGAAGGTGGAGCACTTTGGTAATAAAAAAGTGGGGAATTCTAAGTTTAATAATGAGGTGAGGCTAGGTCCAGAAGAAATTACTTTTCATACAAAAGGCACATGCTGTTATTCCCGGATAATGTTTTTATCATTTCAACTGTCCTAGGGCAGGAGAGTTCTCCAGGGCTGTTTTCCCATGTCACTTGGATGTGCCCATCCATGATATTTGCAAGTCAGAATGAGCACAAATAGTGACTGGTGTGTGCTGTGCTTCCCTCCTTGGGAGAATTATAAAGAACAAAGGCAGACTCTGATGTGCCAAACAATTTGCTCTTGATTCTGTACTGAAACCTTTCTCTGGGGTTATCTGATACATCAGGAAACACCCAGATTCAAAATATCTTGTCCCAGAGAAGAGCTGGGCTGGAGAAGAGATCTCCAGTGTCTCTACATCTTGCCATGTGTGCTGGCATGTCAGCATTTGGGGTTAGTAATATTTGGTCATTGTGAGGATTAAAGAGATTTAGAAAAACTGCCCAATGCAAAAAGAAACAAAAGATTTGGGGGGATTCTTTGTTTGTTTGTTTGCTTGCTTAGGGTTTTCTGTTTCTTTTTTTTTTTTAGTAGATTTTTATTGAGAAATTAAAGGGAACAAAAGATTAGGGTTAAAACATGCAGGCCTTACTTCAGCAAGTGCCTGAAGAAAACAAAACGATATTTCAGCACAAAAAGCACAAAAAAATGCATTTTGTAGTCAAGCCTCCTGAATAATAAAAGCCATAGAACTTGACCAAATAATTGCAGTGAGATATTCAGTAAATTCTCTAGTTCCTACAAAGTCCTGAATATTGTGGAAGAAAGTAGCAGAAAAGAGAGGACAGCTCTGACCCCTTCACGTCTTGTAACAAACTTGGTTCCCACCTCCTCTCCTACTCATTTCACCTTCCCCGTGTGAGACACAGAAGCCCCATCAGGTGAGAATGGAAACAGGCTCTAGTGAGCGCGGCAGCAAACGAGGAAAAGGGACTACATTCTTGTCATTTTCTGTTGCTATGAACCTGCTCTTCAAGAGTGCATCTGACGTGATGCAGAATATACCAGATAGGGCCCTTGTGAGAATAAAGGAATTGAATATTGCAAAGTGGTGCAATGGGAGCCATATATAAATACTAAGATAAATACAGATTTGATAAATTACTAGCAAAGGCACTGGAGGGAACAATACAAGATGATGCAGTCAGGCTTTTACATCTCTAACTCTCATGACCCTTAGAGAAGACATGGCTTTCCAGAACTCTGCACCCGAGGCAAGATGTTTTAGCCATTTTATGAATAATTACCCCTTGAGACCTCTCAGACTCTAGAATAATAAAACGTAGCTGTAGGTCTTCAAGTGCGCTGATATACGGATGTCCACTTCAGAATACAAAAAGATACAATAGGTCCCCATTTCTTAGCTCAGATTCCAGTGCTAATGTGTGTAAATGTGCTGAGAAAGCATGGTATCTGTACAAACTTACCTCCTTGGCTGTACCTCATGCCCAGCACTGCGAGGGTGTGATCCTAAGGCTTCCAGAATGATGGAAGGAGAGACATGCGAGTCAAGCAACTACTGAAAGGACAATAGTCATTTTTGCTCTTGACATCCTTGCTTCTCAGAGCTTTGAAGCAGAGGGATAATTTGCTGCAGAGGAAGGATAGTAAATCGAATACGTTTTTATGGGAATGTGTTTATTACGGAATACCTCTATCAGGATGCATAAATGCACGCACGCTCTGAGAAAATGCCATCTTATATGAGTTCTCACAATGGTTCATATTCATGTCTTGTTACTTAGTGCCTTCTTAAAGGTCTTTTTTTTGTATCTTCTACAAGTTGTTTTGTCTTGCATCACTTTGCCTGACAGAAATATTACTTACACTAAAATCCTTAATGTGAGATGCCCTATAAAGAAGTTGTTTCATTTAATAACTTTCATTGTATTAGTTCCCCCTAAAGTAATCTCTTTGATGAGAACACACTCTGTGTTCCTTTATTTGATCTGGGAATAAAATTATCTTGTCTTTACTTCAGTATCTCCTTCTTACTTTTTCTAGAATAAATAAACATGAAGCTGTCACTGCAGAGCAGGCACTGCCTCTCCCTGTTATAAACCTTTTGATTTTGTGTTGAGAGAATTTTTCTGCACAATGATCCTTTTAGAATGTGCTTGAAGCACTGTTTTTTCTCGCTTTCTTGTTTCCCATGTAGATACATGAGTAACGACAGACTTCCTGCTGTCCCAGTAGATATGATGTCCTATCAAGCTTTCTGTCCTTCTCATAGAACTGATCAGTTTATTTATCATGAGGAAATTGTTTAATGTGTTGGGCACTAATTTTATTATAATTGTTATTATAGCAACCAAAGCCACCAGTTGTGAGATTTGAGCCCTTTTATACCAGTAAAACATACTGCAGCCCTCTGTTCCATAAAGTCTTACTTAAAGTGCTTGACTTACGCACTATTCACCTCCGTGGTCATCGCGAGCTGACAAACCCTTGCTCTGCAGCTGGGCCCTCAGGGTTGTCTCTTATACTTCGGTGAGGCCACAGCTTTAGCTCTTCTGAAAGTCTTTGTAAGATGAAGGCTTTGTTGCAAAATCTTTGCTTTTCTTTTGAATTGAGAAGATATTGAGGTATGTCTACTTTCTTATTTTCATTAGGTGAAGGTTTGGGTAATTAATTGTTACCCAAGTATTCAGGTTAATCAAATGCTGGGGGTTGCTAATGATGATGATTACACAGTTTTTTCAGGCCAAAGACAGACGTTGTAGTCAGCCTTAGACCACAACTTCTTTCAGTGTGGAAGGAACAGAGGCTGGAGAATAATGCTGAAAACTTATATTACTACCTTTTTATTATTATGATTTGGAGGACCAAACCTCAAAACTATTAAGGCTAAATCCTGTCACCTCCTCCAGATGGTTATGCCGCTGCCTGCCATATTCACCAAGGGGCTGCAACACCCACTGTGTAAATATAGGAGATCCTGTCTTAGAATGTGGTGGCTTCTTGGCAGTACTAGCCAAGAGAGCACAAGTCAAGAAGAAAAAAAAAATAAATCCAAAGAGTGTGGTAGAAATGTGTCTGTCACAGACAGGTTATTCTTATCTATTCTAGAGCACAGTACTATCACTTTGAATCCCAGCTCAGTATTACATCCACTCGCCCCCATGTCTCTGGACTTTCAAAAAAGCTGTAAACATGGATTACTATTTGTGTACTAAATACACTTATATATACTAAATATCAACTAAATTCTCTGTTAGAAAAATAGAGATTCCTGGGTTTATTTACTACAAAAGAGTCTATCAAATCATGAGATGTAAGTGTTGTAAGCTTTTATCTCTTTGGGAACATCAGTAAAAAAATACCAGTTTGCATGGTTTCTTAAAGTCCAAGCTGGTAATCCACTTGAGACACCATAAGGGTTTCACGGGGTGTATTTAAATTAAATGTCATTGTTTGCAGGTTTCCTTCTAGCTTAGAAGACACCGAGCTCCTTTTTGCAACGTGGTATGTTGGTGACAGGATAATTCCAGGGGCTAATGAGGAGACATAAAATCACAGTGAACCTAGTGACCACTTCAAATCTAATCCAGGTAAGTATTGTTCATTTGATCTTTAATCTGGTACCTAATCGGAGTAGGCGTTGTTCATTTAGTCTTTAATCTGGTAGCTATCTGATAAAGGCATGTGAGAAATGAGTTGACTGTCACTGCAATTTGCCAGACAGTTGTAAGAAATCATCTTCCAAAGTGATGTATTTATTTGGTAGCACCTGTGAAGAAGCTGAGAGCTCAACAGGAACAGAAATCTTGTCATCATCAGTCAAAGGACTGACACACTCATTGGAAGAGAATAAATAGGATGGGGTTTTTTCTGGTTTTATTGCCTAAATAACAGCGCTTCTCTGTTCAAATAACATCTGAGAGCTTAGTTAATCAGTGGAAAGGAGGTGGCTTTACAAAGCAAAGAAAAATGCAGATGGTAGAGATCTTCAGAGAAGATGGAAACACATTTAGCACTCATGTACAGAGCACCCAAGGCCAATTTCAAGTTTTGGGTAAAAACAAAATACCAGAGATTCTAGCACCTCTTCCTCCCTGCAGTTTAACTGTCAGGTTAAAAATAAGTGGGTCCTAAGATCAGGTTTTTCATATACTGTAAAGAGAACACGTTATTTTATTTACCTCTAGCTGATTTTCATCCCTCCTGAGAGATCACCGTCAGGAAACACGCAAGTGCTCTTCTCACCCCGTGTCAGACTTTGGAGTTCATTTCAGCTTGGATCTTTTGCTGCCGTCATTTAGAGACCTGTGTGTCCACCCCCTTCTTAGAACCGGAAAGGGAGGGTTCACCACTCCATATGTTTCTTCAGTGCCTTAAGAGGCCTGTGCACCACCTGGATGGATAGACCCACTGCATGGGGGTGCCTAAGCCCCACGCACTGTCACCAGAGCTCCACTGAAGGCTCACTGCCCCACACCACACTGACCCCCCACGGGGCGCCTTCACCCCAGCTGCAAACTTCACCAGAACTGAAAATACAGCAAACTGTTGACAGCTCTCTCAGGATTGTTAGCCCCAAATCATCCAAGCTTGGTGAGGGGAGAGCTGGCTTTTTTTTTTCCCTAATTCCCTTTAAATTAGACAACCTGTTAGTGGATTAATACACACAAAGAATGGGTAATCTGTGTTGTATAAGAGCGAACATTATAGATTATGAGCTGAGGGACAGGGCTCAAAAGGCAGCAATTCAGCAGCCAGTCAGAATCACCAACTAATTTTTTCTTTACTTACTTTAGGGGTTTTAGTGCCCTCTGGAAGGACATCAACAAGATTTAGACACAAGCATATCACTACCATAATGAACACTGACAAAAAAATTGAGAAACTGGAACTGGAAGTGCATTTGCAATACTTTTTCCTTGGGAATTACTACCATAATTACAGCAGTTTAGAAAGCAATACCTTTGTAAGTACTTTTACCCCATCATGCATCACACTAGGGATTATAGCATTTTAATGACCTTGGTGGCTAAATTGTACAATATCTATAATAGTATGAAATCTAGGAGAATTTTTTGGCCCCATTGAGGCCGTAGAACATTTCCTACTGACTTTGTTGGAGCCAGCAAAATCCATCCTAATTTTCCAGGTGTGACCAGTTCCAGTCACAAAAGGAGCTTATATTTTCCTCATACTCTTAACATATGAGTGAACTTGTACTTTTCATATACGTATACTACAAGTGCCCTGAATTTTATTTCACAAAAGATGTTATGACATGGAATACACTGGTTCTTCATGAAACATGCACCTTTTAATAGCAGTTACTGAAAGGGTGATATATACATCCCTATTTCTCCTGTCACCAAATAAAATGAAATTCATAGACCTGCTCTTAGCTAACGTGATACACGTTTTATGGCTAAATAAGGCCTTGAAAATGAAAATCTTCTGCCCTTCTCATGAGGTATATAGATCCAAATTAAATGAGCAAGTTACATTAAGGCACCTGCAAACCTTGAAAAGGGTGTATTGGCTCGTTCATTCTTCCTACGGATAATAAACTCACCCGTCAAACACCTTCTAGAGAGCAAGCTAAGGAAGGCGAATGTCACCCTGCCTTAGCTTCCTTTATATTTTTACAGTTTTCTGAAATCGGGCATCCCTTCTGGAGGCAGGACTATAAGAGACTGACAGATACCTCAGGATCAGTTTGCACATGAAAGGTAATAACTGATCCCTGACCACTCCGTGAACCACCATTTAGTACGTTGTGCAATTTCAGAAGTAAATCAGAATAACTAGTTGAAAAATAAAAGGAGGTAAAAAGGCTCACTTTCCTTCAGCTTTAGAAAATATATGTTGTGTTAGAAAAGGTGTTAACTGACAACATGTTTTAACTGACATGGTGATAAATATGACCAAGCCCCAGCGTTTTCTCCAGTGTGCAAACTGCCTTTGCAAGAGCCTGGAGAGATTCCTGCTGGTCTCTGCAGGATTTGGCTTGAGCTCCTCTGCAGGAATTAGTTCATGCCAGTGGAAGTAAATAGGCCCTTGGGGATGCTGCTGCCGCCGCTGAGGTGTTTATTTTTGTAATAACTTGTTGGCTGGTGCAGAGATGGGAAGTCACAGCCGTAGCTCCTGCATGCAAAACTCCACACCGTTCATCCTTATCCTTATCATTTAGAGCCCTTTGCAAGGATGGACATGGTAAGAGCCATAAACTCGGTGGCCTGGCTACCAAATGTTTCTGGCACTCCGGTGGCCACTTCCCACTCTGGGAGCAGCTTCTATCCCAGCACTCTGCAGTCCCTGAGGAACCAGGCAAAGCCAACCCCTTGGACGGTGGGATAACGTCGGCTGAGGGAATCAGAACATCACAGAATTTTTCTGACTCATAACAGAGCCAATAAAATGCACTTCTTATGAAGAAGCCTCCCTCATAATTCACAGTTTTCAGTGGTCGCTGTGTTATCATTCAACAATCTTTCCTCTAGGTTGACTCCTAGGCTAACAGAGCCCAGCACCATTTGAGGAGCTCTTCTGCTTCCAAAGTTATCACTAAATTTATCTGTTCTTGCTTTCAAATTAGCTAGAAAATAGGAGGGAAGCACAAGTCTCTGTCCACCACCTTGAAGGAATAGAGAGCAGACAGGTCAGTGACCACATTTCATTAGTCAAAGAAGAAATTAGGTTATTCTCCTTCCCTTGCCAGACTCCGGCACTTGAAGAAAACTGAAATGAAAATAAGACTGAAAAGGCCTTTGATAATGACACAGCACTTTCTCATCACGTGTGCTCTCTTATCAGCGCTTACAGACATTTGAGCACAGAGTGGAGCCCTGTAGAATTGGCTGGTTTTCACATTTTTAGGAATTGTTTTCTCACTTATTTCCTGTTTTCTTACCAGCAGGCCCTACCACATCCAGAACCTAGATAATAGTTGTGTTGGTATCTCTGCCAGCTTTGTTTAAAATCCCTTTTCTGCTCTTTAAACAAGCTCAGAGCTCCACTTATTCCCCTCCTGATACATAACTTAAGCAAAACTTGACTTGAGGCCAACAATATCTAAAAAGGGAGACAGAAAACTTGGGCAGAATAGGAAACAGGTAATTCTGCTGCTGTTGCAAGTGCTGGAACATAGGCTTAGCATTTTCTAATAACTTTCTCCAGCTGCCAGTTACTTGTTCAAAATGAAACACATACACTGCAGGGGGAAGAAGGCTGATGTGTTTCTAAGTTAAAAGAAATGTTGTCAAACATCTGCGTGCCACCTGGTAGCCTTAACCAAAATTTTTCCCCTCCTCCCAGCGGTTGCTTGCCTTGCCATGCATACGTTGGTTGCCACCTCCACTCCAGTGGTGGTTGCGTTTCAGTGGGTTTGCACCTATAGAAGGATGGCAGAATCTGTAGGCTCCAATTCATTGCCATCAACTCCAAACTCCATTGGAGTTCACCTGGGGAAGCAGTCAGGAAAAGTGACCGAGAGCCTCAAAAACACAGTTCAGAGCATCAGAGCCCTCTGGGGTCCAGCAGAAACCGAACCCCTTCTGCAGCAAGTAGCCCCCATGGAAAATCATGAGCCCCCCTGAATATGCCCCCAGCCAAAGAGGAATGCCTATGTTAGTGTTGGACAGCTGTGACACCTTCATGATTTGCGAGCAGAAAACATCAAAGGCCACTGAATCTCAGAGTCCTAGCTCCCTCTCCTGGCAGAGCACCGTAGTGGTGATGGAAACGGGGGCTGTGGGGGGTCCTCCCCCCGGCACAGGCCGGCCTGACCTCCGAGCCGCAGCTCCGCAAAGGGACGTGCAGAAGAACCCTGTCCCCAGCGAGCAGTGGCTCCTCGCCGCAAGGAGCCCGGTGGTGATAATGCAGATGCGGCTCTACCAGCAGATTAATGCAGGATTAGCAAAGGCAAAATCTATTCTAGAGAAGAACATCCGCGACGTAGCTTTAGCTGCATAAAAAATATGTACTTGAGCGCAGATAAAACTTCATTGCTGAGCATTATCTGCAGTCCTTAAGGTTGGGGGTACTGCAATTTATTCTCTAATACTTTGATACCGACTGACTCACGCGCGACTGTGCCGTGATTCCTCTCTGGCGCCGCAGCCGCCTTCTGTTTGCTGTTTTCTGTGAGTGCTGAGCCCACACAGTGCTTCACCAGACTGCAGCTTGTGAAACACACATCTACCTGGCTACATATGGACCTCTCACTGCAACAGGGGCTCTCCTTAGTGGTCTCCAGCTCTACAGAAACCTATGTTGTGTTTCTCCATGTGAAGGCACAGCTTACTGACCCTAGGTTCTGAAAAGCACCCACAGCATCCCTGTTTAGTGGTGGTGTCCTTGGGCATGACATCTGTGGAAGTACCAGAAGTGGAAGTAGGACACCTGCCATCTTGGCCCAGGGCTAAGCCTGGGTCCTTCAGAGAACAAGCTGGCTCCTACAGTGGAGAAAGACAGCGGGAGTTCACCCCAGTCCCGCAAGCCACTGAGAACAACCCGACCTGCAAATGCCCCACTGGCACAGCCCCACGGTGGGACCTCAACTGGTCACCACTCATGCTGTAGAGAGGTTCATCCAGTTTGGTCGTCTCAGCTCTTGCCCGTTAGCAACTTAGGCTGGGTACATCAGCAGTTTAGTTTTGCAGTGTTTTGCTTCAGTTATTCTGTGTTTCCACACCAAAAGTGGCTGAAGTCATCCAAAAGCCTTCCCAGTAAGTAGGTGAGCTTGGACTGATGGGATCGGGGCCTGTTAGCGTCAGACCTTCTCCATTCCTGCTGTTTCTGTGGACAAAGTGGAAATTGGGTTTCATGTGCAAGTCAAACAACAGCTCTCTTAGCTATTTACAGTGGTCATTTTTTAGAGGATTATTTTGTGATTTTTTTCAATTTGGGGCAATGAATTTATAGCTCTTGTTTATGAGGAGCAGGAGGCAGATCACAGATGTCCATGCTTGTTTCTGTTGCGATTGTGTTTTTTTTCTAGGTTTCGCACCAGTGTATTTTTCTCTACAGGTCTTTTGCAGGTCAGTGGCTTGCTTCCGGAGAGCCCTCACTCTCCAGCACTGATTGCAGCTCCTGCTTAAACGGTAAGGCCTTAAGTATGTTCTTACAGGTCCATAAACCAAAGCTAAAGCTGCACAGAAGGCATTTAGTCAAGCCGAGGCTGTGGCTCATAAAACGTCTCATTATAAGTTAACTATCCTGGTTGTAGAAGACTTTCTGTGTATTAGAAAGAATCAAATTATTGTTTCTTCCTCAGGGGAGAGAAAAGGAGATATTGAAGAAGAGAGAGAAAGACAAAGGGGAAAGTATGCTTCTGGATATTGCAAAGATCTCCAAACTTCAGTACAAGATTTTACCAGCACACTCATCAATTTCACGTTAGATATCAGAAGCAACTTATCTTTCCATTACTGCAATGCAAAAATCTCTTAAAGAAACAAAGGCCCCTCTCCTGCAAATGCTCACATTTCTCCAGTCAGCCCTCCTTCCTGCACTCATCATCGGGCTGTGGTTTTACACTGCCCTGTGAAGTGTTAGGTTATTAATTGCTCAAAACTGACTTCAGTAGGATACTATAAGAGAAGGTAGGACACTTGGTGACCTGAAAAACGATGGTTTCATTTTCTTCCTTTACCTCTCTTTAGTATTTTGTCTCTAGCAGTTATTACGTCCCTGTGATAAAAGCAAAGCTCAATATTACATACCGGAATATGTCTCACAACCAGTCATTTACTGTTGGTGCTCAGTCCCAGTTTACACAGCAGGACTAATGTTAACTGATTATATTAACTATATTATATCTAGTTATGTTGGTTCAGTCCGGTTTTCAGACTAAGGGTACATTTTCAGACATCTGAATATGCTCATGATTGTTCTCTTAATATTATCTGTTAATGCAATACCTGCTTCTCTCAGTTTGAACATGTTTTCTTAAAGTATAGAAAGAATATTTATATACTTCCCGACAGTTCAGGATTTGGCCCCTTTTCTGATAGTCTTTCTTGTGACACAGGTAGCATTGAAAGAAGGGGATGTTACACCTAGTGCCCTTCTCATTTTTATTTATTTATTTTCATTTGCTGTCCAACCAGAACAGGTAAGCATTGTTAAATTTGAGATATTGTAATTTGTGATCTCAGACGGACAAAGGGAAGAGTCAGTAAGGGCAAAAGGTTCCAACACTGAAGGGTCCTGGATGGTGGTGTCAGTCCTTCTGACCAGCAGCAATCCCAGGCCGAGTTCCTCCTCCCAACCTGAAAGTCTGTGTTTGCTGAATCAGCAGACCCAGTGCAGGGCTTGCTCCCACCACCACTACTCATGTAAAAAGCCCCGTTGACATCGCTGGCCACACGCGTGGTTTGTGTCAGTACACGAGGTGGTTGGTAGGTGTTTTGTAGCCATGAGAACAGCGAGCAGTCAATTCACTGAACTTTGTAATTGATCACAAAGGGATGTGGGAAAGTTCTCCATCGGTCAGAGCCCTTAAATCAGAGATGGTTGTCTCTCAGAAAGGGACAGTCCAATCCAGCTAGAAGTGGCTGGGGCTGATGCAGAAATTATGGGGAAAAGTAATTGTATGGCTGCTTTTATGCAATAGGCCAGATTAAATGCTGGTCTCTTTTAAGCTCCCATTTTTCTACATGGGGAGGGTGGTATGTACGCCCACAGGCTTACGTGATAGACTGTAACTGGGTACTAACTCCTTTTTTTTATTATTTTGCAGAGCTGTGCATCTCTGGGTAGAGTGGTCATTCTGCCTCCCAACTACCTAATCAGGAAGAGATCTTAAAACACATAGTTTCATGTAAAAAAAAATCAGTCTTTTTCTTCCAGCAGCAGCTGATCTAGAGGAGACAGCTACCTACGCCTCGACCAGTTTGGCCACACAGCTTGCTAGGTAAGGACAGGCCAGCACAGATACTGGTGCCAGGAATATTGCTACTGATTGTGCTCACTGAACCATGCTGTATAGCTGCAGCCGTTTCAGAGGAGCGTGTCCAAGGCGAGATACATCTAACAAGGCTCTGTTTGAGGGAAAAAAAAATGAGACCAGAATGAGATTTATGACAATTGCAAGTACAGAATAAGCACTATGAACAGATGAGCCCCAAAGAATGGTAAAATGCTCTTTACATACAAATATTTTCAGTGTTAAAAAAAAAAAAAGACAAAAAATAACAGAAAATAACAGAATGAACTGTAACAAACCCTTTTTTTTTTCTAAGTAGAGTCTGCGTTTCCCATGGGATTCAGTTGAATGGGGGAAGATAAAAAAAAAGGAAGAACAGAAACGGCTTGCAACACAGAACAAACCTTGAGTGCCAAGAACATGTTCCAGGTTTTTTTAAAGATGCCTGGCTCTTATCTCAGCCCTGATTCATCACAGTTTACTCCCAGAATTATTCAGAATTCAAGGACCTCGCTCCTATGGGGTTAATGGGGTACGTTCAGCATTAAAACCCATGACACAAATAGCTGCTTAATTACTCAGTCCAGACTGGTTTTAGTGGTTGGTAGAAATAGAAATAAAAACAGCAATGATTACAGTGTTTTAGATTTTGTAGTTGAAATGATTTTTTCTTTTAACTGCATAATCCAGGAGGGTGCACAGGGAGGAGGGGGCCCATATAAAGGAGGGGTTGTGCCGGTTGTGACACAAAAGATTAGCATGCCCATGACTGAAGAGGAGGAAAAGGAAAACACTGCCATAAAAGTGACAGTAGAGGTGAAGAATTGTGGTGAATGTGTAATGCACCACCGAAAAGATGCAGGAGAAAACATACCGAACCGAAAGTCGTATCATATCTATCCTGCTATTCCAAAGCAGGAATTAATTTGAAGGGAAGAAGCTGCTGTTCTCGTTGGCTCACATCGCTTGTTCATAAACACAGGCAAGAGAAATGCTGAAGTGATACAATTACCATAATTGCTATCTTTGTTCACAAAATGCGGTGGTGGCTTTCCACCCTGAATTTTGTGGAGGCAGCTGTTGTGGCTCATACCGATGGGGAGCCCAGGGCACCTACTGCAGCTCCTCCAGGAGCACCGTAAATCTCATGCCTCAAATGCACCAGCCACACGGGCTGTCAGAGCACACTGCAAACACGAGAGCACCTAGAGGTATTTAAACAGCATTCCTGTTACAAGAAATTTGCATGTAGCTAACCAAAGATACAGGGTCAAACCAATCCTGGCAAACGAGCACCACTCCAGTAGCAGACAAAACCAATTTGGAATCAATGGGTCTAAATTTAGGGTTTCTGCAAAGGGTCAGACTTAGCATTTAATTAATTGAGCCCTGTTTTGAAAGCATGCTGTGACAGTAGGGTGGAAATAGGCAGGCCAAAGAAATAAACAGGATCATTATCAGCCCAAATCATCACCAAATGCAACACTGCTGTGTAAAGGGGATATCAAATTAGGGTAATCATTCCTAAGCTCCATCAGCCTCCAGTCTTGCTGTGGCTGCCCGGGGGATGAGCTACAGACTGAGTTTTCCTGGCTGGAGGAAGCTGCAAAGCCCTGGTTGAACAGGTATCTCTTTGGGTTTGGATAAGGCTTAAAGCAAAGCCACTTGCTCAGTTGGTGAAAGCTGAGAGTCCTGGTCACTAGTCTCGTGCCTCCTCACTCTGATTTCTTACAGCAACTGGCCTGCCTCAGGATGGGGGGAGTGTGTCAAAACATTTTTAACTTCTTTTATTAAATTTTTTTAAAAAAAAATAATCTTTGTCCTGTGAAGTACACAAGTCAGAGCAATTTAAAAGACTACATTTGGTTTCCAGTTCTGATTCATCACCAGTTTTCTGTTCCTTTCTGCTGTTCCTACTTGTTAGAAACTTTTAAAAACAAAGGAAAAAAAAATGGGCTGTATATGTTGTGTTTTTCACTATGGTATGTTTATACTGTTCACTGATTAGATGAAGGTTAACATTTGGGTAATTTGGGAAAAAAAAGGATGGCAGTGTCTTCTTCAGAGAATTAACATAGAGGCTGCGCTGTCGTTCTTGTGTGGAAGGAAAGCTCGAGTGTGATCACTTAGTGTTTGGCACAGACGATAAAGGGTTACTGCCTGTGTGCCAGTGGAAGCCAGGGATTGTTCTGCAAGTGACAGTGGAGGAAAGGGAGTTTTGTGCTTGTGTCACAGAAGGAAAAGGATTACTGTGCAAATGATGCTCAAGGAAAAGGATTAAACTGCATACGACACGGAGAAAAGAGGTCATTGTACATACGTCACAGAAGGAGCAGGGTAGGGCACAGGGCAGAAAGGGTTCTTTGGAAGTCAGAAAGAAACGAATAAGGGAAAAGCGACTACAATTGCACAAGTGTGGCTGGAAGACAAGGTTTCTTATGGGCAAAAATAAGCAAAGAAAGAAATGGCTATATTCCTAAGTAAAAAGGTACAGCTTACTCTACAACCAAGCCCCTAAATTGTTCAGACAAAGCAGAGTACTGCGCCACTCGTTAGTTTAGAGGAATCCACCATTTTCACAAATACTTTGGGTGATAATTGAATAATGGTATCTCGGAGAGATACTTCGTCATTTTGACCTCAGCTCCCCTACTGACAAGGACTTGGCTCCCTCTTAGATTTTATTTTTTTTTTCCTTATCCCTCTGATGAAAAGTGAGTGCCTCACAAATCACCACGTTCTTCTCAGGAACTAAGAGTATTGTTCCCAGCGACGCAGCGTGAACGGGAGGTGGGACTGGGCACGCCATCCCAGTGCTGTGGGTCTGACAAGCTTCCAGCACTTCTTAGGAATCCCAGTCTTCCAGCTGTAAGATAGAAGGTTCACATCTACAGATGAAAAGAGGAGCAGTTTCAAGCCTGGGCAGAAGATTTTGTTGTTGTGTCCTTAAAAAAACTTAAAAAAAAAAAATAAAAATCCTGCTCCATAAGAAAAATATGTAGGAAATGAAAGGTTTTCACTTTACTTGGACAGAGACAACACCTGGAATACTCCTCCCTGGTGTCGTAAGGAAAGATTTATGCTTTCACATTGCAGTGGCAACCAAACCCCCGCTCTGGCTGTGCTTTTGTGAGCCGTTACAGGCAATGGCACGTGTTTGGGGTTAGGGCTGGGCTGCACAGCATTGTTTTTGTATCATGAGAAAGGAAAGTAACACGTGAAAATTGGGATTATTTCTACCTCCGTTATGCCAGCTTCTGGTTCAAGACTTCCCAGTTACTCAGGGATTTGTTTGTTTTCACACGATGATCCTGACATGCAGTTACTCAGAACATGTCACTCTCAAACACGGCACAACACTTTGTACCAGGAACTGCGTTTCAGAGGAGGTGAAGCCGGGGTCAGGCACATTCCTGCTAATTGTACCGATTGCGGGAGAGTTATTCCATGATTGAATTTGCTCTCTGATGTTAAAGGGGGTAGCTGCTAATTGCCTTTAAGGAGGACCTAGAAAAATGACTGTAACTCCCTGCTGGAGCCCATCAGGCACATGCGCCCCTGCACACACACGAGGTAAGGGCTGCTGATCTTCTGGGGGAGTGGGGCAGGCAAGGAGGTCAAGCTATGCGAGGGCTTGGAAGGGATACACAACCAACCAGGGATGGAAAATGCGTCTCTGCATGTTCATTCATTTTGTACTGTTGGTACTGTCCACGGAGAAGAAACCTACTGTATTCAACTGATTTCTGCAGTGTTTCTCCAATGCTCTGGCCATGCTCGGTCTCCACAAAGCCTACATCTACTATTACCATGTTCCCACCAGCCAGCATACAGGTTTCCTTCCTGATATGACTTTTTCTTATAATTTTCCTGTTTATCCCATCTGTAATCTCTCTTTGTGTTGAAAATTTCACAGTTAGGGCAAGTGCAGAATAGCTTGTACAAGCTATTGCAGAGCAGTCCTGGCTCGTTAATGTGCGATGTCACAAGGACAACCATCTCTGCCCCTCCACTATAATTTATTATTTGATATGTCAGTGAGCCTCGTTTCATGATCCTGTTGCAATTATTTCCTTGTTTTCCACTTTTGCCAGAAATCGTTGCTCGCCAAACCTTTCATACTCAGAGGTCTAAGTTCTGAAAATTGCCCAGAATAATATCTTGTTTTGTAAATATTTCTGTTGACTGAGTCATCTTGCACCTTATTGCTGAGAAGAGTGCAGCCCTGCAGAGGAAGGGGAATTGCCTGAGTTTTGGGAAGTGTATGGGGAAGATCTAGGAAGATGTCTTTACTGAACTTCCTCAAGTTTGGGCTGAAATTTGTGAATTAAGAAACTAGTCAGCAATTTGTAACAACCTGAGACTACTTGGTTTGCAGAGCTCTTACTAGTGGTCACTTAGGAGATGGAGAAACTTGCATTCTTACTGTGTTTTAAGAATTATTCTGTCCTTTCAGGAGAAAAACAGAGGCTGTAAATGAGATTCCAGCTGACAAAAGTTTTGTTCTGAGTTCTTTGGGAGGATGTAGCAAAGCTGTCAGACTGACTGTCTGTATTGAGCTCCATCTGTCATCTTCCTTTGCCTGCTGCCTCTCACTGCTGGGTGCAGGCTCCCATTTGAAGTTCTTGGCTTTTGAGAGGTTGCAACTCCTAATGCTCAGGTCCACTGCCTTCAGTATGCCTTTGCTGAATGAGACCGTGAAGGAGGGAGGAAATTGTCCAAACAATTGAAGTTTAGCAGGTTCTTGTTCACTTCTCAGCAAAGCCAATGAGAGACTTCTTATTGGCCTCAAAAGGAAGGGGACAGGACATGAGGACCACCACAAGCAGTGTAATTGTGTTGTATGCAAAGGAGAAGATAGTCACACCAGCTAAGGATCAGATCCTGAGCGATACATGTCAAATTTGAAATGTACTTGTAACAGGCAAAGGTTACCTGAAAGTGACTTAAATAAGATTGGCTTCAAAAACTGTTTCTTACAAAGGCTCTGCAAAATATCCACCATGCCACGTACAGCCATTCCCTGGTGCCCGTTTGTGGCCAGGGCTCAGGCTTCAGCATGAGTTTCCCGAGGGCAGGCAGTGACACTGGAGAAAGTTTTGCTCCAGAATCAGAAGAAACTGTAAGTTTTGACCTCAAGCTTGTCTAGTTGAGAAGGAGTCGGTGTTGACTTAAACCTGGTGTCTGTAAGCAAAATCTACTTAATACTCTCGAATGAAAAGTGTGACGGCCAACTGCACACAGACAGCTTCAGGGCAGCGTTAGGAGCAGAGTGACAAAGTGTCTGGGGTGGTGTTTCTGGTGCAGGGCACCCATGGCCAGGGAAAAGCGGTTGGCACTTGAAGCTGCGGTTTGAGGATGGGAACCATGTAGCTTATCGTTGGGTCCACCCTCCACGCTCCTTCCCCAGGTAGAAACAACAAAGACAAGCAGCAGTACAGCTGCTTTGCTGTTAGGTAAACACCTAACGAGGAGTGTTTGATTGCAAAGGACCCGAGCGTGACCTGATTAAAGGTGATCCGGTGGCACAGAGTTCTTCCCTGGTCTTGTTCTTCACACAGACTGGTATGTTGCAACCCAAGGTTTCAGTTCAGACCCACTGCTCAGAAAGACATTTGAAAGCAAGGCTGAGGGAAATAATTTTCTCGTTAATTCACCTGAGTTGTGAGGGATTCTGTGTTCTCTGCTAAAGATGATGAAATTGCTAACCCCAACGGCTCCCTGCCCTTCATTTAGGGATTAGTGACTTCATCAACACAAGCAGAACAGACACAGAGCGCTGCACTTAGATCCTGGCAAGTTCAAAACCTCCCAGTCCAAGATGAGAAAGCGAGGAAACACTCGGAGCAGGACAGTGTTGGAGCCCGCTCACAAATGAAGGGACCTAAAAGCCAATGATCAAGGCTTAGAGCCATCGGCCAAGCCCACCCCTGGTGTAAACTTGGTATTCTTCTGGTTCAAACAACAGAAAAGGGGCAAACAAGGAAAAACCCTTGGTAGCAAATGTGATTAGGTGAAGCAAACAGTAAAGGCTCCCCCGTAACTGCAGTTTATCAGGCAATTAGTTTCTTAACAGCTTCGCCGTTCACACGGCCTCTTCCCTGGCGCAGTGCCACGCCGGCCGAATAAATCAGCTTCACATGCACAGCTGAGAGTCAGAACCACGGCTCCGGACCTCCGGGGCTGAACTGGAAGGATCAGTTGAAAGGGAGAAGGCCTGAATGGGGGGGTGGAAGCAGGGCAGCGAGGAAAGGAGGATGTAGCCAAATAGCACTGAGCTGATGCTCGGAGGTATCCAAGAACAGAAGGGCTTGCCAGAAGCAAAGGCCCTCCTATCTCTGGACCCGTGGTTGTTGAGATGCAATGGGATCATTAGGAACAATGGTGAAGTGGAAGACCCAGCTCCTGCTGCCCCTAGTCAGCAGTATTTTGGACTGCCACCTTCAGAAAGGGGAGCAACTGCTGGGAATGAAAGCCATCCCTCGGCAGCGGGGCAGACCCGAAGCTATCGGGTTCTAGGATTAGTCACAAATGGGCACAGTCACAACATTCAGCCACATTGGGCCCTTAAATAAAGCAGGATATAATAAAAATATTTATTTATTTATTTTTATACAGCAGTGTTGCTTTTGGAGCTGGCTGAAAATTATTTGACAGACTCCTTTTGCCAATAAACATTATTTTGTCAAAAAAAACTTACCACTGTGTATGTCAACTAGGAGGGCCGGAGGGAAAAATCACAGTAGAGATTTTTCTGAAATGTTTTGGGGTTTATTTCAATATTGTCATCTCGGTGTTTAGTTTCTCTCATATGATTTTTAAAAAGTGTAGAGCAGAAAAGTGAAAGTAAAAATCAGCACCTAACTTGTGGCTGACTCAAAGCGAACAATGACAACGTTTCATTACACTTCTTTTTCTTTCAGCTTTATTATGTGTTGAAATTAAAAAAAATAATTATTATTATTATTCCTGGGCAACTCTGCTACTTAGTGCTCGGGTAACTCTGGGACAATGTCTCCTGTCTTCATACAAGCAGATTTAAAATGGGGGCCAGGTTCCTTTAGGCACTTACAGACAGGGAAGCGGAGCTGCCACTTTCTGTAACATGTGAAGGAGCTAACTGACAAAAACATAAAGTTTTGCATTAAGTAACCTCGTAAGTCTGTTTGGTTTGTGGTTGTGGGGTTTGGGGAGGGGGGGGAGGGAAGGAATAGCAAAATTAACCAATCAAATGCTTCACAAAAATAGTGTGTTGATCTGAAACAAGAAAATAAGGTAAGTTCCTTGGAAAAGTTTGGCTATGTAACTTGCCTTATAGCTCCCCTAGAACACTGTGGAAAGGAAGGAATTTTCTTGCAACAACATTTTGGGATTAACCAAGCTATTTTGCCCAAGGCATAATTTAAGGTATTTTCTTATTTAACACAATTCGTGTTACTGTTTGCATAAGAAATCCTACCCCATGACTATTTCTGATGTAATACCACTGAAGTCAGTCAGTTTACACCGAGGATGTATTTGCCCTCATCCTGTTTTCTTCATTTTATTTATTTGCCTTGGAAACCAGAATCACCCACAATTAGTTATTTATCAGGTCTAAACATTTGGCACCACTTTGAGAAAGCATTAAAAGCTGACTGCAAGAGCTCCTGCTCAAGTTGATACCTGTCAGCCAAAGCAGCACAACAGTTGTGATAACTTCAATTGATACTTCTAGATGAAATGATCTGGCCTGCAAACCAGTAGCATTTGCATATTAATACTTAATTTCTCCCCTTGAATCCAAGCAGTGCAACTACCATTGACTCATAATCCAGATCCTGAAGTACTTCTGGGAATTCAAAGACTTCGTAGCCTACATTTGGCTTCTGTGGAAATGACTTGTGGCTTTCTGAAGGCAAGACACTCACCCTATCTTGTGGCAATTTTTGTTTCTTTATTTAAAACAAAGGAGTATTTTTTTTAACGAGTAAGAGAGAAAAGATACTGGTCTACAAATTAATCTAAAGAATTACAAAGGCTCTTTTCAGTATTGCTAAACTGTTAAACTAAATACTGTTAAACTCATCTGTCATCGGGTCTAAAGATATTTTATGATATGTTTCATTTACTGGCAGAAATGGACCTAAAATTGAGACAGTGTTCTGTATAACGCTGATCACTTTCAAATTGTAGCTGACAAAAATACAGTTGTAAATTATGTTTAAGTATTTGACTATATTTATGTTCCTACTTTTAAATTCCCACATTTTGACATGTTATGACCAGCGATATTGAAACTGAATCCACAGGGAGTTAGGATGCTTCACAACAGTCCTGACCCAGAATCCATCAAGCCTCGTGATTTTATTTTTTTTTTCCCTGTATGTATGTACCTAGAAGGCAAAGATATTCATTACAAGAACCAACCACAAAGACTGAGATTTCAGTCTTATTTACAACAGTATAAATCAAGGTAACTTCACAGAGGCCAAGGGAGTTACTGTGGATTTACAATCATCAGTGTAACAAATATAAAACATGAATTAGTGCCAGTTAGGATGTTGTTTGATTGTTTCTTCACTGAAAACATGATGGAAGTCTTTTATTTGCAGTAAAAACCCCTATACTCTTTTTTTCATATATTTTCAGTGACATGTACAATGAATTTTGAACAGAATTCTGATTTTTCTATGAAAAAAGTTGAATTTTATATTTTTTACAAAGAATTCCATCTGCCTGAAAGCTATTTTCTTTAGGAAAACTGGAAATTTTCTGACCTGCTCTAAGCCTAACTCATAATTCAGTCGAATAAGACGCTGCTCAGCAGATGCTCAGGAAAGAGCAAGCACACATGCATCCCCCTGTGGTTACACGTGAGGTTCTTGGTGTAGAAAACAGGAAGGATGGGACAGTAGCTAAGGTGGTATGAGAGCAATTAAGTTTTAATTCAGGAATGCACCTATTTATTTATTATTTTTGTTTCAAGAAAAAAACCCCAAACATCCCAAATTTCATTTCAGATCAAATAAAACAGTACCATGTTAACTCTTGAAACACTGCAGAGCTTACCCTGGCTGTTGTGAAGTTTAGCTTCTTTCTAAATGAAAAATGAGAACTTTTAGTGTTGGAAAATGTTGAACCACTTAGCTGTCACCATTCCTGAAGTTTGAATTTAATTTTGTGGATCTGAAACTGCCTTTCATGGTGAACAAGCTGATTGCATTGAGGAAAAAATCTGAATCTGAGAAGGATGGGGAAACCTCACCTGAGGATTGGGCTTGCTCTGTGACTGAGGATAAGTCACCCAGGCCAGACCTTCACGGGCATCTGGCATGCAGAAAAGCAGTATTTTGAAGATGTCAGCCACAACATCTCTGTATTAATTCTATACTTATATCAGTGGGCTAATATATGAAGGACCGGCTGAATTAAGGTATCTGCACAAATCTAAAGAGCAAGGCCCCAGCCTGATGCAGGGCTTTCTTCACAGGGAGCTGCGCAAGCAACACCTGGCAGTGTTTCCATGCAGACAACCTCCCCTCTCTTTCCCCCAAAACATAGAATTTCCTAAAGAATATCAAACCCCCTTATTTTCATAGATTCATAGAATGGTGTGGGTTGGAAGGGACCTTAATCTAGTTCCAATCCCCCGGCCCTGGGCAGGAACATCTCCCACCAGACCAGGTTGCTCAAAGCCCCCTCCAGCCTGGCCTTGAACCCCTCCAGGGATGGGGCAGCCACAGCTTCTCTGGGCAACCTGTTCCAGTGCCTTGCCCCACTCACAGGAAAGAATTTCTTCCTAATATCTAGTCTACATCTACCCTCTTTCTTTTTCTCATGTCACATCTAATTCCCCTCCTGTTTTCTAGATGTACAAACCGCGGTCACGGAACGCTGGACCCGTCTCTCCTGGGTGGCTGTGCTGCCAAGGCCAGTGGCCAGTCACTGTTCCCCAGGATGGGCCACCACCTCTCAAGGGAGATGGATGGGCTCTACTGACGCTCTGCCCGGCCACCTTGGATGGATCCCAGTTCCCTGTGGCACCTGGAAACAGCCAGAGACACTGAATTTCAGCCATTGATCCCCTTCCTTCCCTGCTTCCCTCTCTTTCTCCCTCTTTCTGTCCCACCTTGCTGTGGGCAGGCTTGGATGGCAGCCCCTGGTGTGTGGGGGGGAGGTGGAAGCGGTGAGAGGTGCGGGCTGGTTTGGGTTTACAGCATGAATTAAAGGTGTTACAATAAAAATAAATAAATAATGAAAAACGAAGCGCTGTAGCTGCTGTGGGAGCCGTTCCACAGAAGCTGAGTGCATCTGCTCTCTCTCACCTTCAAAGCCAATCAATATGGCTTTAAACGATTTCCCTGCTGCCTGGATTTCTTACTGTTGCCTGGTCATTCCGACCTCGTCTTTTCAGTTTGTTTCCACCTCCTGCCCCCGGCAGCTTGTCCTTTCCTTCTCTTATAAATACGTGCAAAGCACTCACTGGAGCAGCTCGCTTTTGCTCGTGTGCCGTTTTCTCACGGGCAGGTTTGCCATCACTTCCAGCCACACACACACTCACACTCACACACACACACATTCTCACACACACACACACATTCTCACACACACACACACTCATCACAGCACCTTCACGCACACGCTGCCTGGCTGCCTCCCCGTCCCTCTCCCCGTGCACACACACACGCTGCCCAGCTGGTCCCTGCCAAAGCAACATCTGCTTATCAGGAGGTTTCATCCCCATGCCGTGGTTGGTGGGGAAGTGCTCGTGTTTACGTGCAACTCTGTCTGTCAAAGATGTTTATGCTTAAAAAATAAAAACCACAAAATGATGGCTTGAGTTCTGTTTGATTTTTTTTTTTTTTTTCCTCTCCCATGTATCCCACCCCCTTTGGTGCTACAAATAAAAGACCTCCACACAGATAAACCCATGCTTTGGGGGCTGCCCCGTTTTACCAGGTCCTGCCTAAGCCTGGATTTGGGTTTTCAGCACACAAGGTATCACTGAGCATGTTAAAAAAAAAAAAAAAAAAAAAAAAAGCCCTCAGAAATGCTTATGCATCCTCTGAGTGTGTAAGTGATGTGCTCAGAGACTCCCGCAGCCCGCCAGCACGTCTGGCTGATGCCAGAGTCCCTTCCATCCCCTCATCACTCCAGCAGTGCACATAAACACATTAGCTGCTTATTCCAGGCAGAACCCTCAGCTTACAAATCCAAACTGCTTTTGCCAGCATCGTTACCCTCTTTTATTTATTTATTTATTTATTTATTTTACCATGTATTGTATTCTCGCTAATTTTGCACGTTGAGGTGCTTTTGCGTGCCTAGTCACCCGCTTCAAGTATCTGGGAGATCATTACTTGCTTCTGATTAGCACAGTGCATCCGAGTGGCGTGCTGCAGGCAAAAATTTAAAACGTATCAAAATGCAAATATGCCCCCATTGACCCCTGGAAAAATGTGTTCCATTACAAAGTACTTTCAAAGAAAGCCAGAAAGGAAGAGGAGAGAGAGTATGAGTTTGCAGAAGTCCGTGATAATAAAAAAAATAAATTAATTACCAACGGTTATTTAGAAGTTTGCATTCTGCGCAATGCAGAAAGCTTTTTTTTTTTTTCCTTTGAAGAGGGAGTGGAGGGACCAGATGATGATACTGCTGCCCACTTTGTGTCTCACTCCACTCACTTCTCTGGAGGAACCACTGAAGTGAATGGGGCTGCTTGTGGTGCTTTTTTTTTTTCAAGCAGCCAAGATTCAAATATGTAGTCTAATGCATGGCAATGGCCCAGAATGAGAGACACAGAAATTATTCATGATCCTTCTTTCGGTGTGAAAGACTCCTTCTATAAGCTCAGCTTAATGACTCTGCATTTAAGAAGTGAATGAGTTTCACCAAGAGTGAGAGGTGGCCAAATTTGCCTGGAGAAAACAAGGGTGGTATTAAGACAAGTGACATCCCTGCAGTGAGGTACATCTGGAACTGCATCAGGGAAAAGATGCAATGGTACCCGAGTTATTTGAGCTTGTTGCTCTTTTGCCTTCCCACTAGTAGTGACTTTCACTGGAGAAAACCAGATGTTGGGTTATACCAGCAAAAAAAAAATGGTCCCCCACCCCAAAATGGAAGCATCTCTCCTGGCCTTATCCTATTCTCCACAATGCTTTCCTGCAAATACTTGTTTGCCTGGAGGCATGGCTTCAGCGTAGTCCCCCAACACCAAGCCAGAAGTGGTGGTGTCCTCTCAAAGCAAGTCAAATGCTCTACAGTAACCTAGCCCATCCAAGCAAGAGTTTGTATGAAAGTTAGTATTAGCTCAGTGTTCAAATTATCACTGCTGCTGTAATGAGGGGAGTCGTTACGGCATCCTTGGAGCACTCCCCTTGCTGTGTTACGCATCGCTGGTGTTCGGTGCCTGGGGATGGAAGGGAAACCACCCAGAGGAGCATTGCTGCCTCTGACCACGCTCAGTAGCACATACTTTCATTCTTCAGGCCTTATGAGTATCATCTAATGTGATAAACACGCCAGACCAGCAAAAGGAAAGGAAACAGCCATAGCTGTGATGATTACTCACCTACAAGAATCATGCAGAAGCAGCAGCCTATGAGCCCCCCCCAGTCTCTCAATGGCTGTTGTGCCATTGCTTAGCCAGTTTCTCTGTCTCTGGCTATTACTTCCATTGCACTGGGTCATAAACGAAAGCTATCTAATGCTAATGACCATGGTGCCCACCCTAATCATGCATTTGAAATATTAATAAAAATAATTTATGTCATGTGACTGCTTTTTAACTAGCTGCTTTCAGGACTTTAGATCAGGATTATAAAAGATGTGCATTTATAAATTATTAGCCTTGAGCACATAAGCACTGCATACTATGGGGAGCACTTTTGTAGCACTTTAAATTAATTTATTGTTATTCATTCCAGCTGTCTGTGATGTAAACCTTTGGCTATAAATTTGTACCATCATCCAACACACCATTAAACTAAAGTGGTGCCCGTGCTGGAGCATATAATAAAACATATGAATAAGATTTCTGTGGGGACACTTTTTCTAAACTCTCTTCTCAGTTAATGACACAAGAAAAGTGAGATAACACAGTCACCCTGTAACTATGCATTCATTAAAGTATGTCGAGGGGGGGGGACTTTTAAGTTTGCACTTCTATTGAATTCTGACTTAATGTTTTTCTTTACCAGATTGTTTCAGTTCATATCCTATCTCGAGCAAAAGGCTTTGTCTGACGCCATCGTGAAGTCAGATGCTAAGACTGCCAGAGGCTTGTTGTTGGAC
>JAOTQQ010000002.1:13543825-13580752 GCA_026546715.1 Gallinago undulata | reverse complement strand
TGGTGCAACTTGAAGCCATTACCCCTTGTCCTATCGTCTGTGACCTGGGAGAAGAGACCGACCCCCACCTCTCTACACCCTCCTTTCAGGGAGTTGTAGAGAGCGATAATATGTCTATCAGCTAAGAAAAAAAACTGAGAAACATTTCTTTCACAGGTGTAATTGATTACTTGTGGAATAACTTCTCTCAGAAACTATCACTTGATCTGTATTTGAAGTGTATAGGAGTGAGCTTTATGTTAGTAATCTCCTACTACTACAGAATTGATGAGTTTCAATAACACTGTAGTAGTTTCAAATGGAAACAGATGTTCTGTTGGGCATCCTACAACAGAAAATCAATAGGCAGTGAGCTCTCAGAGAGGTCTCCACTGTGACAACTGCACAGGAGTCAACTCGCCATTGGGCTGGACGAGCAGAACTGACACAAAGACCAGAAAGTTTTCATGGCAGGCTTATCATATTCCCATTATCTCAGGTAAACTAGATGCTTTGTATGATGCTTCTTGATTACCCTCCAGAGGAACTGTGTATTGCTTTCCATCTGGAGCTGAAGGAGGCCATGTTTCATTTTTTGGCATGTATTTGTACTGCATTTTTGCGTGGATATATCAGGTAGAAATATAGGCGGAATAGCTCTGAAAACTTAAGATGGTACCTGTGCCAAAGTGCTTACAATTTATCCCAACCTGACAGAAATCACCTAAGGCAGGGGTGAAGCGGTATTTTTGCTTTTATTCAGAAGTTTATGTAGAATGAGGAGTAAAAATCGGATTTTCCAACAGTCATAAACACATGAGCACATCCAAGGATCCTTTGGAACAGAAGATGCTTTAGAGGCTTTACATATTTCAGTGGTCGTCTCATTCAGGTAACATAGTATGGCACCGTGCAAATGTGCAAGTGGGATTTTCCAGTGATGCTTCTTTTAACGGATGTCAGAGCACAGAGAGAAATCCTAGACACAAGCCAGCCCGATGGTTTTGATTGTGGTTAGTCTGACGGTTCTGGTTTGCTTTAAGTGGAAGCTGATGAACAATGGTTTAAAAGGAGAAAAGGCAAACGGCCCCAGCACTGAGGTCAGCCAGCCACTTCCTACACCCAGCTGTTTCAGTTTATTTTTTTAATTAAGTTTGGCTTAAATTAATGATGACAGTTTAAAGAGAACTCTTTCACCTATTTAGCTTACTTTACATCTGAAACCAAGTCCCTTCTGTCCAATTGCATTTTGTTACAAGATTTGCAGTTAGGTTCCCTAAAGTCCCTGGTTTCTCCCCACTTTATTTTGTCATCTCTCTGCTCTGCTATTGCCCTCTGCCCTTTCGTGTGCTTTCAAGGGAGGGCTAAAGCTATTGCTGCTGCAGTATGGAAACAAAGTGCCTCCTAATTGATCGTTAATACTGCTGGAGTGTGAGGATGTTGGGAATTGCTAGATCAAGCCCATTTATTCCGGCTTCTGGGTCAGCTCTTCAGCTGGTATAAATCAGTGCTCCTTCCTGCTTCTCACAGCTCAGTGTAGGTTTGTGCTGGGGAGGAGCTGGTTCAGTGGTTCTAGTCTACAGCCCTGCACAAGCCCCAGACCCTACAGGGCTTTTGTCTAGCAAGCCAAAGCGTACGCTCTGCTTCAGAATAGCAGTAGTTTATTTCCAGAAGCCTGAGAATTAACAGCTCTAGAGGTAACTGCTATGTTTGTCTGCAATTTAGGTGATGGGGGAGAGTAACAGAAGTCTTATTGTTTTCAGAAAGAATGCAGCTTAAAACAAGTTTTCTGACTCTATGAGGTGCCCCAGATTCACAGGCAAATGCATGGTCCCAATGGCCTTTCTAAGCCAGTAGTTCCTGCTTTTTTCAACAAACTTCACATTTGCGGGAGAGAAGGGAATTATCATCTGCTCTTGGGGTTTTGCTTCACTAAAGTGGACGTTACTGAAGCCCCTCTAACTGTCCATTTAAGCCTTCTCTCCAGGCCTGACTACTTTTCTTTGCTGATTAGAGTGATTTTTTTCTTCGATAGGGAGACATCACCTTAGTATTTAAGTTAATGGCTGATGACTCATAACCAAAATAAGAAACGAAGTGTCACTCCTTGTATTTCTCCCCATTTGCTAGTGAAGCAGTAAGAATTGCATCGTCACTCATTGCAGATATAAACACCATCGCTATGGGTGCAGTCCTCTGTAAACGCTAAAACCTTAAAGATTTCTTAAATCAAAAATAATTCCATGGCCTGAGCGGTACTAAGTTTGGCGAGTCATACAAGACCAACCAGGGAACAGTCCTTAACTGCAGTCTGGAGAGGGCTATCAAAAACAAAGAGACTAGTGGCTTGGTCTTTCATGAGTTAGAACAAGATTGTGTCTCATCCACTTCACCCTTCCCAGTGAATGTGAGCAGAGATAGCACTGCACTCAGGAATAAGATAATGACAAATCAGTCCTACACCTGATCCTACACCTGTGGAAAATCGGCATGAGCTAAGAAGGACGACGGAGGATGCTCTCCTGGGTGAGTCTTTCGCTTTTTTGCGATACAGTTCCTAAGTTACAACTCAGTAACGGTTACAAATGTTTTATGAGGCCTCATTAGAATAATGTTGTACCTTTTTGCAATCATGTATTCTTACTGAAACAAGTACATGGCAGGTATGAGATCAAATGCAGTCTGCAGATAATCAGGTGAAATCTCCTGTAGAAGTTTTAAGGCCAAATTCAGCTAAGATAATAAATAGCTGTATATGTGTCATGTAAAAGTGTCAGAAATTGAGATGAATGGCAAAGGGGCACAAGTTGTTGCAATTTGGTATTTTATATGTGTACGGGTTAGGGTTTAAAAACAAAAACAGTTGAAAAAAGGTCCCTATCTCTGTCTGTTCTACTTCCAAAGTACCTAAAACATCTAGTGTCTTTTGGATGTCTTTTCCTTGCTTCATTATGAAGATACTGAGTTTTAAACAAAAATAGAAACATTTGAAGAATGTAATTGCATGTTGTTTTCTTCCAAGCAAATCTGCAGAACGTACTTCAATGAACTTTGCACAAATTCACAATTAACTTTGACTGACGTTGAACTGGGCTTTTTCAAACGTTCCTCTGTGATGAAAGTCTCTTCTTCACATGAAGAAATTCTCCAGCTGTATTTCTGGTCTTTGTCTAAGGTGTTAACAACCAGACACCAGCACCTTGTTTTCAATTTTGCCTCTGTTGGAGACACTACTTAAAATTAGGCTTTTCTTTTACTGGCAGTAGCTACAATGGTCTAGGCTTTAATCACCAGCAGCTGTAGAAATGAGAATAGGATTGCAAAAGCAAACACTCCCTTGAAGATCAGCTGAATTCACATCCGCACTTTTTTCCTAGTATTACACTCCAATTTAGTAAAGTTTTGTATACCTTGGGAAATCATTCTTGGCTCTTTTCCCACCTCTGAGTTAAAAATCGTGAGTAAAATACTTGTTGTGCAAGGAATGGTGATGTGAGCTGGGAAGAGTATCTTTTGCCTGGCTTATTTCAAAGTAAAATTATCCTGAATTTAGCTTATTGTTTTGCAGAGCCATAAACCTCCACAAAACTCCTCCTGAAATCAGCCAGGCTGGTTGCACCAGCCAAGGCGAGCAGATGAAGAAGTCAAACAAAAATCCAACTCAGTATGATATTTAATACCCAGTTTTTCATGCTGTAGCTAGATGGTAAGACACAGGAGGGGGACTTGCAGGGTCCAGACTAATGAAAGAGCTGCTGCTTCCTGGTGACCATCCCACCCACCCCTGGCAGGAGAAGAGGTAGTAGTTCTGCTTTTGGGCCACCACAGTTCACAGCACGCTGTATTAACTCCAGCAGCCATTGATTTCAATTTATGTTAACATGCTGGGCTGTGAGCTGCAGCAGGAGGGGTCTCTGGTTCATGATTCCTGTCAGGTTCAGAAGAACTGAGGTTATCACCTCAGCTGTAACCTCTTTAGTCACCAAAGTTAAATCCAATTCAGTCATGAATCAGTGCCCTTAATTAATTCTCCTTTATAAAAGCCCAAAGCAATCATACTGATGTCAATGAAAAAAGTCCCAGATGAGACTTGGATTGCTTCCTCAATATAAATAAATAAATAAATAAAGTTAAAAAGCTAAAATCCAAATGGCTCCTTGGGGGAACTTATTGGGTCATTAATATACCACATGCATATTTCAAAAAAACTTGTGTGTTAACAATTTAACCCTGACAGCTTCGCAGGATTTCAGAGTAACTACTACTCCAAGAGAATGACTTACCTTCTTAGTATTTTTTAAACCAAATTACATTACTTGAACTGTAAGAATATATTTTTTTGTGAGGAAAAAATATACCTAAGGCAATTTCAACTACATACCTATATTTTAATGCATTGAGATTTTCCTTCTTTTTAAATAACAAAAACAACCAACAAAACACCTCACAATTTGGCCATAAATAGCTCATAAATGTCAAGGCTACCTACCAACTCTCTCCAGTTCACACCTTAAAAAAAAAAAATCCGTCTCAATCATTTTCTGTAGATCTATGTATAGAACAATCTTTCTTAGTATCTGAGTAGAACTTTCCACTCTTCACATAGTCTTATTTATGCTTGATCCTGCATATTTCAGAGCTCTGAAGAGATATGCAAGCTATAAAGGACTGTATAAAGTTTTGATCAAGACTAAATTCTGAAGACTACTGTGGTTAGGAAAACAGTGTTTTACTGGTCAATCCAGACCTAACAAAAGAGGTTGGAAAGGAGCAGTGCTGCTACAGAAAAAAAATCTTTTTTCTTCGGTCCTTGGATGTCCTTGCATCCTCCTGGTCTCATTAGAATATATCTAGAAACACTATTTGAATGTGCAGGATCTGAGTGCAGGAAAGGGCTTAAGGAGACCTAAGTTGGAAGAATTGAGCGCAACGAGCAGGAAAATGCTCTCACCCCCATTGCAAGTGACCACACCAGACAGGAAAGCCAGGACCACAGGTCAGCTGGGTTGCATTTGATCGTATCCTCGATGTTCCAGGCTTCAGTCTTTTGGAGTGAGTTGGCCAAGTCAAAACACATAGTTTTGGGCCTCACTGAGCTGCCACATCAGTGACTTCAGCATGTGTACATAATGATGAGAATGATGCACTGATGACCACCACCATGGTACAAATACAGCTTGCTTCCGTGGAGGTGTGTTGTGCGGCATGAGATGTGGAGGCACAAACCCCTCTGAGGTACCGTTTGCTCAGCCTCAGGTTAGGAAACAAACTTTGATATAATCCAACTTCTTTCATCTCTGGTGTGGCATCTGGGAGTAAAGCATGTTGTCCTCTCTGTATGGGCTTCATCTCCACAAAGGAGTGCAGTAGGAAACAGCATGTCATGGTGGGGGCAACTGGAGAAACAGGGTCTAGGAACAAACCAGAGAGCCAAGCAAGCGCATGGTGAAGGTGCACACTCATTCAGATGGAGCAGCTTCACTGGGGTGGGGTTTGTCCCATAAATATCTACACGACATCCGGCACTTAGCAAGTAAGTGATGGTTAAACAAGTCAACTGCTGTTTGAAATCTCTGATTTGTGGCTTCTTTTATTTATTTTTTTTAATAACTGAGGTTCACCATAGTACCTGGGAATATTTGTCCTGGTAATGATTAGGGAATAAAACCTCTGGCAGTAGGATTCTGCAGGAGAGAGGGGGGAACAATCCAGTTTTCATGCCACGGCCTGGGTTTCATGTAGCACAGCTGGACGTTTGAGTGAAAGCAAAATAAATAATTCTTCACATTCAAATTAGGGCAGATTTAATCTTCTTTGGAAGTAACAACAAAAAATAAGCTGGTGTGCTTTTAAAGCAGAGGAGCACCAGCTGGCCAGCCCTGCTGAACCCCAGTCACCAGTGTTGAGGTCTAGGGCACCTGGACTGGAGTGAGAAGAAGTTTGAGGGCAGGCTGGTGACCTAGCCAACCCGAAGCCAAGGACAGCCACGGACTCTGCCGGGGTCCCACCGGCCTGGAGGTGCGGAGTCCAGGCTGTATATGTGCTGCTGGCAAGGGGAGAACAGCCCCTGTGTGTGCAAGTCCTGGTGGGTGGGCTGGAGACCTCAACCCCGGAGTGCTGCTGGCCACGGGTGACAGCAGAGAGCATTTATAAATCAGAGTCACGAGACAAGGAGGTGCAGGCTGCATAGGCCCTGGATGAAATGCTTCCCCAGATAAACCTTTCTCATGAGAAGAGCAGGGAAACCCATCTGCAAACAGATCTGCTAAGCTCCAGCTACAAGAAAAACCCTAACGCCAGCCGGGCAGTAAGACCCAGACAGGTTGCTGATTTTGTTGGGTTTTTTTAATGGGTTAAAACGGAGCCAGTTGCAGCAAACAACGTTGTAGATTTATTCAGCTGTAGAAGAACTGGCACACAGCAGGTGCCTTGGAGGGACAGAGGGAAGGAGCAGAGGAAAAATGAAAAAGGCTGATGAGAGCGAGCAGCCAGGGAGAAACCTCTGGAAGGTTCGGGCATGCAGGCGGCTGCACTCATGCTTTATGTCACTGCAGAACATTAAGTGAGCACTTAAAAAGGTAATTAGCACCTTTTCATTGGACCAGAAATCAAAGGTGTAATTTAGCAGAAGTCAGTGAACAATGCAAGGGATCTAATTTAATCCCCTTGCGTAGTTTAGGCAGGGTGAGAAATCAGAAGCCCAGCTTGGCTGAACGGCTGCACTTACAGTAAAGCCATTTTTGTTCCCCCAACAGGACAGTGCCTATCCAGGCTGAAGCGATACAGGCTATCTGTGCTGTTTGAATTCTGCTGCACCGTTTTCCTTGTCCCACAGTAAAAGCAGAGGGTCTGTGGTCTATAGCAAAAGATGCTCGAAAAGGCAGCAATTTCTAGCCAAGGTTCATGGTTCAGGTGTTCTCTTCCAAAGCCTCTGCACAGGCTGATAGGATCAGATCACTCCAAAGTTGAGGAAGATGGGGAGGAAACGAGTGCTTTGTTTTACCCCATTGTACATGAAAGCAGTTCTTTCAGTATTCAGATTTCATTTCAAACATTGGACTGCCCAGTCCTGCCTTAAGGATTTAGAAGGGGTGACTCAGCTTGCTTCTGGTTTTGGTATCAAATCAAGTGTTCAAAAGATCAATAAAAGAAAAGAAAAAACCCACTATTAAAGTTTAAGTGCCATCTAAAGAAACTAAGGTTTAACTCAGTTATTTTTCAAGCCATAGCTACAACACAAGGCATATTACCTTTATTGGGATTTCTTAAATAAAAATGTGAAACTGTACGTGAGCACAATTGTAAAATCAAGCTGTTAGCTGACTAACAAAGCTGCAGGACAGCAAATCATGTTCAACATTACACCACCTAATGAGGATTAAACTTTGTCCCCTGAACACTACTGCCTTTCCAAGATTTGTCTCTTTTTTTTTTTTTTTTTCCCCTTTTAAATCTTTGTACATGTTTCTGTGGCAGCTTAGAAAACCTGGAAGACCTAAGTACAGTAGCCAGAGTTCTAGATTAAAGCAGTTAATCACACTGACCAGCCTATTGATAAACACAGAGAGACCCCCTGCCATCATCCCTCCGAAGGGCTTCACGGTTCCGGCTGAGCCAGGGCTGTTGGTACCCGAGTGCAGTCCCCCTGTTAGTGACCATGCCGCCAGCAGAGGATAACAAACTTGGAGGTGATGTGGCCTGTACTAAACACTCCACAAGAACAATTTCTGCTGACTCCAATGCAAAGACCCGACCTCACTTTCTTAGAGCTGTAACCCCAGAAAAATACACGTGTAATAACCGTAATAACGTAACGGGACTACGCAAACCAAAATTGCGAACTCTCAACTTCAACTGTTATGTCCAGTTTGTCTAAGGACTAGCTCCTGGGGAAGTGTAGGCAACTGAGGGTTGGATCGAGTGGTGACCCGTCCCAACAAACAGTAATCATTCAGAAAACTGAAAAAGCAGTAATCAAAGCGGGTGATCTGGCAATCACTAGGAAAGGTCCAGTTTGCTTAAGAAAAATTCAACAGCAAGAAGTGTGCCTCTTTACTACAAGATGTTCACTCAATTCCAACAATATATTGCTCCTAATTATTATATCTAATTATAGATTGTCCTAAGCACATTGGCAAGGGAAATATTTTGTAAAATGTACATTGAAAGATTACTCTGCTGTTGTTGAGTCAGCTGCTGGGACACGAGGCGTTAAATATCTGAATGTCAGGTTGATTTCGGTGTTTTTACATTGCTTAACCACACTGTTAAGCTGCATTGTTGCAAACTTCTCCTTGCTGGTTAAATTTAGCTTCTCTGTTCTCCAGGTACGATGATAGCTCCTCAAAAAAGTCTTTCCCATTCTCGCACTTTCCCTCCACTAGACGTTTATTTCCCCTACTGGCCTTATTTCTCTTACCTTTTTTTTTTAAAAAAAAAATCTATACCATAAACATTGATTTTTTTCAAGTTTCACTGTAAAACCCTGCCCTGTGTTACTTCTTGCTTTGTATTGCAGCCTGGTATCGCTCTCCTGCAAGCCCTGCTATTCTCGTGCATGCTTTGTACTCTCTGTCAGTGAATGGGATACTCCATCACCTAGATTCTATATTCAGCACTAAATAATATCCTACAAACTACTTGAAATATTTGGACCTTGAGGGTGAGTCCACATTAAGTGAATTAGGATATTAAGCCACAAAAGAAAGACGCTTGGCCATAAAACATGGAAGAGAAAGCCCAAGAAGGGAAAAATTACTTTTCACTATATCTGTCCATCAGTGGGTAACAGGAGAGAGACTGACACAGGCACTGGGTTTCAGAACCCACATAAAATACATCATGATCTTTCTTTAAAAAAAAAAAAAAAAAAAAGAATAGCAGTGATTAACTGTTAAAATTAATTGTGCTAGGTTTTTATTAATAAAATGGAGAAAGGCCCCTAAATCATTGCATTTATTAATTTCTAACCACTAGTCTTTTAAAGCAATCCTCTAAAACACCTCTGATATGTTCTAAAAATATATGTTCCAAGAGGATTTCAAGCAATTACACGACAAACGGCTTCAAATAACCATTGTAGAGTTGTGTGGTGACTTGCAATACAACTACTGTTTCTTTGTCTCTTAATTAGGCAGTGATCGTGTACTGCACTTGACTGTACTACAAAGTACAGCAAGCCATGGTGCCAGTGGGATAAGGATGAGCCAGGAGGCCAAAGATCTGATTGACATGACTCGTTCTTTGGTATAAGCCTTTTTAGGTAGTTAACAGGGTGATTTTTTTATCAAATATCACAAGCACGGTTGCATATGGAAAAATAACATAGATGGGACAAGCAAATTACAGTACTATTGATGTCCCCAGTCAGGACGTTCCCAGAATGGGGGTTAAAACTATTATTAGAAATGTAAGAAAACACCTTGATTTGGCTGTTTACACAAACCACACAGATCTTGCACAGCATGGCTGCTGGTTTTAGTGAAAAGGAGAATGAAAGGAGAGAGAAAAATCTTGATTAACTTCAGGTTGTTTAGTCTGAATTCTGTGCAAAAGTCTGAGGGAGTGCCTTCTGTCCTTGGAAAGTCTGCTTTCATCTCCTTGTAAACACGCTGGGTCTTTCTGTTGTAAATTACTCTGATGGTGTTTTCTCCTCCCCCAGCTTCATACTAAAATGTCTTGATGTTCAAATACTCCATGATGGACTTTAATTGATTTCCAGTCAAGACTTCTTAAATCACGTTTCTGGAAAACCCGCTTTTTATCGGCAGGCTACTTCCCCCACTTTGACTAGTCTGCGGTTCTTCGGTTTCACAAATCGGGGAGCAAAGCATGCCTAGATGCAGAAGTTACCTGAGGAAGAATAAGCAGAGGACAAAGCCTGTGCATGGAGCTGGTGCTGGGCTCTGCGAAGCGCTGCAGCCAGAGAGACCGGCAGCTGCCTCTAAAGATAGACACGGATATTGAAACGCTAAAAGTTCAATACACAGAAAACAAAATGGGGAAAACTATAAGTCTCAAAAGGCCCCTTTCTCTTTTTCCCTTGCACATGTTGCAGCCACAGTAGTCTGACCACAGGGCTATTTGATATTTAAAGTTCAATTCAGTCACGCACCACAGAAGCACCAAAGACAAAAGCCCCCCTGCACAAAACCTGTTAAAACGCTCTGCTGTGGGGTACCTAAGGCTGATGAGCATTGTGTGTAATGATGGCTTTGGGTCTTCTCCCCTGGGCCTGGGGCAGACCTCTCCTTGTATTCAACAAGAATATTTTCACCAAGTCTGTGGTCAGTGAATTGGACCCTTAGACGTTAGCGCAGGAAAAACTTTCAAAGGAAAAGGACTCTGGGGAGAAGAGCAATCTATTAAACCTCTTCAGCTCTTCATTCTGATTAAAAAAAAATATATCTTCAGTGTAATAAAAAAATAGTTCAGTCTTTTGAAACGGTCTACTGACACAATTTCAGGAACTTAGAAGCTCAACTTATTAGCTGTTAAAGTGGATTCCAGCAGCTCTCAGTACTTTTGTCCAAAATTTCCAAAACTCACCTGCCCCAAAGCAAAGTTAGGATCCGTACTACCCGTACTGAGGAAATGTAAATATGCTGCTATATTTTTCTGAGCTGCCAGCAAAAGTTTGTAAACCTAGTTTCCAGAGCACACCGTTGAACAGAGAACGCTGTGTCCTGCTCGGGAAATAACACATCGCCTTCTCTTTAAGGGAGAAAACTTGGAAAAAGGGCCTGATTTAGAGAAAAACTCTCAATCTTTTCAGCCATCGTTCCTTTAATTTTCAGGAGTACTTTAAGGTCGTAGCACACCTCCATCCCTGCCTGAGAGCCAGGAGGTCAGAGGTTGGGAAAGCCCATGTCCCACCTCTGGAGTGCAGTGTGGTCTGAGCGTGTGCTGCTGCCTTGGGATCAGCACTGGGGACAGGGGGGACCCCACTGTGCCCCGCCGGGATGTGACCTGTTAGCGTGTCTGTCTGCAGGGTTTTTGGAATGGCAGGGACGTGGGGCAGAGCAAACTGCTGTACTGCAGGAGTACGGGCAGCAGGAGAAGACCTGCTGGAAATGGTCATGCAGCAGGATGAGAGAGAGCCAGCTGGGGGGGATGCTCTCAGAGGGTGCACCCACCTCAGCAGAGTTGTGCAGGGCAATTAATTTCTAGATCTGTCTCTCCCTTGCAGCCGAGTGAAGCTTCGTGCATTCAAATATTTCAGAAGTGTTCGATGTGAGCTTAATTCCAGCACTGACGCGAGAAGTAAAACTTCCATTGATTTCCAATTGATTTCATTAATATTTTATCAGAACGTGGCCAAGCATCACCTTGCAGCCTTACATGCTCATTGCACCCCTACTCCTTGGGAGACTTATTTTTTTAAAAGCATGACCCTGCAGAGCAGAGGCCACCATTGCTGCTTGATCAGAGGGCATTGCACATGCAATGAGCGTTCCAGAAGACATTTAGTGAAGTCCAGGGAGGCACAGCTTCATGGTGAGACCTCATGCATGACTGGATGCTGAACAACACATTCAAGAATGCAAACTATGACGGTATGAACCGAGATTTCTTCTGCAACAGTGTCTTGCAGGGCACTATGAGGCCGTACTGCACTCATCTTGCTTAGATGGAAAGGTTTTAACCTGGAATGGGTACAGATAAGACAGAGGGGCATTGCCTGCAGCAGGTAATGCAGGTATCATGTCCTCATGGTTGTGAAACACTACGGGGGTCTTAGATGTGTTGGTCCAAACCAAACAGAAAATAAAGAAAATGAGAACATGAGCATTTCTGTTAAAGAGAAGGGAGAGCCTTTTCCTGAGCAGGAAACGATGTCTTTACCTGAGAGATTGCAGAATGAAAGCCTTATTTTGGGGATTTTACTCTTTTCTTTACCATCCCAGGGACATCAGGTTTCCAAGAAGGCAAACTAAAATTTTCAAACATTCTTCCTCACTACCATTTGTTCAACATTTCAGCTAACCACAAAAATAACAGGGCTTCTGTGAAAGCTGTATCACGTGAGTTTCTTTCTTCTTTGATGAAATATTTTTCAGAGAAATAGTGAAACTCAATAGAAATGCAGTAGCAAAATGCATATATTTGAAAATGAAGTGTTTTTTGTTTGAGAACCCCTAATTTCATTTAAAAAATTAGTATTGTTAGTCTTATTAGATGAAAAAAATCAAGCTGTTTCCCAAATTATACTTGTTTCCTAGAAATGCAGACAAATGCTGTGCAAGAAGTCCTTAACACTGACAGGAAAGCCTGTCAGAGGAGAGAAACTATCTTTAAAATCACAAAATAACTTTTCTTATCTTATCAGACACCACCACACAGAGCCTGTTTGAATTTTATACCGCCGTAACGTTCCACAACTGCAGATATTCTGAGTGACAAGTGCAGAGTGGGGCCAAAATTGTGAAGGCAGCTGGAGACAAACCTTGATGCCTGGTAGCATTTAAAGAAACACATGGTTTTGGTGCCCAATTCCCAGTGAGTTGATTAGGTATTTAAAGTAGTCGGACCTCCTGAGGAAGGGCCGTGTTAGAAGTGAGCAACCCGCTGATCCTTCTCTGATGACGGAGCTGAGATGAGTAAACCACCATTAAAATGTTACAGGTGAAACAGGGGATCTTGCATGGGAGCCCATCCTGGGCAACACAAGGAGGGGAAGGTCCGGGTTTCTTTGTTGTGTTGGGAAAGTGCCAGCTCCCACTAAAGATGAAGCTTTTGCCAGCTTTCCTGCTTTCATTCCAGAGGCTTTTCTCATGCAACCTCCATTTCACAGGGGTACCACTCTTTCTTGGCATAAAGACAATCTAAAGGTCCACCTTAAAATAATTTAAAGGGTTCATCCCAGCACCACGGCTCTTTCAGGTATGATCAACTTCTACGTGCACAGTCAGTCATGTACTGGCATGCAAAAAGACAGTGACCCTACCCAAAGACATTTAAAATAAATCATGGGTATACTGGACTTCAGATAGAGTGTGGCAGATTAATTCTTTGATTTCATAGTTTGTATTTATGTACCTTATTCACATATTATTTGAGGTTAAATTGTAGTCAGTAGCTCAGATCCATACCTATTTCTTTCCTTCCTGAATTTGGCCCAATTACTTTTAAATACTAAAAGAAGGATTCTGATTGTAAATATTTTCAGAAAACTTAACACTGTACCTGTGGGGGAAAAGACTGAGGAAGGAAGAAATCAGTCTGAACAGAGCCAGCAACTTGGTTCCCTCTGCAGCTGAAAGGCAAAGTAATGGTGATGTAAACATCTGGGCCAATAACCAGAAGGAAGAAAATTACCCAGAAGACCAATATGGTGCAGGGTTTTTTTCTGGTGAAAGTTTCCTGTGTTCCATTTGGTCAGGACTGGTGTAAAGTTGGAAAGTGGACGTGATATATGGGGACAGTATAGACCAGTGTGTCTTTGCACATGGTGTAATGTGCAGAGGACTAACCAGAAAGGCTTTATTTATTTATTTATTTATATGAAAGAGGGTCCAGTACCAGCCAAGCGGCTGAAACTGGTTAAACCTCCAGACATTCAAAAGAGCGCTATAGCACCAGTGCTTTAAATTGAAATACAGAAAATGAACTTACCCATTAATCATTGCAGATTCCATGGCCATGCAGGTAAAATAGCATGCTAAATGACTATCTGCCTGCCTACGAGTGCAATCACCATAATTTTAACCCTGGTAAGATGCTTGAAGAGTGCAGACCTCTTGCTTTCTTCTTAGAAAAGAGTTCTTATAATCTGCATTGGCTACACTTTCCTACTTTGTAAATAACAATGGTTCCAAAGGCATTGCAGCAGAGCTACTTGAAAAGTATTCAGAGAGAGGCTGAAGTTGCAATTAACTTTGGAACAGAAAAAAAATGCCCTTCTTCATGCCCATAAAGTGAGCAGGAGCTTTTCTCTGCATTTGCATCCCTCTGTCCCCGGAGGTGGGAGACTGAGCCTTGTCCTTCCTCACAGACCATGCTGGGGACCTGGTGATTGTTGCTTCCCAACAGGCTCTCAACCATTACAGTGGAAGGTAAAAAATCACTGAGCTATTTGATGTTATTGTTCTGTTTGTGTGTGTTTTTAATGGTTTAGAAAGGAAAACTAGAACATGCTGGGTTTTATCTATATATCTGTTGTGAAAGGCAGAAGCAGTCATAAGAAGTGATAGGAGCCGTGATACTATGGATAAAAGAGTGTCTCACAAATGGAGACTCTAAAACATCTTTTTTTAATAAGTGAGCTATATAACCCTCCAAGTAAATGTATTGTTTGGGGTGTGGGAGGATGGGTAAATGAAGACTGAGAACTGATACCGTCCTCAAACTATACTACAAAACTCATTTTTTTCCTCCAGCTTTATCAAATAAAAAAGAGGATTTGAACTTATTAGAAAAGGATAATTTTGAAAAACAAAAAAAAAACTGAGACTTTTTAGATTAATTTTCTACAGCAATTTTATCCTTCTACTCCTAAAATGATTAAGAGTATTAAAGGGCATTGAAATCCTTCTATATTTTTAATACCCATATTTCTGAAAGTGTTATAAACTAATATTTTAATGGTAAAAAGCCGATAGCCAGGGTGGCTAAAAATTACCCACAGGGTGGTTACTGCCTCCATTCCTCCCTTCAGCGCTTCAAGTCTGCTCTGCAGCTTCCTTGGCCAAAGGGTTATTCTCATTTTCCTCACCCTCTGCCCGTGACACAGCAAAAGTTCCACCAAGAACAAATGACCATGCGTGGCGGTGGCAGTGGCTGATGCGCAGGGCAAGTTGGATAGGAAAACATTGCTGTTGGAGTGTGGGACTTGCCGAGCCAGCCCAAACCTTCCTGCGGAGAACTTTATCTCTGCTTAGTGCAACCGCGGTAAAGCAGACGTAAGTAAATTAACCGGCCCAAGACAAATGTCAGTGAAGTTAGTTCAAGGCATTTAAGCTGATCCAAAGTGAAACATGCCTCCCTTTGGACTTGCCTGCTGCAGGATATTTGTGTAGCAGATTTGCATCTTAATTTTAAAACCGAACTTAAATGTTACTACCTATTTGATTTTCCCTTTGTTTTGCCGAGGGCTTCGGCAGGCGGCCGAGAAGTCCCCAGTGGCCGTGGTCATGCCTTCCCCAGGCAGCCAAAGAGTTTGCCCACGACAGGAGAGCTTCGGTCGCTTCCCCTGAATTACCTCTTACTATCTCTTGCACGCGTGGTGTTTTATCTGCCAGGGAACGGGGGGACCTGGTCACTCTCGGTGTGGTCCATAATGATAACAACAAAAGCTATAAATCAGATGAACTTTGTTTGACTTGCAAGGAAAGGGTTATAGTTTTGCTATAAAAGTTTATTCAGGCTGAGGCATTCTTGAAGATTACGCTGCCATAAGGGGGTTTACCTTATTTATGGATCTCTACTATGAGGCTAGAAATAAAGGCTAGACCATGGCTTTGCTCCAAGGCCTCGGCTGCAATAGAGTAGACATAAAACAGAGCACCTTTGGAAGCTCAGAGGAGAAGGATGTGGAAGAATCAATAGTCTATAAGCTCATACTTGTAAACAAAGTCAGATGCCTCCTTCTCTCTTCCTAATCATCTCAGCTGCTCTGACCAAGAAATTTGAGAAATATAATGTAATTTCAAATTCTTCCCTCCAGCCAGCCCACCTGTTCCAGGTCTTACTTCATCCTCTGCTGCTCATAAGCTTATATTCTAACAAACACTGGAGCATGCGTCTGCATGTCAGGTGCCCGTGCACAGCATCTGACACCTCAGAACATCGGAGATGGTCCATGGAGCACATAACTTACTGCTGTGGATCCAGGGGAGGAGGGGGCTCTGCACAAGGCAGCATGTTCCAGCTCCCATGTTTGCTCACTGTATCCTGCATATTTCTGCTAGAATAAAGTTTCTCTTCATTCCAGGCAGCAGTATGAAACACCTAGTGGTCAATAAAATCCTTCACAACCTGTGGGATGGCCACCACCGTTACAAAGTGCCTGAGAGACTGACCTGTCACAGTTTCAGTTGAAAAGGGAAAAACCTTGCCCTTCATGTAATGGTGCTATAAAGGATCCCCTCTGATGAATTTGGTTTGATGAATTAAGAGTTTTCTCCTCAGAAATATGCTGTTTAATGAATGTTTTCCTGTTTATCAATAGCAGCAGTGTTAGGTTAAATGCTGTTAGCTGTCTTTACAGGCTCAGAATAAGAGAATGCCATAAAACTCGATGCACTACACCACGGACCTTCTCTTCTCCCAGGGTGTAAACTATTGAACTATTAAAGACATGATGGGATTTATTGTTCCTCTTCCCTTATTAAATGTAATATGTTGAAATAGGGCTGACCTTAAGGTCTCTTTGCCAGTTCCAGATCTGGTTTCTTCTGGTTGTCTTCTGCCAAACAGGTTACTGAAGTTGCCAATGGTGCCTCAGAAGGCAGGTCCGGTCCTTCTCTCAGCAAGGGTGCTTGTTGATGACAGCTGCCTTCTTACTCTGTAAAAAAAGCAGTTAATGAGAGAGTCTTGAAGCCTCCAAAAGCCTTGGTCATGTTCAGGGGACTCCTGGGCGATGGGAACAGGAGCGCTCTCTGTGCCGGCTGGAATTTCCTTTTTCAGGAGTTGCAGCTGGCACTCTGGGCCTCCCAAAGACCAGTGCAATGGAGTCCTTTTTTCCAGCCTAAATAATCATGCTAATGTAAGCAGCTCTCTCAGAGGCTTGAATATTTTTAACAAGATTCTTTTGATTCAAATCAAGCAGGTCTCTTACCTCTCTCTCTTCCAGAAGCACAAAAAGGCTCGTGGGACTTCCAGGGAAGCAGTAACAGGAGAGGCTGCTATTTCTCTCTCTCCCTTGGTCCCATTCACAAACATCTTTACCATTTTCTGTAGGTTTGGATGAACCTTTTTGCAAGCTTATCAGTTTGAATAAAAGCCTTGCCTGCCTCCATATGTGAAAGAGACTATCCTATGAACTTAAGCAAATTCTGGATCAAGCCTCATGCATTTTAAGTGGCCAGTTCTTTACCAACAAGCTTTACAAGCTATGATTAAAGGTTTTCCCATTCTATCAAGATTGCAAAACATTGGCAAATACAGAAGCCTCTTGAGGAACTTCAGTTCTACTAAAGGAAAGAGGCTTGTGATAAACTACATTACTGGCTGTTAGGTATTAGCTTTTACCTGAGTGACATCATTTCAGGATCTTCCTGAGCAGCTCTTTCATTAAGTGCTCCTCTAGCTGGTAAAGGCTCAGAGATGCCCCTTCTAATCTACTTCTAGGAACATCTGTGGATGCAACTCTCAGCAGAGGGACCTTTCTGAACGAGCCTGTGGTTCCGTGAAGGCAGAGACACGGTGCAGCTAGATGTGCTCTTCTTCAGGTCAGCTGTGAAGCAGAGCTGTTGGCCACTGTGGGCACTAATTAAGCAAAGTATCTCTCACTAGCAAAGTATTTTAAAAATCCTTCAAGTCTGGCAACTTCTGTAGTGTCCAACATTCTAAGAGGAATTGAGTATGAACTGGTAGGTTGGATATAAAAGACGTGTGTAACCATCTTGGTAGCTGAGACCTAAGTATTGCACAGAAATAGTCCTAGGACTAAAGCTTTTATTCTCAAATGTTAATAGTATAAACTGGGTTCTTACTTTCTCAAATTCCTTAAGCAATGTCAAGCACTGATTTTTTTTCACACCTCTATTGATAATGTGGTTATGTATCTGCTGCACTGCAGTAAAAAGTAAAGCAATTACCATATATTGTTTATCCTTCTGTTTTGGAGTACTACGAAGCTGAATTGAAGGGTAATCTAAATGCATGAAAGACACTAGTGACATACAAAGTCTGGCTGTTACTTTCAGAACAGAAGGACAAAAGAAAAGATAGTACACCGTTTGTTAAACACTCCGGCTTCCAGGAAACCTCAAAAGCTTTTTTTCATACCTAGAATTTCTGGTAAGCCGTTCCTTAAATCCATACTGTTTAGCAGTTTTGCTTTTCCTTATACATTTGCTCCTGTAGTACCCAAAAGAGTCCCAGCTGCACTAACTATGGAATTTTCATCTTATGCCTTATCATCAGACTAAAATAAAAAAAAAAAGAGTGCATGCTCTTTGATTCCCTATCCCCATTAAATGTTAAGCAGCATTTCTCTGTATTTTGAGTGATGTTAGTGCTAATACTTGGTTTCAGAAGATGAATGCTCACCCATACACAGGATTCAATTAACATTGTTTTATGACTGCATCCATATTATTCTTAACGAGCACACTCCTTGGTGAGAGTGAATATTTACCTCGTGGCATTAAATCCACAGTTTTCTACCACAGTCATTAATGATCATATAGCAAATGATCATCCCAACACTCTGGCTACATTCCAGTTCAAGTAATTATATTCTGCCTCTCTTAATTTCCTTTCGAGAGTAATTGGATCTGGTAACAGTCTTCACTTGTTATCCCACACTGCTCTACAGCTTGACCACATCTCAAAGCTTTAAGGAGTTAATCACAGCTCCCAATAGGTGAAATATTGATAGATGATCTCTCCGCTCACCCCATCTTTTTATCACATAAAAATCCATTAATTATTTTAACACCAAATTAAGGCATCTACCAAATTCAGCTCTGTAGGTACTGTAGACTGTACCATCTGTATGTCGCTAGCTGCCTAGAGACATAAGTCAGGAGCTTAAATGATCTCAGAAACTTATGAACTCATTGATTTTAGGAAGCTGATGGTATGAAACTGCTGTACCTTTTATGCACCTCTGACTTTGTCTACATTAGCAAGCCATTAGGCACAGTAAGAGCAGAGCAGCAGGACAGTGCAAACTGGCCATGAGGGCTCTAACAGCTACAGCGCATGTGGTCTGGCATTTTATTAGATTATATTTAGACTGATTTACTGGACTGGACACCCCAAATGCACATGGTTTAAATGTCTCTTACAGATCTCTTTTGTCCCTGCTAGGGGTTGAAGCACCGCTGCTGTGCACCTGAAGCAGAAGCTCTGGGTAAGTTTCCTGTGAAAGGAATATGATTTGTAGGCACCGAAAGAGCAAATCAAACCAGCGCAGGACGAATGGGGGTGATGGAGAGATTTGCTGCAAAGGTGCTCTACAGCCACGAATGTTAACATGACGGGGGATCCACTCTACACTGAAATGGACTGTCCTCTATTCAAAGATTTCTAAGGGACAACAGACCTTAACAGGGGACAGTTTTTTGACCAACAATGAGACCAGACAATAATAAGGAAACATATAACCGACTCATAATGTTCAAAAGGAAGTTTTTGGGGAGGAGAGAGGAAGAGACAAGCATGCTTCAGTAGCCCAGTGGGGGTGCGGTCTTCAGGAAAAAGACTCTTGAGCCTTGAGGAAACTGCTCCAGATGGCAAAGAGCCTGGGACAGGCAAAGCATTTAGGGTTTATTTGATATGTGCTGGTTTATTTTTGAGTTATTCCAGACAAACCAAGCAAAGAAGCAGTGTTGTTGCCCATTGATACTGCAAAGCAGAAGAGTTCTCAGTATGGCAGGAACTGCCACAGTGGTGGCTCCAGAATCACTCTGGTACTGTGGTACTTCACAAACCCAAAATATTGTGTCACAGTAACTTGAAAAATCTTCAGTATCAGGAGGAAGCAATGAGAAAAGCTTTCCTTCATTTCTGATTTAGTCTACTTTTAAGTTATTTAAGCTTAAAATATTTTTTTTTCTCTTTCTGTGAAGTTATTGTTGGGGGGGGGGGAACCAGCAAAATTATCTATAGCTTTTTATTGGTGGTGGTGGTGGGGTTTTTTACCCCCAGAAAAAGAAATATGTCTATGCAGAGAGATTGATCCAGACTGATTTTCTGTTGAAATGTACCCAGCAGTTCTCTGCATGCACCATATATCACAGCAATTTATTACATGATGTGAAAGTCAGTCTCTCTGCAAATAAATAGCTTAGAGACAGCAGCAGCCAAAGCTGAGGTGTCTTAAAATGAGCATTAGTCTGGAAGGAAAAAGGTAGCTAGCTGGAGACTTTGAGAGCTGCGTTGCAGAGACGTGTGTGGTTCCCAGGGAAGCACACGCTCAAGTTCTTGTGAAATATGCCATTTAGCACTCGGTGTTCTCCAGCCACATTCTTTCACTTCACTGTTTATATTTACTCACCTTTTTTCTGCCTTCTGATCTTTGCCATAGCTTTATAATTTTCAGTTCACTTCACTAACACGAAGTGCAAACAGTGTGCGATCGAGTAAGACGTGGCAAAGGAACTGACAAGGAACGTGGTGTCCTAGGCCAGCAGTTACCCTGAGGAGCCAGGGAAGATTTAAATTATTGCAGTCCTTGCCTCCTCTCTACCCAGAATGTGCCCCACGCTGAGGACCATGAGGGTGAGCTGAGGCCTCTCCATGTTACCAGATAGGAAACAGCTCCCCTACCCGGGGACGTGGGACTGGAAGGGGATGCCCAAGGCATCCAAAGTGATCTCTGCAGCAGTGCAGGAGACATCCAGTGGCAGGAGGTTCCTCAGAATGACAATTCCACATCCTCAGCCAAGGAAATGCTTCCTAATGTTCCCCAGGAAAAATAAGAACTCTAAAAAAAACGTAAAATGTGTTTCATGATACAAAAAAAAAAAAAAAAAGCAAGGTAAAAGACAGTTCTATATGGAAGAAAAATTTCTTATTGTCCAGAAAAGTGGTGATGAGATTAATGCAGATGATATGAACAGGACACATTGACCAGATACCTTAAAGAATGTAAAGCCAGCCATGTCTTGGACCATCCAGCTTCTCTGATCCAAACACATCTGCTGTGAGAGAAAGGCAAAGGCATGCTATCCTGTGTGGTGTGAAATAACCTGTCCTTTGCCTCAAGAAAGGGAGGGTGAAAAGGGTAACTGTATAATGAAATAGTGCTCCATCTGCCTGTCTTTTGTCCTGCAGTGCAAGGTCTGTTCCCATTACTCCATCAAAATTAGAAAACAAAGGTCTAGGTGCCAGTAGCATTAAAAATATGCTTCTCTCACAAATTATAGGTTGCGGATAACCGTGGGAAGTGGCTGCAGTGCTTATTAAGGGTCTTTAGCTCTGTCAACGACCCCTATGCTCAACCAACTGTAGCTGCCCGTTATCCTGTAGGAGCTGTGGAAGGCCTGCTCTTATTCACAGGCTTTCAGTAAGAAATCTGTGCCCTGGGGTTGGGGATCAGCTGCTCGTTCATGGCACGTAACCCTTGGCGGGCTGGTGGGGTCTGTGACCGGCCCTCTCCATCACCCTTCTGAGCAGGGGTCAAGCTGTTGCCAAATTGCCACATTTCTTCCAAAAGATACGGATGGACAGACAAGGGTGAGCGTGCCGTTTTATAAATCCCACACTGATTATTTTAATGACCATGGGCCCTTCTGGAAACCTCGCGGGGGGGGTGGTGGTGGTATGCAGAACATCACAGATGTGGCAGGAGCCCGGCAGCTGACTGAAAACAGTCCTGGGGGACCCACTTATTCATGGGCAGATGCACGAGGTAGCAACAGACGTCCCGTCCTCCTTACTGCCATCATGAGTGGGAACTAGAGGGACTCAAGGTAAGCCCCTGCTGCGTTCAGCCGTAACTCCCAGTCAATGGGAATCGTCCCGATTAAACGGAGAGCGCAGCTGACCCAGCGTTTGAAACTACACTTAAAAGTAAATATTGACACGGTTTAAAGGGATTAACTGAGATGACTGGATTCTTGTTAAAAACTTTTTGAGATAAAAAAGAGTCTTTTACAAAGTCTTCACAGTGTTTTGAGACATTATTTCCTGTGATAAAATGGAAAAAAGGGGGAAATTTACTCTAAAAGTATCTGAAAAACTCATGTTCCTAAACACTTACCTTTAAATGACCAACCCTTAAAATAATAGCTCTCATAAAACCACACATCAAGTAGCTCTGTGTGTGACTTATTAATGGACAGTAGATGATGTCACATGGGCAGCAAAGAGGTAAATAGACTAAATTTCCCAAACCCATATTCTTTTGTGTTAGCAACATGAAGTTGTCGGTTCTGAATTTTAATTGCTCGGTTACTTTTATTTCTGCTAAGCACAGATGATGCATGTTGCTTTCCTGCACCAGTCACCCCATGTGTAAAATGGGAATAACACCTATCACATCAGCCATGGGAGAGTTTTATAGGGAGGGAGGAAGTGAGGGATGGAGGGAGGGAAGACCAAATTGCCACCCCACACCCCGGGGGGCGGCTTTCCCTGGCTGTGCAGTGGGATAACACCATGGCAGCTCTGTGCCTGACCCCACATATGTCTCCAGCTGGAGCTGGAGCCTGCTGCTTCCCCATGGCAGGGGGTATCACCTTCTCCCAGGGGGTGAGCCAGCTGGAGCTTGGGAGAAGGAGCATCCCTTGCAAGACCTCGCCTTGGAGGCCACCGGGCACAGCTGGGGTGAAGCCAGCCCTGCCAGCTCCAGATGCACACGCAATAAACCCCAGCACATTCTGGTTGCTGGGGCTGGGGAAGAAGCCTGGGCTACTAAAGAAAGTGGAGATAATAAAAGATAGATATCAATATTACAAAAGTCTTCGAAATCAAAACAACCACAAAAAAAAAGAAAAAAAAAGCTCCCAGTTTTCTGTCTGCAAAAATCCTGGAATTAAATCTTTGGCTTAGTAAACTGTTTCTCTTAGCAAAGCAAATTTAAAAATGCCACAGTGATGAACAATGTAATAAAAAAAGCCATTGTATTATTCTTGAATGAGGTTTAATAAAAATCAAATAAAAGCAATTATCTGAATTTTCAAGAGGATCACCTCTTCCTTCCCTGAGGTACGGAAGAGAATGAATTCAGGAAATCATTAGAATCAGAAACTGGCACTGCACAACAGAGCCAGTGTTTGCCGTACAAAGACAAACAGAAATCTCCTCCCAGGCTAACAGGCTCCTTGCTAAAGCTGTTGGAGTGGAAATTCCACCTATAGGTGAAGGAGGGTAATTAAAGAGGCACAAGAATCTCTTTGTAGTAGGGCTGGCTTTTCTGCTCCAGAGCAGGCTTCGGCTTTTCAAGTGTTTGTGTTCTTCTCTACTCATACAGAAAGAAATCAGACACATCGCAATATTCAGAGCTGCCCACAGATCTCTGTAAGCAGGTACATGCAAATTAACACCCATTAATGCATATGATGCAGCACTTTCTGCTCTCACTTACTCCCATGTAAATCCAGAGGCCCCGATTTATCATTTCTTTCCACCTCCTGCAGCCATTAAAGCTGATGGAGAGCATACAATTTTATGTTGGAAAATACACTTTGAGTGAAATCCAAATCTTTTGTGAGAATGTGTTGATATCAATGACATTTTGCAAAGGCAGAGAGCAGAAATGCATTATTTCAACACTCATTTATTTTGATAAGAGGAAAACATTTCATGCTGACTCATTTCAAGTACTTGTGTTTCCAATGTTAGGGTATACTAAGTATTGTAATATTGATATTACTGTCTAACGTTTTGATGACAAGCATGGGTTTTCAAATTTTCACAAGAAATCTTCAGCGTGCCAACTTTTTGTTCTTCAGATTCCAAATGAAAACAAATTCTGCAGTAGAAATTTCGTCGTCAAACTAGAACATGGCACTAGATTAGCTATATACCGCTTGACAGTCAGACTCAGAGCAACCCCACTGACTTCAGAGGAGGAGCTTGAGCTTGCAGCACTGTTCCAGGAGAGCAGAAGTATGTCCTTGGCATTTTGAAGCACTTGTGGATGGTAACAGACCATTTAAAAGGGGCAGACCTTACTCCCCTTGACTGACGTTCATAAAGGTTCTGACTTCTGTGGAAGGAGGACACCTGAAGTTGGGTGGTTTTGTGGTTCTCTTGGTCAAATCACATAGGGATCGATTCAGTCCTGCAGAACGGGATCCTTACATCTCTCATATAATATAGTCACTTGTTCTATGAGCCTGGTTCTTGCTCCGAAGTCAGACTCTCCTTGGCTGATCTTTGGCAGCCCAACCATCAGCAGAGCGAACACTGATTTAAAAACATACCAACAATTTTACTCTACTTCAGTAAAAGCAACTTAAAAAGAGAAACATAACTGAAAAATAAGACCCAAGGAGGCTGGCAGACAGGGAGAAAAGAGCCTCTGATCCTAATCTTGCAACAAATTGTATGTAAATGGTGCCTCGGGGAAGCCATTGGGCTGCATGCATTTCCCTCTTGAGAGGTTTGTAGAATTTGGACCTTAGCTTCATGTCAAGAAAGTGGAGAAAAAATACTGTAATGGAGGGAGGTTTGACTCTGCTCCCACTGGTGCCCTGTGGGATTCATTGTTCAGCTTCCCTGAGAAGAAACGCGACAGCCACCTTGTTAGGTATGTTCTATAATGCTCGGGATATAAGTACTGTTGGGCCAGACTGCTGTTTCTCTGGCATATGTTTTCCCCAGAGAAATTGCTAAGTTCTTCAGTACTCACTCTCTACAGCAAAAAGACTGAGAAATGCAGGCTATTCAAATTAAAACAGGAAAAATAATCTCACTACAGGTGTCTAAATATTACATGAATTACATGAATCCAGCTCTGGCAAGATGTGTCTTCCACATACTTATAAAATAGAAGAAAGACTGTTCACGTATTTGAAAAGATCAGAGCCACTTCTCTCTACCCTTTCCTCCAGATCAATTTAAAATAAGACAGGAGAGATGTTTAATATCAGGCTAAGGGAATTTTTTTATTGCCCTTTTGCCTTTTTTCCATCTTCATCATTCGAGAGGCTGGTTGTTCTGTTTGTCTCTTCCCCACTCTTGTAGGACCAGACAAGGTCCCCCATCAGTCCCCAAGGACTGGTTCTAAAATATTGTACAGGGAGGATGGGCTGCAGCCGCGCTGACTCCCCAGCACTGAGATTTCTTTCACCTGTGCGACGATAGAGCGGTGCAGGCAGCATCAGAATTGGTCCTTTCTCCTCACTAAGATTTAGTTTAGCAAAGGTGCCTTGTGATTTTCAGGACTTTGATGAGGGCACCTTGAACTCCACCGATCTAATCTTCAAATTCTGCCAAGCCAGCATAGGACGTGATGTTGGGGTGTCACTGGTAAGCTTTGCACTCCCCATCACATGAGATTATGGAGCCTGAAAAGAAATTCAGTTGATATCTCCCATCTACAAGTTTTACAGTATTTAAACAGAACCCAGTAGTAACAGCCATACAACATACGGCATACATACTTCCAGATGGGTTTTGGGGTTTTCCAAGTTTTTAAAGGTGAAGTCTATGTAGTAATAAGTGCTCTTAGAGCCACTTCTACATATTGGGACTATTTTGGTTTCTACCCACCACATAGGGTCGAACTGCTGCATGCCGGCTGCCAGGGAAAAAGAAAAAAAAATCCAGAAATGAAATATGGAAAAGTAGCTTTGGTAAAAAGAATTTAATTGAAAGTCAAGAAGCCATTAGAGGCCCATTGCTGCATGGACCTCTCTATTTAAAACAAAGCACTCACAAAAAAAATTCAGAATCATTAACAATAACAGGAAATCAAATGGTTGCTGTTTCAGCATACATACTGGAAAAATGTGTATGTATAGAGATTAAATAAAATAAAACCCCACAGCTAAATAAATGGCTTAAATGATTGCTTTTCTGCTTTTAAATTTTCAAGGGCAAGGGAAAGTGGAACAAGTGTAATTCTGCTTGGAACGATAGCATTATTATTCTTCTTTAGAAGAACAAGCACAGCCAACAAACAAACATTAGTATGGTTCTCTTCGTAGCCATACATTGTGATGCAACAATTGCTTGGCTTTGGGTCAGGCTGGGGATGAATTTATGGGGCTGCACCTGCTCCACAAAGGGAAAACTATAGAATTCTATAGGTTTGTAAGGATGGCACGCTCAGGTGGTTTAAGTTGCATTTAAATGACGATGACTCAACCCGGGGATTTAAAATATGCAGACACTGTTGCCGACTTGTTGGAACAAGGCACTTGATGATACAGTTTCCCTGTCAGGAACAGGTTCAGGTATAGGTTCTGGGCATGCATCTGCCACTGATTTTTGAGTAAATCATGTCACCTATATTTGCAAGAATATCTTCTGTTGCCGGGTGTTTGGGTTTCAAATACCAAGTAAAGGACACCTTCACCATGGACGGGGTTGAAAAAGCCAAGGATCATGTATTCCAACAGCCGCTACCAAATAACCTGCTGTGTCAGCATCTCTCATGTGGGGATCTCAGAAGAATCAGTTCATTTCACAACCACCACCTGTGATGTACATTGATATGCATATATTTCTATTTATTTAGATCTACTTATATTTAACAATATTTATTCATACTTTTCGCGCAGGCCAAAAGAATCACACAGATGTTTAATTGCAAAATGAACCATTAACTAATTGCAGATGTTTTCACGTCTAAGTTATCAACTTGAGGCACTGTGGACATGATGTTCAGAAGAGTTAACAGTGCAACTCTTCTTGCTAAGGAATGCGAATGTCAGCTGTACCAGAAAACTGCTTCTTCTAATCTGGTTAACCAAAATTACTTTCATAGATTAGGCATTGACCAGAAGGTGCTTGCACTGGAGAAGTAAAGAGAGAACTAGCACTAAAATATCTATGTTGCCTTTTTCTATTGATCATTTCAGATTTTGATGATACAGTTTTCCCACCTGTGAAACGGAGATGATGGTACTGACCTCTCTGATAACAAAATCTTTGAAACATGCTGGAAAAGCAACAGTGACACTCAGGCAACGTGAAGAGAACAGCCCTGGATTTGCACCAGGCCTGCCGTCACCAGCGTCACAGCTGGAGGGTGAGGTACCAACAGGACATATATAAATCATATTAGTAGGTATCATAAATGCCTTCCATTCACTAGTCTTTAAAAAAATCCCTAGGGCCCAGACAAATTCATTTCTCTCCTTGTGACCTGTAAATCTTCCCCAAACAGAGGTATTGGGTGTTTCCTGCCTCTGCAAATGTATTTGGGCAGCGTGTGGAGGAGCATCAGGTCCAAGGGACCTTGCTGGATTGCAGCCTCACCCGCCTTGGGCAGTGGGGATGCTAGGAGCAAGTGTTTATTATACAAGTTGCCGCTAGACATAAACATCTGAAAGACCTTTGGTCCCGCATTAACAAAAGTTAAAGCTCTAACTTAGCTGCATGATGCTGCTGTACAACAAAGACAAGCTGAAACTCCCTACAGACGCACAGAAAACGCACTCCAGCTGTAACCCAACTCGCCTGCTTCCTATTCGTGCCCACAAATCCCATATTCTCTGGTTTTAGATATCCACCATCCATTAGCTGAAGAACAGATGAATTTAGTGAAAAAATAAAAGAAATTAATACAGCAGACCACTGTTTTAGCAATGTTTCTCTTTTTCTCAGGGAGACTCCATTTGTGCAAAACCCTCTGTACTCCTAAGATTTTCAATTAGTTAAAAAACATGTTACTGCAAACTGAAAGTTTTAAAATTACACCTTACCATCTTTAATCCCTATCAAGCATGAGTATAGGCTTTCTTATTAACATAGGAAATAAAAACCTTGATATTATAGAATCATAGAATGGTTGGAGTTGGAAGGGACTTTTAAGATCATTGAGTTCCAACCCCCTCTGTCACGAGCAGGGACACCTCCCACCAGACGAGGTTGCTCAAATATGTCTATTGTCAGAAAAAAGCAGAAAATGGCCTCTGTCCCAGGCAGCTTCTCTTGTTTAATTGAACCCCACCAATTAAAAGCTGCTTTTAAATTAATTTTGTACTAGATTTGATCCATTTTTATCACACAGCTACATTTTTTCTTTAATTTTAGCTTTAAAATTGAAAGTGTACCTTCAAAACCATTTTTTTTTTTTATAAAAAACACCTGAGTCATATGAAACTTTAGAGCATTGGGAAAAATATGCTATTTCAAGCCAACTGTAGTTCTAGTAATTGCGTTCCCTTACATTTTAAGTAAGTGCAGAAACATTTATTAGTCTTCTTCTCAGAAGTAAGGGTTTGGATGTTTTGTGGGGAGAAGGGTCATTGGGTTTAAGTTGGGGTTTTTGTTTTGTTGTTTTTTATTTTGTTAAGCCAGAAAACAATTGGCAGATTACACATTCAAAAGTAGGTGTAAAAAAAAACAACAAACAAACAAAAAAACAGAGCTCCTGAGAACTTCTCCAGCCCAGGAAGCATTAAAGAGAGAACTCATTATTGCCCCAGCTGTGGCTGAGTAGCCAATTTGAAACAGCTGTACTGACCCCTCCCCTGAAATTAGCAGCTGGGGATGGGGATGGAGCTTGTTGTGCAGCCTTAGGGGTGTCTTCATGTTGCAGGATATGGTTCTGTATCTTCTGTTACCCTGGAGTGGCCTGTCTTCATTCCTGCAGGTAAGAAGCGTGGCTGGAGTTGCTTTGGGGTGCAGTGAGGGCAGGTGATATGAACATAGAGCTCTTTGACCTGTGTATGTAGGGTTAGGTTTAAATAACTAATAACTTGTGGTTAGAACCTTAAATCTTCTTAAAGCTTTGTTCCATATCCTGAGGAAGCTGCCTTTTGTGCCTTGGCTGAAGCTATTAGGTATTGGTAGTCTGAAGCTTGTGCTTACTGCCTGTTGAGGTGTCCATGGGTGAGGATGGATGGTTGTGTGTGAACAGGTGAGACAGCAGCCGTGGTGTGGGGAACAATGAGAACACCCAAAATCCAAGAGGGGGTGGTGGCGTAAAGGAGATTTCTGCTTTTAGTATAAAGTCAGGTTGATGCTTTCCAAGTCATGTGAGTCTTATGAATGCAGACACCTTTCAGTGACTAACAGCACTTGACTTAAGTGATTAAAATCTCAAACAATGTGTTTTGAAAATGAAAGCTTTTTAGTGTGAAATGCTTGATAGTGCTCTGATTTCATAGCGCCTTTATGTTACGTGGCTGTGCTTTTCAAACAGCCCCTCCTGCTCCTGGCATAAGGGTAATGGGATTGCTTTAGAGAGCTGCTCAGGTCTGCTGTTGGAGGTGATTAAAACCAGTTCAACAGCTGGACCCTGTGTGTCCCTATTTGCTGTCTTGGTATGAGGAGATGTACTCTGCGTGCTTCCAAAGCTCCGTTTCCTTCATATGCCTGAAGTCATTAAGGAGCAGTTAATTCCCCAAGACCCTAAAGGTCTGTGGAGCACCACCATAAAGGTTCTGGTGAGCAGCTGTGCTGTGGCAGGCTCTGCCTAGGGCTGCAGTGTGGTGGAGAGGATGGGCAGCTCCTGCCTGGTGTGCTGGGTGGAGAAGGTCTGGGTGGAGAAGGTCTGGTTGCTCCCCAGAGGACATCAGCAAGTTCACTTCTGAATGCCTGGCGGGGGGGGGGGAAATGGCTGAAGTCCTAGGGGAGAGTAGGAAATGGGGGGAAAAACCCCAAGAAAAAAGCAACTTGAACCTCTTCCTATGTATGACCCCTGCACTAAGGCAGCACACGGTGCTGGGAGATGGATCCAAATCCCAATAGAGCCGGGGTACTTCCACCAATGTACTGGGTGGAGCGTGGTAAGGAGCAAACTGGTAATATTGGCTAGTGATCACCACGGTAGCAAAAAGAGAGCACGAGTTCATTTCTTCTCCTGCCTTTTGCTAAATGGGAAAAGCTGGGACATTAGGTGGAGAAAGGGGAGGAATGCTCGATCTTCAATTCTAACCTACCATGAAAAACCTCAGTGTGTTTTGGGGAGTTTCCTAGATTTAGTTCTTTTTGTCTGATAAGAGACTGAAAGAAACTGCTCGGGTATGACAGCTGTGTTTGATGATGAAGTACTCTCTTCTATCCACTTATTTATGTAAAAATTTCTGTATTTTAAGAAGTATGTTCTCCTGAGCTTCCTCTTCCTCCTCCCCTTTCCCACTGGATTACATGACTGACACTTTTGCCATGACAAATCCATGAGTGTCTTAAAAATTTACCATGAAAACCCTGGAGCTTTAATTATTGTGCATTTACATAATTAGTGCAAATACATGCAATTACCATGTGTACCTACACAATTACCAGCTACAATAATGTACTAACAATCCTTATTAAACTTTAGTGGGGGAGGGAGGCACTGATCGTATGCACAAGCAACATCTGTAATTTCATCTTTTTTTTTTTTTCTTACCCTTATGTGAAATAGCTGTGAGTGTTTGGGGGGTTAACATGCTGAAAGCAGTGACACAGAAAGTAGGTCAATAAGCTGTCCAAATTCGAGTTCTAGTGAGATGAAAATACAAGGTAGATATTCCCAGCAATGTTTCCAGGATGAAGTAGCTTCTGCAGTTACTGTTATACCACCAATTCTTGATTACCCATGGGTTAATTACCCAAATCGTGAGGTAACTGTGCTGCATCAGTATCTACGTCCTGTATCACATCTGTAGTTCACCCAAACAGAATTCCCAAATTTCTATCACATCTGCACTTTTCCCGCAGTTGCAAATGTCTGCACAACTGGAGTCCTCCTGACATGCCCCTTGGCTGCTGTGCTTAGCTGAATGTCTACTAGTGGGGAAAAAACAAGTGTTTCCAAATTACTTAATTATATTATTTATCTTAATTAATCTTTAAATTAAGATTGGGGGGGAGGGAGGGGGATGTTCAGCTCATGAAGGCTCTCCCTTGTAAAGCATATGCTTCCCTTCTTATGGGAAGTATTTGATGTAAAAATCCCAAGTATTAGGAAGCCTGCTAATTCAGTAGTTCTCTGGGCTTTTTTGTTCTCTAGGAATTTCAGTGGCCTTCTACTTCTCTTGGCTCGCGGACAGTAAAATACAGCAAATGATGCATTAGGGACCACACCTCTTCCTGTTGTCTTCACTTTTGCACTTATTCTCCTATTCAGCTGTGAGGAATTTGTTGCCTGTGGTATTTTTGCGAGAGCACCTTATTACAAAATTCTTCACTGCTCCCTCTGCCCTATGTAGTCCCACAGAATAGGAAGGAAAACTGTTACAGTCTTTTTTCTTTTTTTTTTTTTTCTTGCTTGTTTCTGTTTCCTACCCTTGACAGATCACAGTTCAAGCCTTGATAGTCTTTTGTGCCACTTGCACAGATGCCCGTGGGGTGTACAGCCACACGGAAGAGCATGGGGTTTGATTTGTTTTTGTACTTCTTTTTAGAAAGTAGAAAACCATACTTCTTGTTAATGCAGTGAAAAATTGAGAGGCTAATTGGTGCTGCTAAATGCAATAAAGTAATACTTTGGGCTCTCAGGCATGTTTTATGACCAATATGGCAATTACTGAATAAAATCCCATGCCCCAGAATGTTTATTTGTGTAAACAACTTATGGTTATTTATTCATATTTTATGAATTGATTTTTTTTCTTTTTCCAAAATTGTATGAAATATCCCTTGTGGTACAAAATACAGTTGGTTAGGGAAAAAAAAATAATTATGCTGTGTGCTAAATGGGAGGACCCGTTGAGAATCTAGTCCTAAGTGTGTTTAAGGCTACATTTTATTTAGCATGATTAGCTGTGTTACGAAGCATTATAATGTTCTGGCAAGCTCTGTCTGATACAAAGCAGTCCTTGCTGTCCTTACAATAACATCTTGTTTTACTGTTGCTTGCTCTCCCTTCACGTTGTCAGGCTGGCTAGTTTAGACTGAAGTTTCTCACAAACTCAGACTGGAGCTCACCCTAAGAGTTCTCCACTTGGTGCTGGTGTTATTTGTCATCTCAGTCTCCTGCTTGGGTCAGATAAGAGCTGAAGACAAGAGGAGAAACAGAAGTAGGACTCTACATTCGTGTTCTACACACGGCTGCATTTGTTGTTCTTTAAATCTCATTACCTTTCCCCATTAAAATTCAGGGAGGATAAAAGAAGACCTGCTTACTGTCAAAATCTGGCAGTAGGTAGTCAGATGATAGAGGGAGAGTAGTATTTCCTCCTCTACCATCTGTAAAATGGGAATCCCCATCACAGACATCTCTGCTAACATGCCAAGTGAAATGCTCTTAAGGTAGCTACATGCATGTCTGGTTTTAGGTAAGGTCACCTGATTGCGTTATTTGGAGCAGGTTAAAAACAAGGTCCTGACATTTGCAGTCTTTCAAAATCCTTGGGTTTTTTTTTGTTTTGTTTTGTTAGATGATGATGTTGCACACAGTGCTCTGGCCGTCTTCCAGCTCTGCTAATTATGTTCTGTCTGAATATATTCTCCTGGCTTTAAACTTGGATAAGGTTTTCTTTTCTTTTTCACTTTTTCCTCCCGAAACTGTATGGTGTAGCTAGAAAAGACTTTAATGACAACAGAAGTGACTAAAGTCCCTATTTACAAATCTCAGCTGCAACGTTGGGAAGTTATTTGCTTTATGGGCAAGGTTTGCACGAGTCAAGTGATTTCACCCCAGACCAAATTTTGATTTGAGGTTTCTCAAAGTTGAGACGTGCTCGGTTCTTGAATTTGGGCTTCGATTTGGCTCTGACAGGGCGGGCCCTAATCTTCTTTAGAAGGGAAGATTGTATGCGCTGGGGTGACTAATGTTTATGTCCCTATAAAAGTATACTTTCGGCACTATATAAATAGCATGTTTACAGTGCCGCATTTCCTCAGCTCACATATGTTAAGTTCCTTTTCAGTATGTTACAAGCACAAGGCCTGACTTCTCTTCCTACCCTTTCAGCTCCTCTTTGTTTTTGTTTTGAAGCTGTATCCTTGACTCTTGAAGGCATACATCCTGGATTTCAGTGCTATCTTCCTACGTAGTATTTTTAAAAGGCTTTATTCTCTTTGCCAAACTAATAAAATCCCCTTGCTTAATCCAGCATGGTGTGCCTGTGAAGGCTGAGCACAGTGCCGTGAGCTACGGCTCTCACCCTCCTCAGAGTACACCCCATGCTTAACTGAGCCATGGGTGTGAAGTTGCTCAGTGGTTCCTTGAGTCCTAGTTACTCGGGTCTCGTGTTTGCAAGACTAGAGAGTTGTTAAGTGTATGAGTTGCCTTACCATGGCACCCTGAAGAGCCCCTAGAAGAGTTTTGGGCTTCTGAGTACATGGAACAATTTGCAGAAGACTGGCATGAATAGCGGCTTGGTTCAGAAAGAGTGACTGTAAAATGAGGTGTGAGCATGAAGTCCCATAAAAGACACATTTTGTCTCCCCAGTGACTAAAAACTGCCTTGATGATGCTCCTTTCCTTCCCCGTTGCACTGAAGCAGCTTTGGAAGAACCCAGTCCCTCATTTTAGTCACGAAATGACAATGTGACTTAAGCAGTATAGGTTAAGGAGGACCAAAGAGGGATCAAATTTAAGGCAATATGCAAATCTTTTCAGGTCTCAAAAGGAAGAGGTAAGGGAAAAAAAGAAAAAGCCCAAACCCCTTACTTCCCTCTTACTGCCTTATAATTGTTTTCAATTTGTTTTTCTCAGTAAAACTGTTTACTTTTTCCTCTAGGACTCCAGTTGCATAACTGCAAATTTCCTTAATGTCTTTGCATAGCAATTTCATCTCTAATTTAAGAATCCAAATAAACCCAGTTTTCTTTCCCGTACTATTAAGGAAAAGATAAAAATGGACATAGTCCTCAATAAACTGTTCCAGTTTCTCACTGTGTGTAGTGAAATGTGTACAGCCTGACCACAGCCTCACTTCATCTCGCTTTCGCACTGGTGTCATTTAACTGCATCCAGTAGTGTCATTCCTGGCATCCTAAGTTGGATGAGTTGTTGGAAAAAGAGTTGTTCTCCCTCGTTGTGAGGAGATATAAGCTAAACTTCAGCGTTAACTATTGATCTGAGAAAACCCATGGGCTTCTCTCATGCAAATGCTATGACAGGAGAGTAGATCAGAGATCTGTGTTGGTGCGTGAGTGGTTCCCTGAGGGTTCGGAAGGCTTCAAAAACGTGTGGAGCACCAGGTGTGGTGGTGCCCCGCGTGTGGCTGTGACGCTGACTGCTCCAATTAGCTACGAGAAAAGCAACACCGATGTCAGACCCCCTTATGAAATCATCACCGATCGGAGGCGGCCGTTCGTGCGTGTTGTACACCTGCAGCCCAGGTCGAGCTCACCTGAGTTGGCTCCTAAAGGATGGCAGCTTTGTCCCCAGTGGCTGTGGCACCCCAGAGCTTGTGATTTCAGCGCTTGCTCCCTTATGCTCCAAAAAGCTGCACTGACAGCAGTTAATTGATAACGCTTGTACAGAAGTCACCTAGGTATGTCTCGATGCAGTGTCCACATGCCCTCTCAATCAATTCCTTTTCCGTCACGGTGTGGTATGAGTAACGGTAGCAGCGAAGCCCCATTTGAACCCCAGCCGAGGAGGGTTAGGAGGAGGAGACGCTCTGGTTTTACATGCAATCCCCCAGAGGAGAGAGTTCAGCTCCGTCTCGGGCTATAATACAGAGATGAGGTTAGCAGATTTGGCTTAATCCCTTGTGGACAGGCCCACCACGGAGCGTGGAATAAAGCAGATAACCGTGTGTCTGCCGGCTGGCTGGCGGCCCCGCTGCTGCTGCTGCAGGGGGACGTGGAGCAGGGACCCCGGAGCCTGCACCGAGGCTTGCCCAGCTTCTGCTCTAAGGCTCCGTTACACCAAATCTCCACCCCAAAACTGTCAAGAGGCTTGTTAGCAAAAAGCAGCCTGGTCCCTTGGACAAAAAGGGCCTAATCCTCGGGCGTGTTGTGCGTGCTGCTTTTTTTGTTTTTCTCTGATGTTGCAACAGAGTTGGAAAATTAGGCTGATCAGCCAAATTTGAGAACTTTCTTTGCAGGGGTGTTCTTGGGACAACGCTGAATAACCCAAGCCAGCCCTGCCATATATCTAAACCCTCCTTTCAGACCAAGTGGCCAGTCTCCACCCTGTATGCCCCAGCAGAGAACTGGCAGTGAACTGGAGCAGCCATAAAAGTGCTCTATTCTTTGTGGCGGATTAGCCTGCTGTCCCAACATGGGTCGGAGGCACCTTTCTATTTTCATGAATCGTATCAGCACAGGTCAGAGAAAACTAAGGCCCTCCTAATCTTCAGGGAGTTAATTTACAAACAAACGGATACATACACTAGATAAAAGTGGTTGCCAGCAGTCAGTTTGGGCCAAACCCGAGCACAGCCTGTGGACAAAATAGGGAATGTCTCCCGAGAGACTGAGAAGGTGAAGGGCTCCGCAGGGGCAGGCGTAGTGCTTGGGACCTGGCCGTGACACCAGTTAATGCTTGCTGTCACTCCAAGTGCTGCCTGATCTCTAATGACCACCAGTGGCCAAGGCTGTTGCAGTTGCGTGTCCCCTGTGGACAGGTATCAGCTCCAGCCCCTTTGGTGCCTCTGAATGGGGTGCAGCAGACTCCAATTTGGTAGAGACAGGCTCAGGGGGGAGCTCAATGGCACCCGCTAAATCACTAAACAGATTTCCTGCAAGACATTTTTTTTTTTTTTGCAAGCAACTTAGTTTCTAAAAGATGGCAGGGCGATGTACTTGGTAAATCCTGCACGATGTGGTGATGTGGAAAGTATTCTGCAGAAAAACTACAAAAAGCTTGAAAAAGCGAATGTTATTACCAACCAGTTTTTCTGCCTGGATGACATCAGTGAAAGTTATGTTTAAACACAGCGGACAGGCCATGCCCTTCCAACTGCTTTTCTAACCTTTATAATTTTCTAATCTTTATAAATCTGTAAGATGGTTTGAAGCAACGCAACATCAAACCTACTGCTTGATTTGCCGGTGTCCAAGATGCAAGTTCTGACGCCTTACCAAGCTGATGCCTTAAGAAAGAGATATTAATAGGCAATTAATTTGCTATTAAGGTATGACGCAATGACATCTGTGTGACTGTCAAGAAATGACTATATTGCTGGAGAGCCGTTGTCGGTTACTTAGAAAGAGGGGTTTGCTCCTAAAGGACGTGGGATGCTGTGCGGGAGTGGAATGGCTTAGGGGCTGCGCTGGCTGGGCAGTACCCACTGTGTCCGTCTGTGGGCCTGGCTCTGGGAGGAGGGCAGTGTGGTAAAAAGGAGGTGGTGAGGGGGTCACAGAGTAGCTGGGGGTGGCATCTTGGCCAAACTGTCTGGAAGGGCTCAGTGTGGAGGTCCTCCCCCCTGGGGCTGAGACACCTGGCAATTATGCAACCCCTGAAGGCCCAGACCTTTGAAGAAAATAAAATCATAGAATGGTTTGTGTTGGAAGGGACCTTAAAGATCACCGAGTTTCAGCCCCTCTGCCCTGGGCAGGGACACCTACCACCAGACCAGGTTGCCCAAAGCCCCCTCCAGCCTGGCCTTGAACGCCTCCAGGGATGGGGCAGCCACAGCTTCCCCGGGCAGCCTGTTCCCGTGTCTCACCCCCTCACAGTAAACGCCCTCTTCGGCGGGGGCACAGGGCTCCTGCCTGCGGGGCCTGTGTGTCCCGCACCTGCCCCCCGGGCCTTAGGCCGAGGCGGCCGCGTCGCCACCCCCGCAGCGGCCTGCCCTCCCCGCCCCTCCCGCCCGCGGACGCAGGAGGGGAGGGGGGAGGCCGCCGTCTCCCTCCTCCGGGGCGACCCTCGCGCCTGAGGGGAGCGCTGCGCGGCGGAGGCCGGGGGAGAGGCGACACAGAGAACCAGTGACTGGAGCGGGGTGTGTGTGTGGGGAAGCACCCGGTACGAGCGTCCCCGGCGGGGTGTGTGCGTGTGTGTGTGTGTGTCCCTGTCAGCGCCCCGGCGCCTTTAAAGGGCGGAGGGAGGGGGCGGGCGCGCGCGGGGCGGGCGCGCTGGCAGCGGCATTGTTCCCTGACGTCACCGGGCGGGCTGCGCGGCGGCGGCTGCTCCTCTCAAACTTGCCTTTGTTACCCGGCGCTCCCCGGCCGGCGCCGCGGCCGCCCGCAAAACGCGGAGCCGGAGCGCGGACGCGGAGCGGCGGGACGCGGCGGGTGGCGGAGAGTGTGTGTGTGTGTGTATGGTGGGGGGGGGGGCGGCCCTCTCCCCGCCCGCCCCGTTAGCGGGGTGGAGGGGATTTTTCTTGG
>JAOTQQ010000002.1:13478339-13540841 GCA_026546715.1 Gallinago undulata | reverse complement strand
CACCCCCCCCCCCCCCTCCTTCTCCCCCGTCTCTCCCCCTCTCCCTCCCTCTCCCCGGTGCATCTGTCCAGGAAGCCGGCGGGGCGGAGGGGAGGGGGCGCGGGGGGGCAGAGGGCCGGGGCGGGGGGGCCCGGTGGCCACTCGCCCGCCTTTGTGCGAGGGGGAGCTGGGCGAGGGGCGGCTGGCCGAGCTGCCCACGGGCAGAAGCGGGGGGGGGGGCAACGGCAGTCAGTTAAAAGACACTTCAGGAATGTAAACATAAAAATAGGAGCCATCCAGCCACGGTTTTATTCCCCCCCCCCCCCCGCCCCTTCCACCCCCCCCCACCCGTGCCGCTCGGGATAGCGCTCTGGGCTGGCTCGGCAGCCGGGAAGGCGGAGGGGGGGGGAGGAAGTTGTTACTATAATCGGTTTTTTTTTAGGCTGTAAACTTTGTTTTGCACGTGTAAAGTTGAATTTCGGTGCTCCCGTGGAGGCTGCGATGAGGGGCGCCGGAGCGGGGGAGGCGTCTCCTCGGGTTCTCCCCCTCCCGCCCCGACTCGTTACCGTATTTACGGGAGGTGAGACGTGCCCGGCGGTGGGAGCCTGACCCCGCGTCGCGGCGGAACGGCTTTTGTTCGGGGGGTTTGCGGGGGTCCCGCCGCACGGTTTCGGCAGCTGCACGGAGGGGTACGAGTCTCCCGGGCGGTTGGTTGGTGGGGACGGACGGGAAGATAACTTGAGGAATAGCTCCGCAGTGCCGGCCGATGCTGCGCCGTGTGTATTTTTGTGCTTCAGTTAATAATCTGCAAAGGGCTTAATGGCTCTGGAGTGCCAGAAGAATTGGTTTTCTCCATTTACTTCAGCGAGGCCTGAGTGGAGCTGGTGTTCTGACTGCTTTTTTTCTTTTTTTTTTTTTTCCGCTTTTTTTTTTTTTTTCAATGCATTGACATGAGAGAAGAGGATTTAACTTGGCAGCCTGAACAAATGCTCTATCAAAGGTTTCCTAAGAGACAGTAGGAGAGCGGGGGAGATGAATGACCTGGGGTAGTTTTAGGGTGCTACCTAGGCAAGCTTTCTTTTAAATATGAAATGGCCATTTAGGACGCTGAATAAAACTGCGCCCATCAGAAAGGCGACAGGCTTATAAAATTTAAAAAGGGCAAAAAGCCCATTAATGCTGTGGCGAAGCTTTGGCTCCCAGCTCTGGTTGAGTAGTTCCAACTGCCTTGAAGTGCCAAAGCTTTTAAGGAATCTTTAGCAACAGCTTCTCTCTGGCTGCGGTACGGACCTTGGCCTTGCGCGGGAAGGTTAATGGTGTGGCCTCTCCTCCCCGGGCTGGGAGCGAAGGCGAGGGCAGCAGGGGTAACGGAGGGGTGAAGAAAACCAGGAGACGGGAAGGAAAAAAAAAGAAAAAGGAAAAAGAACCCTACCCTGGGAAGTATGGCTGCAACCTCTTGCTGGTGGGAGCCTGCTCTGGTCGTGATGCTGGGGCAGTAATTTGACAGGTTGGCAGAACTCTACCTCAAAAGTACTACCAGCACCAGCAGAAAAGTTTCGCAGAGTTAATATAGTAAAACTAAACACGGCTGATGGTCTTTGGGAGAATAAGGATCCTTCTAGCAAATGTAGTCGGTCTGGGATTCAAACCTCCACTTCCTTCTCTTGACTGGGGGGAAGTGTTCTATGGCATCAATCTTCTCTTGGTGGGGCCTGGTGCAGGTCTGTGAGTGCCAGAGGACTCGCTCTGACCTTTTTCTGCTCAAGTTGAGGATGTTGAAACACCAGCCATCAAACAAAAGACACATTGAAAGCAAGATCTGCAATGGAGCACGTGTGACTTTGAGGCCGGTTGAGTGCATTTGGGGACTGTTTTCCTCGGAGTTTGGGGTGGGGGGAGGAGAAAGAAAAGGCCACTTTATTTTTAAAATGAGGCTGTGGAAAACATGACTTGAAATCCTCTAAATATCTTACAGTCGAGGACCTTTCTTCTTTCTATCTTTACTTTTTAAAGGTCTTAAAATGTCTTGATTTCTACTTTTTTACATATGTATTTTTAATTACCTAATTACAAGAAGACTATTTTTCCCCATGGGTGTGAGGAAGACCAGGAATTTTGCAGAATCTCCCATGTTAAAAAAAAAAAACCAAAAAACAAACAGGTTTTTAAAAAATTGTCTTTAGGATTACATTTTAAAACAATGAAAAATGTCCTGGGATTTAATTGACAGATTGTGATTTTTATCTACTCAAGATAATGTTGCCTCAAAAGGTGGCCGATATAAAGATTATTCTATAAATGGTAATTTAAATTTATTTTGGTCTTTCAGAATTTAAAAAGAACGCCCTCGGGACCAGCCGATATAGGTATCTAACCTGCCAATGACACTCACATCAACATGGACAGATGCTTTTATTGTTTACATTCTTTATGGTCCACAGTACCTTAAATAAACGTTGATCATGATTAGAAACAATAATTGAGTCTGTGGCAAAGGATCAATGAAAACTTTGTTTCAGGAAAGAAGCGAGTTGCTGTGTATATATACAGAGGGTGTTTTGTGCTGCCTGAGATGAAATAAAACTGCGAGCTTAATGCTGCATACAATTCTGTTTTTAGAATATTTTCAGAAACCCACAAAAGATAATAAATAGATCAGTTTCTGCGTCGTCTGAAAGGTTTGTCCTGATGGGCAGTGGTTAGGAGGGGTGGGAAGGAGAGGAGGCTTTGTAGCACGGTTCCATTCATAACTTTTCTTGGGAGTTGCTTGCCCTTTACCCAAATCTCTTCCACTTTTATAGGCTCCGAAGGTTTAGTGTCGACAAAAAAAACAACCAAAACACCCACCAAAAACCAAACCCTCTCGGATGGCAGTTACATCACTGATACTATAGTTGGAGACAATGTTGGCTGGTTTTTAGCAACTTGATGTTTGTACTAGCGTCCTGGAAAGCCTGGTTTCTCTCCTGAAAAGGAAGAAAAATAGATCCCAGAAAGGAAACAAAGTTGGAATGCCTTTTGCCTTCCACGGTGTTGTTGATAGGCTTTGGGATGATGGGGAATCCAGCCTTTTTCCAGTCACGCAGAAGACAATGTGACTGTGAGGAATGGCTGTGGTGGCTGGCCAGGAGCTGGGGGTGCTTGCCCCGCTGGGCCATCAGGTGCCACGCAAGGAGGGAGCTGGGGTTGCCACGGCTTTACCTGGGAAAGGGAAGCCTGGTTCTCATAAATAAGCAGGACTGCAGTTAATGCCTGTGGTAACAGATTTGACCACTGTGCAATTGGCTGATTTGTTCGCTCCTAGTTAGGCCAATTTTTGTGAAATCCTATCCTGTATTACGGCGAAGCGGCAAGAGCATTGCTGAAGAGTTTGGAGTTGGTTTGTGCTTGTTCATGTCAACTCACTGTTGTGGGACGAGGAACACGAGCCTTCTTTACCCGCTGGGATGTGTTTTATGGAAAAGCCCAGTGAACAGTGCATCAATACTGACCACCACAGATGGGCACTGACATACCTACCTCCTACTCAGATACTCTGTGTTTTCCTTTCACTGAATTTAGGTGCATGCGAGTTCTCTGACTGCTGCTAAATTGATGCTGTCAGTGGTATTAGAAACCATTTCTGCTTTAGAATGGTGTCTTTGGCTTAAACCCAAAAGTTTTTAAATTGAAATGCTGCTTTATGATATTGATATTTTTTTCCCCTGTTTCTTTTTCTGAAAGCAAAAACTTCTTACGTAGCAATTCTCAATTTCTTTACTTCCATTGGGTTTCATGTCTTCGTTAGCATTCAGCTTGGTTAAGGTTAGAGTATTTTAAAGGTGATATAGGCTTCAAGAGAAGTGTCCAGGCAATGGATTGTAACGGGTCTCCCCAGCTTGACTGTTGGAGGCAGTAGTGTATTATGAGAGTAGGAGATGGTCTTACACTTGTTAGGTGTTTATTTTTGGTTCTAATAGTTTAAGATATGCTGAAGTTTACATTGCTTGCAAAGGTGAGGTTTGCTGGCTTCAGTAAAGTGTCACTGCCTGTCCCTGTACGGAGCAGGGCAGGTTTGTGGGGCTGGTGTGTATCTGGTAGAAGAAAGTAAGTTGTTCTTAGGCAGACAAAATCACGTTCCATCTGATTTCTCCTGTAAGAGTCAACGGAAATTAAGTTAACTCCACAGAGGATGACTCATTCGTAAAAGAACCTGCCCTTGTGAAGGCCCACATAGGTGATCATTTGATCCAGGCCACCTATACTTTCCTTCAGATGCTTATAAGTTTTAGACCTATAGCAGAGGGTAGAAGTAGTAATCTGTGCTCCTGTATTGAATCCTGGATCAGCCAAATACAAATGGGGGAGGGGTGATGGCTGATGCTTTTTTTTTTTTTTTAAATAAGGTTTAGGAGCTAATGAAATCTCTAAGCTCAGAAAAAGACTTCTGTTCTTTCCATAGATAATTCAATAAATTGAGCTGGTTTGTATTTTGTCTAGTGTATTAATATTGAGGTAGTCTCATACAAGCTATCGTGTTAATGTTCCATTAAGATAAATGTGGGAAGCGTAACCCTCGGTTTGTAATCCAGCATTTGTTTTGACTCCACAGAGCAGCTTTGAATTGATTCCCAAAGTGAAGCAGGAAGGCTCTGGGCTCAACATAGCGGGGGAGGGAGGAAACGAAATCGCTCAAAATTCATTAATATGCACAACGGCACAAACCTGTGGAAATGTCATAAACCTGTGGATTCAAATTGCCCCTACTGCTCATTGTTTGTTATTTGATTTTTTTTTTTCTCTATCCTAACTTAATGTGTATATGTCAGTGGATGGAGGAAGGCTGATTTATTAGTCGAATGTCCTCATGTTAAGACATCCTTCTCCAGGCGATCTTTGGCTGCCTGATCCATAGGTGCTGTTGTTATCCTCTTGCTATAGAGCCATATTCCAGTTTCTTGGTAATCAATATTGGTTGCAAGAACGAAGAGACTGTGGTTCTGTAAACCTTTTTTTTTTTTTTCCAGAGGAAAGCAGCACTGCCATGGTCTGGCTTTGGAAATCGGAACAGCTCACACCTATAGATAATACATACATGTGAAATAGTGAAAACTAGCGTGAGAATGAAAGCCACAGCCTTTGTGCACCTCATAGTGTCACGCACAACCAGCGTGGAAGTTGTCATTTTTATTTTGTCATCTTCAAACCTTTCTTGTCCTGGTGTTCTAAAGTCTGTGTCTGGTGACTTATTTTAGAAGTCAGTCTGTTCAGGACAGTGTTAACTAGGGAATACTAACTGGTTGATCTAATGTACAAATGGGGATAAACTCTCCCCTGTTCATATTGCAGCTCTTTGTACCGGTAAAAGATCATTTGCTGTCTTTGCTGATTAGGTAAAAACATATACGCTTGAGAAGTAAGAGAAAAAGAAATACATTGACAAGAAGTTTGTGTTGTCTTGGGAAATTTTTTTTATTATTATTCCTTTGAGGCTGCAGAGCTGCGATGACTGACCGGCTGGCAAAGGCAATGGTATCCGTCTCTTGGAGATTTCTAGATAGACTCATAACTAACCAGAAGGGTTTATTTATTGGGGCTGCAGTGACATAGATATATGACAGAATAGTAGGGGCTTCAATTGGCCATTTAGTAGCAAAAACAGTTCCCTTGATGAATATCTGCCTGTTTCTTGGCCGTATTCCTGATTCCCTGGGAGAACAGCGGAGCCTTTTAGGCTGCCCTGAAATACACACCTCCTGTATCTCCATCAGTAAATTCTGAAGTGCAGGTTTCTCTTCCTCTCTTGTTTTTGAGCACCCATTCCAAAACCAGATGAACTGAATGAATGCAGGCTTACTGTGTAAATAAGGGCATCGTGGGACTGGGGCGACAGGGCAGGGCGATGCTGGGGCTGCTTTACTGCTGGGCATCTGGCGTGTGAGAGGGTTTGAAATTGGACTTTCTTGGGAGTTGCCTCGTCCCGCACTGAGACGCAGAAGCTGGGGGGGGGGTGGTGGTGGGTTGCCTGTCTGATAATGATTTCTACCTCCCCAAAGGCAGAAATTGTCTTAAGCTGCTTAAAACTTTTCTTTAGTGTATCATTGAAGCTCAGCCCCGTCCCCAATGCTCTTGGCTTGGGCATGGTCGGGGTTGTTGTCCAACTGGTAGATGTGCCTCCCCCAGCTCAAAGGTTACCATCTGCCTTTGGTTATTTTAGAGGTGTGAGAGTGTGACAGGGGAAAAAAACAAAACAAACAAACAAACAAAAACCAGACCACCACTATAAAAGAGTTGACAGTGAGGAAGGGCTCGTGTCTTGGGTTGCAGGACCCCCACCCCTCCAACTAAAGCCATTTTCTCAAGGAAGCAAGAGGAACTCACCAACCCACTGTCCTGTTGCCCCAGTGCCTGGGGTGAGCAGTACTTCTGCTTGTGCCACCAGAAGCCCCATAAATGGTTTGAAAATAAGAAATACCTTACATATCATAGCTTTAACATAAACCTTAGTCTTCCTTAACATAGTGTCTATCTCTAAGCTTTTTGGCTGTTATAAATGACAAAAAAAAGCCTTACCAATAGGAAAATTTTCTTACAGAATGTTTCTGGTTAAAATACATTGCAGAAGTGCAAGTTCTTACAGCTAGTTTGACAACAAGCACTGTCACTTTTGTTTTAGAACTATAACATATTCATAGGTCAAGGGAAGACCCATTTGGTTATCTCCCTTCCCCCCCCCAAAAAAAGGCAGGAGAAAAGCTTTAAGAAGCAGTTTTAGAGACTTTGTTGACATTGAATTCTCAGAAGAGCAGTTTATTTATATATCTATCTATATATGAAAGTGAGAAGGGTTTATTATCCCCCGTATTATCCCCCAGGTTTGCAGGGGGGAGGGAAAGAATGATGCGGTTGTCAGGCAGTCTACCCAATCTCTCGGTGTCCTCCTTATAAATTCTGTGTTTGTTTAATGCTCTTATAACCCTTTTCCCGGCAGTGGGATCACAGAAGTTAACTTGTTTACAGCTGGTATACAGCTTATGTTGGCCTCCCTTGCAGCAACTCAATGCTTCCCCCAAGCTTTTTCAAAGAAAGCTTTTCTTCCCTCCTCCACTTAGCACAGGTTGATGCACTTTACATTTGATTAAACAATATATTTTTTTTTAAGACTGGAATGGTTGATCTAAAAAGACTCCAGGCCAGTGAACTGTCGTCCTGTAAATGGTTTTGGGATCTTGATGATCTCTGTGTCCAGTTTGCTACTTGTACAAAACTATGAAGTCCCATCTTGCCACCGAGATGTAGGTGCTCTCTCTCAAGACACTGAGTTGCAGTGGGTACATGGGTGGAAATGTGGGTAGCAGTTCTGGAATTGAAAATGTGAACTCAACATGTGTTAAATTTGCAGGGCTGTTGGTAAACTAGTGTTTGACTTCACCCCACGCACAAGTCCCTTCTTTCTTGCTCCTGAGAGATCTACCTTGATATATCTCACCTGGTGTGACTTAGAGCAGCTATCAGTCCTCTCTTAAGACATTTGCTTTGGGAACTATGTTTCCATCTTTTCCTGTCCTCAAGTATGAAATTTCACCCCAAATTTACATCACTGTTTTAAGAAGCAGTCCAGCTGGAGTTTGATGCCATTAGACATGGGAGCCTACTAGCTTTCCAACTGAATGCATAGTTTTTGGCTTTTGGCACTGTAAAACTCTTGACATCTCGCACATTAAAATCATAACAGTATTATGTAAGGAGAAGTTATTTTGGGTCACTAGCAGATCTTTCTAAGACTTGATTAAGGCAACCTTGCAAGTTAAAACATTTGGGCTCGCGTCCCCCTCCTTTTGGCTCCGGCAGCTCCTCTGGCAGCTTTTTGATGGTGTGAGTGTGCGGGTGGTGTGTCCTTTCCCGCTCGTCTGCCCTCAGCTTTGCTCAGAACCTGCTCCGAACTGTTGAGGATGCTGCGGGGAGCCCTTGGGGGAAGGCTCAGCCCCTGGCTGTCACCTTCCCTGCCTCTTTGGGGTGGGACTGGAAGGAGAAGCTGAGGGGGGGCTCTGTGACTTCAGATGTGGGGTCAGTGTGGGGGACAGGAGCTGCCTGGGAAAGTGGATAGGTACCCAGAAGGACTTAAAAACCCAAACAAACAAAGTCCCACCTCCGCAGCGGGCACCCGCGTGTTTATGTGTAACTTGGGAGTCACCCTTCCAGCCGGCCTTGTTGTTCTTTACCGAAGGACAAGTAACACTACGGCAGCAGCTGTGGGTGACCAGCAAGCAACAGAACGCAGAATAAATCTGGGGAACCTTTGAAATGTTTGTTAATGCTTAATCCTGGTGTTTAACAAAGATATGGCTCACACGTGAACGATGCCATACTTGGACTTGTCTGGGTGGTATAAATGCTTACCTTCTAAGACCAAACTGTGCATACTTGGTGATCCTCGGGTATGAATTAACAAAAAAAGGGAAGGCCATTCAGACCTTGTCTATCCTTCAGAAGGAATCAGCAAGAGGACACAAGATAAATGTTTTTAAACATTCACATGGAATTACCACGTCCTCCCACGTCTGTGCAGTGGGGACTGATGGGCAGGGCTGGCAGTGGCCCTGGCTGGAGCAGGGCAAGTTGAAGGAGCGGAGGGTCCTCCCCGCGGCACAGCCCAGAGGATGCTCGGCGCTGCACAGGCTTGGGCGAAGTGGTGGCTCTTTCCCCAAAGGGCAGTGCTGTGGGTGGTGAGCAGTTCAGATCCTTTTTCTGATTAAAATGGGTCCCGAAAGCATTTGCGGTCGCTTCTATTCCACCTGCATTTGTGGCAGGTTGTTCTTTGTGAAGTAATCGGTTGGGAGGTGTGGGGTCTGCAGGGGAGAGGAGGAGGAGGAGGAGGAGGAGGAGGAGGAGGAGGTGGCTGCTGGAGGGGTCAGAGCCTGGGTTTGAGGAATTGGTTGGAGAGAAGCAGATGGGCACCTTAAGTTCAGGACCGTGCTCGTCTTATCCTCAAAGCAAAATGTCAAGGTCGTTTTGTCTCTAAATAAATACAAAAAAAAATGTGAAATTTAGGATTTGTCTGTTGAAGTTTCTTTTGTCAACTAATTGATAGGTGGAGCATCCATCTTGAGCAGGTTGGCACATTTCCTCCTAGCTAACCCAGAGCGCAGCCACTCCGCCGAGGGGTGGCTCGTGCACTGGGTTCAGGGCACTGCTCTCTAACCTTGGGATATCTGGCCCCACAGCTGTGGTGGGTCCTCAGGAGCCCTGTGTGACACTGGACCGGTACACCCAGTACAGTGCTATTTGCCCTATAGCTAAGGGTGCTAGGCGTATGCAGGTAAACATATTAACGAGCTGAAACGAGGAGTGAAGTATAGTCGATAGCCAGGCCGCTATTGTGCGGCGATGCCATGGTGACTAAGACAACGTGATGGTTTCCTTATTGGCCACCATCTGTCCGCTCCTGGCTGGTGACTGGTGGCTGGCACTTGGCCTCGGAGCGGGGACCAGCACCTCACCCAGCGGTGGGGCTCCTGGGGTGGGCAGGGAGGGGAGGAGGATGCCCAGTAGGTTTCTGGTCACGGTTGCACGATAGTTGTGTCACTAGATTTATTTAATGGCTCTCAAAAATTCCAAGGCAGCGTTTTCGCTGTGCCCTGAAAGGTTTTGCATCCTGAGTGCCTGTATAAATTATTTATTCAATGCCTGAACTTTTTGCAAAACCTTTTGTGAAAGGAAGTCTTGTACCAGTGCCTGTTTTTAGAATATTAGCCCTTTGAAAACATCAACCAAACTTCTGATGTTTCTGGTGGTTTTATCGTGTCGTATGGTTTTGAAATTCAGGTTTCAAACTTTGAATTTAATCGCTCGAAAGGAAACAGTGTGTCAGTGTAGAGTCTTAGTCCTTTGTCTGAAATTGCAGCTATGGCCCTCAATGCCTCTTTCTCAATAAAGAGAAATGTAAATCAGAAATACTTGTAATGTTGCCAGCATCTTGTCCGAGCAATATCCCAGCATATTAAATCATAAAATGAAGAAACATAGCACATATCTCCTGTCATATGAAAAATATATTTTTAAGTATATCTTTGCTCTGTTCGTGCTCCTCAGTGTTCATGAATTTATGCTTTATTTTGTTGTAGAAACTGGTAGCCAACTTTGCATGGTAAACTGTTTATAGAAGAAACAAAATATTGGGGAGTCAAGCTCCCCTTTTCACTGTTGCACCCGACTTAAGGATAATTTGTAGGAAACGAAAGATGAACACACATATGCTAGCCTCTCTTAAAGATTGCCTGGCTGCTTTGTTTAATAAGGATAAAATCTCCAAAAGAAGCACTGAAAAGGCAGGAATTCTCTGGCAGTGGATCTATTTGTGTTTTTAACGTGGAATATTTTTAGCCTGAGATACAAAAATACATACTTTTGTATCCAAAGAGACTGTTGTTTCCATTTATATTAAAACCCTGGATGGGAAACAAGATGTTAGACCTATTATAATGCAACCCAGTAATTAACATATGTTGGCCTGCCTCTGCCAAGGCTTTCCTATGAGTAATGCAAGTTGCGCAAGTAGAGGAGTCAGGTTGTTTGTCAGGGGAGAACCGTACGTCTACGCATGAGTGAGCCCATCCTAAAGACATCAGCTGAGCATAGGATGGGAATCTGTGTTTGAATCTAAGAGCAATTATAGTTTAAATGTTCTCTCAGCTGTGTTAGGTTGAGGGGAGAAAAAGGTACGTTTGGGTTTTTCTCCTCTGTTGCCAGTAAAATATTAAGTATTAAGAAAATGCCAGTATTAAGAAAAATGGGATAATGATTGATGGAGGAAATTTCAAGTTATTGGTTGTATGGGGTTTTTGTGCATGGTGGTTGTGGGGGGGTTCGCTTTCTGTGTGTTATTTTGGTGGGGGTTTTTTTGTTGTTTTTTTTTAACTCCCTGGTTCCTGAGTGACTGGAGTGAGGAATCTCAGAGATGCTTTTAACTGTAAGGATCTGCTGTCTCTGGCTTTCAGACATCTGTGCATTGCAGTCACGTCAGGTGAATGCCAGGTAGTTGGATTCAACTTTTCCATTTGGATGGACCTTTCAGCAGGGGAGTGGAGGGACTTAGTTAAACTGAAAATGTTTTCGCTCTGATCAAATGTATGTAAAGCACGTATTGCATGTACTCCCTAGAGATGTGTTACTTCCACCCAAATACATGCCTTCTGCAGTTACATATAACAGGAGAGCCAGGAGGTAGAGTAAAAGCTGAAATAAAAAATAGTTTAAAAAATAAAAGTATAAAAGCGTAGCCAAGTTCAGCTTTTGCATGGTGGATTTTTATTTTTTTTCTTCCTAATGAAGTGTAAAAGACCAATTCAGACCTATTTTCCTAATAAATATTATGGGAAGACAAATGATATATTGTGGATTTAAATGACTGAAATGCATCCTCAGAGCAGTTTGAAGGTCATATATTCTTGAACTCTGAAATGTGCTCCAATTAGTGTTCTATTTAAAAGCAGATTTTGTTTCTTAACCTGAAAGCAGGCTGTTGCACACCAACTAATGGTTTAATGTGGGCTCACAATTAGCGACTGCTCGCTTCTGCGCACTTCTCTCAATGTGACCCCCATCATCTTGGTTGGAGGGACTGGAAATTGGAGAGATAATAGGATTAATCAATATCTGTATACATTGCAAGTATTAACACCAGAGGTTCTTGGGTACTTTATCACGATAGAGTAAAATGCGTCATCATTTTTTTCCTCTTGGAGAGTTATGTGTTTAATTTGTAGTTTATATTTTGATGCTATCTGTTCAGTTATAAATAAAGCTTGACTATGACAGTGATGGCCTTCAGGCTACCTTTTGATTGTAAAGTCACAATCGTTTTTGCCTTGAGTGCCATTTTCAAGCTGCGCAGTAGTGGGTTTTGTTGCTTGGAGTACTGATTAGACTAATTTAAGATTGCTAGCCTTAAAATATTTGGCCACCAGAAGCCAGGCCTATAGAATAATTTAAATAATAATAAACTTCTGTTCTTTTGCAAAATCTGCCTTTTGGGGCATGTTTTTAAGTTTCATCCTGAATCTCAAGCACTAGAATAAATTAAATAAACAGAGATGCTGTTAAAATCAGTTGACTTAAGGAGCTGGAGCCTTAAGAGTACATGGGAAGGTAGTATTGGGCTTAGCTCCAGGGTTCCTTTTTCACTTTCTGTTGCACTTTGGTGCCATGTTCGGTGGCGATGGGTCCGGTTCTCACCCGGGGGCTGTTTGCTGCCCTCTCTCAAAGGAAGGGTGGTTGTGCTGAGGAACACTGCCCGCCTGGTTTTCAAACCATCGAGTATCTCATGACCCCCCTCCAGAAGGTTAAGCAAGGACTGCAGCAGGTCACAACTTGGGTTTTTTTTTTTTGATTGGCAAATTCGTAACATCTAGAAAACACACCGAGATCTTTTAAAAGTGGAACTGTTGGATGTAAAATGTGCTTCCCCCTCCCTCCACTGCCATTATTCTAAAATGGGCAGATTCAGCAGATTTTTAGGAGATGCTGGAAAACCCCGCTGGTCTAAGGGCGGGGAGGAAAGCTGGCTGGGAAAAATACGTGGTGGGAAAGGTGTAGCTGTATTTACCACCTGCTTGACATTTTGGCCGCAGAAAATGAAATTGCTGAATTCGTGTTAATATATTTATTGTGCATTCAAATACCTGTCGGAAGGCTTTGTGATCTATGGTTACTATTTTTATCTTCATTTACAAACCAGCAGGTGTTCACAGGCCTGTTGGACATCCATCCTTTTGAGGCGTTTATGAGTAAACGTTTCTGGCTGTCATAATTTCGGTCGGTCAAGTCCACGTTAATTGCTGCGCTCCGTGCAGTTGTTCTAACATTTAAATACTGCCTGCGAGTAGGTTTGATTAAAATTACATCTCTAGGTGTGCGCTAAATACCTTTGATACCTCACCTACAAACAACTGTAGAATGGGTGGCGAGAATGCCAGCTGCAGGCAATAAGCGAGGACAGTAATAGGAGTCTCAGTGCTGGAGGAGAACATCATCCATCATGAGGCGAGAGCGGCGTGCGTTCTGACAAACCGGCCAGCAGCTGCAAACAGCATTTTCCAGGTAAGAATTATTGAGCTCGCCCCCCCAATAACTGCTTAGAAACCACCTCTGCCTTGTATGTGGGCGACTTGGCCCCTCGTGCAAGTAGTCACGGCGGTGTCGGCCGTTTGGGCTCTGGTATTTGCGACTGGTGATGGGTGTTTTTGGTATTGGAGCTACGTATTGGAGGGAAGGGGGGGATGTATTTGACTGGCTTTAAACTAGCTTGCTTTCTTAGCCCTTGCTGGGGGGGGAGCTGGGAGGAGGTGCATATGCCTCTCTTTAAAGAATAAATAATAATAATTAAAAAAAAGCCGTAATGATGCTGTTTAAGTACAGGGGATAACAATCTAGTCACCCAGAAAACAATCTTACTCTTCTAATGTGAGAGAAATTAAAACAATTTTAATGAAATAATGATAGGAAACAGATGGCAAAAGGCTAGCGACTGAAATGTTTTTTGAACACTAAAAAATAAGTGTCAGACACACGTCCCGTATTGTAATTATAGTGAAAGGCGTAACATGACAGAATGTTTTAAAATATTGAAGTCCTTTTTGTATACAATTCAACTTTAATCCCTTGGGTTTTCGTTAATTAGCTTTAATCTTGATCAGTTAAAGGCTTAGAAGTTTTGATGACCAAGAGTTACTGCCACTTTCCTTAGGCAAAGAGTTTGAGACCAGTGCTACGCTCTAGAAAGGTGCTGCACTTGGCAGACATTTGTAGCTGTATCGTGCGATCTCGGAAGAATTCATACCCTTTCAGTTTGTCTGTGGCAGGAGAAGAGTTGCCAGTACCTGTGAGCTTGCTATGATTGCAAGCAGGGTACCTCCAGCCAGAGGGAGCTGGGTGGCCAAGGTGCGAGGTTGTCCACAGGTTCAAAATCCATCAGTCGTCTTGTACACCAGGAGCCATAACAAGCACTGCCGCTTCGTAGAATCACGGAATGGTTTGGGTTGGAAGGGACCTTAAAGACCATCCAGTTCCAACCTCCCTTCCATGGGCAGGGACACCTCCCACCAGAGCAGGTTGCTCAAAGCCCCATCCAGTCTGGTCTTGAACACCTCCAAGGATGGATGGGGCAGCCACAGCTTCTCTGGGCAACCTGTTCTGCTCCTGTAGGTGTGATGGCAGTGAAGTATGCCAGGCAGCGGTGTCCCATCCCTGCTGTAAAAGCTGTACTTCAGTATCTCCAAGGAGTTGAGAAGATGCTTTCAGTTTTGCTATGCTATGCTTCTGTTCAGACTGCATTTGTCTTCCTCTGGTACTTTGAACTGTTCACTTAATTCATACAAATAAAACATTCCAAAGAAATGGTCCTTTAAATATAATCATTTAAATATGGGATAATTATGGGTCCCAATTTACACATACACTCCCCACTGGGCAGCAGGGATTGGGTCCCTGAATGAGAAAAGGCTTTTGGATTTTTGGAATGTTTTTAGTTTTCTTTTGTGTGGCTGATTATTTTTGTTGTTGTTTGTTTGTTTTTGTTTTTCTTGTTAAGGTTCATTTTCAGCTGAATTAGCTACCACTGATTGGTACCGCTGTCTGCGTGACTGCCTGGTCTCTGAACTGATGAAAGGCACTGGTGGGAGCACCTCGGCCAGGCTGGTGGGAGGGCCAGGACCTCCCCTTGGGCTTAGCTCAACAGGCTATGACACTTTCCCAAGGGTCTTCAGCCACCTTGCAGTTCCCTCAAAAAACAACAAGCATTTGCATGCACCTCCCAGCAGTACACCAGCCTGGTTTTCCAGCTTTTTTTCCTTCTATAGAATATTCTTCTGAAGGTGATAATTGTCCAAAAGAAGTCATTTTTCCGTGTTTTTATGATATTTATGTATATATACATATATAATGTCTTCAAAGGCATGTTTGTGTGCGTTTTGGCCTGCCCAAGTCCTGTTGAACCTCTTTGCAGTCTGACTTGACTCAATTCTGAAAATGCTGAAGGGTACCATTCATCAGCTGGTGGCATGGTGACTTTTAGAAATAAGCTGGCATACGTGGAACTGCTGGAGCTTTACTGCTGGCAGCATGGGGCATTGACCGTGTCCCCGGTGTGGTCATGGTCCTGCCCTCGCCTCCGTCCCCTCTGTTGCCAGGAGCTGCAGAAGGGAGGTGTGCAGGTGCGTCGAGTCCCATCTGTGTCATTTGTCTCCTCTGGAAGGCAGGGAGAAGTGTCTCGGAGGTGGCACTGGCTGTGCCATTGACACAGGGTCAGTGGACCGTCGCCACACCATGGGGAGTGGCCTGAGTGTGGGGCAGCATCCTTTCCTCATCGCTTTTCCTTGCCAGGAATAAACACCGCCGTACCACGATGCCCAGTATAAACACTGTAGTCTGTGAGAAAGATGGACAATCCCTGTTTCCATCCTCAGGCTGTGGTTTTGCGCCGTCAGGACTGCTTAAACCTCACGGTTCCCTGCTGCATGTTATTCCCACCCTTACGCTGCGTTACCGTCAATGTTTGTGCAGGTGCACAATGAATCAGACTGGTGAACTGATGAAGATGGAAACAAAACAAAAAAAAACCCCAACCCTTTTGTATTTTGTGCTTAGTTTCTTCCTTCTTGCCCATAGGCCTTTGGGTCAGTTCTCCAGCCTGGTTCCTTGTGTGGGCCACACAGATTGCTGTGTGAGCACTACGTGGGCAGCAGCAGAGGACTGGGAAGCAGAGCTGCTTGGGGGTGGGAAAGAGTGCTGTAACTGGCACTCCCACCTAGGAAAGTTACATGGATCCACAACCTCACAATTAGCAGAAAATAATAAAAGCAGCTCATAAATAGATTGGATCAAGTGATTAAAACCACAATATTTTGATTTGCATAAACTTGTTTTCCTGTGAGTACCAGAGCATCTGCTGCTGGGGGCAGGTAGATTCTGACTAAATGAAAATATAAATGGTACATAACCTTCTCTTACATCAGGCACCACTTGTCTGTTAGTACAGCCCCTGGAACTGCTCAGGAGGCCTGAAAACAGGAACCAGCCAACCAAAGAGAGCTTAGTTCTGGAGCACTGTACCCAAGCCTGACTCCTGCCTAAAGGTTCCTTGGTTTCTGCCTAAAGCCCTTCATCCTGTGTATGAGCTTGGGAGGCTGGAGGCCTCCTCCATCTCCAGTGACGTGACCTGGAGAAGTGAAGTGATGCTGGAGGAGCTCAGTCTCCAGCTGTACCACTGATCTGTGGTTGGGGGCACCAGGGAAGCAGGGTTTTTTGTGCCTCCCAATACCCAACCAGGCTGTGTGGGAGCATCCTTGTTTTGGTGCTGCCCAGTGCTCTCCCGGGGTGGGGACGGGTGGTTTGGGATCGCTGGAGAAGCTGAGCTCTTTAAAGTTCTCTTCTACCTCCTGCTTGGTGGGAGTAGTGTGTGAGCTGGCGCTGAAACCAGCTGTGGTGCTTCCCGCTGGTTAGTCCTTCCAATTCTGACAAAGTTCCCCCCCTGCCATGTGGCTCTTGAAAACATTTCCAGAAGGTGACTCTGGTTTCCACAGACTGGAAGCCCTAGTGTGGATCTTAGAGAACATGTTGGTTTTTTCCAGTTTGGGTTTTGTTGGTGTTTTTTTGTTTGTTTTGGGGTTGTGTGTGGTTTTTTTTTTTGTTGTTCGAACTGCTTTTCATCAACTGAAATGGATTATTTCCTTTTCTGTCAAACCAGGTCATGGGAACTTTTGGGTGTACAGTCCGGCAGGAGGTAGCACTAAGCCTGAAAGCCCCTCCTCCCCTCCGGTTGGTGTGGCTCAGAGGATGCCTCTAGCACACCCATCCGTGGCGGAAAAAGCCACCGTGTATTGTTATAAAGCCCACAGCAAGATCCAAAGGCTAAAGCCTGGAAAGGGGGGGGGGGTGGGGGGGAAGGCAGGCTCCCGTTTGGGGAGCTGAACTATTCCCGCTAGCATCTGCTCTTCCCACCCTTCCTGCGGGGAGCCGGCGGCTGGTGGGCGACCTCCTCTCGGTGCCCGTGCAGGGCAGGCAGCTCCTTTCCGGGACCTCCGCCGAGGCCAGCTGGCAGCAGCCCCTGGCTCCCTGCCTCTCACGCTCCCTGCTTGGTTTTTCCAGCTTCTAGAGCCGTTTTTTGGGGGCTGAAGTGCCACCAAAGGAGCCGCGCTGAAATGGGTGCCTTTCGCACGTTGCGCGGTGCCTGGCTCGGTGGCAGCCCTGGGTTGTTGGCTGGTGCTCCTGGGCACTGCAATAATATCAATATAACCTGTATCACTAAACTAAGCATGTCGTCTAAATGCCAGTTGGGATTTTCATGGTATTTTTCCTTATGTTCCGAAAGGGCTACTGTGTGCCGTGTTTCTTAGCTCTCTGTTTCTAGTGTTGTCCTGTTGCTCCCCGCGTTGGGGCTGGAGCTCATGGGCCGTGTCGCCCCAGGGGCTGTGGCATAAGTCTCTCTGGGTGGCTTGTGGGTGTAGGTGCGTTAGATCCCTGGGGTGCCTTATGTTCCTAGGGAATTGAGTGTCCTCCCTGATTATTCGGCACATATTAGTCCTTAGAGGACGTTCTCTCTCTTTATGCCTCGTGCGTTACAGACCTGTTGAACAGAAATGCATAAAACGGTCCTCTTCAGCCTTTGGAGAAAATTTCTCCAAATAAAAGCAAATGAGAACCTTTAAACCAGCCAGTATTTGTCCGCATTTATCTGTGGACGCTCAATGTCAGTGAAGTGTTTTTGAAACATTCGTAATACCTGGTGTTAACACATATGTGCACATCCAGGTCTAGGCTTTGTCCCTACGTTGGGAACAGATTTTGAAGAGATTGCCTTTTGGGGTACAACACAGCATAAAGACTATAATGAAGAAAATCATGTTTCAATCAGAATACAGCTGATAACTTTGCATGCAGGTACTGCCAACCTGTATTGTAAAATAGCTTTTAATTCTTCCAATGACTTCTTTGAATTGTTCTTGAAAATCAAAATTAGTCTTAGACCTCGGCAAAAAAATAAAATGACTTATGATTGAAAGCAGAAATTGTGAATATCCTTATGTCTTGCCTGCCTTTTTTGTCAAATTTTGTTTTTATATAGAAACTGAATTATTGAGAAATGCTTCTTTTTATAAAGCAATTGATTCTTGAAAACGCCTGAAGCAGGCTCTTATTGCATTAAGGGCAACGCATACTATTTCTGAAAATTTGACATTTTCAAATAATAGGAAGTGAAGCATCAAAGCTCCAAATTCTTGGAAGTTTTTCAAGTTATAGACAGCTTCTAAAAATCAATGTCACAGGTTCACTTTGCAGAGGTTATGCTTTTTCCTTTCATGATTGGTACTTTTAATTATATTCCGAACAAACCACCATACTGAAATCTTTCTGTGTGTCAAGATATTAAGAGTTACATAGCATAAGCTTCTGCCATTAATATTCATTGTGGTATTTTGTAACTGTATCTGTTGAGCAGCACTGATTGAATTTAGTGAAATTGTATTGTTTAAAATCCTTTTCATTAATACATTAAACTCATAGCATATTATTGAAGTCAGTTTGTATACAAACATTTGATTTTCCTTCTCTAACCTTATTCAGGGCAAGAGATTGTTTGTATCCATTAATGTCATGTTAGGGAAATTTGGGCTAGAAGTTGATGGGATGCTGTGTTCTGGTAGTTGCAAGAACTGTAGAGGTTTCAGAAGTTACTGGTGAGAATTCAGTGTATTACAAATTAATAAACAGTTCTAGAAGACGTTATTTATATTGAAGCACAAAATAAATATAGAATAGTCTTTTAAAGACAAAATTCTTTTGGGGGATTTTGACTGTTGGTGAATCACTCTGCCAGGCTTTGTGGTTTTAAAGCATTTTTTTTTTTTCTGTCCTATTTTGCTAGCAAAAGCTCTGTACAAACAGAGGAAACTGGCAGATGAGCTAGTCTACGGGAGGAAATAGTTAAAGTAGCTAAGCACAAGTGCTATCAAACACATAAACAAACTTCTAAAAGTAACGTTTGTATTAACATCATTAACTTACTATTTTTAAATGTTCCTTATGACTGATGATGAAGAAGGAAGAGGCTAGAAAGTACGATGTTTAAACTCATTGAGCCCTGTTTCAACACTGGAAAGTTGGGCTGCATACAGCAGTTTTGGGGTGTGTTTCCTTTTTTTCTTTTTCCCCTCCGTGTTCTATGAGTTGGTTGGGAGGCAATGAGCAGGCTCAGCCCTGCTTCCCGGGAGCCGAGTGCTGTGCCCTACTCTGGGGGTCTGGGAAGGGAACACTGCTGCTCGTGCTCCCAAAAGGACTTGCTATCTTTCCAAGTTTTAATTGTTGTGAATAAAACTTAGATTAGGCTATTAAAAAGTTTTAGGTTTTGGGTTTTTTTTTGTTTGTTTTTATTTCTTTCCTTTTTTTTTTTTTTTTTTTTAAATCGTGAAACTCACCTAAACCCCCCTGCCAGTAGAGGTCAAGGGTTTATCTGTGTGCACACCAGGGAGATCACCACTGAGGCTCCTGAGCTGCCTTGTTGCTAACTCCTGTGTAAGGTTTTGTAGGGGGAGAGTAAAATGGGTTTACAGCGTCCATTTAGTAAGTACCCTGCTCAAATGAATCTGTGAGATTTCAAAATACATGTAGTCATTCAACTTTCACTCTAGCTCTTTGACCATATTTTTGTAGAACACTAGCCACTTAAAAGCAGCTTGGGATCTTAAGTTTTGGATTTCCACGTTGCTTCTCCTCTCTTTGCAAGCCAGGCAAGGCAGGATAGGGATAATGCATGAAACTGAGAAAGTGGCTCGCTTTGTTGACCCCAGCCACTCAAGAACCAGGTGATGTACTGAGCGCAAGGGAGGAAAATCATAGTTACAGTCCTGTAAATATTTATGTACATAGTTCAGGTTAGACGTAAAAATGGTTTTTTAAACTCGGTTGAACTCCTTGCACGTAAAGTTAAGAATGTGTGTAAATATTTGCAGTCTGGAACCTATTTCAGGTTTTTAGAATATTTAAAGTACTTTAAAAAATTCTTTTTCTTTTTTTCCTCTTTGTTTCCTTTTTCAAATTAAAAAAAAAAACAATATGCCAAGGCCCAGTGCTGCAGCAAGATGTGGTCACAGAATGCAAAACCAGCTGCACGGGTAACTCCTCCCGGCAGCAGCAGGCAAGGTACCAGCTGGCTCATCGACCTGCCAGAGTCTTTTGTCTCCATGTTGGGGCTCTCTCCAGCAAGAGTTAAGTGTTCAGTTAGAGGGCAGGAGGCTTGGCTTTGGGTCACTGAACTCCAGGCTGCAGTTGTCTGATTCAGCTAATTCTTCCCTTCCAGACTTCTCAAGTAACTTTGAACAGATTGCTCAGACTCTGAGTGCCTGCGCGTCCCAGTAATAAAATGGGGTTAATTATGCAATCTTCCATCTCCTGCCTGGACTTCCCCAGTGTATGTGCAGGAGCCAGCTTCATGGCGCTACTGAAAGAAAAGTAATTTGTGAGGTCCCTGGAAGTGCAGGTGTTGGGCTGGCTACCTGGAAATGAGAAGGATTGCATTTGTGTAGGGTCTCAAAAGCCAAGTAGATATCAGTCTTTCTCTACAGGGCTGTGGTTTTTACTTACTTTATTAGCTCCTGGTGTGAAGGAAGCGATGTTATCCTAGCAACCTGCTGTCTTCCTGTGGGCTTTCAGAGTATTTTGTGTGTGTGTGTGCATGTATGTATATATTTTCTTGGTAGTTGCAGCCACACATGTGCAAGCTGGCCATGTGCTGATGTTGTGCCGGCTCCAGCTCTCGCCCACTTTCCTTCCTTCCTTCCTTGGAGAGAGCTGGCGAGCAACCGGCAGCCTCCTCGCCTGGGCTGCTGGGGCTGGGGGGAATGACTGGGGGCGGGGGGAGAACATTTGGATGCCAGATCGGTGTCTCATTAGGCGTTTCTTAGTGTATTTTACAAGTCTGCGGACAAACAGTAGTTAAGGCTCAGATGGAGGGTAAAATTTATACGCTCCCTGCAGGAAAGGGAAGGGGAGGGGGGGTCAGTCTGCTGGATGGGCAGGGGGTGTTGCTGCTGCACCTGGGGGGTCCCAGATGGCCCCTCAGAGATGCAGTAGTGCCTTCTGATGAGCAGGAGGAGCTGGGTGGCTCTCTGAATGACCAAGTTTTGAAAGGATGGAGTAATTTGTTGCTTTCTGCTTGGGGACGGAAGTTTAACAACAGATCCTGCATGAAATGGTGGGGTAGGTGTGTGGTGCTAAGTGTGAAATGGGGCTGAATCCACCCAAAAAACCTTCTCAGTGAATGGTAGTTTTGCGAAGTCGTGTGTTTGAATCGGATGACTTCAAATGTGTTTTTACGTGAGGGTTAAAGGAAACATTAAGCTTATGTTTCCTTGTTGCTGTCATTGCTGTTTTACCATATGAGAGTCTTAATGGCCATGTTTTCCTTTCTTTTTCACAAACAAGATGACCTTGGCAGTTAATGACCTGCTCACAGTCTTTGGCATGGCCCCGGTGGGGAGGGGGCACTCGTCATGTTCATTCAGTAATTTCACATTAGGGAGGGAGAACGCTGGACCGTGGCTGCAGCCAGCGAAGCGGCATGAAGGTACCCCTCTTCGTGGAGGAAGAGAAGGAGGAGGAGGAGGGTGCCTCCATGTCGGGGGAGGTTCCCCCTTGAGTTCACACCATGCAGAAGCCTGAAGGGGGGGGGTGTGGGGGGGCGAGGCTGAAGGCCATGGCGTGGGCTGATTTTGGGGGACGACGCAGCTGCCGGTGGCTGTGGAGGGCAGGGAAGAGCAGCTGGTCCTTGGCCAGGGCGCTCGGGTGCATTCTGCTGCGCAGCTGGAAGCCGAATGGCCTCGCTCCAGCAGAGGAAAGCTCGCCCCTCGGCACCCCTGTCACCATGCCATGCTGGCAAGGGGGGCCTGGGGACAGGGGGGCTGGTGGCCCTGCCACCTCCTTAGCTGCCTGTCAGTGAAGAAAGGGTTAAACGGGGCTTTGTGCCTTCTGTGTCTTAAAAAAAGCCATAAATAAGTGGTACCAGGCCTTCCTGACCCGCATCGCACTCGCTGGCCGGAGACATGTTTCGCGTGCTTGGCCTGCAAATACTTGGCACCGGGCTCGGCCTCTGCGTACTGCAGCTGCGGTGCTGCCGTCGGGACCTTAATGAATAAAACCTAAGCTCAAAGCTCTTGGGTATAAGGGTGTTTTTTTTGTTTTTGTTGTTATTTTATGAGGGGAGAGAGGGATAATGAATTGTCCTTTTTTTTTTTTTTTTTTCTTGGTTTTTTTTTTTCCCCTTTCTTTCCATGGGGGATTACCATACAAAGAGGTGTTATGTGTGAATTGCTGCACTGGTGATCAATAAGCTGGTGCCTGGAAAAGAATTTTTTGACTTTGGAGCAAGTAGTTTGCTTTTTAAGTTGCTTTTTTTCCCCCCTCGGTGTCGGCTATGAGGGGGGCCCGGGCAGGTGTGGGGGGGTGCTGCTGTGCTGGAGCAGCCACCACCTGAGCAGAGGTTTTATTTATGTTGGTCTCCTTTCAAACTGTCGCCATAAATCTATTTCTCCTTGTCACTTTGTAAATCATTATATAGGATTAGGCCTTTTACCAGCTTTTAAGAATTCTGCAGTCATTTTAAGGACTTTCCCCCCTCCCTGGCTCAGCCAAGCGATTCCTATTCTTGCTGGTTTTCCTTGCTCTTTAAATAATGCCGGGCCTGATTAGGAGGAAATGGTCTCTGGAAGGCAACCGACATTTTCAAAAGCGCTGTTCCACAAAGGAGACTTTGAACTGTGCTAAGACTTTAAAAGTTAAATAATATTTTGAATGTTATAGTTCTAATGTTTTCCTATTGTCATGGGAGACTTGGATTGAGTCCCAGGATTGCGGTTAACTTTGCCTCCATGCTTAGGCCTTATTTATTACTGAGGAGGTGAACTTAGAGCTACTTCAACTTTTCTTTTTTTTTTTTCCTTTTTTTTTGTTAACTCTTAATATTGAGACTGCTCTCTTTTTTTAAAAAAAAAAATAAAATTAAAGTTTATTTTTTAATGGAGCAATGATGAAGACGAGCTCTCTCTTGGTGGCTGCGGCACGGCTGGTGGTCCCTCTGTGGCCACCCACCCATGCCCTGGGGCGCCCTGCGCCCCTCTGAGCCCTGTGGCGAGGACATTTAGGTACTTACTAAGGACATTGGTGCAGTTATTAAGCTCTTAGAAAGCTGCATGAGCTACAGTAACAAAATTCACCGTGCTGTTACATGCTGGTTAAATCATGGCCTTCATTGTTAGGCATGGGTTTTTCCTGTTGCCAGTCCCCCTACCCCTGGGGATTTATTTGGCGTAAGGTATGATTTATTTGACGTCACGTAATCTGCGTTGCGGTAGTCGTGAACCCGTGCTTTGAGGACGCGGGGTCCAGGGCTGCCGTAGCTCGGTGCAGTCTCCCAGGGCCCATCTTCCATTAGTATGTGCTTCCTGCCCACTCCCAGGAGCCTAATTATTAATATAATAATATGTAATAATGGCTTATCGGACCAGATTACGTGAATGTAACTTGCTTTTACCGTAAGTCAATGCACGTTAAAAGCGTTTGTTGGTTTAAGTTGAAAGTCTGCCTGTGTTTCTGTGCTGAATAAATGTTACTTTCCAGCTTCCAAAAGGACAGAAATCCGTCTCTATTTAACAACATTTAGTGCCTGCTAAATGCAAAATAAAGGTGGTTTCATAGTTGCATTTTTGGCCCAGGTAAAAATGTAACAAATGAAGCATAAGGCAGAGGAAGGGAAGAGCCTAATCAGATGCTAAAGAGACTTCATGAATATTAAGTACTTTCCACTTAAGCAGTCTTTCTAATAATCTGAAATATTAATAGCGGTATGACTGCCTGCATCTACACCAGCTGTATAAGAGAGATAAAAGTCCCAGTTTAACGTGATTTTTATCAGCTTGCTCATGCTAGTGTTCGACCTACAGAAGTCGTCAATTTGCATGTTGGAAAACAGCTTTCTAACAAACAGGACTGGCTGTATATGCAAATAAACAGTGTAAGTGTCACATGGTTCTTGATCTAGGGAATAATGGAGTAACTGATGGTAGTTCAAATACTTTTGGGTTTTTGTTCCCCTCCCTCTCTTCCCCCACCCGCAAGGTACTCAGCCTTAGTGCCTAGAGTTGTACTTAGTGATTCAAGAATAAACCTGTAAATGCATGTTGAATATTTTCTGGTAACTAATTATAGGAACTGTTTGTTCCCAAGTTAATGAATTCCCTATTAGGGTTGCCTACGTTCAGTCTGTTAAATGTATTGCAAAATAATGATTGCGATGTTTTTGGTTTTTTAACTTGTGTGTTGTTAATGTAAGCTGTGCCAGTAAAGTAAAAAAGCTTTGGTTGTGACTGTCCTATAAACTGTCTGTGGACATGTAAATTTCTGCTTGTTGCCATCAGGAAGGTACTTGGAGAGTTCTGCTTCCTCAAATCAGTTGGGTTTTCCTGCCTTGTTTGCTTGTTCTTACGGATACCCCAAAAGGGAACGCTAATGAAGTACCCGTTACATTTGATGCTAGGTATGAGTGAGAGCTTTATATGCGTTTAAGTGGATAACTAGATGTCATGATTTTTTCTTTTTTTAAATGCTAAAACCCCAACCCACACTAAACCATGGGCTTGTGTGTTTGGTGTCCTGTTGAGAAGGGCTTGCCTGCTCTGCCCCTTCCTTCCACGCTCCTGCTCCTTCTGCTCAGCCCTGCGCTGTACTGAAGGGAGCTGGGACCCACTGTCCCCTCTGCCCATTGCCTTTGCAGGCTGTCATCCGTCAGGGACTCCTAGCAGGCGAGGTGTCCCTCCGGCAGGGCTCTACCTCTAAACTTGTGAATAGCAGCACAGTTAAGACTGGGTTCCGTTTTGGACTATACCATAATTAATCCAGGCAATTCTTCTGCCCAGAAGGTGTTTGCTCTTCAGTTGGGGAGCAGGGTTGCAGCTAAGCCAACTTTATATAAGCTCCTCAAAGATGGATATGTTGCACGCCTGTAAAATAGTGGACTGCAAGGAAACAAGAAAGAAAAATGGAGCAGTGTTTCCTACCACTTGTAAGGTCTGGGTTGCATTGCACATCTGGAAACAGCTTGCTACTATGGGTTCTTTCCTTACTCATTAGCTTTTTTTTTTTTTATAATGTAGTGCTTGTAATTTGAGATCTTGCTGTGGAGGTGGGGAGGAGCTCCTATAGAAGTAGATGCTTCTTCTGTAGCCCTGTTTGTTGTTTTTTTTAAAGCATTTGTATTGATTGGTTTGAAAATCTATCTCCTCTAATAACTCAAATTCATTTCTTACAAAACTCAAAATGACTAAATTGCTGTTGTCAAGGAAAAAAGAAAAGGGTAAATGGGAAAGGATCTCATTCTACTTCTGCTGCAGTTCTTGTTTGTTCCATCTGATGTATTCCTCTTGTCATGATGTTGCAGACCTTGTCTATCACAATAAGTGAGTAAACCACTGTTAATGCAAGTGCTTAGAGAATATTTTATGAACTTTGGAAAAGTTGACATTAAGAGTTTAAAAATAGAGAAGGAAAACTGTATTTCTCTTGCTTTTGGGGGGAGCTATGGAGCCTTAAAATGACTTTTCTTAAAACTGACAGCATTTATTTTTTCTCTTTCAAACCTAAAAAGAGACAGGCGTAGTTCTCTGTTAGCTGTCATTGCCAGGCTTGCTGAAAGCAAAAACAAAAACAAACAAAAAACAACAAAAAGAGAGATGTAGAACCTCTGGGGACTTCTGGGAGTAGATGCTGGATATTTCATGGAGATCCTTTCCCAACTGATACTGGAAATTTCAACTTAAGTTTTCATTTCAAATACTTGGTTATAACTCAAAAAAGCCCCTACAAGCTTGGTTTGGTGTATTGCACTTTTGCATCTTTTTAGTAGCTGTGATAGTCGTTTGTTTTGTTTTTCAAGTGAAGAAAGCCTTTTAGGATGAGAGGGACAGACTGAAATGGGCTATAGTGGGCAAAGAAAATGCATGCTCATTCTTTACATACCCGTGGAAACAATTTCAGTCTATATGGCAATATATTTTTTAAGTTATCTTCTCCTTCCCCTACCCCCTCTGGGTGATTTTTATCTAGTGTCAATAGCAGGGATTTATAAGACTTTGGAAAAACTGCTTTTTGGCAGGGGGCGAGGGGGAGCTGAAGACATCACGTGTCTGTCTGTAGCTTTCTTGGCCAAATTAGTGAATATTAGTGTTGCACTGTCTATCACACCGTAATGTGTAAGCCCTTTTAGTTATGGAACAATAACTCACGGGTTACACAGTGGTGTCTGAGTGATTTGGAGCTCTCCTGGAGGGAGAACGGAGTGGCGTGAAGCTGTGGTAACCATATTTTGCCCTAGCATTTTGTGCATCAGCTGTGTAGCATTTTTAGTTATTGCTAAAATTTGTGGTAGGAAGCTGCCTGAAATGAAATGTGAGGAACTCTGTATAATAATAAAATCAATTGGACTGTTTCCCCAGTAATTCTAGAGACTGATGCATCATTAATGTTGGTAATACAGTGGCTGTCAGATCACAAACTTCTCAATAAATGTGCAGCTGGCAGGCTTTGATGGAAATTGGAGGCAAGCAGAGAATGAGATTTAGGGCTTTGATATATGGGGTGTCAGCCATGTGATGAAGTTTTTATCAATTTCTGTCACTTCTGTCTCTTATGCTCACTACATATGTGGTCTTCCTTGCAGTGTCTGGTGGTGGCTGAAATGATAACTGCACCTTTTTAATGTTTAGTAATAAAGATAGAGGTTAAAAAAAGAGCCAGCTTCACTTTTAAATACATTGTTCTGTATATGGTGGCATCGCATCAGAAATGTAATGCAGTAATCAGCTATTACACAGCTAGTAATTTATTAGCCATGATAATACTTCTGATGGAAACTGGAAGCAGAACTAGTCATCAAGGAACTTGCACTAATACAGAAGCAAGGCAGTTGTTTAGTATCCTAATTAACAATCCGTACTGAGGAGGCATCAGGAGAACCAGTCGAGTGGCTTTTCCAGTCCTTCTGACTTTGTTTTTTCATGTTTGCTTTTTAAACTGCTTAGTAAATCAGGATTTCTCCATATCTTTAGATTAACCCATTTGAAAGACTTCCTAGACCTAGAGCAGTTACTTGAAAAAATCAAATGGGCATGTTGCAAATCCCCGTCAACGTTGATTTAGGTTGGAATTACATAAACAGCTGGAAAGTGGCACAAATATCTGCAACATAAAGGAAAAATAAACAAACTAGTTTGCAAAGAGTAAATACTGATAAGGATGTTTGAATTTGAACACCATCCACTTCTATGTTGTGAGGAACACGAGCTTTTTTTCTTGGGCTACGCAGATTTCACACGTTCGCCAAGTTGGGGGAGTAAGCTTTTCTCTCTTCATCCTCTCGCAACAAAAGGAGGTTTCCAGAAATACGACGTGAGCCTTTGCCCATTATAGGGATAAGTTTGTGACTTTGCATCGCATTAGCAACAGCTTTGGGTGGCTCTGGGCCAAAGTTGGCTGAAATAGTTGCCCAGTTGTAACTCCTTGCAGGCGGTGTTGGACAAGTGCGTGCACTTTGAGCTGGGCTGTGGCAGGGGAGGGCATGGCCCCTTGCACAGGGTTGTTATTAATTTCTGGCCTCAGCAAACTTTGGGGGAGAATGTTTTTCTTGTTTGGATTTTTGACGTGAAAAAGTGAGCCTGCATATAATACAAATATAAACCTCTAAAGCATAATGATTTCTGCCTCATCCTACCTCCACACATTTTTCCAAGGAGGAGGTAACTGGTACTTCTCATGCCTGAAATCCCATGGAAATTATTAGTAATATTATCCTGCATAAAATTTATTACAGGAGTTTAGTTAAAAGAAATACCCTTTAAAAAATTGATAGGCTGATTCTCTGTGGGCAGATACCAGACTTAAAGAGGAATCTTTTTCAGTATAACCCAGCTCTTTTTCAGCACTTCACGGTTGGCTAATGTCTTATCCACTCTCCTGGATTTGCTGGCATTTTAGGTACAAAGTTTTTTTGAGTTGTGGTCAACTGGCAGAATTCTGAGCAAAAGTCTTTGGCTTATCTTGTCCCCTTGGAATTGCTGTGCAAAAGCAGTTTTTAGTATTGAACACCTGCAGAGAAGGCCAAGGTGACATGGCTGCTGATTCACTCGTGTCCAGCATAGGTTAGTGTTCCTGTAGGCTGTGAATACTTAAGACTCTTGGGGCACATGGGTGGTTTTGGGCAGGGCAAACAGAGGATTTGGTTCTGAGCACTGACAGGAGTTGCTGTGTCTGTAAGCCATGGGTCAAATGCCTCAAATGATCTTGTAATTTATCTGTCCCAGGAATTTGCAGTGCGTATTGGTGCTGAGCATCCCACAGCAGCGTAAAATGCAGGATTGTGGTCCATGGATAAAAAAAAGGTAGTTGTCATTATTCCCTTTCCCCCTGCTTTCATCCACAAGATTTTTATTTTTTTTTTCTCTAGGTATTTTATGAAAGCGGTGGTATTTGACTGCTGAAGTTGTTTGCTTCCTAGATCATAGGCCAAGTGCACAAGAAGCAGAGCAAAAGATTTTGATTTTTATCTCTTCTGCAGTTTGAAGTGAGTAATATGGAGGATAAAGGATGCTGGAAACCAAATTTCTTAGGAAGATTCTAATTCCAGTTGTAACCAGTTTACTTGGTGTGTCTTTAACTCCTCCTGCGTTCCTAAACCTGTCTGTTCACCTCTCATCTGTCCCCACTTTACTTGGAGCCCTAGAACTGAAAGTCGTGTTTAGACAGAAAACTGCAGTGCAAGCCCAAACTTTTCTTGTGCTTACCTGCATGTGGCTGATTTGCTACTTGTTTTTTAGACACCATCACTGGTTTAAATGTAGGTGCCTCCCCATCTTCTACTCATTGATTACTATCTTTTTCCTTAATTCAGGATATATAGATATGTGTGTGTGTATCTGTATTACTTCTGATACCATCTACGTATTTGACTTTCTTAAAATGGCTCTGTCAGAGGCTTTTTGGTATGGTATGATTATTATTTTTTTCTTCTGTTTCTTTCTCTCTAACCTTTCAGTTTCTCTCTGCACTTCATCCCCTGCAGAGGGTCAACGGTTAAGGCTTTATTTCTGTGAATTTGATTAAAGGTTGTTTTAATGTGGGTAGAGTTGCCTAAATAGGTCTCGTTCCACATTAACCCTTTAGAAGAGTTGCTCTGAACTTGTACTTGGGAGTTTTGAGGAATTAAAGTTGTAGGGGTTTGGTTTTTTTTTTTGTTTTGAAAGCCAAGCTTACCTTTTGTGGGTTAAACAGTGGTATTTGTGTGTGGGCAGACAATATTCAATTTCAGTAAAAGGGCTCTGTGGCTGGCATATAGTCTTATAGGCAGATGAAATCATGAGGAATAGCTGGTAATGTCAAGCAGAATAGATGATAAAATTATTAAATTATGTAGCATTGTCTAATCTGCTCACACAGCTTTGCCTGTTACAAGTGACAAACTAATATGCCATCAAACTTGACAGCCCTCTTAGTTTATTGTAGAAACTCAACACAAACTGTCGTTCATGTGCTCTAGAAGTGATGTGTTTCGGATAATAGGAAATACATTCCTCTGGCACCTTATAAAACCGTACAGCTGGCTGAGTGTTACATGAAAGAAAGCGTGGAGTCCAGTTCATAATAACAAATTCAGCTGAGACTGAATTATATGTGCTTGTCCTCTTGCTTTCCTTTTGTTAGAGGGTTGTGGAACTGTTCTTTTAAAAGGAGTGATTTGGTTAGAAGGTATGCAGAAGGTCATTGTATGCAGTCTGTTGCAGAGGTGTAGACCCAGGCCTTGTGAAGTTGTGCCTCTGCATGGCATGATAATTTCAGTGGAGATAAAATCTGTTAGTCAAGTCTCTGGCCTGTACAGTACTTGAAGTGGATGTTTTCATGGTGTTCAAGGCACGCGAGGGCAGAGTGGCAAACAGGAGCCCAGGTTTCAACCCTTAGCTGTAATGGTTGTATCCAGGTTTTGGTTTCTCAGTGTGTGGTATGAAGGATTGGGTGAACATCATCCCTTTGAGGTGGGTGTAACGAGGGGTGATGCAGAGTATGTTTCTCTGCTGCCTTGGCCTGTGTTCCTTCATCTGGTTACTTCTATCCATATTAATATACATCTGGCTTCCTTCCTGGAAAGAGTGCGTGTGGTGCCAAGCTTTGTGGTGGTTTTGTGATGGGACAGATGAACACGTGGCTGTTCAGCTGGCTTCCACCAGTCACATCTTGGAAAGAATTTTGTCTTTCAGAGGCAAAGTGGTTTGTCACTGCACTGACCCGCTGCTACACGGAGATAATACCAATCAGTTGAGAACATCCTTACATCTTAAATTGTATCCCAGTCAAATTGCTCAGACTAGAGTAAATTTGAAGCTGCTTTTCAGGTACTTGCTGATGACGGAAGATGAGAGGAGATAAGGTGAATACAAAATTTTGCATCTCATTGGATTGAGTGCATTCTCTACCAGCGAGACAGCCGCAACAAATAGACCAATCATGTCAAGAAAACCAAACTTGCTCCAATAAAATGTTTATTTCACACTCTTTTAATCTATTGGCGCCATTCGGTAAACTGTGATTGATTAGAAACCAGCTGTAAGAATAAAGAGGGTCTCTGTTCTGTTTTATTTTGTGTAATTCTCAAGTGCAGCATCTAAGAAAAGCTGTTAGAGAAAACAGTTTTGAATTGATGTGTATTTATCCCCCTTTCTAAGGTTAAAAGCCAGCCTATATGCAATTATTCCAAAAGGACTGGAGGTTACCTTCCCAAATTCTCTTTTGGGAAGAAGTGTTTCATCCCCTGAATAAACTTAGCTGCTTTATTTCTATCTGTTTGTTGTCTGGTGTGTTGTCGCGTGATTATCTGATACTTGAAATTTCTTGCCTCAATACTACTTGTAATAAAATTTTGCCGAAAGTGCTGATCCAGATTAGCAAGAACATGACACATCCGTGAAGTATCAGACATGATAAAAATTAGTTTTAACACATAGGATCAGGGCCATTAAGATTCCTAACTAATTAGAGACTGAATTAGCCTTGAATTACAACTGATTTTCATATCTTTTTGAGATAGAAAGACAAAGTAGTAATGAGCAAAGAGGTGGCACTTTTAAAGCTTAACATTTCTCCAAGGAGGAGAATGGTTGGGATAAGATGAAGTTGCCTTTTGTCTTGTTTCTCTTTTGAAAATACATCATTTAATCATTGTTCTTGGAACTTAGCTTTGCTTTTCTCTCGATGCTTCAGAAATGAGAAATACTGCTAAATGAACATTCCTGATAAGCAGAAGATAACACTTAGGTGTCTGAATTGTTTTACTGAGCTACTGGCACTGCACAAGGATGCTGTTGCTCTGCAGCCGCTGTGTGCTCCCATACGCTACATTTTAAAAAAAAAATATATGTGTGTATGTCTATACTTTATTTCCAGAAGTCTTACGGGGACTGCATTAAAGGTGTTTTCAGTTACAGGCATCAGAAGATATATTGGACAAAAGTTTTGAATCTATTTCTTTAATAATGTTTGCTGTGATATTAAACCAGTAAAGCTTACCTAACTTCTCTTAAAACTGCGTAGAATAATTTAGTTGGTTGACTGGATTTGTTTCCTGCAGAAGAAACATCTCACAGGTTGCAGTCTTTGTGTTGGGTGGGAAGAACGAAGTGGCTGTTGTTGCCTTTGAGCCATTTGCTTGGAAATAAATCCTCAAAATTGGATCATCTGGGAGGGTGTGTGCTTCTCTTTAAAAGTATTTTAATTTTATATCAGTAGGGGCAATCAATGGTTACCTATAGAAAGAGAGGAGAGAGTGTTATGCTTGTAAAAACAAAGTATGTAGGAGGCAGAGTTTATTCAAGTCTGTTTGGTGTGACTATTAATTCAGCCAGTTTTGAGTCAAATTTTAAGTCTGAGCTCAAGTTCAGTCAAGCACATGTTAATTTTGTTTTTATTCAGAGAAGTGCTTACTTTGACCATATGCTTAAATACCATCAGCTGCTGAATTAAACTCTGAAATCCCTCAGGTGTTCTGATGGCTTGCTTTTATTGCAGCCTCTGTACCTCCTAAGAGGAGGTTGGTATAGGAATATGTATTTCTGGTGGCATAAGAAATTTAGGAGCAGAGGAGAAATTTGTAAGTATATGATGCTGTTTCGTTTTGGGCTTAAGGGAAGCCAGGGAACTTGGTCTGCAGCTCTACGCTCTTCATGTAGTGACTTCATTACTGTTGAAAGTATCAGATGTCTGTTCAATTGAATATTGCAGTTTTAAAGAGCACTGTAAAATTCTATTCCTTCTTTCTAAAGATACCACTTGCTATAGTTTTTCTCAAATATTTGTGCAGCTGTTCTTTGGTAGATCCAAAGGTTTAAATTGCAATTGAAAGCCCTTTCCAAATTTGTTGCCTTTTTTTTTTTCTTAAACTTCCAGTGTGTTTTACACTGCAAATGCTTTGTTTTTATCTGACCTGTGTAAGTCCTACATGTTAGTAATAAATGATTATTTACATTTTTTAGCTTGACATGGTTTTGTCTTGTAGCTTAAGTGTGAGAAGAGAAAGCAAGCTACAATGTTAATTTCGTTAGTTTAGCCAAATATAAGATTAAGGTGCAGAAAACCAAGTGCAAACAGCTGCTGACTATGACAAGGAGTACTTGGTGAATGCTGCTTTAATGATGTTAAAGTTAGAAAATATGTTGATGAGTATCTTGAGCAAGATTAATTTATATAACTTGCAAGAGGGCTTGAGATTTATATCTAATAAATATTGATGGTTTGTGACTGAATTTGTTGTGCAGATAAATGCCATCTGACTATTATTGTCAAGCTTGTTTTAACCTTCAAAGATAAGTTTTTAGGAGAGAAACATACTGCAAAAGCTATCTGGCAGAAAGTCAAGAATTGGAGCCTGTCGGTCTAATTACAAATGCTACTCATACTGAAAAAGATTGACAGTGGGGTGGGTGGTATTTGTTTTCGTTTGGGTTTTTAATTTTATACATATAATTCTTTAGCTATTGTTCTACCAGCAAAGCATTTCAGTCAATGTTTACTTCTGCAGCTGTCCCTTCATTTCAGGGAATACTGTTGTGGCAGAACACTTCTCTGGATTCTTTATCTGAAATAATCTAAAATCATATGTAGTCCTTCTGTTTAAATAAGCTAGCTTTTCTTTGGCACCCTCAACCTGTTTACTGGTGCTAAAGTGCTGTAACGTAACATTCATAGAAGTTTCTGGGAGGGCTTAAAAGTTCTTTGAAAAGTTTTTCTTGAATATATTACAATGCTTTCCTGAATATAGGCTATGGATGAATGCCCGTACTAAACAGAGCATGGGGAACACGCAGGTGATACAAAAGGAGTTTTACCCCGGAGCACCCATCTCGCTTCTAGAAGATGCGCTGCTGCTGCTCTCTGCCCTTCTCCCAAGCCCTGATTTAGTTATGGTTCTAAGCAGTGGAGGTTACCCGACTCATGGGTTATGGGCATCAAAATGCAGTATTTATGTCCAAGAGGTTATTACATTCTCTCTGGGAGAGTATGAAATGTAGTGCTGGATCCTGACAGAGCCATCAATATGTATTATGCCATTAACATAGCACAGCTGGGCGCAATACTGAGGGAAGCGGCGTGGGCAGGACAGTAAGGTTTGTGCTTGGTTCTGCTACTGACTTCTGGGGTGGCTATTGCAGGTCATCGTGATTAGGTCTCTGCTTCTTTCCTGTGCCACTCTTCCAAATGAAATCTCTTCAAGAACGATGCAGTTCCTTGGTAGGTTATGGAATACTGCAAGTTAAAGCCTTGATAATATTATGATGTGAGTTGCTTTCGTCAGAGGTCATTCACATGTAATGATGATGAGGCTTTTCAAAAGTAGTTTCTGTTTTGACCATTAGTTTGACATTTTCACTGTGTTAAGACCATGAATGTCAAGGTATCTTACTTGTGCTTTAAAAGTATAGTATGAGAAAAAATCCACCATAGAGGCTCTGAAAACTATCGATCTGATGAAGCCAACACCTGCAATCTGGGTTCTAGTGAAGTCAATGCCAAAAATGTGATTGACCCCAGTACATCAGGGATTTCGCTTGTGATCTGATGTGTAAATTTAAGTGCCTGTGTGTTCAACAATGTCAACTGAGTTTCCTTGCAAGGAAAATAAAGCTTGTATACATCATCAGGTGTTAAACTGTATTTTTAATTAAAATTTTTCTCAGGAACGTAAAGTCTTCATTGTTTGAAAACAATATGCTTTAGATTAATGGTGAGGGGATATTAGAATTGAGAAAGCACGATAAAGATTCTGAGAGCTTAGTCATTACTAGGCTCACATTTTCAATACTATATATTCTGAAATTAGTTTTTTAAGCTTGCTAGTCCAGTTATCCTCTTGCTGGTGAGCAAAGCTTACATCCAGAAAGGTGAGAAAAGTGAGGCTATGAATTTTAGCTTCTATATAGAAGCTGTACTTTGGCTTTAGCGTTGTTGCAGTAAGATGTGGATAGAGTTGTGAGCTTGTTTTTGCTTTGGCATGTGTGAGGCTTTTAGGTTGGAACCATCTTAGAATAAACAGCCGATCTACTGATTCATGTATATATATTTTAATATTTATTTTAAAAAGTCTGACTGCAGACTTGACTTCTGTGTCTTGAGGGTGAAATTGAAAGGAAGGACCTAGGAGTTGTAAGAAAGAGTACAATTCCTTAAATCTTCTCTATTTTAACCAACCTAATGTTTGCAGAACCTGGTTAGGAACTCTTGATTACTGTAATTACATACAGTAACAAAACTGAAGTCCTTTGGAGAAACCCAAGGCAATTTCCAGTGGTGTTTGTGGATGGACTAATTATTTTAATACATTTGGAGTAATGCCTCAGCTCTTTTTTTTTTTTTAATTCAACATTGCTGTAAACAAAAACTTTCCTTGCAAAAGACTTAATTGGTTTTAATTTGTTGGATAGATAGAAGCTGTCAGAAAACGGACAATGGAGCTCTGCTGGATACAAGTTCTGTGTGGTTTTGATTTATTTAGGCGTCTTGGGATTTTTCCTTGGGTGTTGCTGAAGTTTCAACTTCTGAAAATTTTATCAAGGAAATAGTCCATTCTGTGTCTGACTTCAGAATAATATTAGTAATAAAAAGGTCTGGAGAAAGACCACTGGTCCGAGGGGCTTGGCACCATTTTTAGAAGAGGGGATCCTTCAGAGAGATACCAGTGCTTGCTCTCTGTTAACACAAGTAGAGTTTCAAAGAGTAGAAGTAGCTTATGAGGCCTCAAGACTGATGGATTAATGGGCAGCTCTTAACATTTGGGGTGCTGGGAGCTGACATAAAGGAAAAATACTGTTGACTTTCTGTTACTAGGTTATTACCCCTGGTAATCTCCAGTGCAAGTTCCCTTTTCTCTTGTTTATTTGTACATGAACAAAACTTAAATTGCCGGTAACTCCTCTACTTGATAGAGTGATTTTACAGACTTGGTGGTGTTAGAATGAGTGAAAAGACTTCTTTTGATTACTTTTTTTTTTGTTGTTGTTGCAAGCGATGGAGTCAACGTACTGGGATGCGCGTATGCTCAGAATTGCTGTATTCATAATGTGATGACACCTGTTCTATCTTATTAAATCTGTACATTTGTGTGCTTTCTGTCAGTGTTTAAGATCTTTGGCCTGGAGTCTTTGAACCTTGAATTTTGTGTTAAGGAATTTTGTCCTTAACTGGCCAAATACAAAGCTAAACTACAAAAAAAAAAAATAGCAATCTGATAATTTAAACCCACTGGTGGTAATAGGAGTGAGGGTGCTAGCTAAAAGTAGTGTGTCTTGTCAGCAATTTTAATATTCTTCTAAATGAGGTCATTTAAGGTAGAAGCAAAAATGTTCTGTTAGAACTCAAGGCTGAGAACCTGTGGGAAATTGAAAAAAAAAAAAAAGCCAAGCTAGGTATCAGCAAAATTTTTCTTGGCTCTGTTAGCTCATGTAGAAACAATGTTTTTAATGTCTTCATTAGTACATCACCATACAGCACATAGGCAATGTCTTGTCAATTTTTTGGAAGAAAAAAAAATGCTGTGTTTTGTAGTCTACGGTTTAACTTCAGATTCCTTTTATTTATCTGCAAGTGTACTTGTTTGAACCCTCCAAGCAAAACTATGCCCACATTTGCCAGAATATTCTTGTGCCATTCAGGCAAGTCCCTACAAGTGCTTTTTTGGCGGAGTTTTGGTTGACGTTCAGGTATTTGCACAGTAGGCTCAAAATGAAACTTCAGTGTGTGAACCCATATGTACTGTCAAAAAAAAAAAAAGGGGGGGGGGAGGTGGGTGGAGAAAAAGTTGTTGTAACCGTGATTTGACACAGCTCCAGTCATTACCTACTGCTCATCAGCTCTAATCTGTGCGTAGCAGCTTGTTTCCTCTCTTCTCTTGAGGTTAAACTTGTATCAGCGGGGAAATGTGTTAACATTTGAGATCAGAAGGCTTCCAGAGACTTGCTCGGCAGAGTGGCTGGCGTGAAAAGGCTCGCAGTCTGGGTCTAGAGGGCAGCCGGTTTACGTGCGGGTACAGGGATTGAATCTGCTTTGTTTGCATTCTTTTTTCCATCTTTGCTGATCTAGAAATTATTTTATTTGGTGATTTGGGAAGATAAAAGCTGATGGGAGAATGGGCTCTGTCGAATCAAGGCTGCTCCCTCCCTGGGCTCTGTGCAGACCTGAGTCAGGAAAGTGCTGAGGAGGCGTGTGGCCGGCTTCGGCGAAAGGTCCAAAGTGCAGATGGGTTGCTGTTGTGAGACAGCAGCAGTTGCACATGTGGAAGCAAGCAGAGTCTTCCCAGCACTCTTGAGCAGTGAATATAGCTAAAAAAGCTGGAGAGTGGGTCTGCCTTCCGAGAAATGATTGGCAGGGCTGGAGCATAACTCATTACAGAAGCAGCAGAAGATTGGGAAACATTCGTTTATGCCAATTCAAATTGCTCTGATCCCTAGAGACTTGGCAGTGTGATTCACCACTATGAAATATTCAGGTTTTAATCATTGCCTAGTGCAAAAACTGTAACTTGGTCGTTTCTAAAATGTTGAGCTTTTATTCCGCATAAACAAGTGTGAATGTATATGGAAAGTGCATGTAAATAAGTACAAAGTGTAGCTATACATTAAAATTTTTGAAACATAGATAAATCTACAATTGTATATGCGTTTATTTTCGCTTCTCTGCAGACTTAAAAGGGCTGCGGAAGAAATGACCTGTCTTCTGGGAATGATTTCTGTATGTTTTGGCAGATGAAGAGTAGGGCACAGAACTGAGCATCGGGTGTGCTAGCAGATTAGCAGTGGCTCAGCGTGGAGGATTTAACGTCTCGTCATATATTTTTTCACAGAAGCTTAAATATATGTCTGCATGGCTCTTAAGCTTCACTTAAAATACGAAATCCTGGTTTGGTCAGCGTGTCAAACTTGCCAGGTCTTAAGGTGAATTTCTGTGAAAGCTGATGCTTTTTGTTTCAGATTTGCCCAACTGTTGACAGACTTAGCGCTGCAGAACAGTCCACGCTTGCAGATCGCCCTTTTCCTTCAGCTCTTTTCTAGGAATCCCAAACCCGAGTACTCTTTCTCCTGAATCTGGCTATTCGTACAGCCTGGAATCATTATGCTTCCTGTTATCCAAACGAGCTGTCCCCTGATAAACACAGATGAGCCTTTTTGTTCTACGGGATCATTGGATCGTCCTCATTTCTACCCTGTCATCGAAGTGTGTGGCACTCCTGGAAACACTGTGTTCCCGGCTCTCCCCCTCCACCTAGTCAACACGGCTTGCCTGCCAATTTATTCTTTTTGAAAGTGGGTTTGGCCACTCTCGTAGGGCTGTGCCAAGAATTACTTAGTAATTGCAGCGGGATTTGGAGTGACCGTGTAACAGAGGGGAAAACAGATTTGTATACTTTCTGCTTCTTAAAGACACACGAGAGAAGACTCACGGGATTGTTAAAACACAACTCGAATGCAAAGTCTTAACAGATGTGGGAGGTCTTCTGGTCTGCTTGGTGGTCTGAAGGTTCCTGCTTGAGTGGGATACCAAACGAAATGGAAGTGCTTGAGACGTAGGCTTTGGCGGAGCCAAAGGGGCATTTCAAAACCTAATCTAAATCTCTTTTGTGGGTGTTATTTTGTTTGGAGTTTTTTCTTAAGGAACGCGAAGATATTCTTTTTCCCAAGTTTGTTTTTTTTTTCAAGTTTTGACACTCCGCTTTCCTCAGAGCAATCTAATTCATGTCTTTTAAGAATCCCTGAACTCGGTCTGAAAATTCTTTCAGAATCCCTGAACTCGATCTGAAAATTCTTTCAGAATCCAATAGGAAAAATTAAAATTCCCATTGTTATTAATACAAAAGTTGTGTCTGAGGGTGGCCCATGTTTTGCTCTAAAATGCATTGCTCTTATGTTAATCCCTGTCCCCTGTGCTCATGTTAAGGTCTTTTCTAGAGAACTGAAGTGTGAAGTAACAAATAGATGATATTAGACCCATGTTTTTTGTATGTACGTGTGTATTTTTCTTCTTGGAATTCCATTGGAAAGGTGAGCTTCGTGTTTTGGCATTTGGAAAGAAGCATAGAGTGTGTTTTAAGTCCCAGGTGAAATTGATTTTCCAAAATTGCAGCATCTGACATATCTGTGTTGGACCATAAGGCCTCGGAGCCCTGCTTGCTGCAGCAGGAAGGATTCAAATGCTGTCTGATTTTTCTTACAAGGCTTTAGCTTGTTGATTAGTATTGATTGCTGAAGGAATTGGCCACTTGAGTAGATGCTGAATCAAATAATCCCCTCAGTTCTTGCTTTGTAAATCCATTGTCATGGAACAAGCTGCTGAGAATCTTTGCATACGTGCCGCAGTGTGATGGGAAATTCTCTCGCAGTCCGACTGGTAAAAATGGCACCTTTTTTTCTTCTTCTTAAAGAACTATTGACAAGTGATATTTGTGCATAAATTTTAGGGCAATCGTTTGTAGTTACATCTAATAGAATAACAACAAAAAGCCAGGAGTAATTTTTTGATATATCTAAATGATTTCGATATAGCGAGATTCGGCCTTTGAATCATGTAGGTAGTGTTGGAAAAATTTCCCCACATCTTACTGTCTATGAACTCTGTAGCACTGATTCAACTCCTGACACACACGTAGCACAGAGTGCCTGTATCTAACAGAGCTTTTAAAACTCTGTGTTCTACACCAGTGTCTGAGGTGTTGGTGACAAATCCATCAACTGTCCCTGCCCCACCTGCTCCGGGCCTTTGCAGCAGTGTGGGGTGTGACAGGTCGGTGGGGATGCTGTTTGGGGAAGCGGGTGATGCCATAGAAAATAGGCAGGGATTTTGTATATAAGTTTTAGAGAAATGGAATTGTTCTGGGCTGCATTAATTGGAATACGTAAAGCATAAACTCCAGCAGATATTTGTAAGAGATTACTGCCGATGTGTGAAAGTCAGGATGAACCAAATGGGAGATGCAGGATCAGCCACGTAAGCCTTGTTTCTGCTAATTGTCTTGTACAAAGCCCAGGGAAGTAAAGCGATTCCTGCCCTGGTGCTATTTACAGACTGAAACCCTCTGGCTCAAAGAGGGTCGGTTACCTGTTCCGCTCTTCGGGCTCCGACTGCTCTCTTGGTTACCTGTGTCTGTCCTTGATCCTGAATTTCTTCTCTATACTACTGCTTTTTTGGTTACTGTTCACAGAATAAGCTCAGCTGACGTTTTCTTACTGGAATCCTAGTTCTGCATTTCATACTAGTAGCTGCATAGAAAAACTTCCCAATAATTTATGAAAAAAACTATTTTAGCTGATAAGATAACCAGTTACTAAATACTTCTCATTCAACTCCTATTCTATTTTAAGGTATTTCAAATTCTTTGATTAGATGAGGAAGTAATTCACATGGGAAATAGGAGCTGTGGAAGATCCTCTGAACTTGGAGGGGGGAGGGGAATATATACTGTAAGTCATTAATTGCATCATATTGTATCAGGCATCCACATAGTGTAGCTATACTTTTGTGTTGGGAATAGCAGAATGGTCATTAAGAGTTTCATTCAGGAGATGATCCTTGTAAAGGGTCCTTTGGAGACAGTCAGTTTGCTCTCTGCTTTGGTTTCTGATTAAATTCCTGAGGCTGAATATCTCATAACGACAAATTAGCTCTTGGATGAATTTCCAAAGGAAAAGTATTGATTAAGAGCTATTTGTGACTATCTGAGCTTCAAGACAAGCAAATGTGCTAGAGGTGGGAAATGCAGCCAAATATATATGCACACGCAGATTATGTTTCACTGATTTTTTTTTTTTTTTTTTTTTTTTTTGTTCCTCCTCTGGGCTATTAATATTCAGAGTTTCAGCCGTTGACCACTGACAGCAGAAGCCTATCACAAAGGAAGGAAACATCAGAACTGGTGAACAGAACAAGAGAATTTTTTTTTTAAGATGCAAAGAAAATATAAGCAGTAGTTAAAATGTAGGTTGTTATTACAAAATAATGCGAAGCATTAATATAATAAATATCTGAAAATGTATGTAGCGTAGAAAATAAGTGGTGTTCGTAGTACTGTCTTTGAATATGATGCATGAACAAGTTTCAAATAATAGATTAATGTCTTCTGTTTTTGAGGGTCTGAACTTGCTGGACCCTTGGGATCATCAGCAAATCTTCTGAAAATGATTGAAATTATTTTCCTGGCAACAGAAGGAAGTTAGTACCCACCACTAATGCTCCCTTCTCTTCCTCACGCCCACCACGTGCCAGTTCAGGGGGAAGTGGGTGACCCAGCACTTGTGGCAGAACTGGTTGTCTTCAGCTAATTTTGCAAACCCCGCACTAATCCATTGGTTGTAAAGAGCTCTTCTGTACCGCGTCTGCAGTGCATTGAAATCCTAGTGCCACTGCACAAGTCTTTACTAGCAGCGATGTTGTTGCCAAATGATCTCTGCATATTGATAACGAATTTTCTCTGTTATGTGTGTAGCTTTCCCTGGGGTGGTGCGAAACTAGATCACCGAGGTGATTTATGAAATGGAAACCTGTTTAAAAGCTCATATTAGCGGTCGTTTGACAGTTGTTTGGCTTTGTTATTTTAAATGACTTTTATCATGGAATCAGTTTATATAAAAAAAAATAAAGGGGAGTGAGTGGTGTGCATCCGCATACACTGCCACATGAGACCCAAACATCCAATACGGGAAGGTCATGTCTCTGAAGCTAATAGAAGTCAAATAGTTAAGCTTCAAGTGTGGATCTTTTGGTAATTAAGTTGAACGTGCAATACTATACTAGAAGATTGATCTCTGTTCTCTGAGAACATATCCCTTGCAAACACTGAGAGTTTGCAAGGCTTTAACTATTAGATCAGAGTTGCTTTCCATTAGACTTACCTGCAGTCGTCAGGAGACTTATCTTTGGGGATCTGAGAAAGTTAGTTTGTTTTGCAGCCTTTGCTTATGTTGTCTTATACAAGCCTTGGTTAGGAAAGGGAAACACTACATTCCCTCTGCATCTTTTAGCTAGAGATCTAGATTGTGGTGTCAAAATAAAAAATCCAGATAATTTATTGGAAAGCTGATGTGCTTTACAGGCTGAGGCAAAAATTAATAGCAATTGTAGTTTCTAAAAACGTGTGTTCTTGGTATGGGGTTGGGAAGAGACGTGAACTTGAGTGGGGGGAAAAAAATAAAATTTTTTTTGGGGAAAAAAAATAAGATTTCAACACATTCTTCAGGGAGGTGCTTAAGATCAGTGTCAGAACTCCATGGACTTTCCATATATGTATCTTGAGGAATGAAGAGCTCAAACCAAAGCAGACCCCTTTTTCCTTTCCTCAGCTTGGAGGCTGGTGTTGGAGGGGGTGTCCTCAGCCTGGGATTCGTTCAGCCATGGCAGTGGCTCCGGGCAGGCAGCCGTGGAGCTGGTCCAAGCGCCTGGTGTCGGTGCCCTGATTCCCATCCCCCTTATCTTCCCAGTTAGTTAGCACGGTGGTACACTGCGTGTGGCCTGAAGGACAGGCCAGCACCTTCTCTCCGGGGTTGATGCTGGTTCCTAGATCAGTGCAAAAAAGCTGGTAGTGGTTATGTGTTACATCAATAATATGGACTATTACTCTTCCAGGTCTGTATATAGATAAGGATTAATATTACACTAAAATTGATTGTGAATTACTTAGTTTGTTGATATATCGTGAAATCAATTCAGTGATGTAGTAGCTTCTGTATTATTACTTTAAATACTGTACTACCTTCCTTGGGACTCAGTATAATGAGACATAAGCATGTTCTTAAATTAATTTTTCTTTTTCCATGATGTAGAGTCACACTAATGACGGTTGGAAATAAATATCTTTGTATTTTATAACATAATTATCTGTACACAATCAGGCTACAAAATGTTTTCCAGTGACAGTAGCTTTTCCTGGCTACTTTGGTATCAACATTTGGCATTATCTAGTTGCTCGGCTCAGTGCATTCTTGAATCATTTTCAGGAAAAAAAAAAGGCGAAAAAAAAAAAACCCTCCAAAGGACTTAGCTTTTGGGAGTAAACAAAGATTCTTTCTGTACTTTTTTTCTAATCCTTAACATTCAGTTTTTTTCTGTGTGAACAGAAATGTTCTTTGAAGGAATTTATGTCATCATGGGGAGTGGAACACTTCGGTTGAGGAGTTTTTCCTGCTTGTACTTTCTAAGTGGGCTCTGGGTGTGGGCATGCCTCTCTGGAGCAGTCCTCGGCGTCGGGTTTAGCTTTGGATGTGTCTGCACAGTGCTCCAGAGCTATTATTACAGCTCATTTAAACAGACGCAAGGTAGTTTAAAACAAATTAATTTGGGTTCCAGTAGCAGGGCTGCTGCAGGGCTAAGGTTTCACTGGCTGAGTCTCTAGCCAGAGCTGGCGTTTCTGCATGTTTCATGTCGATGTTTTTGTGGCCATGGCTCACGTACAGCAGCTGCTTTAGAGGTAGGTCAGCTAGGTCCTCGCATGCTGCCATCGTACCTGCCTTGTCACTGAAGATTGTGTTCCCTCTTTGCTGCATTTTAAGCCAGTGGATTTCAATAAAATTGCAGGGAACAAAAGCTGAGAGAGCAGCTTTGCAAGACCGGTCTACAGCCTGTGCATAGAACGGAGAAAAAAATGGGATTTTACTTCCCTTCACTGCTAGCTGGCATATCACAGCCAGGCGAGGTGCCACCAATTGGCATCTGTCTCCAGATTCCCCATATCGACAAGAGTCATTCAGAGCTGATAAAAACGTTAGGTCTAGTCATAACTTGCCCCAGTAAAGGTTCACTATAGCTTCAAGAGACTGTCTTAGTCTCCGTCATTTCTCTGAGCTGAGGCTGTCAGTTTGGTGACAGTTGGTTTTTTTCTGCACATGATCTGTTCTACTGGCTCGCTAGCTGGCCAGCAGCTTGGGGTGAAATCTTCATCTCGCTGAAGTTGCTGGATGCTTCACTGTTGACCTCAATGCTCTTTTTTTTTTTTTTTTTCTTCCCCCCTGTATGCCACTGAATTAACATATATTTCAAATGGAGATCTAATTTGTAAACACTGTCGGGGTGGCCGTAACTGCTTTAGGCTGCTGGGTGTCGGACGTGATGGAGGAGGCTGTTACTGGCCCTTACAGGAGATGAGGGGAAGGGGATGGGCCTCCATCCTTAAAATTACCGCTCCCTTGTATTGCTACCTGTTTACTGCAAAAGACAGAAGCCTCCTTTCAACCATTCTGCTTCATGTTTTAGCCTCTCTCCTGCTGCCAAGAATATTTTTACTCTGCGTCAAGAGAAAATGAATTCATGCCTTCAGGATTTGTACTCTTTGCTCTGTGCTATATGATAGCAACCCAGCAAGATGCGCAAGTGGAAACTGCATTAATGATTGATAAAAGCTGAGAGCTGTTTAAATTTTTTTTCCTGTTTAATGACTATCAATAATTTAATGCATTTACTGTATGTTTTTAAGAAATAACACCCATATTACAGGCTTGGGTTTAATAGGGTAAATGACTCAAGCTTTAGAAAATACAGATTTCCGGCATGAAGTGTATCCTCTTTTTAATTAAGAATAAGATAGAAAAATATGAAATTAGGCTTGTAAGATGGAGATAGAGCTCACAAAACAAATGTTTCTGCAAGCCCCCTCCCCATTCTCCATGTCCCTTGGGCTGTTGTGTAGAGCTGGGTGCCTGCTCTTGTCCCACAGAACGTGGTGGCTGAGCTGGGTGAGAAGGTACCTGCAGCCAGACCAGACCAGCCTGTGGCCCCACTGACAGTGGCAGGCAGGAGCCCATGCTGCCACCACGGCAGGGAGCCTCGGAGGATGCTGCTCCCCAGGACATGACCATGCGCCTGGTTTTCCTGTCCCCTGATGTCCTAGGTTCTGAGTCTCCCAACAGCATTGTTATTTTGTCTTATCAGCATCCATAAGTCACTGGGGGAAGGTTGAGGAGCACAGATTTTAGAGAAAGAATTGCTTCCTTCTAGATCTAGCTTAAAAGGTAGAAATAAATGTTTTTAAAAATTACTCCACTGCCTGTTTCCCGGAAAAGGAACGAATTTTTCAAGTGGTGAGCATCTTCCATTCTGCTTGCGTGCACTGGGTTTGGTCCTCAAGGTGTTGCATATAAAATACGTGGGGTATAAATCTTACTTGTGCTAGGTATGTACCTTTTTTTTTTTTAGTGGTTAAGATAAAATGGAATCTTTTTTTTTTTCATTATTGGCTGTTGTTGCAGTTAGACTAGTAAGTAAATGTCATGCATAGGTTGTTATGTTTTAATAAGCATGTTATCTAAATGTATGCAAATCCATACTGCTTCTGTAAACTTAGATTTTCACATGGACAAATGTCATTTTGGGAAGAGCTTTTTTCAGGATCCAAAGAGAGCAGATGGGGAAATATAGATAAGGATAACATTTAAGCTGCAGAAAAGAATTGTGTAAACACCTCTAAATAAAGATATAGAAATATAATACACTTGGCATTTGAATAAAGGTGATTCAAAATAATAAAAGTTCTGCTTCTTGTTTGGGAACTATATTTCATGTAAGTAAAGCACAGAGTCTTACATTTAGACATTTATTGGTGAGTAGATCCTGTGAGTTCACTCAGACCTGGGCAAATCAAAAGAAAGTTTATTTAGGAGATCGGTGTTTTGAGTCACTCTTACCATGTTTTTATCCTTTGTCTGTGCTTCTGCAACAATATTTTGATAACTTTTTATTGGATATTTGTTACAGCTACTTGAGAAGAGCTTCCTGTCTTTGTGCTGATACAGTTCTGGGAACATAGTATTTATCTTTGAAGAAGCTCGTTTCTTTGCAAATATATCCAGTACAGGTGTTTGTGGTGGAAGTGCTTACCCTGTTCTGTGTATACAGACATACATAAGCTTGCACACAAACACATATATGCATGGATAATAGGCTATGCTTTTAATTTATACTAAATTACATCAGAATTTGTTCATTTCTAGCTTGTTCTCTTTATATTGCTGTAGGTAAGCACTATGTTACATGCAAGTTTCATTTCATACTGACTCTATCCAAACTGTGGATACTAGAAAATGGATTGAAGAGGGAACGTGCTGCAGCGGGAGGTGAGGGTTCTGGCTGTAAAACACAGTGTTTAGAGTCCTGCCCCAAGAGTTAAGGGAGAGTGCCTGAAATAGCTGGAGGTGCCACTGCCACTAGTGGCAGACAGGCTACAGGCTAATATATTTCAGTAAGGTATGCGAGAGATACTTATGGTACTGTTCAAAGAAACACTTTACCTAAAGACCATAAAAAAATGTATCTGGAAAAAGGTGTGTTTTTTTTTGTTTGTTTCATCATGATTGTTAAGACTAGGTATTTTGATCTTCTTTTATTAACTTGCTTGTTTGTTTGTTATGATGAGAAATTGAGATTACTTCTTCCCTCAATAGATATTCATGGAATAGTTATTTTATTACATCTCCTAGATTGAGAGGTTGAAAAATATAAACTGAAAACCCCCTCAATTTTTTTTTACTGTGATATAAACTTGATCTATTTGTATTAGAGCTCACTGAGTGTGTATATAAGTCACCTGAAGAAAAGTAAAGTTTGTTAACTGTAGATTTAAGAACTTTAAGAATGCTTTTTTTTTTTCCGCTGTGAATGGTGTGAGGCAGTGATGCTCTTCCCCCCAAACCCTGCTTTGCCTTATGTTGTGGGCACAGTTTGGGGAAGGGGCTGTTACAGCAGCGCTCTGATTGAATTTCTGTCTCTAGTCCTTGTTGTAATGGAAGTTATAAATGTCATAGAGCTAGAAAAATCCAATAAACTAGAAAATCTTCCAGGTTAGTTGTGTGTAATGGAGGCTTCTTTTAACAGAGTAGTTCCCCAAAGGGCTGACGGGGCTCCTGGCAAGGCTGGGGCAGGATAAGGTGAGTGAACTCTTTGCCAATCATGCGGCTCAGGCTGTAGGTGAGGAGAATTACTTTCCTGAAACTCTTCATTTTCTTAACTTGAAAAGCCTCTGCATCAATTAAATTATGAACTAATGAACTAAATCTTGGGATATGTCATGCAGGATCTTTGCATTTAACTGTGGGAAGTGGTTTAGATTTGGGTAACACCTGGAAAAAACTGGTACACTTTCATCGTGCAGCTAGAGAAATAAATCTGGTACTGATCCTCCAGAAAGAAGGATTAATTTTTAGTCAAGATCGCATTTTGGAATCCCTGGTCCAGGTTTCAGTCATCAGCTCAGGTACCGTCCAGAATCAGCGTGCGTAGGGTAAGATATAATGAAAAACCAACTTTAGCTGGTGGGATCGAGGATTATTTTTATTAAGCTCAGTATAGGAAAGTAACTTGGCTAAATCCACTGCAGAAGTTGACTCGCACACCATCTGAGGGTGTTTGTCTTAACATATGCCTCTTCATTTATCTAATGTTGATGTCAACGTTTTTGTTGGGTTTCGATACAGTGTTTCCCAGTTTTCTGTTTGTTTCTTTCCTGTAGTGGATGTGTACCCAAAACATTTTGACGTTGTTCTTAAATTATCTCTGGCCCTGCCAGAAATTTAGTCAAGTCTTTTGGTATCATAAGACATGTCGCTAGGTTTCTCTACTTAGAATTTGACTTCGGGGTGATGCGTTATGGCACTTCATTTTATCTTTTTTCTTGCCTGAGGATTTGTGAACAGGGCAATCTCACTTTCTTCGGGGCAAGCGATGTTGAGTCAAAGCCACGTTCCTAAGTGGTACTTAAGACAAATTTCTGTCTCCCTGAGAATGTTGTTAATAAACTTTTAGGGTTTTTTGTGTTTAGCCTTAACTTTTGCCACAGTTTGATTAAAAATATGCTTCCTCCAAATCTTGTAAGTCTGCTTTAAATTATTTCTCCTACCAATAAGAGGATGAAAGTGTAACATTTTCAAGTTACTGAAGTGTAACCAGTGTATCAATTCATAGCAGACTTCACCTGACATATGTGGGGGGTTCTCTTAGCAGGGCAAAAAGTGCTTTGATTTAATAATGAAAAGGAAAAGCAAATGATGCATTTGATTTAGGGATAAAAAACTAATGTGTAGTTGAGAGGCGGGTGCAATTATTTTTTTTTCCTTGTATTTTGCAGCCTGCTGGATGCTGAGCTGCTCAGTAAGTATTGATTAGCGCGTAGCCTCGGGATGCACACGCCAGCAGCGATTCACTGAGGGTCATTTCTTTCCCTGTCCCCACAATGAGGGATGTACCACTGCTGCCCTTTTTTTTTTTTTTTTTAAAGTACAACAATTCGAGTACTCTGGGTGTTGGCTTAAATTGCTTTGCGTGAATTAATGTGAGGGCTGAAGTCTAACAGAAAGCAGAGATGTGACTGAGGGGTGCAGGGCATGGAGAGAGTGGAATTGAATTAAACAGTGTGGGAAGGTTTGCCTTTAGGGAACAGGTTGGGGAGGCAGGTTTTTGAGCCTGTGCATTTTTGTGCAGGATCCTTTCTTTTGCATTGTCAGGCCTATCTATGGGTGAATGTAACAAGGCAGAAGAGGTTTCAAATCACTGATCTTGTTTTTTAGTCTCTTCAGTGCACAATTTCTGTGTGGCTTCTTCTGTGATCTTTATTTAGTTTTTCATTGTTTATTTACACTGCCACTGTTACTTCATGAATTCTTTAAATCATTTCCTATCTAGAGGGGAATTTGGACAGAATTATTCTTGCAGCTTTAAGTCTTGCTGACAGGAGGAGAGAAGAAGAGAGCTTTTGTCCCCTAGAGAAATGCAGGAACTGTGGCCATTTAGAATTGGACAGACATGGTCGGCTTTGAGGGAGATGCTGTGATGGGAATGCTGCCTTTTATGTTGTTTCCTATTTGTTGGGGCCCCTTGTGTAAAACCTCTGTCGGGAGACGAGGGTCCGTACACAGTTGCATGCTATTAGCAGATGGGATAATTGTCATTTTGAGAGATGGTAGAAGTGTGTGTGGAAATGTAAGGTAGCATGGACTTTTTCCTTCATTTTGCAAACTTGCATTCACATTTTCCATGGGACAGAAAAGGGTAGAGTTTTCTCGATGAATATAAGCCCAAAAAATGTGATGAAGAACAGACTGGACGTGTTTCCCTTTGCTCATTCCCCATGGAAAACCTTGATTGCCATTTCCTCAAATATGTTAATGTCTTGCATGCACCCTTTAAAATAATTTTCCACTTGATTTTCCTGCCTTTCATCAGAGGCAGGTACTGGAGGTAGGGAGGGGCCCATTAAATCTGGTTGTCTGTAAGTCTCTTTAAATTCATGTTAGGAGTAGGGCAGAGAGAGAGATATGGTCTGAGGTGAGGGATTATGGTTTTATGGGAGTGCAGCTGGATTTCTAAATGGTATCTTTAGTCACAGAAAGGCTTTTTGGTTCTCTTTGCCTTCACTCTGATACTTAATAATATTTTTTTCTCTTACTGTTACTAAAAGTTTCAATATAGCTGCAATAGGTTGTCTTAAGAAAAAGAGTAATTGTCTTAAAAGGAAATAGGAGATATGATTAATTGCATATACCTCATAATTTTAGGTATGATTCTTGCAGGGAAGAGTACTTAAGCACTTGAATGTCAGTATATACCTGTATGTTCAGTATGCATGTTGGAATTTGCCTTTTGCCAACTATTTTGATAGTAAATGTGGCTCATTTGAATTTTTACAGAAGTGGGTGTGAGCTTGGCTGAAGCATATTTACTTAATAGAATGAGCGCTCAAGAATATTTTTGAAAGGGACTTTATCCCATTCTGACATGAATTCGTGTTTTATTTTTCTTACTAGTAGGTAAATTGACCTTCATATTCCATATTTTGATAAAGTGATGATAGAGGAAGAAAATACAGGACAGATCAAGTTGGTATTTTGGAACTGGAGAAGGGGAGACAGTGGCTCTTCGAAGAAGGAGTTGTGATCTATAGCCTCTTTAAAAAAACATAAAAGCTAATACTGATTTGTTTCTTTTTTTCTTCTTTTTTTTTTTTCAATCCCTAGGAAATACTCTTGTGCTGAGGAAGAAAACGGCTCCCTGCTCCTCCTTTTTCTTTTTTTCTTTTTTTTTGTCCCCCCCCCCCCTTTCTTCTTGCCTGAATTAGAAGCTCCAGGAATGTGCTAATTGGCGGCGGCCTCTTCAGAAAGGTAAGAGGTAATTGTTATCTGCTTTTTGAGGTGTCTTGCCTGCTCAGCTCCTCCTGGAAAGGAGGGTGATATTAGTAGAAGCTTGTCTACATAGAGTTTAGACAAGTCTTCTGGTTAATGTGGATTGCCCTTCTAACAGCGTGATGCAAACAGAAGCTTCTTGTGCTTCTCACTCTACTCTATGTGCAGGATACAGTCCCTTGGAAAAAAAACTAGACAAAATACATTTTAAATGCTTGCAGAGAAAAAAAAAAACCCACATGTAACTGTTGTGTTGCAGACTAATTACATCTTTCTCTGAATATCAGCTTAGATGAAAAGGCAATGAGTTAGATCAGGAGAAGCCAAGTTGAAGAACTGTGTCTCAAAAAGTGTTTCTTTTATTATTATCTTATCTATAAATGTAATCAGATAAATATAGATTATTTTTTTTTTGGTTGTTCAGTTGGTTTTTTTTGTTGTGTTGTTTTGTTGTTTTTTAAACCCTATTCTCTTCACTGGGGTCCTTCCTGGTTTCGTGGCTGGTTGTGCTACTGACAGATAAGATAGGAACCAGCTGGAACGCCAGCTCTAGCTCTGAATGGTGTGTTTTGCAAAGAGTTGGAAACAGATGGCAATTCTTCACCTCTCCAGACTTCTTTAGTTTTGGGCAGAAGTGCAAAATGTGGTGGGTGAGAGTTCAAATGCAGTGCCTTTTTTTGTATTACTTCTAAGCAACTAAAATTTGTAGTTATCTGGTGATGTGATCCACATGTAATCCATGTCTGTCTTTCCACTTTGAGACATTCAGTTTACGAGTCAGGATATATAAAGTACAAAAAATTAGTGCTGTGATTCATAGAGCATCCTGAGCTGCATGAGTAGATTCAAGTCAGTTGCTAGACAAATTCCGTATATATTTGAGTACCGACACTCAATGTTTAGATTTGTATTTACTTAGGAACTGGCTGCAGTGCTTTGAGATGTCATTTCCCATTCCATCTTTGTGATAGATGTTAATACTCCTTGTAATGGAGGCGGTATCTTCTGTCTAGACCTCAGTCATTCCAGCTCACAGTTGATGCCTTAACTTAAACCGGCTCTGAGAAGGGGTTTATGCTAACTTGCCAGGCTCTGTACTGGGGAGGCCAGTGCCTGATGTAAATTTTTCTGCCCGATTTGCTCTCTGGGGCTAACCTTTGTGGAGGGCTTGGGAAGACAATGTGATGCAATAATGTCTTAAATTGCCCCCCTGAGATTGGTCAGAGTTTGTTTGTCAGGCCCCTCAGACTGACTAAGTACACTAACTTATCATGGACAAGCTCTAGACAGGTAATGTGCCTTGGGATGTTCTCTTTCTCATTCTCCGTCTCGTTTTTGGCGGTGCGGCAGCGAGCTAGCTCTTTATTGAACGCCTGCTACCAGCTGCCTGGCCACCTTCTGCAATAAAGCTAATGACCTAATGGGCAAATGTTTCTTGGAGACCTTCAGCTGAAGCAGAGACAAGGAGAAATGTCGTACCGACCAGCTAAAGGGTTCTCAAGGAGCTTGCAATTTCCCCAGGGCTCCTTCTGTGTAATTACCTGTCTATCGCTTTGTCTCCTATCTTTTAATGCAGGAGGAGTGTCAGACTCCAGGCCGCTAATCTTTGTTACTATGGAAAGGCTGGTTACACTCCTCTTCCTGCGCTTCAAAAATGGCAATCGCTGGTCCCCAGCTGGTTCCCTGAATCTGACTTAAAAATGGATGATAGCTTTTCTCCTTGGTGCCAGACTAACTAATGCGGCCGCCTGCGCGGTCGCAGGCAGGCATTGCCCCCGCCACTGACGCTGAGAGGAGGAGCCCGCAGAAGCTGCCTTGTGGCCTCTGAACCTGTTTCCTCCCAGAGGAGCGAAGGCTCTGTAAAATTCCTTTGAAACGGCAGAGTTTTGGGGCACACTGAGATGTGGGAGGCTTGGCTGAGCTGCAGGTGTGGAGGGAAAGCTGCTATTAAGATTCGTGGCTCCAGCCGAGTTTTTGTGCGGTTTCTGAATGCCTTCAAACGCCCTGGGTTGGGGGCCGAGGGAAGCACAAGCCGTTTTGCAGCATCGTGGGCTTCGGTTGTTGCTATCGCCTCCCTCCCAGCCTGTCTCTTGCGTCGTGACCTGCGACGGAGTCGAGTGCCTCTGCTCAATTCATAGGGTCTACCGAGAGGCTGTGCACAGCCCACCACCGTTTCTCCCCGGCTGGCCGCATCTGGTTGTCCCTTCTGGCAGGGTACTGGAGATTTGGAGGGGATTCCCTGCCCGTTGCTCCACCTGATTGTGCTGCCTAAGCTGCAGCGTCAGATGGGATGGTTCCTCCGAAGCCTGGGTTTGGGAACGGCTCCAGCACAAACACCTTGTCCCTGTGTGCTCCTCTCCGTCCTTGCGAGGAGAGGGTAAAATGTCCCCGTGTTGGACAAGGTCCCCCTCCAGCTGCTGCCTGCCCAGGGAACGTGCGTTGCTGAACTCCTTTATGGTACCTTGGTAAAACATGCTTTAACTGTCTGCAAATGCATGGTATTTAAGCAGCAGAGTCTGTATTATCAAACGCAGTCATGCAGACTCTGTTCCTCGGGGTGAAAAGCTCTGGGAGGAGAGCCTGGATGTGATAGTGAAATCTGAGAACCAAGGCAAAAGGAAATTCTTCCCCATGTGTTGGGCTAGAGCAGGTTCAGGAAAGGTGGAGGACCGGGAGGTGTATACACCTTCCCAGACTGGAGATGTTGAAGCAGGATAGAAAGGAGGGGAGAGGCCGGGCAGGGACAAGGAGATCAGGCTGGGTAGTGGTCCACTGTTTGCTGCATTTTGTTAGCTGCCTTTAATTCTATGCTTTTCTTTCCCATTTTCTCTAACTAAATTTGGGCAAAGATAATTTTCTTTTTTTTTTATTCATTGAAAAAGCAACTATGCTTTTGTTCAGATTGTTTCAGAAGTTGTGCTTTCTTACCAGTGCAACTAGAGTGATCATTTTGCACTGATTTTTTGAAAGAACTTTTATTTCCCTCATTATTTCTCCCTGTTTTCCTCACTCTCATTTGTCTCAACCTGAACCATCTCCAAAGGAAAGGTGAAACTGCTGCTGGCTAACATTTCAGGTGGGTGACACTGTGTATGTTAAGCAGCATGCCTGTAATAACTTACTTGTCAGTGGGAAGCTTACCCTGTTTGTTTGTATTTCTCTTTTCATATACAAGTCAAGTTCATAGCTCTTGAACCTTTGTAGAGTGTTTCAACAAGGTGTTTGTTTAAAGTCTTGGATTATTATTCCCCCCCCCAATCCTTTGAGATAAGATTGGGGTGAGGATTTTTCATTCAGTGACTGTATTCGGTAAGATGAAGTGTCTGTCAAAGCCATATTGCACCTTATGGGAGGATGACAGGTTCTTCCAGAGTCCTCAGTTTGCAAAGCCTTACCTGTCTCCTGGTTTAAATCAGCACTTTACCACTGCTTAAGGCCTTTAAGTACTTAATTAACTTTATGTTAACAATGAGCCTGTACTCTCTTGTTTTTTTAACGAAACCTTTGATATTTTTCTGATTTTCATTTCATGAAGGTTACAGGTTTTAATTTTTTTTATTCTAATATGTAAAAGATTTAAATCTCAAAAAAATTATTGGAGAAGAAAAACCAATTTCCATCCAGGATTGTATTTTTCAGGTCATTTGTAAGTATAGAATCTGTTACTAAGTAGTGGTGTTGAAAAGAAAAAAAAAAAATTGAAAAAAAAATCAAAAAGCTGGATACTTATTTTGTACGTCCAAAAAGATTGTTTTAAACATCTTTGGTTTTAAACACACAGAAAGTGGAGAGTTCAGAGCTGAAATTAAATTGTTCTTAAATCGCTTCTTTCATGTACAAGGTCTAAGAAATATTAAGAAGCAGCATAAAAATCTGGCATATCTAGGCACAAGAAGCTAGGTTAAAATGGTGGTAAGAGCCGTGTTTTTGAATCTTGTTATTCTTTCATTTTTCTGGGTGAGCCCTTTTCTGAGGGCAGACTTCATAGGTCCCACCAAGCCAGTACGTGAAGAGGGTTTCAGGAGGGTGGTGAAAAGACTGCACAGGGCTGCCTCGGGGCATCTGCATCTCTGTAGAGGGCTTGAAGGTATTGTCTTCTCCTCCCGTAGTGTAGCTATGGCAATGACCATTTGTTGTCGCTGGTTAAAACCCTTCAGTTCTTCATTGTTAGCAGCGCTAGCTCTGGGTCGCTTGGCTTTCCTCCAGCTCCAGCAGTTAGGGGTCTGCCTGCCTCAGTTGTCCTTAATGCAGTGGAGTTTTCGGTACCCCTCGCAGTCGTCGTGTTTGAGGTGTACAGACCTACTTCTAAATGTAAAACTGAGTTTACTTATTTCAGAGGCACATGGATTGGTGTGTTCTGCGCTGGGGCCTCCTCTCCTTCCCCACTCCACTGCCCTGAAGAACTGCCATTGGGTCATTGCTTGCCTCTTTGCATCCACTTCGAGGGGTCAAAGGGATGGTTCTGGAGGCTACATGTCTGCCCACCATCACCCCTGGCATGCAAGTAATTGCCCTGAGCGTTGAGGTGGCTTCTTACGCTCTGAGGAGCTTTGCAGGCCTTTGAGGAGGAGCTCTGGCTTGAATGACTTGCAGTGGCCGCTGCAGAGCGGTGGAGGTGCAAATGAACAGTCTGCAGGAAGGAGCCTGTGTTGGTGATCCATAGTTAGTGGCTGAAAGGGACTAAGTGTAATACATAGGTATTATTGTAGGTGGCAGGGTTTGGTATTTTGCTCTTGCTGATATTACTTGTTAGTCCCTCAAAGAAATCTGGAAGGCCCAAATCGGATTTGAATGTTGTTGTTGAAGTTAGCAATGGAAAAAGACTTGGTTTGTTGCCTGGTTTCCTTACAAATGATGCCTGTTCCTTTCTGCTAGGGAAGGACCCCTCTGGATGCAAACTGTTCCATCCTTCAGCTGTGCAAAGGTGCCTGTGAATTCCTTATATGTTTAAAAAATTTTCCTGTTCAAAAAATAACAAAGAACAAACCGACAGAATTGTTCTTCCCTGAAACAAGTATTTTGAAGTATTGAACTGAAATAACGAAGTGATGTTTCAAAACCATGTTTCCCAGTTTTGTTTATCTCTTTTCTACTGAGTTTGGTATACGCATGGTTAAGGTCTAGAAGATACGGTAGTGCCTGGGGCATTGGGAGGAGTTGGTGCTGCTTACAGCTCAGGAGGTGGTGTCAAAATCCTTCATCCTGCTGTATCCCTTTTGGGCTTACCTCATGGGAAGACTCCTGTGCAATTAACACAAGCTGGAAAGACTCCTGTGCAATTAACACAAGCGTTACAGTAGAGAACTGTCCTAATGTCTTGTCAGCTGCAGGACAAGAATGTATTTGATCCTGCAGGAAGCCTTGTGTTATGAAGAAATTTTGTCCAGAAAATTCTGTGGAGATCTAAGCTGGCTGGGTAGATTTATACTGGGAAATGCTTTGTACCATGTGGTGTGGAAGCATTTTTGATCCGGTGCGACTGGCCTTAAAAGCCAGCTGAAGTGCATCAGTGACTCATGGTCGCTTACTGCCGTGCTGTGTGATGTAAACCAGATCTTCCTTCGGTGCCTTCCCTCCTACAGCCCTGTCTGGCTGGATGGTGAATTTCAGGCTTGTGATTATTATCAATGGTTTCCAGTTGCTTTGGTAATACTGTACCTCTCGTTTACCCTGATTGAACAGGAATTTATACCTATATGTTAAGGTGACCCAGGAACTTTTATTTCCACTCCCCTTCAACAACTTCTCACCCACCCTTCCTTCAAATTATGAATTTATTACAATTTTAGGCCTGATATCTTTGTCTTCTCTGTGGGCATTGTTGCAAAAGAATGGATGCTTAACTTGATAAGGAAGATTAAGGGAGAAGAAGGGAAGGTGGGTGTGGCTTTGTTTTTTGGGTTGGTTTTGTTAGGTTTTTTTCACTTCCCAAGCACTTTTGGGTATTTGTGATATTCATAAAATCAATTGAATAGAGGTAAAAATTGGGTATATGAAGGGAAGCACTGTTTGCCAGCAAAATGAACAGCTATGATATATTTCAGTCTTCAGATGCTTGGCTAAAGAATGGTAACATAAGTTTTTTGCTGCTAGAAATTGAGATTTTGGCGGTAATATGAAACTGTGAAATCCGTAGGCATAGAGTGTAGCAGAAGCTGTCTTTATTCATATACAGCACATGGTATTTGGCTTGGGAGAAAGCTCTTTGCTCTCTAAGAAAGTTGGGTTTTGATGTAACTGAGTGCTGTTTGTGCTTCATATTTAAAAATTATTTTATGCTGTAAAGACAAATGAGTTCTATGTATTAATGATACTATTGGGTTTTCCCCTGTTCCCAGCAACCCAACGTATTTCCCCGGCTTTTTATTCTTTCCATGCTGTTTCTTTCCAAGCTTGTGATCATAATTACAGTGAGAACTAGATGATATCCATCTGTATATTCCAGCAGGGAAATGGAGCCTTGGGTGAGTTTTGGACTGTGGGACCTTTCCTTCCTTGCTTCTCTCTACAAAAGCGTTTGTAGTTTGCGCTCAGGGTGCTGGGGGTGTCAATCCAAACGGCATAATAGGACACAGTTGGTATAGGGGGAATGGAGAATAAAAGGAAAAAGATGCAAGTAAGTCGTGGTTCACCAGTGTCGCATTAACAGAATCCTCAAATCAAGTGCTCATTCATTTTAACCAGAGGTTAATTAATCAGAGTAAGTAGATAAAATGATAAGCTGCTTTTAATGAAGTGAAGCAGCTTTATTAGCAGTAAGCAAAATGCAAAATATTTGGTGTCTGGCAGATGTGGTTTTCCCAGGGTCCGTGGGTTGCCACCAGCTTTGGTGTGCTGGCCTTTCCCTTGCTGCGCTCTCTCTGCGTGGCAGCGTGTGGCCAATTCAGAACGTGGGGGACCGAGTCAAATCGGAAGCAGGTATAACACTTTAAAAGCAGGAGAAGAAACCTCCCTTACAGCTCTTTCCCTATGCCAGAGACTAACATTTGCCAAATTTCATACTTCAGATGCTATTATTGTTTCTTTGGAGGTGGCAGGCTTTGCGCGTACACAGCAAGGAAGCAAACAAAAGCCCTGTGTGGTGTTTGCAAGGCTGGGACGTGGTACTGCCTGGTACCTGCTCACCCGGCCTGAAACCAATCTGTAGTTATCTACCAATTTGCAACTTCGGAACAGGAATGCACCAGGGGGGTGCTACCCCTGCGTGTGTGTTTAGGTGGGGGGCCAAAGCCAGCTGTTAAACTGAAGCAGATTCGCCAACTCAGATGATGTTCTGCCCTCAGCAGGGTGTCTCTGCCCTTGTGCTGTTCCCCAGTCTCTCTTGTGGAAAGCTGTAGAAGCCATCAGGTGTGCTATGATCTGCATGGCAATGCAGGGCTCTTAATAGGAAATACCTAAAAAATAATAGATTAAGGGGAAGACAAAAAGAACACCCGTGTATTAAGAGGAAAGCTTTGTGGAACGATGAAATAACTTACTCTGGGCTAAATTAAATTAGCGTAAACGTCCACATTTAGGCTTGAAATGAACTTCGCTTATGACGATGTGTAAAGATCCTTTTTGAAGTAAACTCAAATTAGCAATTTGTTCATAAAAGCAGACTCCTTACCAACTGAGTGATGCGATAAGGTTACTGCAGTTCTGCGAACCGGAGGGGTTGAGCTGGTAGATAAGGTGGTGTGAGAATAGGCAAGTAAAGTAATGCTGGCAAGTAAATTGTCTGCCCCCCAGCTTTCCTTAGAAGACTGCGCTTCCCAACGCCATTCAAGTGTAAATCCCTTTGCAACAAAGGGGAGGCTGGCAGCTCGCCGGTTCAAGAGTATAAGTGATCTCGCATGCTTCAGTTGAAAGGTTGAATCCCTGAAACGGAGAACCGCTGCTATAGAGGGGAACTCTCAAAAGGCTGGTGAGAATGGCAGGGGGAAAAGCTGTTGAGATCCTTGAAAGCACACAGGCAATTTTTGTCTTTACCATAAAATGACCTAGGGACGAGCTCGACAAAGGGAAAGCTGCTGTTCAGGTGAAGTTGCAATCACCAGCTCTAGGAGTTGGCTTTCACTCGCTGTCCCCTGCAGGAGCACAGCGTGCGGCCCCGCTTGCCAGCGCTGTATGCGGTGCCAATATTTTGTCTACATTATGCATCGAGTCCCTCTTAGTTTTCCTGTTTGGATTTTTCTTTCTAACAACTCTGTGTTGCGAGTCTCAAAGCTTCAGCGGTGTGACTTCTGGGTATGCAAAATGAGGTAGGAAATCTTGGACCTCGTCTGTTCACTGAAAGGATGAGGTTAATCTAGCACCTTGTAAAAACTTTGTAAATATTTGACTGGCTACTCGGCAACACAGCTGAGCTGGTTGGGTTAATGCTTAATGTGAGCGCGGTCCCGCAGTGCATGACTTAGGTGATGGGCTGAGGGTCACGGAGTGAGCAGTAGTTTGCCGTGAAGACATCTGTGCTCCCTGTTCCTCATCCTCCAGGCTGGCCACCCCCCAAGATCTGCAGGCAGGAGGAGGTGTGAGATGCCCGGGTGCACTCCAGGCAGAGCCAGCCCGCTGTGTTCAGGTGGCAGCGAAACTCCTTGGGGCTGTCCTGCCCGACTTTTTCTCCCTGATGCTTTTGCTGGTCTAGCCACAGCGTGGTAAACCCTGACTTTTCACGAGGGTGAGCATCTGAGGCTCTAACCTGCAGCTCTCTACAACCACATCTGGATTTGGAAGAAGTTTTTTATGCATATGTAAAAATGGCACCAGTAGACAGCTGTTAGTAACTGGTCATGGGGAGGAGCATAGAGATCAGCAACAAATCTGGACCTGAGCATGTTCGAAATATAAGAAATTGTAGGTTCTGATACCTGTCGTACCTTGATGATTTAGAAACACTCCCTTCTTTTAGCGCTGCAGTGTTCTGAATGAAATGTTGGAAATTTAGCACAAAGATGTGCTAAAATGGGGAAATGAGGAAAATGTTTGCAACTTTAGAATGGAAATCTCCGTCTTAGTTTTATGTGAACTAAATAGTGCAAGACAGCTTTTGCTTTTCTGTTGTAAAGATTGCTCATTCATAACATTGTACCACCTCAGTCCTTCCAAATCGCAAGTGCCGTAAATGTCAGTGCAAATGGGAGAAGATCCTTTCAGAGAACCTCAGTACCATAAGAGCTGAACTGTCATTTAAAAAGTACTTTTTTTTTTTTTGTTAAAATTAGCTATTGATTGTTTAGGTGTAATGGCTGTACCATGTAATACTTGTGCCTGGTCTATTTTTCTGATTCAGAGACAAGCATAGCATAATCTAGTAATTGCATAAAGAAGTCTCACTGTCCCACCTATTTCTCCATGAGACAGAAATGAGCAAAACATTGATTATTGAAAAATTAACTTGTTGCATGGCATTAAAAAACTGTAGCCCTTTCTATGGTTGTGGTTTGTTTTAACTATTGTTTAAAAAAAATCCATTTGTTCACTTCTGGCACTAGTTTAGTAGGGACTATACTTGGAGTATTTACCCAATCTGGACAGCTATGAAGGCTTTAAAAATACCCACAGCCAATTTCCAGAGGAACCACTTGCCAGTACTGGCATTGGTTTATTCAGAAAGGAAGGAAAAAAATCTCATAGATGAAAGAACAAAGCATCTAGCTGTCTCCAGAGCAAATACAGCAGATGATTAATGTATCTGAATGGTGTAATTGAGAGTGATGGTGTCTAGTCATGTGACATTATGCTGTTTTTTGGTGGCTGCTGGAATTTTTTTGGCTCTCACGGTTCCCTGAGTGTCTCACTCTAGGCCTGGCATAGAATGCTGTATGCATCTGTGGTTAGGACTCAGTGTTAAGTTGTTTGATGCAGTCTTACGTAAGTGGCTGAATTCTTGCTTGAAAAGAAACTAAAATAGTTGTGTATGGTGCTTGCAAAATCCAGTTCCCCCCCCCCTTAGTATATAGAATCTGAAAAAGGATATTTCCTTTCAGACATTATTGATTCCCCTACACCTAGAGGACCTTAACTAACTGTAGCTACTTTAGACCTTATATCAATAACTTGGTACCAAGTATCTTGTAATTTGAATTAGTGTGACATATGCCTAATAACAGATTTCCACAAAGTAAGTTTTTGCATATGGTTAGTATTTCAGATATGCATTCAAAATGAAGCAAGTGCTACTGAAATACTAGTGATGTGCAGCTGAATTTGGTAGTTTATCTTGATTTTGAAACCATTCCTCACACACAAGGTATATGTTTTTGGTTTTTTGGGCTTGTGTTTTTTTTTTTTTAACATGGTGAGAAGTTACTTAAGTTACTTTTTATATACTCATTTATAGTGAGTTTGGTAGTTTGCATCTTTTTTCAATAGACAAAAAAGGTGTGTTTGTGGCAGATAAAACAATACTTTTTGAATCAATCTTCAGGAATCAGAAAATATTTTATCTCTTTTGACAACAATATCTTGGGAGAAAATGAGTGTTCAAGAAGGCACTTGTGTCTGCTCCACCTCACATCCTAAGGGTAAGGAAGCTTGCCTTCAGACTAGGGACTCCCTAGGGAAGGATTCAGTACATTTGACTCCCATGCTCCTAATCCAAACAAGCCATAATGGAAGACACTGGAGATAATAAGGCTTGAGAAAATGACATTTTGTCCTGAATGCTACGTGACCTGTGATCAGAGCACCTCAAACATAATTCTACACCTTCTTTTAAGATCTGCTTGTGGGCAGACACCCTTGTGGGCACTGCCCCCCAGGTGTTAATTTAGGTCCTTTTTATAGTAGGACACGCTGCTGGAAGAGTATAATTCTTTACAACCTGTTATCAGGTGGGGAATTGAGATCTAGGCAGTGGCTACTCTGAAGGATGGTGGCTTATCATGAGCTCAGCCTAGATTCAAGCAAAGTCTAACGTTTGCTTCTTGAAAGTGTTTTGCAGATGCCACTGCAAAATGAAAGAGTCTATGGGACCACTACAGATGTCAGCTGTATATTTCTAGCTGAACACGTGGATGCATGGAAAAGCCATGCTATTTCTCTGCAGTCCCCTGGCAAGGGAATGACATGGCTGTGGACAGAATGGAGATTTCCTGATGTCCGTTCCCCTCTTATAATTACCAAACAGCGCTTTCTTCTTCTGCATTGTAAACATGAATCAAGCCAAATGGCATGCACAATTAGCTTTTTTTTTTTTTCCCAGCAAAGCTGAGGGGGGGAAGAGGGAAGGAGGGAGGGGAGCAATGAAGGGGGAGGGGGAAAGTCATACAGGGACAACTGTACCTGCTGGGGGCACAATTTAATAACACGCCAAGTGGAAGGAGCTGCCTGTGCTGCGGCTGCATTGTTATCTGCAGAGTCCCCGGTCCGGGAGAGCGCTGCAAAAGGTTTAATGCAAATCCGAGACCTCTGTCATTGTGTGAGGCAGATTAGGGCTCATTTGCATTCTTTCTCCTATAATAATTACCTAGCAAGGAGTGCCTGTTACCATTAGCTTCATTCTGTTTGCCTGTGATAACGCCATCAGCAATCTCTTCTCCACGGATTATGGACACTGTGAGGAAGGGCAGTGGGCCAAAAAAAATTTAAAAAAATAAAAAAATCTGTTGGATAGAGTAGTAGAAAAATGTGAATGCTAAAAAATTAAAATGCAGATAATTGTAGGAATAACCATTAAATACAGCTGGAGAAATACTGCGAGCTGATGAGTAAAAGTCAGTATTAATCCATAGTATTGATGAGGTGTATGGTTTCAAATACCAGTTTAGAAAAGCCAGCACAGGATTTTAACTGAGCTTTATCTCTGGTGCTGCAGTAGTTTTGTTCTGTTTTAGGAACTGGCTCAAATGGTTCTAAAATTAGCACAACTAGAGATCAATGTTATCAAGATATTAATGTTACCAGTCTAAAAATGAGGTGATGCATCAGAAATTCAGGTAAAATTCAGCAGACTTGGTGCGACTTTGGGTCTTGGAACTCACGCAAAACAGTTTGCCTGACTTAAAAATAAAGGCAAATATTTGGTTTTTTTCTGTGGGTTTTTGTTTGTTTGTTAAGATGGGAGAAGTTAAATAGGAGTAGAGGAATGCAACTAAAAGTGGAAGACTGAGGGTGCTAAAATCAGCTATTCCCTCTATACACGTAGAGAAAGAACACAAAACCCTTGTGAACAGCAGTTTCTGTTGTTGCCATTTGCCTTCTTTCCCTTGTTTTTTGCCCTCTGCGTCCCACTGAAGAAGGTGCTGGGGTCCTTCCAGGAGTGGCAGAGAGTCCCAAGGGCCCTTGTCCAGCTCCGGTTCCAGCCTTCCCCTGGCAGCCAGGCTCCAGCCTTGGGCCCTCAGTGGATTGTGGCTGCTGGAGGTAGACCTGGTGACCCGTTTCAGGCTCACCTTGTGTGTGACACCACAGAAGGTCCTCCTTGGATTCTGCTCGTGCAGGATCGAGGAGGGACTCGATTTGGAAGAAGAAAACGTGCCTGATACTCCGCATACACGTCGGCATCAGGGAGGGAGCAGCACGTGCCTGGGAAGCCTCTGTTTTAGTGCAAATTACCCCTTGTGGTATTTTTACAGTGAGGTAATTCCACCTTTCACGTTGGTGGGGTGGGGAAGCAGGGAGACAAATCAAAGCAACCTGGCTTTAATCTGTGAGCAGCCATCTAAAATGTATTTAAATATCATAGAAACATAGAATCATCTGGGCTGGAAGGAACCTTCAAAGGCCATCTAGTCCAACCCCCCTGCAGTCACAGGGACACCCCCAACTAGACCAGGTTGCCCAGGGCCTT
>JAOTQQ010000002.1:13463054-13474746 GCA_026546715.1 Gallinago undulata | reverse complement strand
GGTTTTCTCACACTGTTGTCCAGTGATACCCAAACCAGCATTGAGTGGCAGAATCTGGGCACCCAAAGCAAAGCAGCGCAGTTGTAGGCACAGGGCTCAGCCCAAGGTAATCAGCTTTTCCTGAGTCCGTTTTCTGGGTGGAGCACCACGCAGATATACCCAAAGACTGCAAACATTGATCTTTTCATGTGGCTTTGTGAACTCGGGTTTGTTTCTTAATGTGTGTACAGCTCTGTCAGGCAAACGCGCAGTGTTGCTGCAGAGAGCGTGCACGTGGGCATGCGTGTTCTTGGCGCAGCCTCCTTGGGGAGGACCGATGTGCAGGACCTGGGACTCGTGGGATGTTTGTATGTGCTGGAGGGATACAGCTGACCCCTCACCTTCTCTGGACTGGCTGCGACAGTGGATTATTTTGTAAAATTTTTCTTATTAGGTCCGCTCAGACCCAACTAAGGGTTTTTGTCTTGAGTCCTCGTGACTGGAGTGTGGCTTTGGTCAAAGATCACGACCTTAAACTGTGAAATTTGGGTGGGTTACAACTCCAGCTGAATAAAGTCTGCCGTCTTCCCTTGTTCCGGCAGTGCAGAGTTAGCTGGGTGTTTGAGTAGAAAGAAGTTCACCATTATAAAAGCAGGCAATCTGGGGAGAATGAGGAAGCTGAGCGGGAGCCTGCGAGCACAGCTTGTGTACATATTTGTTGAAAGCTAATTGGCAACGCAGTTGCCTTTCAAAGTTGTTCTTTCACCTATCAGTAGAGCACAACTCTGGTACTTAATGTACTGTAGATTACGTAAACGCTGCCCTGAAATATTTGTACAGGCAATTAACTCTTGTTTTTACACTACTTTGATTTACAAATGGAATCTTGCTGTAGAGCTTGGAATATTTGTGTTATGAGATATATTCCATAATTAGATTAAATAATACTTTCGTCAAACTGGCTAGCATTAAGATCAGAAAAACAGGGGATTGGTTATCCTGTGAGGAGCTGACAGTCTTTTAAAATTCACTATGCAAGAAATAACAGGCACTGTGTTTGTACCACATCGTTGAAGAGAAACAGTATTTGCAAGAGTTTTATCTGGAACGAACATATCTGCTCTTGGTTATTATATTTGAAGACTGTAAATGGAGTGGTTTGCATTTTGTGTGGCAAAATACAGTTACTGATGAAGTCACTGAAGGCACGTGTACAGTGTGGCGTGGCTGTTGCTAGAACACCTTCTTTTAATGTAGTGTTGATGACTCTAAGGATGCTTACATAGATGCGTGTTTATTTTTCTCCCTCTTGCTCTTTTCAAATGTACCTTACAAACCTTTTGTCCCTGATGAAATTAAGTCGCAGCTCTACAGTTTGAGCTGAATAATAAATCTATTAAAATGTAACCAATCGGTAACAACAGTCTTAAAGCTAGTCCTCCATCCTTTAGAGTTTATTCACAAGCACTTGACCTAGTATGACCATGAATTTGAATAAAGTGTTAAAAGATTTTATTGCAATTTGTAGCGTGACTTGCTGCCGTGATAATAAAACATTTATAACATCAGTGGCTGTAGCACTCTGGTGCTTATCAAACTGCTTTGTGCCTGTGCTTAACCAAAGTGTAGATAATATGTACCCCAATGGCGTGGCAAGGAACTGGTTAAATGAGTTCAACGGTATTTTACATATAATCAAACAGGCTAAAAGAGGTAGAAAATAAAACTAGTTGAATCAAAATCCTGCATACCTTTCATATATCAAGACATTGGAACTAGATTAGATTGTAGCTAATTAGAAAATAGTTCCTTCAGAAAGAGGAGTGTGTCATATATCGTAGAGTAGTGCAAAAGTGTTAGTGCTCATATTGAAATACACACTGGATGTGTATTGATGACAGGTTTTGTGGATGAGGACAGCTAGTCTTGATTGGTGTTTTCATTATGAGGGCAGGAGCCCGCTTGCAGGGTTTGGGTTTGTTCTCTAAATGGTCCAAATCAATCGCTTATGCAGTCAGATATCAGTCTGTTTCCTCTTGCATTTCTTTTCCCTTCTTCTAATAACCCCTCCCAGATGGAGAATTCTTTATTTATAAATTCAGGAAATTTCAAGCAACTTACCTGAGACTGGTATTTTCTCAGTCTTTTGTAGATTGTTGTAATAGGTTTTCTTTCCCCAGTTCCCTAGCAAAATGTCCTTGACACAGGGAATCACTGTTTGGCCCGTTTCTGTATCCCTTCATTTAGTTAAGAGTTCCTGCAGCTTTATCCAGGTCTTACATACATGGAGACCAGCTATTTGGAGGGAAGGGGTGGGTATGTGAAATGGTTTTTGAAATGCCTGATATTGTATATGACCATTCTTCCTATGTGATAGAAGATGCTAATGGTAAATATGGGTGAAACCAGGGAGACTGTTGCAATTTTTGATGATTTTCAGTAGTGTCTACAAGTTTCTTTTGGATTCCTTCAAAGTTCCCTGTGGCTATAGGAAATTAAAGGTGTTTCATTACCTTACTGCCTGATGAAAAGGGACAGGAGCAGTTGTAATGCCTCCGTCCAGACGCTGTCCTCTTTTGGTTTGTTCATTAAAGTAATGCTAGAAAAAATTAGAAATAAATCACTTAAGAAATAATTTTGGTTTGATGTTTCTCTGCTTTGGACATTTAAAACTAATATTTCATGTAAAAATGAATAGGCAGAGGGATTCCTGTTTAATTGGCGGGACAAGATTTGTAGGTAGAAGGTTTGGGTCAGTTGATATAGTAATTGGTAATTGGGTCAGTTGATATAGTTGATATAGGAAGAATAAACTTTTGTGGACATGAACGTTTTTTCAGATTTATATCTAATGTTTTGATGGAGCAACTAAGTGTCGTTGATTTCAGGTTGACAGTCTAACCTACCTCAGTGAGATTTCTTAATCCAAGGTCAGGAATCATCGGTTCTTAATGAGTGTTGCAATGTGTAAAAAGGCCAGTGAGTTTGTAATCTGATTTTTGTGACTAAGAAGGAGGTGTAACTTTGAAAGGAGTTGAAGCCTATTGTAAAAGCCTGGTTTTGAATAAATGAATGTGATTGCATCATAGTGGGAAATACAACTTTTTTTTTTTTAAAAACGTGTTTTAATTTGATGTATGATTTAATCATGGCTGCTTCTGAAAATGTTGGCTGTTGTTGCAACTCCATTTCTCCCTTTTGACAGTATCCCTGTCCTCTCCTGGAGAGCTGGCACTGCCCACCCTAATTTCAGGCTTTTCTCGTAGTTTCTTTACTAGTCTGTGATAGGGGCTTGGTAAACTACCATTATTTGAACTTGTAAGACAAATAATATAAGTTGATGTGAAACAACTGGAACTTTGATTGTTTGCAGTGACTCTAAATCTGATTTGTAATTTATCCATTTGAGCTTTCCTTCAGTAGATTATACTTGCTTCTAGGTTATAACATCTTTTTGTTGTTTTTTATAATGACTGTAGGTAGGAATTTGTGCAATTTGGTGCAGTACTAGTTCATACACCAAGGCAAATAACAGCAGCAAATTTTTATCTTGCAAGCTTCTCACTGCCTGGCTTCCTCTGCCGCCCGTGTCGCTATTTCTCATTCTCTCATTTCCTTTACTTGTCACAAACCATTTGAGCAAGCAGTGAAGCCTGTATGGAGTGCTGGCTGGATGAAAAAATAAAGCAAGTACTTCTAGGTGGTGGTGTTTGACCTGCTCTTCTCCTAACAAAGTGGTTGTGATAGTCCTCAACAGTATCTGTGGCAAGACCTTCATGTTTTATGTCCATTTACTGTGCTATCACTGTGCTAAGGGACTTGGTTCTAATAATTAGCAGACTTTAGGTCAGAGACGATCTGTTAATTATTCTTCTAGCTCTTCACAGAGTATAACTTCCATTAAGCCATAGGAGTTGGCTGAATGAATGCTTTTGGAGCTGTGGGTTCATGGTGGTTAGGGTGTTTTTCTTACTGATAATTTTGTAATTCATATCTACAAGTGAATGGTTAAAAGCTTTACTTCTTAAATTTTTTTCCCCTTTGTTTTTCTTATGGAGACAAAATATCTAAAGCACATTAATCTACGTGCCTAACTTCAGGTATGGTGGATTTCAAAACCAGGTAAACTGTAGGGCTCTGTCCCCCCTCCCCTCTTCTCCACCCCCACATCCAGAGCGAGAAGTAACCTAGTATCTGAAGAATGCAAGTTATGCAGATGTTCAAAAGGCCAAATAAAACAAATAGATGGGCTGCAGCTGCTAGAGCAGCATAAAGCAAAGAACATTCATTGCTGTGATGAGAATGCTGTATTTCAGCGTGCCACTTGCTTTTGCCTGTTGGAGGAAAATAGCACAGTGAATTAGTTTAACCAGTTTTTATCTTACTGTGATGGCTTGCATAGTTGTTGAGACTTCAAAAAAAAAACAACCCCAGCTTTCCTCTTAATGAGGAAACAGGAGACTAAGAAGCAGTAAGTGTCCTTTCATAATAAGGAAAGGGGAGTTTTACCGCAATACAAATGGTGTGTTTTGTTCCTAATCTTTCAGTGAGAAATGACAGATTTTCAAGGAAGTATTGGGGTGGGGAAGAATGAATCCCACAACTAGGAGAAGTTAGTAGATTGAAGATGCCTTCAAATATCCTGAAATTAAAATGGGAGACTGACTACCCTGCAGTACATTAAAGATCAAATTTCCATCAGAAGTTTTGGGTTTGGGGGAACCGAAGAGGGTTCACTGACCAACATAATCTTCCAAACTGGATGTCATCTGGTAATAAAAGAATTTAAAAAACGATACCAGACTCGATAGAACCAAACCACTTTTCAGACTGAGTAAATCATTGACATGCAGATTAGTGAAATTGTTCAGCAGTTGATCTGCTGTTTTAGGGCATTCCTAAGCAACACAATAGAGTGCCACAGAGAGATGCCCAAGCAAATACTACCCTCCTCTGGTACATTCACATAGCACAACCTTTTGCAGAATTATTAGTATTTTCCTGGGAATGACATGGGCATGTCACAGCAGCATAGCCACGTGCCTGAGGTCTACAGGAGGAGAACTTGCTTGGCTTCTGCCAGTGTTTGGTATTGCTGCTTCAGCTCCCATCCATAGCAAGGGTAAACACACTTCCCTAATGGGGGTCCCCTGTACATCTCATGAGCCTGGGCAGCTTACTCTTTGTTCATGTGTTTTAAGAATGGTGTTTAGAGCAACAAGCAAAATGAAGTGCCTTTGTCCTGAGCCTTTGGAATTTTGTCCTACTGAATTGTTGGTTTCAACTGTGGAATCGCATAGGGTTTGCCAGCTACCCCTCTCCTGGTCAGAGATTCTGCTCAGAGTTTTCTGTTTCCTTAATGCTACAAAATCCATCCTGGTGGTAGTTTAATGTTGGGGGCGGGGGGGGAACAGCCCAAGGTCATGATTTCAAGCATTAATTTGAGTTAGTATTTTGGACTTGTATGTTACATACACGTGCGGTAAGTCTGTCATCCAAGAAAATTTACAGCTTCTGTGTATTTGGGAATTTCATTCTAGGACTAATATCTACCTATTCCCTATATGTATTTTTGTAGGCAACCAACAGGACTCTGAATTACCCAGGACTGTAAGTTGCACGTGCTTACTTAGTCTTTTTCCATGTAGTGCACTCCTCCAAAAAGACCCAAAAGCTTTTAGTCTCTGAAAGTGAGTTTTTATTTGAATAAATACTGCAATAATTAACTTTCTAAATAGAAAAAAATGCAAAGCAGGTAAATAAAAAAATAAGGAACTAAAACATTTATGAGCAACTTGCTAGTTTCTGGTGTATTTCTGCAAGTGGGTCTTAACCCAAAAGCAGATTTTTATCCAACTTGGTGAATTTCTGAGTTGCATAAAACTCTGTGCAGTCCTGTCTGTCCCTAAGAAACTCCTTCCATTTCCTCTGAGGCTCAGCTGTGTTTGCACTCTCTTCCTCATTATAGTCTGTTCTTGAGCTGTAGGCACCAAGCTGCTTGCTATGACTCTTACCTGCTGCAAACACAGTATTTAAGCCTTTTTTTTTCCTATTAAGTATGCTTCAAAGCTCACCATGAAAATGAACAATCTTCTTGCATAGGGGTCTGCTAATCCATTCCCTTCTGAAAGAAATGTAATGTGTAACAAAGAAATTAAATAGTCTTGCATGTCTGTAACTTCTTTTATTGCTGAACTTCTTGACCAAAGAGGCTGTGTGATTATGTTTTGTGCATTCATGAATACATGTATACGTATCTGTTTGAATCAATAAATATTGTCTTCATACAACAGGAACTCCTCTGTTTTTATGAAGAAACGTACCCCTGCATGATTATTTCAACAGGCCACTGATACCTGCTTGCAGACACAGAAATCCTCTCACTAGAGTATAATTAATGTTTAAAAAGAAATTAGCAATGGGACGTAACAGAACACTTTTGCCCACTTAAAATGGTGTTGAGTCATACCATTAAGGCTTTAACATGCTTATTTGCATTGCAAACTTGTTATGAAGTCTATCATTTTCTCCTGTGGAAGTATCTCTTGGGGAAATTGAACTCTCTTCTTCACTTGATGACATTTGCACAACATGTTCCTGATATTTGAGGAGTGGTGGGTGTGATCTTTGAGCTCTACTAGTATGATAATAGGAAGAAAAAATGATAGTAAAGACATCTGTGTCATGTGATAATATCCACTCTTCTGGTTTTATTTTGTGCTTTTTCTCTAAGAATCACTGCAAAGTGACCCAGAATAGAGGGCAGCCAAACGGATTGGGAACAAAGCAAACCGTTGTGGTGGGCTCGATGGCCATGTTACTGAAATGTGCTCAGAATCTCCTTACTTAATGCTAAGGGAGGGGAAGCTTGTGTGATAAGATCATTTAACCTGATGGATCTGGGTGGGTTTTGTTTGGTTGTGGTTGGGTTTTTTTTTTTGAAAAAACTTATTGTGTAACTAATAACTGTCATTACTTAACTGTAACACAATCTCTTACTATGTAGGAAAGTTTCTGTTGCTCCAGTTTAGGATTTGGGGGAGTGTTAGGAATATAGTTAGTGGAAGAGGGTAAAATGGATGTCTGATTCTGGAGTGATGTTTTGAGGATTTTTGTACCTATAATTGCTGAATTTGTTTGTTCCTGCAAGTCAAGTAGGTAGATGCATGCTGTCTCTGTTAGTTGCCTGCCACACTTCCATGTGTGTACTCTCCTGCTTACAAATGCTGGAACGTGTCCGTGTTCTTAGTTGGTGTTGGCTGTTTGATGCCCTTATAAATACAAGTACTAAAAGCCATGGGGTTCTGGTACCTGTGTGTTTTTTCCCTCCAAGAGCTGGGACCCGAGTATTTTGTTGTATGAAGAGTAGATCTCAGCTCCAGTGCTTTAGATGACAAGACACCCCCCCCTTATAGTCCGTTCATTAGTAGCAGTATTAAAACAGTACTTAATCTTCACCCAAGGGTGGACCCCCCCCTGTGGTAGTCCTTCTGCTCATTGAAAGCAACAGGCCATCTGTGTCCCAAAACTTCGTAGTTTGAGTCGATGGTTGTGGAAGGAGAAGCAGGCACTCACAAGAGAGATGATTTGACCCAAGTCACACCAAAACCAGAAGCACCAAAGACGGAAAGTGGCTCTCAACTCCTGCTCCAGTGCTCTGTTGCCTGCTGCAACTGCTAAACCCACCAGGGCACTTACTCCAGGGTGGATTTCTTTTGGGAAGAACTACTTAACTAATAGTTCTGAGATTTAACATGACAGCTAGCTTTTTTGTGCCTCATTCTGGTTCTCTCTTTCATATTCATGTTAAACTCTTTCCATATTTAGTGTTCGAGATTTTATGGAAATATTGCTAGTCAAGTGCTACACTTGTGAGAAGGTGAAATGAGGACAAAACACAGGGGACAGATCAGAATCTTTAATCTTTGCTGCTGCATGTAATTTATAAAATGTATTAATCTGGTTTCATTCATTTACTGAACCATTTTGCACTCCATGCTGCTTTGCCTTAATTTTAACTGGTCTGAAGCCAATTTTTTTTTCTATATATATATAAAAAGGACTCAGCATAGAAAGGAGGTTTAGCCCTCGTACCTTTTTGTCTGAGATCTTGAGGGTCTGCCCCCCAAAGTTGTGCGGGAGTGTAAGTAGTGGTGTTAGACTTAAACAAATCAATTTCATTGCAGAGCTTTCCCTGTCATAATGATCAGTTTGCAGCACAAATCTCATTGATTTTTCACAGCCCTGTGGAAAAAAAAAACCACACAGTTGATGAATAGCACTGGGAGAGTGCTATTGTATGGTTGGACTCGGTGATCTCAGAGGTCCTTTCCAACCATGAAGATTCTGAGAGACTCGGGAGACGCTAATTTTGTGGCTGTTCCCCACCTTCCTTGCTGGCTTCTCTAAGCCTTTTCCATTAAGCCTGGCCTTTAGTTAGAAGCCTGGAAATTCGGTGATGCCCATGAGAGCTCTCAAGATGACAGAGAGAGAGAGCAGCACTTGTGGTGATGGAGAGAATAATCTTGCTGGGGTCAGTGGTGCCCCATCAGCCAGGGCGTGCTCATCACCAGCCCTGCCCCGCTCTGGGTGGTAGGGCTGCCAGCTCCCCCTCACAGCCTGACCCTGCCGCTTGCCTTTTGTAAACTCAGAGTAATTGCTGCATCACAGACTACCTTCTCCTTTTTATTTAGTTGTTTTTTTTTTTCCTTCCCTGCTACAGGTTTTTATAGCTCTTTCCAGGGGCAGAGGTGAGGCAATGAACTATAGGTTTGTAGAAAAGACAAAAAACCCACATGGAATTGGAAAAGCAGGGATTCTCTCCACAACAGTGTGTTAATTGTACTTAACGTTCAAGCTGTCTGCTTTATTTTTACATTCTGATTCTAGCAGAGAATTGTCCCCGTGCTGACCCCTTTTTGTCTACTCTTATGCAAGGTGTATTTAAATAGATGGATTGTAAATCTGTTTCTGGACAACTTCCCACCTTGCCTGCCATTCCCCTTGATACTACTATTCTTGTTTAGCCAATGTGGAGAGCTGCCGCAGCGGTAGTGGGGCTGCTGGGTGCCTTCTGGCAACAGCCTGTGCTGCTTTTGGCCATTGCTTTCTGTCTATTATTGATTGCCCACATATGTCAAACTTTTTATGCTCTGAGTTTTTTACGCACTATATTTTCTGAGCCTGACTGTATTTTCGAAGCCTGGTGTACCCGTACTGGAAACCCTAGGTACTGACAATCTGTCACTGGCAGTAAGACATGCAGTATTGTATGTTGTACAAGGAAAAGCTATAATCGTGGAAGCATAGGGAGATTAACAGTGGACTGTTGAAATTGGTAGTTGTTCTCAACTAAATATTTGTTAGAATACCACAGAATTTTAAAAATCATTGGACTGCCTGTCAGAATGCCACCTTTTATTATACCAAGTATTTGCTTTTGAAAGATTTCCTTCTCTACTGAGACTAAATGTATTCTTACTAGGTGGAAAACGTTTTCCTGATTTTGTTCAGCATCATAAAGTTCAAATGCAAAAACATAAAAGCATAGGTAGGTTTAAAGAATATGTGAATTTTTATCTGATTTTTGTGATTTTTTTTTTTCTCCTGCCCTCACTGTCTCCATGGTGTTCCTGAGAGTAGGAGCTTCAGTATACCCAGAGAAATAAGACTCCTGTAAGAATTAGTGTGAGGATCTGGCAGGAGACTTTTATTCAGTCCCTCTTTGCAGTCTGAATACCCAGAGAAGAAGGCTGTGGAGTGATCTATAAGTCGTGTAAACAGCGAGTTTCTGGCCAGTTTGGTTAGACTGCTATTTGGAAAAAAAAAAAAAAGGAAAAACATGTAGAAGATAACAGCTGAGATGTGTCAGTCATTTCAGAAAAGGAAATGGACAGAATTTGACAGAGTTTAAGAACTGCAGTTTGGGAAATATCAGGTACAAAAAGACGTCAGCTATTCTAAGTGTATTGGTCTACAGGAGAGGAGTTAAGAGGTTAAAATAACTGCAAAAGAACATATTAATGGTGGGAAAATACAGTCTGCTTCATTTTCAGTCATTTTATGTGACTAAAAATAGGGTATTGTTGTGCAAGGTGATACATAAACACCTTAGCTGATGTTCTAATACAGATCTGGGCTTTCAGGAGAGCTGTAGGATGGACCAGATAAGGGCAGCAAACATATGTCATTTCAGTCCTTATTTATATTTTGGGTAGTGGAGGTACTTCAGCTTAGGGCAAAGTAAAGAGTTGTGGGACGGTGTTCTCTTAGCACTTCTGAGTGAAGTTTTGGAAGGTAACTGAAGCAATATAACTTTGCCACCAACTATGGGGAAGATTGAACTCCTGCCCTTGTGTTTCCACTGCATCCCTTGAGTAGGTTTCTCTGAGCTGGGTAGGCATTCAGTTACCCACCCATAACTCTTACTGGATAGGTATTTAGCTGAACCAACTCGCTGAACTGTCAAAAAATCCCACCCTACTGAGTTGGTTCTTTGCTGAGTTAAAGGGAATAGGTTTCTGTAGTCTGTTGAGTGCCAGAGCCAACACCATGTTGGCAGCAGGAGAGCATGGCCAGGAGTGGGACCAGCTTTGAGGACAGCAGTGAGCCATTCGACTGTCTCATTTGCAGAAAGCTCACTCTTTCAGCTTGATTTTGCATGCAGTGTTAAGAACAGGAGCTTTGCTCTGTGCATTCTCCCTGTTTTCCCATATGTGTGCTGTGGTCCTCAGAGGCACGCTTGGCTGTACTGCAAAGTGGGGACTGCAGGAGAGCGAGGCACTGACGAGGACACGGAGGAATGTACTTTGCACAGCTCCCTTCCTCCAGCGTATTGCTTCCCCCACAGCCTGCCTGTGGCGGGGCTTCTCTGAATGCTCCCAAATTCCTTCCAGAGGCAGTCAGCTTAATTTTAAGTTGCTAGCAGAGTTCAGCTAGTTTGCCTGATTTTTGCATGTCTGACTCAGTTCTTGCAATTTCTCTTGGCCTAGAGGAGCCAGGGGGTCGGTGATCACCCATCTCCCACTGATGACTGGTATTAAGGAGGGGCAGTAGCATCTCCAGCCAGTGGAGCTGAACGCCACTGAGGATGGCAGTGCAAGAACCTGGGGAGGGCATAAAGCCCACTTGGGGATGGTAGATGTCTGCTGAGCGTCTGGAGAGTCCTGGCTTTGCTGCTTCTGCACCTGCGGGCTGGAAACTGGTTTTGCCATCTGCCGGAGGCATGGGGAGGCCTCCAGGAGCAGGATTGCCTGGTCCACATGCATCCCAGGGCTCTCTCCATTTTCCCCTGCGTGCAGTCTGAGGGAGAAGCCCAGTCACGTCTGGTGGCTGTCTCACCAGACATGGTGAAGAAAACCTCCCTGCAGGTCCACAGCTGTCCATGGGGCTCTCCTGCAATGTGGAGGTGGCATCCGTAAGAAAAGATGGATGCAGGGATTGGCGGGAGGGGATTATTCCTGCCTTGTGCAGCTTGGTGTCATCAGCCTGGAAGGAGCACCGAGCGGGGCGGCTTGCTGAGGCCAGCAGGTGGATTGAAAAGCAGCCTCACACGGGGACCTTTTATGTCTGGGCTGCATAGGGAAGAGCATGGCCAGTAGGTCGAGGGAGGTCATTCTCCCCCTCTACCCGGCACCGGTGAGGCCACAACTGGAATACTGCATCCAGTTCTGGGCTCCCCAGTTCAAGAGGAACAGGGAACTACTGGAGAGAG
>JAOTQQ010000002.1:13421929-13462954 GCA_026546715.1 Gallinago undulata | reverse complement strand
GGATGCAGTCCTGAGTAACATGCTCTAACATGCTCTGGGCAATCCTGCTTCAGCAGGGGAGTTGGACTAGATGATCTTTACGGTCCCTTCCAACTCTAATAATTCAGTGAAAATTCAGTGAAATGTCCATCTGCTGCAAACTGTGCTCTTCGCGGGCTGGGGAAGGAGCCCTCATGGCCGGACGTGCTGGTGGGCAGCCAGGTCCTGGGCTGGTGGCTCCCCTTCCTGACCCGCTCTGGCTCGGGGACGGGGGGCTGCGTGCGGGCGCCTCTTTGTGCGTGCGTGGCAGGGGATGTATTTGGAAGCAAACTGGATTTAGAAATGAAGAGATCAGAGTACGGTGTCTGGCTTGGCAGGGAGAACGTGAAGATGCGGTATCGATGTCTGTGCCTTTTGTAGGCTGGAACTAATGGCTGCAAAAAGCCCTCGCAGGGCCCCTCAGTCCATTTAAATAAAGAGCTCACGTGTTAATCCTTGTTATTCCCCGCATCTCTTTAATTGCTTTCTCCCACTTAAATGTAAAGGATTTGAAATATACTGCAAGGTACAGCCTTTGGAGACGTGCAAACGAAGGCATGTGTGATGGCTCTCTTTCTTTCGCAACCCAGGTGTGCATTTCAAAGGATTATAGAATCTGAGTCGATAATGCACTTCGGCAATGCTGCCGTGTCAAAAACGCTACCAGTTCCATGGTAACTATTAGTTGTTGGATTTCAAATGGCAGGGAGGTTGGAACGCCATACGTGACTGCTCAGGGTGAGCTCTTCTGCTGCTGGGGTGGGAGGGTGTCAACCGCCTTGGAAAAGAAGCTCACGCTTGGGAATGACTTTGCCACTTAAAAAGTTAAGAGAGGAGATTATGCATGTTAAGAATCAAATTTCTGGCCCCATTAAGTTGCTTTAGGAATTTTGCCACTGGCTTCAGTCCATCGGTGATTTCCCTGACAAAGTGACCATCCAAAAGAAGATCCAGTCAGTGCCTCAGAGGAGGAGTAGATGGGAGAGGTGTAAAAGATTGCTTAGTAAATGAAAAGAGCTTGATATTCCAGTTGTGTACGTGTTTCACTTTTCTGTAGCAAAGAGAAGAAAACTTTCTCAATATTCAGTGTGTGTTTTATTCCTTTTACGGTTTTTGGATTTCACATGGCTGCTGGGGAACCCTATAGTTTTAACATTGTAATTGTAGTAAAATGAGGATATTAAGAAATATGCTGTGACATGAAATGTTACTGCAAAAATTCTTGAGGTTTAAATTGTTCCTTTCATTCTATTAAAGTATTTAACAATACGGTTATATAATTTGTAATTGTACAATGGTATTAAATAGAAATTATTTCCATTAAGGAATATAATAATAAAATGTTCATGAATATTATTACTTCTCATCAGCTATGTGTATATTCAGGTATCTCACATTATAATTCTAAAATACAATTTCAACACCATCAGTAAGTGTGTAACTTGTTACTGACAGTTGTGGGGTTTTTTTAACGTGGCCATTGTTACAACATTTCTGATAAGAGGAAGAGCAAAAACTTAAAATTCGTATTACTGTTATCACAAATTCCTGTTTTCTGGTTCAGGTCATTGACACATTATTTAATACTGTGATTGGAAATTAGGATCTGAATTGATGCTCCATGATAAAATATGTTTACTTCACACCTTTTTTAATTGCTTCCAGTTAGGAATAGAAATTTTAGCTAATGCAGAAGGCAATAAAGCCAATCTCTCAGGCTTTTTTACTGTAAACAAAGAAGCTGTGGTTTGTATTCCAGAAGCTTCAACGTTCCTTTGCCATTCTAGTAGCTGTATTAGTACCCAGGCACAGGCTGCTTTTGCCTGGAGTGCTTACTATAAAAATAAATTGGGAAGAGTATTCAATGGTTTCAGCACTTGTTTGATGCATACTGCAGGCGCACAAGCATGCTGTAATTTTTGTAATAATGTATGGCAGAGCTAGAGCTTGATGACCCTGTTCTCTGCACCCAGAACATGCATTGACTTAGGTTTAAAATTTAGAAAGAAATCATTGAACCCTGAACGTTGCAGTCCCATTGATCCATGTACCAAAGCCGTTCTTCCTCTGCTTTGGCCCAGCACCTCTGCTCGGCTCTGCAACCCACAAATTGTCCTGAAGTGGTATAACCACTTCAGCAAATGCATATATGCCACTCATCAGATAAATCAGCATCTCTTAAACGCAGCACGTGGCTGTAGCTTAGGACGTCAAGTGTCCGTTGTTCTTTTATGTCTCTAGATTGAAGTTTCAAAAATGCACTGGATTTTTGTAGAATAAATTGTGTGTAGAAAATCTGATTTGAAATCTATACGCAATCTGCTCTCACTTGATGAGAATTTAGTCATTATTCCTTCAGCCATAAATATACTGAGACTGTTTCTGTATCCTCTAGGAGTGTTTCTTTAAAAGAATTGGCGTCTAAGATTTTTATCTACTATTCAAGTTTTGAAGTAAGATTATAATCTATCCTTAGTCGGGCTAAGCAGTCAGCTAAATGCACTGTGTTTTGTAACTACATAGTGTCTAAACTGTTTTTAGCTTGTCTTTTATGTAAATATTAATGGAAACCTATACTTAATTCATCTGTGTTCTGTCTTTTTGAACACATTTCAGTGCAGTGTTAAATAAATGGTAGCTGCCAAAATCTTTTATTTTCAATTAATTTTGCATATTTAAAGTTCCATTGAGTGCTTCCTGTATCAAGTGGAGGCAAAGAAGTTGGCTCTTATAAATAGCATTGCTGCTTTATTCCATATTTTAATCAAGTTCAGAATTAGTGCTGTGCTTTTCAGTAGTCTGGGTGTCCATGTACAGGAGGAGTGTCAGTGGATTTTATTCCCTATTGGGGTGGAATTGTTTTCAGCAACTGTATTAACCATGGAACGATAAATTGCTGTTGTAAATACTGTTTTCTCCGTAGCCCACTAAGGATGTGTTCATGCTTAAGCTTAACTTTATGCACTGTTAGGCAGGTGCTCCTCAGAGTTATGCCGAGTTGCATCTTTTCTGGTGCATCAAGTTAGTGTTGTCTGTACATGCAGTTCTTCGTAGGAGTCTCTTTTTATCTTAAATACTTCTTTTCCTACTCCTCAAATAGCATCATCCTCTCAGCTCTGTTATGCACTTCAAAAGTCTTCCAAGGTAAATAATTTGTCTTGTCTCTGTTGTATTTCTAAGGGGGTAATGACAATTTTAATTGGGGCAGATTCTGTAATGCCTTCAAAAGTAGTGGAGGATTATATCTTACGACTTGGTCGTACCTGCTGCGTCCCAGGACCTGCTCTCCTGGTCGAGTGCTGGGACCAGGATGCACGTGCTGCTCATGGGACGGGAATCGCTTTCAGTCAAATAGGCAAGAGAAAGGTTTTGGAACTTTGGGAGAGAAAAGCAGAGGTCCAAACTTATTTGCCCATCCGTTGGCAGAGTCCCTGTTGCAGGAAGGATGATAAGGAGGAGCGGACGTGAAAGCTGAACCAGTTCTTCTGATAGGCTGAGTCTGGGTTCTTGCACTGCAGTTTTTCTCAAAAGAAAGAGCTATATAACCAGGGAAACAAAAAGCTATTCAAAAAATACATAGCTAAAGCTTTGGTATCTATGCTGCAACATACTATTCTGTGTACAGAGTGTGGTTTTCAGCCCAGGAATCAGGCAGATAGTGAAATGAGTGTCTCTTGCACCTCACCAAATACTCCGTTACCTTTCTGTCCAGTTTATTAAAAAAAGCAGATGAGTTCATGTCTCTGCATAGCTGAAACACATTCCATCTTCTACCTCCTCTCTCATTTGAATGTGTTACTAAGTTTGCTCAAAAAAAGAATATTTAAAAGTGATTCCTTATCTGCATTCAAAAGCTAATATGACTATGTTGGTTATTCCTCTTTTCCTTTTGAAATGTGTAGTGACAAAAGTCCAAGGTGCCATAAGGACCTTAAATGCCTATCCCTGCCTGTGGAACTAATGTGCCTATCCTGCTATCACCTGCAGGGAGCAGAGGATTTGGGAATGGTAATTTCTCTAATGAATGCTCCAATAGAAAATTTATGGAGAGCTAAACAGCACTTGCCTACAAAACTCATGTTGGTGGTGTCACCCTTGTTCATTCTTGCTTCAACAGCTACTTGTGCTGCATTTGCCTCTGGAACCAGGACAAGGTTACCAACAGCTATGCATTGAAATTAGTGAAAATTCATGTAAATTGCACAGGTTAAAGTTACTTTCCTCAACTTACATTGAGGGTTATGAGAAAAAAAAACAAACACACACAGAAACTGCTCCTTGCAGGGATGCTGTGCATTACTTCTTGAGCTCTGCAGTTCACGTGCTCTTTGCTCACCCTGGGGGTCTGTGCAGTCGGTAGGAATGCGGCTGGGTTCTGCTCTCAGCATGGCCCACCTGCCTGGAGGGATGAATGGTACCCAAGGCGGTTCTTCCCTCTGCTTCTGAGGGCTTGCCAGGCTTCCTCCTCAGGAAAGGAGAGATCTTTAAATGCTGGCAGCTGTTCTTTGAAAGCGAAAGATTTTTGGTGTTAGCGGGGGTCTAAGCAGAGAGGATGCTGCTGCAGAGTCTGCACGATACTGGACTTCAGGTGAAGGGATGAGGGCAGAGGGAACATGCTGAAGTTAATTTCCAGCTTATGGCAGAGGGTCTCATCGGGCTGCACAGCCACCCCTAGGCTCTCGCTCTGTGTAGTCCCCCTGCCAGATCCTTTGGGACCAGCAGGTTTCTGCTCTCCTGCCAGGTCATTTAATGCCTGGCTGAGCGCTCACAGAAGCTGAGAGAAATTTTCCACCAGGGACCTGTCCTTTTCCCCCAGCCTGTGGGACTGAGTCCCTTACCCTTGCTGTCCCAAGTCAGACAAGCGTGGGTGACAGCAGGTAAGGGGCCACCAACTTCACTTGTCCTCTTCGTTCGTTTCCTTTCTTCAGTGGCTCTGGGCGCTGGTCCTTGTGGAGTGACAGCTATAAAATTAGATAATCAGTTAATCGCTGGTAAATTAGCCTTGCGTCTTTGTGGAGAACAAATACAGTATTTATGTAAAAGTTGTTAGGAGTTTTTCTCTTTTTAATTAGCAGAAATAGATGCAAAATGAATGATGATTAGGCAGCTGATGAATTCAGTAGTACAATTATGCCTAAAGCTATGCCCCAGTACTTAGTGTTGGATGCTCTGAGCAATCAAACAAGCCTATTTATATGATTTAGTTATGACAAAAAAGTTAGAAATAGAACAAGACTGTGTATATTACAAGTATATCAACTTCAATGCCTGAGAAAACCTTTCTAAAATTCGGTAATATAAATAGTTTTAAAATACCTTGTTTAATAAAAAAACCCTGGAATTGTTACCGTAGTAACTGTTAACTTTGAGGTTTACATGAAAGGCTGTTCTTTTGAAAACAGCTAATCAAATCTGAGCGTTCACTCATTCCCTAGAAATGAGTAAGAACTCTCCATGACACAGGAATTGTGAAATTGAATGTGTTTGGTTTGTTGTGGGTTGTTTTTTTTTTTAATTTGTCCTTCTGGGCAGTCTGAGCTAGAGGAGCAGAGGAAATGACAGCCCTGGGTGTCTGCTCTGGGAGGCTTTAAGAAAATGCAAGCTGTGACGAGCAGCTGCCTCATATACAGCCAGTCGGGAAGGCTAAACTGATTAGTCTGTAAACGCTGGGAGATGGTAAGTGTTGGTGTCAAAGGGACTGTGACAGTCATCAGATTGTGGTTTATCTCAGATTGTCGTTTGAATGATGGCTCTCCCCCACAGAAGCAGTTTTATGGCTTTGCAGAGGTATAATCTGAGCCGGGGTTGACGGATCCAGCTCTGCTCGAATCAGCTTCCTGGGTTGCTGTTTGGCACTACCAACCCTGGGCTTTTCATGAACAAGCCTGTTATTTTCTTTTCACCAGCCAGGCATTACAAACATAAAATTTACTGGTGCTAACAGAGTGGAAATTGGCCCTTGCCCGCTTGCAGAAGGGTATTAGACAGCAACAGAGGGTCCCTTTTGGGGGGAAAGCGTGGGGGCTGCTTGCAAGAACAGCAAGTGGGCACTTCTTCTCCCGTGCTTGCCTGGGGCAGTGGCAAGGTTATAATTCACCCTTTGTGCTCAGGGAGGGGTGGCAGGAAAAGGCCATTCTGTAAATAGACAGACTTCTAACCCACAGCAGAGCTGGGCAAGAGCAGGAGGTGATGGTCTCTGCTGTAGCTCAGTGATGCTCGGGGGGGTGGGGGGGACATGCAGCATGGTCAGCGAGCATGGTGGTGGATGGTGGGTATGGTCACCTCCGTGCTGGGTTCAGGGCAGGTGTTCCTCAGTGAGCCAGCTGAGGCCCACACAGTCCTGCATTCAGGAGCTATAGCTCATCTCCAGTAAGATTTCAGTAGCTGCACTACTTAGATAAAGTTGTGTGTAAAGCCCACACTTGGCTTGTTTGTTCAGTGCAGCAGAGGGGAAAGAAACCCATACTCTACTACAAGTGGGTTTCTCGACTGTTAGCACATGTTGATGTAATCCTAGGAACCTAGGCTAAAATATAGTCTGTGTCAATGGGAAGAAAAAGGGATTTACTTGGATACGTATGTAGGGTATAGGACTCTGCAGTCTCATACTTGCCAGGAAGGGCTACCATTTTCCACAGCAGATATCCTCTGTTCTGGGTAACGAGCAAGCCCTACTTGCGAAAGCTTTTCTGTCAGCGCCTGAGGCACCATCACCTGGACTCGGAATTATTATTTCAGTAAGGGTCAGAGGGAGCAGTTGGAAGCTCTGAAAGCCAGCCGTGGCTGGCAACCCCCACAGTTGCTCATGAGTCGGGATGGGGCTTGGAGGGGCAGAAGAGCAGTTTCAGATGCTCCTCATTGGGAGATCCAGTAAATGAAGATAAGTTAGGGAAAGTGAAAATATAGCTGTTAACCCCTTTGCAGCAGAGAAAATTTTTAAACCAAGCAGTAGTGAAATTGAAAAGAGTATGGAGGCTAAAGGGATATACAGATGTTACCTAAAAAGGTTATTCCTGCTTTTGGAGGTTTTGTAGCAAAGAAGGAAACAATTATAAGCTTTATTTAAAAAAATCAAAACAGGAATTTCTAAGGAACTTGGCTTAAGCTTTGGAGTAAAGTCTGGAGACTGGAATTTGGATGATTCAGCAGGGGACTGATAGAGGAAGAAAGGGAGTTTTTCTGGCTTTATTACAGATATGGTGTCTCTTCTGCCTTTTTTTTTTTTTCCTCATTTGAGTTAAAAGATTGTCGTATTAGAAGCCGTTACGTAGATGTGCAGCACCTTTCACAGTTAGTCCTTTCTATATTACTTACATTTAGACTAGTAATTTTTGCTACTGTCCATTGATTTGTATAAGAGCATCTTTCCCTTCTTTCCAATTCTCTTGAGAGTAAACCATCCCTAGCACATCCTGATGAGGCAATTCAAAATGCTCATATTCCTGGTATGAGCTGCTTCTTTAATGAGGGCCCATAATGGTCCCTCCATACTTGCTCAATGGAAAAGCATATTTTAAGACACAGGCTTTGATTTAAAAGCTGTTGGCAGCTGCCTTAAAATAGGTGTATTTATCTCCGCTTTCCTAGCTGAAGATTTGTATGAAACGTGACAAGTAAAAAACCAGTTTTCCTGTTCTGGATGCAGTGGGCAGCGCTAGTTGATCCGCAAGCTGGAAGGGTGCTGACATTGGCTACTAGTTTGCAAGGGTAAGAGACTATTGATTTCTGGCAAACGCATTACGGTGCAAGGCAAACATTCATAAAAAGCCACGGGGAGAACATAATAATATTCAGCAGTGGAAATAAAAAAAAAAATGCGATTGATTTACCATACTGCCGTAAAGCAGCACTCCTCCCCTCCCTGCAAGCTCTGCCTGGCGGCTGCTGTGGCTCTGCCCGGGCACCCCCTGGGGACACGGGTGCCACTGCCTCCAGCCACCCGGAATTTGGCAGCCTGAAGGGGATGCCACTTGCCTTGGCCGGCCTCAACATTTATCACTTGCAGCTGTGTCACCCATCCTGAGCGCAGGGGGGTAAATCCATCTGGCCCCGGAAAGCCAAGCTGCTCTCCCCATTCCCAGATGCCCCCATCCCCTCACCCCCCCTCCCAGCTCATGGGCACCTTCTGCACTTCCATCCATTGAGGTGGGGGGGGGGGGGCAACAAGACAGTGTGTCTTCTGCTGGGGCCACAGCTTCCTTCCAACTGTTGTGCAACTGGAAAAAAAGGAAATCAGGATTTTTCTATATTTTTTTTATTTAATTATTGTTCCACATGAAAATTAAACCATCGCTAGCAGTTGCTTGGTGTATCATGTTTATTTTTAAATTCAGTTCCGTAACCGCCTCAATAAGGAGCAAGGCAAATCCGGCAGCGTTGTGCCGGTGGGATGCCGTTTCGCTTTGCTGCTCGCACGCCAGCTACGACACTTCCTCCTCCACTTCCAGAAGGTCAAGATCGATGTTGTATGATTCTGTGGATGTTGGATGCGTTTTTCAGGTCTTCTAAATATTTAAGTGTGAGGCCCGGTGAGAGAGAAGGGGCGTATTTTTTTTTTTTTCAGCCTGTCAGTGCAAACACAGGAGCAAATGGATCTTTGTGAGCTCAGAGGGTCAGCTTGAAACACTCACGCTTGAGATGGGGAGGTTTTTCCCTCTTTGGCTTTAAAGTAACCTTGCATCTTTGGGTCTCCGGGCATTCTCTTACACCGTGCCTTACAGGCTTTTTTTTATGTCTAAGCACTGATACCCTCCTATTAGACCATGGTGGTGCTCTGCTGCGACTCCTCTTCGGAGTTTTTTTGGCTCAGTCTTAGTTTTTGTGCCAACTGCCCTGTTGAGTGGTTGCTGTAGCTGGCTGTGGCACTGTTTTGCAACCCCAGTTATAGTTCTTGCTTCCTCTTCTCTCACAACTGGAAATTATTCAGCTATTCAACTAGAAATCATTTAATTTGACTTGGAGCACTAAACGAGATGGTTAGATTTGGATATTTTTTTTTCTTTTAAAGTATATAATACGTTCTGAAAACAGCTCAAGTACGTGCAGACTAGCTAAAATATTGTATGACTTCCAGTGAAACCTGTTAAAATCTGTGCAGTGTTGCTGTTTGCAGGTAATTAATGCTGTGGTATTATTCCTTATATTAAGTAAATTACTGCTGAAGAATTCATCTCTTGAAATACAAAACTGTAAAGAATTTAATGATGACCTTTGTATATGAAATTAAGTATAATTATTAGCCTTGTGGAAGACCTTTTGAATGAGCTAACGTGTACTAACTCACTCTCGTTTCCCAAGGAGACTGCTGAGTTGATGTTATTTCCAGTAAGCTTGCTGGAAGTGGGAGGAGAGCATTCACAACAGGTTTCTGCCACGTCATTAACATATTTTTTTATCTAGGAGTGTTGTGTAAAATAAATCCACACCATATGCATGTAGTCCTGTATGCTCTCATGTGCATAGATGTACACAGTGTCAGTAAAAAAAAAAAGTCTCAGAGCTAATTCATAATGAGTAAAGAACTTAATGGCAGGTCGGAGCACAGTCCTGGAGGTGGCTGTTGTGTGAGATGATTCTGAGACTGGGCTGGCGAGAGAGACAGCAAAAGCTTTGTGTGCTCAGCTAAAAATACTGGCCTCTCCCTCTCCCAGTGACTAGCAGTTTAAAAGATGACAGATTACTTTTTGTTTTTCTTGAATAAAATCTGGCAAGAGAGTTAACTTCAGTTTTTTCTCAGTTTATGAAAAATTCTTAGCTGTGCAACACGGTGCTAAATGAATACACAGATTATCTGCACAGAAAGATATAGATCTACGTCTTCTCAAAGAACAGTTTTTGTCATTACATCTAGCCCATAACTTAGATTTTTAAGGAAAAATATTATTTTTTTTTTTTTTTTAATGTGTGAGATACATTTGTCTTCACCTCGCTTGCTTTGCCAACAGGGTCTGGCAAGTGACTCAAAACAAACAAGTAGCGTTAAATGCTAAATTCTGCGCAGCTGAAAGGTGAAGCTTTTTTCCTCCTCTTATGGAAAAAATTTCAAAAGCCCTTGGGTCGCATTCATGTACGTTGTGGTTTTCTCCCTAAATCGTGTGTGTGGCAGCTGTGTTGCGGGAGTATTGTTGAGCTCTTGGATTACGAGGAAAGGGGATGCATTTGCTCCGTTCTGGGATGCTGTGCTGAGCCTGGCCATGTCTCAGGGCAGAGTCCCTTGGCCTTGGTCAGGATGTAGTTCAAGAGTATCTTTAGTCTAGACTTTCATTTCTGCTGCTGCCTACGTTTTTGGAAAGCTTACCTTTGCCTTCAGACTTGCAGTTTGTGAAGATAGCTCCATCTAGATGAAGGTGGCTCCTGACCTCCCTCCTTGGGCACACATGGAGGGAGTTGAAGCGGGATCTGCCCGCAGAGAACACGGGCTGCATGAAGTGCTGCCTGCGGTGATGAGAAGTGGCCATGTGAACTGAGCCACAGGCCATGGCAAAGGGGTAATGGGTAGGCAAGTGTGGGTGCTGCAGAGTCCTGGGCAGTTCCTCTGAGGTCCTCTGGAAATCAGTTGGTGCTGAGGGGACTTGGCACATTGCTGGAGGTGCCCACTGATTTGAGCTGAACTGAGTAAGAGGACAGGAGCAGTGCTCAGACTTGGAAAGAGCAGAGGACTTGTATGATGTGCTTCATATTCTAGATTCTTCTCAGTTTACTGGATGACACCTTTATTCATTTTACCTTCTTCATGTTTCTGTTATCTTCTCTACTTAGGGATTTGCACTAGTGGCTGTTGCTGTATCCCCGCAGGTCTAGCTATACTGGATCTTCATGTAGAAGTTGTGCCACTATCCCTGTCCTCGTTTTGGGTGGGATGGGCTTAAGGTAATAAAAAATGTGTGTGCTAAAGTCATATATGTGCCCTAATCTTCTCCTCTGCCTTGGGGCTTCTTTGGGTGTAATGGGGGTTGCAGATAGTTGCAGATTGTCAAGTGCATGGGTAGATGTTTGTGGCAGAAGATTCTTCTATCACTTTTCCCTTTCTCCCAGTCTAGAGGGAAGAGGGATAGAAAGCTGGAGTGTTTGGCAGTGCTTGTGCCAATAGTAAGCTTGGGGCACACTTGGCTTTTGTTAGCCATTTGGGTTTGCTGGCCTGATTTGGAAAACAGAATTTCTAATGGAGTTTGGAGTGGAATTTCCATACTCCTTGTTAAGGAACAGAGCTGCCTTGAATAAGGTCATCTCAAGGGAGGTGACAGTAGGACCTAGCCCATCATGTCCTCAGGTTCATTTGCTTAAAGAAGTAATCTTACATTTCATGTCTGTTCTTAGCCAGTTTCACTTGGAATGGATTTAGGTGCTGGGTACTCCGTGTCAGTTGAATTTGGAGACTGAGATTATGCAACAGGAGCGTCTGGAGCATTTGGTGTGTGGGAAAGTGGTGCTTGCTTCTGATTTTTAGGATATCTGCACAGATACAGCTGAGCAGGATTGGTGTAGACCGCTCCAGCTTTAGAAATAAAATGTACCACGGTGCAGAGGCAGCTGTCTTGGCCCTGCACAAGCTTGAGCTGGTGGTTAGTGTCTCCATACAACGCAGCTCTCCTGGCTTCAGACCTCCGCTAAGGGCTTTACTGCAGTTGCCTGCTGGCCAGCGCGGCACACCCTTGGAAGGGGGAGAAGATGGACCTTTGTTGTGCGTGGTGGGATGGCACAGATGTTAGAAGTTTTTGAGGAAGCTTTTCCTGCCATGTCAATGACTTACATTCAGTATCCTAGGAATATATTTGAATATTCAATTTCCCACTCATCATTAGCTCTGTTTTCCCACAGTATTGCTTTTCTAAATGTACACAGATAAAGTCTCAGCTTTCTTCAAATAGCCTAAGTATAATTAATTTGATAGCTGTTGTCCAAAGAAAAATATAAAACTTGGAACAACCTTACCAAAACCCATCTGGTCATATATTCCGGGTATTCATATTTTTTTAAGTAGCCTTAAAAAAAATAAATGCTATGGATCTTCATTGAATTACAAGCTTTTTGACATAAAGATTGTTTCATGCTCGTGTGTTTTTGTAGTGTGTGACACAGTGGATTTGCAGTCTTTGCTGGGCCTGTAGTTTTTACTGCAACAAAATTTACTTTATTTATTTATTTATTTTCACTGCAAGCTCTAGTTATGTCCTTTTTCCCCCAAATCCAGCATCCCCTTCAGACTGCATGTTGTCCTCGGGATACAGAATAAGGCTAGCATAGAAAAGGCTTTTAGAAACACGTTCCTTCTCTGTGGTGGAAGCGTGGTCTCTCTGACCTGGATGGATACTGCGTGTGAGCTGCATTCTCCTGAGTATAAATACACTGTGTTAAAAAAGGAAAAGCACCGAGTGCCGCTTGCTTTCTGGTGTGTCGACGCTCTTCTCGGAACTGATGGGGCAATTCCTTTCTCCTGAGCTCATCGCTCCTGGGTGAGCCCCAGGACAATGTGCCTCCTCCTGCCCTTCCCTGCCAGTTGGAGACATCCAGCCCTGGCACAACGAGCTGACCCCGTGGGAGGAGCTGCTGCGCCAGGAGAGAGATTGGGGTGAGGTTTATCGTACCACTGGCTGTACGTCCTGCCTGACTTACCATCTGCTTCTGGAGATTTGGGGCCCTCTCCTTTTCCTGCAGGAACTTTGTGGTCATTTCTGCAATTTCATATAACAGCAAAATGGGCGCAGGTCTCCTGAGGTGGGAAGGAAGATGGCCTTGATTTATTCAATGCCATGAAAAACCTGCACGGTGTGCACATCTCACATGCATAATGTCAGATGGACATTGGATGCAACAATTTGCATGAAAGATTTTAAATCTGGAAATTTTGTGCAACCTTCCGCAGAGGAACAACATCTAACTTCACAGTTTAGGTCATGAGCATAGTTGTTGGAATAACATCTTGTGTACTTTTTCCCAGCGGCTCCTGGAGTAAATGCAGAGGGGTTCTCTTCCAGCTAGTTCCCTTATCTTTATGGTATTTTACTTGAGGTTGCCTTTCATCCTAGTTAGCATTGGTTAGTTAGTGTCATCAGCTTTGTTGTCTCCTTTCTACTCGAAAAACCCCATGTGTGGAGATAACATTGGTATTCATGTGCTTAGGCAAGGTAGCATGTTCTGCTTTGCTTTGCCTTTTGGGTGGTTTTTTTTTTTTAATAAAAAAAAAGTAAATACGGGTTTTAGAGAAAAAAACTAATTCTAGAACTTGTGGTTTTTTGGACCAGCAGTCCATTTACTTTTGCAGTGGACTAGCAAAAGTAAAGCTGAGGTGATTTACAAGTGTTCAGCAAATGTTGTCTACCAAATTTTCAACAAATATGAGGCAATTAATCTCTGTGTATGTATTTTTTTAATGCAGTTCAGCAGCCAAAACAGGATGAAACACCATTTGCTTGTTTTCTTTCTTACTGACATAAAAACCCACACAAACTCAATTTAGTGAGAAAACATGTCTCAGACACATCATTTAAAGATTTTTCTCTGTAATGGCATAGAAAAATAAAAATATTGATTCCTAAAATACAGAATCCACAAAACTGGGGGGCTGTGTGTGCCGACACTCGCTGAGGATTCCCATGGTGAGCAGAGAGCCTGCAAGCCTTGTTTCCTGGGTCTCGGAAGAGCTCCTAATTCAACAGGTTCCAGGAGAGTCTGGAGAGCATCCCCCTTGATTCCTACTCTTGGGGCTTGTGCTTGGGATGCTTTGGGAAATAAATCACTTGGCTTATAGCCATTTCACATAAGTCCTCTCATATAAGCTGGAAACATGTCAACCAGAGAAATTAAGTCTTTTGCCCTGAATATTCTGGAATGTGTTAATTAAGGCAGCATCAGTTTCAACATCCATGGTTTCATATTATCCAGTGCCCCTTTTTCCTATGAAACTCTCTGATGTTTATCGTTCCAAGACACAGAACAAACCTCGCTTTTGTTGGTTTTACTTTTACTATTTATTATTACTATTATTACTATTTATTATTTTTACTATTAACTATATATTACTTTATAGTACCCAAAACCACACAGCAGATGTCTACAGGAAAGGTATAAAAATAGTTTTGTCAGGTCAAAAAGTCAGTCAGAAGAAACTTTATTTTGCTTTTTTTAACAAATATTTAGAATATTTTTTTTTATCTTGATTGATTATTTTTCTTCAGAGTCACTGTTGCCTGGGATGGACTTTGAAGTGTTTTAATTAGAGAAATGTAGAGGTGATGAAACCCTAATTCTAGTCAGAAAGTGCAACGAGTGGCTGCCTGCACCTGAAGGCAGCCAAATCCTTGTTTGAAATAATGGACTTTGTCACTTGGTTTTGAAAAGAGAAAATATGGAAACTATGCTGATGTACAAAACCATTGGTTTTATGACATGGGTTTAAGGTTGTGATTGGGTGATCTGAGGAGTTGACTGGATTGTTTGTGAAAGGTGACCAAGCAGCGTTGTTGCCTCAAACCTGTTAAACTTTCAACAGAATTTGTAAAGAATCTGGGGCTTGAAAAAGACCAAAACGTATTTGTCTGATATAAGGAAGAAGTGAGAAATCGTTAAGTGAGCGGAATCTTTCTGGTTTCCCTCTGAAATCTGGAATAAACTGAATTTTGGTTCTCCATCATGTGTTGTAGGAAGTTTCCTTTCTGGGACTGTAATGACTTGTTTCTTATGTGCGTGTTTTGACTTTAGCCTTTGGAGAGGAATGGTGCGTGTTTGGGTAGTTTATATTTAATGTGCTTTTACTGCTATTTTCATTATTACTATTTTACCAGTAATACTGTGTTATGTAACTTAGTTAATGATTGCAACGTGATTCTTCATTGCTATTGCAAATAGCCTGTGTCCCCAAAGAGATGGGAATGAAATGTCATAGCGACAGATGTGTGTTCCTGAAAGCTTTAAGAATAATACATTCTTTAAGAAAGAAAACTTCAAGAAAAACAGAGATCCTGTTTCTGCTGAAATTGGGCTATTTCTTCACTTCTTTGAAGGCAGAAGGGCCACACTAAATGGGTAGCCCAGGGCTGCGTCCTAGTGTTTTCAATGCAGTGTGCTGGGTCTCATGGCTATAGTCCACGCGTGGCTTTGCCAAAGATTCTTTGTTTATGTGCAGAAATCTCAGTGATAGCTGTGTCTCTTGGCAGCCATTGGAAACTGCTGTTATTAAAAAAACCTACGTTTCTCATTAGAGCAACTCTATTGTACATATTGTTTAAATATAGATTACTAATGAAATGCCTTTTTATTGCTTTCCCAGTGAATACTTTGAGCGTAAAGTTAATTTGCAGTGTTATGTAAATTCTGTTTAACTTCAATCAAGTTTTTAATTATGTTTTTACCGCAGTAATTCCCATTTGATTTGTCATCTCCTGTTAGGTATTTAACATTGCGCAGGGTGGTTTTTTCTTCTTCTTCTTTTTTTTTTTTTCCCCTCCTGTTTTAGTCTTTGATGTCACCTGGAATAGAGCCTCACTCTAAAGCTGTGAGAATTTGATTTCCTTTCATGCAAGTATGATTTAATGAAGAAGAATTACACAAGACCAATATTGGAAATGCTTTGTTGTTATGGTATCGATTAGCAAAAATAAAATTAAACAGAGAGAACTGCCACTGAGAAGAACATCCAGCTATTTCGTTTGTGTTTTCCCTTCGCCTTTCTTTCGGTTGCTCCAGTTCAGTGAACCTTTGATGCTGGCAGCCCTTGGCTTTCATTTAAAATGTCAGTTGCTATTTAACACCTGATGACCACTCAGTCTGTGGCCGCCTTGCATAGATACCAATTGTCCTCGCAGATGTTTGCTTGCCCACTGAGCGGATAAACGGACCCTTTTCTGGCAAATTGTCATCATATTAATCACCTGTGAGATAGGACTTGTCAGGCAGCATCTCAGCTCTAGATAGATATTTCCAGATCTAGATATATATTTTTCAAATCTTTTTCTGATGAAATGAAGTGGAAACAATTGAGTCTATCTTCAGGGGTCATGGCAAAAAGCCTTCTCAAAAAAGTTATATATTTTCTGTATTTATGTAGAAATCTTCTTACATACATGTGAAAAGATGGGGACTGTTGTGCAACAGTGTGGGACTTTTGTTGGGTATTTTTTGTTTGTTTTTTCATCAAAATACACAGTCATCTTTTGCTGATATCAGGACTTCCTTGAACTCAGTAGTGATTTTTACTCAAAAATTGTTCATGCCCGAGAAGAGACTGTGTAAAGGATTGTGACACATTCTGACTTCAGGTACAGTTGCAGTAGCTCAGTTGGATAATCAAAATTAGCAGAAAAATATGAAATCTGTGGTTTGGGGAAATGCTATAAAAAAAGAAATTAATTGCTATCTTAAATTACTTTCAGAGCATTCACATACTTGCAAGTTTATTTCTGGAACGTTGGGATTATAAAGAATTTAACAATAGCCTAACCATCTTGCTGTTTTAAACACTCAAGGTACTTAGCTATTGCTTTTATTAAAAAATGCAGTTTTGAGTTATTTGCAAAATAGTATTCATAGTATGCTTGTACACTTTTCATCCTCAGTTTAGTTAGATGCTAGTATTCCAGCATCGTTTGGATAATACTATCAATTTGCCTGGTCTCCTTAGGAATGAAAGGGGAAGAAATAACCGACTCTTCCTCCTCAAAAATCACATTTTATATGTAACTATTACAAAGCATTTGATTGAGATGGGAATTGTGTTAGATTCTCATGGGAGTTGTTTGAATTTCCACTGTTTAAAAATCAATTGGACTTGATGAGAGGTGGATGCAAGCAGTGGAACCCATTAGGACGATTTCATATCACCAGTTGCACCCTATTTAATCTTTCTGTTGGGAGGTAATTAAATTGAACTCATTAATTTGCACAGATGTTGAGTGTTTCCACCAAACTTGCTTTTCTCCGCCCTCACCTGGCCATTCTGCCCAGGTGGGTGGCACTGCCATTTTTTACAGAATGGCTCAGTCTTTAGTGGCGTACCTATACGTGGTAGTTCCCTTTTAAGCCACATACAGGGTGGTTTGGGTTTTTTTAAACGTGTTGTCTGTAGACCCTCAATCTGCTGGATTTCTCTGGGCTCTGAATGCATTGGGTGCTTTATCGACACGTTGGCAAAGAGATGGTTTTCCATAAGTGATTTTTCTGTGTTGCTTTTGATGTCTAGGTTTAATTTCCTTTGAAGCAATGGTATTTTTAAGAGAGTTTAAAGCCGGTAAAAAAGCCTTAGTGTCCAGGGCTGACCATATGTATTTTCTTTTATGAAGAAGAGCAGTCGTCAATACACCCAAAATGATACTGGTTGTGAGAAGGTGCTTTCTGTTGGCTGTCTAAATGTTTTGGAGAAGGTGCAGCGGTGCTTGGTATGCTCTTCAGTGTCTGGTTGCCCTGATCACGGATGCCTGTGATATGAGCTCTTCTGGTCATTGTGCACTCTAGAATCCATCTGGTGGGTGACAGACCCAGAGAACAGCTGTATTTCACTAACTTTATGCTAACAAGGTAGATAAATATTTCTCTATTTTAGGTCCCTTCTTGTTGGTTAATAAAGACATGATGTGTATTTTGCTGTATTTACCATCTTTCTAATACTCTGATGCCACAGTTAAAATAACCATCTCTTTTTTTTTCTTGACTTGGTCTATCCAAAAATTTGTTCCAGTTTAGAATCTGAAACTGAAGTCTAGGTCCAAGTTCATGCGATAGCACCCAGGATTTACAAAATATACATGCTCCCAAAAACTCTTAAAATTGTTTGACCTGGATTTTGCTGGCATGGAGTAGATTCTGTGGCAGGGACACATAATCGCTTAGAGAAGAAAGGTCTTTGGGCTGGTATTTTTAGCTCTCGATATCTTATTGGTTGCATGGGTGCTATGAGGAAGGAACGGAATTGGCAGGGATGCTGGATCCACCACATTATGCTGGGATTACAGCACAATCAGAGTATAAATCTCAATGTAAAGAAAATGTGTTTCTTTTCCCTTGAAATTTAAGGTAAGGTTTGTGTAAAAAACAAATAAATAAATAAATAAATTAGGAGACAATAGCATACCTCTGCTGGACTGGTAAATCATTGGGGATGTTTCTAATTTGTGTTTATGTGATTGAAATTATTGTAGGGCATTTCAAACATAAAAGAAGTGCACAAAATGCATGCAGTACATCACCAGAAAGTAGTAATTTCTCCAGTAAAACATCTTTTGGAGATGACATGTAAACAGTTAGAGATTCCTCTGATGGTGTTTCCACAATATTGTGTTATTTGCTGCTGTACAGGAGATGTAAATACTTTTCCCTACATGTTTTTCCTTTGAAAAAGACCTAAAAATTTGCCACTTTTTTTTTTTTTAATACTACAGAAATTAGAGACACTTGGATTTTTGCCGTGAGCCCAGCTCTCTTGAATCCTTTCCAAAGCAAGCGAAATCTTACCCAGTTGTGTGGCTATTTTTCCTATTTGTTTAAGTGAGTAGTTCAGCCTAGGTGGAGCTGGAAGCCCCTGGATTTTTAAGCCCTTGTGTAAAGCAGAGAGAGGAGGCCAAGCAGAAGGGAATGCTGTTAGCATGCAGTGACACCGACGGCAGAGCTATTTAGACAGCTGCACGTGTCACATCGCGTACTCGGGTCTCGGTCATGCTGCTATTTCTGTCTCGTTAGCACAAATCACAGCCTCTGCTTTTTGTGAGCGTGCGTGCGTGCTCCTTACTTGAGTGAGAGTTTAAAGAGGATGCTAAAAATTCCCGAGTCCTGTTGGTGTTGCTGCAGAGCTCAAGGCAGTTGCCACCAAGCCCGTGGAATTGGCCACCTTGCCCCCTTTGTCAGCATTTTGAAATGGTACTACACCCTTGGCTAGACTCAGAGAGGCAGCATTGCCTGCCAAGGAGTATTACCAGTGTAAGGTGTTTGGGTAGAGCAAGTCAAGCTATAGAAATTTTTCAAGAAAATATGTCCAGAGGAAGATCCTACTGCCTACTGGTTGTTGTGACTTCTATGGGCAGAAGTATTCTAGATATTCTATTCTGTGGGTGTTCTAGAGAGTGCCTGCAAATAGAAAGGCTGAAAATGTGCCTTAAAACTGAAAAAGAGCAAAAGAAGTAGTGTTCAGATAACGACCAAACTCCAGGAGATATAAATATTGCTTACAGTGAAACTCACAGTGAAATTACATGCTTGGTATGATCATTCAAAGCAACTATAACTGACGTTATGCTGAATTTTTATTTCTTTTTAAAGTATTTGCCCATGCTAAGCCATCTTAGTTCTTGTACTTTGACTATATTCACTGACACTGAGCTGAATTTTCATTCTTTTCCAAAAAGTTCATGCTTTCAGTACAAGACGTGCTATATTTTATAAAGTAGTAATGTGAAGGTATAAAAACAATATAGGTGGTGTTAACTTGCACGGTAATAAGGCTTTTCTACCTGCTCAGTTGCCAACACTCCATTCTTTGTATGGCGTATTCATTTCTAGATTTCCTAAATTCTGCCCATTGCTGCTAATGCTGCCCTGTGTGTTGGACATGGCTCTGACTCTGTATGTACAGAGAAATGAGTCTTTCTGAAGTGAGAGTTCATGTTGGATGCATAGAAATACATCACCAGGATATTCTTTTTTTTTTTAATGCCAGTTACAAATCTATTTCTTAGTTTATGAATTTGCTACGTGTTTACTGTTTGAAGAATAACATGTATATTTCCTTCTTTTAGAAGTAACACTGTTAATAACAGCTTACATTTTAACAAAATATGAGGCTCATAAAAGGACATAAGCCAAACGTACTCAGTGTATCGATTTGATATTTCTCCTTGTGGATTTTCTGAAAAAAAATTCACTTTTGTTCAAAACGAAGGAAATTAGTTAAGTTTGTCTGTCCCTGGCCATCTGTCCCGTATTCTGCGGGAACGTTGTGTCCTGCTTTATTTACGGCCCAGCTTTTAGCATCAGTATAACTTCTTGTAATTTAATTAATTTCTCCATAAAGACAAGAAAGAGAGGAAAATTTTTTTTTTCTTTAATTTTTTTTTTCTTTTGGTGAGCGAGTTGCAGGAGGAGCCTTACCAGGAGAGCAGTTGATGGGGTCAACACAAAGACAACTGCTGCTGCACCATAGCAGCTCCTACACTTGTGCTCACACTGCCTTCGGGCTTCCGAGCTGACTGGTGCTAAAGGCATCTGCTTTGCTGTCCAGCAATACTCGATCATGATTTAACCTAGGAAATAAACAGCCAGTAATGGTATTTCTTGGTGATGTAGCCAGCTGATAAAAGGTGCTTTGAATCACGACCTCCTCAGTTCAGTATGTGAAATTTTTTGTGCAGTGGCAGTGCTGGTGAACGGAACCAACACTGTGTGTAGCACATGTTGCATTTGCAAAGTGAAATGTAGGGGAAAAGTTGTTTTGAAGGAATTTAAAATTTGGGGAATGAGCTAGGCTGATGTCTTTTGATGTTGCACCTTTACTTCTGAAACAGTGATGCCAACAGCAGGCTGTAAATGCAAACTCCCCTTGTGCAGTCCTGTGCTGGCCAGGGATGGGTGAAGGGGAGATGGAGGCGGCAGCGTGGGAGATGCAAAAGTCTGCTTTTAGTGCATCTTCTGCAGGGTTGTGTGTGTATACGTGTGTCTTAGCTACTGAATCGTTGGTAGCCTTGGACAGTGGCCCTTGCACTCTGCTTAGACTGCCACACGTTTCATGGGACTAAACTGGAGACCAGTTGCTCTCCTCCTCCATCGGTAAGCAAGCAGTGGGGTGTCCCGCCTCAGTTTCAGGAAGGATAAATGGGAACCTCCACAGCCGCTCTGCGGTAAGGGATGGAATGGGCTAAAACTACTTTGTTTAAGCAATTTGCAGAAGAGCCCTTCCTATGGAAATGGTTGTTTTCACATTTTTGGTGTGGAAACCCCTGAAGCTTCCCACAGGGTTTGGGTTTCTGACTCTCTACTCTCTGTGCAGGCAGGCACTGGGAGCCAGCCTGAGCGCTAAATCGGCTGTGATTCATCGTGCCTTTACCCCGCAACGTCTAATACTGAATAGATTTGAAACCTTTGATACCTCGTCCTTTGTCGGTTGGTTTCCACAACTCACTTCCTCCCATTAATTCCCAGGGCCGTGGGAATCTTTATTCTCAGGCTGCTGATGCTGGCCCCGAGCTCTCAGGCAGCCCCTGGCTGGCTCTCTCCCTGCCTCTCCCGGGCTGCGGGGGCAGATGCTGCTGCACAAGCGCCCAGCTCCCTCCATCTTCCCCCCACCTTGCACCCACCTGAGTGACGGTTTCATTAAGGTCTCCTACGTATGTGATATGTTAACTCAAATGGGCTATCATAAATTTTGTCTGAATAAGCAGTGCCTTTTATATGTCATAAATTTTGCCTTTCCCTGTCCCTGCTAATACCGCCCCCCCTCTCCCCCCACCCCGTAACATTTCAGTTACATACTGATAAACTCCCCGACATTTAAATACTACTGCAGCGGGCTGGAGGTGGAGAAGTGGGTCACGCTGAGCTATCAAGAGAACCGTGACTTTTATAACTGGCTGAATGGGAAGCTCCCGGCTACTCAGATTTCGGCGAGGATGGCTGCCATCGCTTGAAAGGAGAGAAATAAAGCGCTTTTTCATTTTAAAAGCCCTTCGCGCACATGAGTTAACCTATTCAGTGCTCTGGTGTGAGGTGGGTAAATGATGCAGCTTTAGGCGGGGAAACTGAGGCAGGGGACCCGTGTGCCCCATTCTTCTGCCTGGGCTCTGCCTGCCCACCCTGCCTGGCTGCTCTCACCCGATGAGGTACAACAGTTCTAGCCCTTGTGCTGCTGGACCTAGATCCTGGTAGTATAAAACTAACCCATGTGGGTTTCGGTTGGTTTTTTATTACTTTTTTCTTTTCTTTTTGGGGGTGCTGGGGTGGTGGTGTTTTTTTTTTATTTCCTTCCCCAGTTTTTGGCCCAAAATAGTTGTGCTTGCTGAAATAACTGATGAATTTGGTCTACAGTCCACCAATGAGAAGTTGGAATTTTTTCACTTAAAAAAAACCCAAACCACCAAATACTTTGTTATAAAAGAGAACAAAAATACTGCATTTTTTGGCTATTTTTCTTACCTCCTCTTAGTAGGCTTCTACTAAGGGGAGAACCTTGTAGAGTAGGGTAGATGGTTGGACTCGATGATCCCAAGGGTCTTCTCCAACCGAAATGATTCTATGATTCTAATTGCTTATAGTATGTTAATTGTATCTGTAACAAGCTTATCAAACCTCTTAGGTGCTGTATAATCCAAGAGCGATGCTACTGCACTACGGCTCGGAGCTCCCTGCAGTAATGAGTGATTGTTAGTGGGAGTGGAGAGGTCAGCTTAGAGGGCTGCTATCGTAATCTTTTGGGGCCATAAAGTGTCTTGAAGTAATTTCTGTTTATGCATTTTGATACTGGATTGTTTGGCAATCAATTTGTCTGTCGAGTGTCTTTGTGGCTGATACAAATTCAGCCTTATTTCTTTAGAAAGAAAAATTTTTCTAGGTTGTTTTTTTCTTTTGAAATATGTTACTTAAAAAGCACGTATGATCATTACAAGATTTTCTTGCTTAATTTTGTGTGCTAAAGGAAAGTTATAAAGTTCATTTGGTGAGTAATTTTATCTGGGATTTTCTCCTATTAGTTGAAACCACATGATGTTGATAACTATTTACATAATCCCTGAAAACTGATGGGGCAAGTTGTGCACATGGAAATGTGAGAGGTAGTGTAAACAGGCAAGTTGATTTATCCTGAGATGTGTGTTTTGATTGTAAAGCTGTGTAACAGAAGGTTGGAAAAAGGCAGAATTCCTTCCTGTTTCTTTTGATTTAAGCAGTTTGTGAATTGAGTCCACTTGTAGAAAATGTTTTTTTGTTTTTTCTGAGTGAATCTGTAAAACACCTTGAAATTGCTGTCTTCGGGCTGTTAGCCAGGTGGTTTAGTAAACAAGTTGGATTGATTATCTGAAGCAGTTATTTTTTTTATGTTAATGTTGGATTTGGGATAGGTAGTGTCACATAAATTCGCCTTCATGTCTTCTAAGTTCAGTCATGTCAGGTATCTATTTAATCCTGTATCCATTTCCAAAGCTGAAGAAAACCCTATTTTCTTGACATCTAGATAGAGCAAACTTATTTAACAGCAACGAATCCTGCTGGCATCTTCAAGCGGAAAATAAGCCAAAGTGTGGTGCCTTCCATGAAACCTTAGCGTGTCCTTCAGTGGAGGTCCTAAAAATAATCATACAACAAGCAAGTATCTTGCTTTTTTTTTTTTTTTATAGATGCATGAGATGAGTGGGTATTGAACTGGAGAGGGCAGATGTGCTGCTCCAGCCAGTGCCTGATCAGAGGAAGGGCTGGTTGGAACAGCTGGCTGCTCAGATTGACAGCAAATAGCTTAGGTATTGAGGTAAAACCTCTCCTCCTTTTACCTCCCATCCAAGTCTGAAATGGTTAGAGAAGATGATGAAAAATAACGCCGCTGCCTCTTGTTAAAGCAGAGTTTAAAAAGTGAACGTTACCCAAGGATGGGAAAGTTCACAGCAGCACAGAGATGGTGTGGGGGGAAAGTTGATCTAGTTAGCCATTGTATTGATGTTGCTGTCTGTGGACCTGGCTAAAACATCAATGTGTGATTTTTTTTTTTTTTTAAATGGTTTTGTGAATGTTTCCTGCTAATGAGAAGCCACTTCAGTGCAGGGTTGTAAGCTACATAACTCCCGTTTTGATGGGAGATGTACACTGAAAAGGGCCTGAGCAATGGCAATGGATCTGAAAATAATAATGGGGTCAATTCCCCAGCCTGGCTCTTGGCCTCGTGATGATAATTTTATTTAAAACCTTGCCTTCTGGAGTCAGATGATTGTTTAAACCAAGCTGATAAGATTGTTTTCCATTCCTAAAGTTCCTAGCAATGCTACATCTAAAAGAAAGACAGAAAATGTAATTTAAGTATATCAGAAGAGTTTAAAGAACAAATAACATCATTTCACGATTGCACTCATGTCTTGGAAGTTTGGATGGTTGATTAATTAGTATTGATCATTTGTGGTTTTAAACACAGAAATAGCTTGATGTTTGCTTGATTTAGAGACCTTAACAATAATATAAATTACTATTTAAGCCTTTTTTTCCCCACTTCCCATGGCATTTGAGAATAACATACGGAGCCTAGTATCAAAAGATAGAAAAATATATCATGCTACCTTCTTGTTGTATTATTTACTGTATATATATTTCACAACATTTGTATATCCTCTGTTTTTCACATATTAAGCATTTCATTTATAAGTTACTGCCTCTTCTGCCAGCAGCTACCATGGTATTTTCTGGATGCTGCAGAAGCAAATAGTAATTATTTTCAGAATTAAACAAATTGAGGGGAGTTTTTTTCTTTCCACTTGGTAAACTGTAGCAAAAGTTTTAGTTTTATTTGAACTTTTTTTCCCTCTCGTGGCTTGGTACAAAAACAAACCCCAAAACAACAACAAAAAATCTCCACCCATACCCACCCCACCAAAAAAATACCCCAAGCAAACCCACCACAGGTATTTACGGGGTACGGTTGGTATGGTGGCCTGAGAACAAAGCTGGCTTCAACGCCGCGAGACTTTCCATCCTGTGTCTCCCAGTAACACCCTATGGCTTTTGACAAATGAGTTGACCACTGTTGGCCAAGGTGGCCACCGGTGTGCGGGAGACTGAATCCTCCCAGGCCAGCGGAAGCGCATCAGGTTATTCCAGTCATTAACTGACTCCTGTAGGTAATATGTATTTCTCTCCATCTGCAATATGGGGATGGTAATACTTTTCTGCCTGCCTCTCAGTGGGATCTGGGAGGATTAGTTACGTCTCTACGGCAGCGTCTAAGAGGTAAGCATGATTACAAAGAACAAGATGTGCAATTACAGCGGAGGGCCAGCGAGCTGCGGGTGCCTCGTTAGGCTCACGGAGCCGAGCAGCTGGCTGATGAGCTGGCCTGACCTCTGCAGTCAAACCAGATTTCAGCACAGTTGGCTCATTTGTGGGCTACTCTGATCTCTCACGTCAGGACCTCTGTCTTCTAGAGGTGGCACCAGGTAGGGAGATACAGATGACAGCTACCCACCGGAGCTGTGCACTTTTCTTTCACTTTCCAGAGCGATGTTGGGCATAGTGGATGTGAGCACCTGTAGGTGACCGTCCTTGCCAGAAGGCTGTTCTTTCAGCAGTGTGAGGCCTGATGCTCTGGCCACCTGCTTCTCCCATGATGGTCTTCAAGCCTTTGCCGGCATCACCTTCTCCACATGGTACACGCTTATAAACTGTCCCTTTCCCTGCTTGCTCTGCTCAAATGCAGCCTAACAACTCAGTACTTCTGCAGTGTCGGCAAAAGTAAATCAGTAATAACAGTCACATTTATTTTCTTTTATGGGCTACCAGGTACATCCCATCTATTCGGTTTTGCTTAGACTGTGAGCTCCTGGGTGGACAGCTTCCCAGGTCTGTCTCCTGTGGGCTGCTGCCAGTGTCATAGCAGTGTTAACCCCTGCTCAGCTCTGTCTTGGGACTCTGTTCTTAGAGTTACCCTAAATTCAGTGATCAAGGTTAAAGGTGTAAGTGAAAAGCAGCACAAGTTTTTGTTCGTTTGTGCCCCGTGTACTCTTTAAAGCCCTTTGAGCAGTTAAGTTACAGTGACTGCAGAAATTAATGAGAATGAGTGATAAGAAAGAGAATTTACTCGTGTTTCCATTAGGATCTATGAGAGTAATGTGATCAAATGGGATCAAAATGTTATCACCTTCTGAGGGTCATTGTCAGTAAATGTAACAATAAAGTGATTATTCTAGTCTCTCGCCTTAGGGAAAATTAGAATGACTGAAACAAAAATAAAATTAAGAGGTGCGATGCAATGCATTTAGGTGTGTAACACCCATTTATTTTAAACGGATGTTAAACAGCTTTAGTCTCTGTCAAACAAATGTGTCTGGTTTTCACTTTGAAGCATTAACAAGGAACTATAGTACAAATAAAGGGCTTACATCTTAAATTAGAAATTAATAGTCAACAGATACTAATACAATTATTTTTTGTTATTAAAAGTACAGGAAGTAGGAACTCCAGGTTTAGATTTGGGTGCTGATTTTTTTAGTTTGCTGGTTTGCATCTCTTAAAAACCTTGATGTTCAAAACCAGGGTGCTGAAGCCTTTCTGACACACAGACATTAATAGCATTTTAAGTCTGTAATCAGTTCAGCAAACAAACTCGTTGGTGTAAATGGTCCTATGGGATGTTTATAAAACCAACACCGGGCATGTAAGCAGAGTGAAACGGGTGGGAATCTAAACAGTTTAATATCGTGGCACAGTTTCAGTGAAAAGCAGTAGAGATGAAGCATTCATTAAAATTACCTGCTTCAATAAACGATTTGAGATAGGTTTTTGTCCTTACTGTTGCTCTGTTCTGCCAGTATCTCTCATAAGCAAAGCTATCAGTTAGTGCTGGCAGGATAAAGCCCTAAGGATATTAGAACAGCTTGATTTTTATCTTGACTATCTCCTGTTTGATGGGAGCTGCTGCTTGTGGCTAAAATGCTCTGCAACACTTTGACTTGATTCATGTTCCTTAAATTTTGCGCTAGGATTAGCATCATCTGCCCAAATCTCCCACAGATTGACCTGGGAATATACCCCACAGTTACAGAAGAATGGCATATTGGAGATTAAGGTGGCAAACATTTATCTCCACAAATAAAGAATAGACTGGTATTTCATCCGTTTCAAAGAATTATGGTATTTATCTGTTGAGTGAGGATTAAACTGTTTGTCCTGCTGTTTGTTTGGTATGCTTTAATTTGTATTTTTCTTATGCATATTGAGCCTTCTTCCACATTTTAAGGAATATTTTTAGAGTACAGATGAGGGGAAGGTTTTTCTAAATCTTATGTAAATTACTCCTTTAAAGGAACAAACAAAGCAAACATCTCATTTCCCTTCCGTGATAACAGAGTAAGTTTTGGGATGGTCATTCCTAGAGAATTTAAGCACCCAAAGTATTTTAAAAGTGCAAGCAACCCATCAAAACCAATACAAGTTCTTAAATTAGTGAGCTGTTCAGGGAATAAGCGATAAAAGCATGGGATCTCTGCGACTTTCTTCCTTTGGATATGCAATTATGAAAAAGGACTTGAGCATGATGGGCAGGGAAGGAAGAAACCAGTCCAAAACTTTGAGAATAAAGTAAGATGGATGTCTCCTGATCACCGTGCTTCTCTGGGGATGGCAAACGTTGAGTGGGACTACAGGTAAAATTGGTATTATTACGAATATGGTAATACCATATTGGTATTATGGTAAAATTGACTCCTAGTTTGCAAAGTCCTTTTTTAGCCATTAGGAGTGTTGAGCTGTTGTCGATAAAGAATATCCAGGCAGACAGAAGGTCGTACCTTGCTATTTTGGGAGCTGGCTGTGTCGCTGTCATACAAATAAGCTGAAAGGCACAGGAAACTTGTGTAGTGGTGTGCCCAGGGTAGGGCTCAGTGCTGTCTAAGGCCCAGGGGAATCTTTATTGCAACCTTAATGGGTGTTAAATGTGACCTGTTTTTTAATTCAGACCTTTTATTTCTTATCTGCAGTCATTTGAGAATGTGCTCTTATGTACGTAACAGATCTTTAAATAACACCTCAGTCTGAAGACACTTGCCTAAGAGTTATTTTTGAAGCTCTATGCTGCTGCATTGTTTTCTTCTTTAATTTTCCTGATGTTACTTGTGTGTTAAGTTACACTTACCTGGTAACTCGGATACCTACAGTAGGTATATTTATTGTTACTTCTGTGTTATAATAAAAAGTCATATTTGGGCTCTGAAGGCCCCAAGTCAAGATCAAGCTAAGGTCTGTAGGATTTCTTAGCTGTGTTTGTGAATTAAGTAACAATTGCACCATAATACTTTGTGCCTCAAACCCCACATATTTTTCTGGGAATGTTTAGTGGTTGTGTTCCTGACCCACTGTGTGTTTGTCAAGCAAGTTTCTCCATACATAAAATGGAAACTATTTTTCATATTTTCCTAAAAATGTTATTGTATGGGTATAACAAGGGCTACTTACGACAGGAGTGGTCCTTACTCTGTTTCTGTAGGGAATAACACTGGACATCTTTAGTGTACCAGAGGGCGGATGAGTAGTAGCTGCAACTACTGTGTGGTGTGTTCACCCCACCAACCAGCAGCACCAGTCCTGGGCAGGCAGATGTACAAGGTCTTTCAGGTTGGTCAGGCAGTTAATCTGAAATGTGTGACTGTCTGATCCCACTCATTTGCAAAGGTGATTTCCAAATAACTTGTTTTTGTTTTTTTTTAAACATACATTTTTCTGTTTCATGTGAGATAATGAGGGTAGTTCCCAGTCTGGTTTTGAGACATGGGAAGGAGCTGTTGTAACATTGATCTTGACTGTGAGAAGCATCTCATGGTAGGTGTGCCAAGGATACTGGGACCCCTAGGAAAATGGCCTGATTATGGAAAGGTCTCTGGTTTTACTCCTGATTTTGCTTTGCCCTTGCTGTTCTGCTGCTGATGGCTCAGGATACTCTGGTCTCAGCCTCACTATATGGAGACTTCCAGAGGTGTTGTGGAAACTGCTTAGTTATTGTAAAGAATTTTCCAAATAATAAGCAGTAGTAGAAAAATAATTAAAATATTGTTGAAGTATAATTAATTCTTCCAATAAAACTATGAAAAATTAATTCACAAATTGAGAACTCAAGTCTGGGGTTTTCTGTCTAAGAATCAAAAGACATTTTTGTGGTCATATTTCATTTGCAGTTTATGAAATGACTTATTTAATGCTGTAAAATTACTTAGTATGCAAACTCTTTTGGTTGAGTACTTGAAAACAAACATGGCATTGTAGTAACTTGTTATTTTCCCTGAAGACTATGTGTGCCCTTTCTTGCACTCGGCGTTGTACTGCTTCATGTGGTTTTGTCTTTGATATACAACCCACTGTGCTCCAGCTCCACACTTGATTAAATGGCATTATGAACTCTCTAATTATAATACCTTCACTTTATTGCACTCAAAAGGATTGCCTCTGGTGGATGGTAGTACGAACAATGTGTAATGTGAATGCACTATTTTAGTCTCCTTATTTGTGTTATTAATATATGCGTTGTGATCTTGCCTTTTGGTCACTGTCATGGAGTTAGATATAATTGCAGCACTATACCTAAGGAAGGGATGGTGTCTTTCACAAATGCTTTACTGTCCAACTAAGCGTTTATCATTTTATTACAGTGGCAAAGTCTACATTGAAATAGCTGTGTCTCATATGAACTCACTATCCAAAATACAAAGTAAAGATCTGGTTTTCTTTTTTGGCTGAATGTGAAGCAAGTGTTAAGACATAGCTTTTCAAGCAAAATTTTGCTAGGGAAGAAAAGTAGATAGTAAGGTGTTGTATATGGTTTTTGTAGTTAATCTGGAGTTTAGAACTATTACTACAAGGAAGTTTGGTGTGGTGTTGGAAGCCTGACTTTGGTTTTCTTTCCCTTAAACTTAATTAATCTCTTGAACAGGAAAAAAGTTGCTGGATGGTCATTTGTATTTGTGGATTTGTCACTTATGTACAGTTTCTTCAACAAGAAATTGTGGAGATCCTCAGTGGTGGTAATGTTAAAGTCTATAAAGCTGTATCTTCAGACAAGGATCGTGTAAATTTAATAATACAATAGCAATAAGGAGAGTTAATGTCCCTATTGACTAAAACTTTCTTACTACAGAAAGTCCAGGGAATTTGATTGAAGAAGGTACAAAACAGGAGTCTGCAGAGACTGCTCTGGGATGAAGGGTGTAGCTTAGCTTGTACCAGGGACAGAGGGAAAATAAGAAAAAGTCAATTGGTTGAGGATCTTGCTGAGAAGGAGATAGTGTATTGGTACTTAAATCCAATAGGAGGTAGGGAAAAGAAGAAAAAAAACCCTAAGAAATGGAAATACAGGAAATACTGGGCAGTGGATGAGTGGCATGAAAGTGGCTGAAGAAAGTCCATACTGGGGAGTCGTTGCACTAAAAGGCAAGAAATAATCACTCTGGGCACAGGAGGAGCGTGGCATCTCCTACCTCTTGGGGGAGAGAGGGTCTCGTCCCCTTCAGGCAAGTGCTCTCACCTCCCTTTGAATGCACTCTGGGTGGTCGGATGCCAGGTTATTTGATTGCTCCTCCCAACACTGTTTTTAGTTAGTGTCCGTGCAGCCCATCCTGGGGACACCCAGTCCCCTTCCCTCCTTCCCGCAGGTGGCACCCTGCTGAAATGGGACATGCATCCTAGGTGTGCTGAGGTGCCAGTGAAATGCTTTCGATCATCTTAAAATTGAAACAGTATCATTGGGTCATCTTAAAGGAAGCATCAACAATTATTTCTGAGTGCTGCAATTCTTTTACTATTTTTTTTATTATTATTTTTTTTTTAAATATATGCGTGGGTTTTGCAACCAAAAACCTAGGAAGCTTATTAAAAAACCAAAACCACCAACACCAAAAAACCCACCCAAAACAAAACAAAAACCAAAACCAAACCAGCAAAAACAAAACCAGAAAGGTGGTGGCCAGCGTGTCTAACGGATGGCTATAAAGAGCCCTTGTGTGTGCTGAAACGAGGTGAGATTATAAATGTGAAACTGCTGAAACCATCCTTCGCCGCTGAGTTTAAAGAAATTCAATTTGTTTTAAAAATAGGTTCAATACCTAGTTTTCCTGCTTCAACACAGCTTGATGTATATAGGATCTCGTAGAAGGCGCAGGGGGTTAGTTTTGGAGCAGAGCAGATCACTGGCATTCTGTACGTGAGTGCCAAGTTATTCTTAGCACAAGTGGAGCCCAAGTCAAAAGACTTCTGGTTTGTGTACTCTTCTGCTGTATTTTAAACTAATGCTGTGCATAATTGGCATTAGTTAAGGGGAAAATGTAGCTCTGTTTGCTTACATCATGCGAGGTAAAATTAGTGACCAAATTAATAACGACTCATCTTTCAGGCATGGCCAGGCAGTGCTGTGCGGGGAAGAAACAGCCAGCTCAGTTCCTATATTGCGCTCGTTAATATTTTCCTCTGTCTTCTATCCTTTATGTTGACGTTACCGTTAATTAGTTACTTGCAACAACCAAAAAGTATTGATGAAAGCCTGTGAACCCAATGTGCTTTTGTAAAATTAGTTTCCTGCTTAAGCAGATATTTCTCTAGTAATTGACACAAACCAGCCTCAGACGGGGAGGCAGAGGCAAGCTGGGTATGTGATTAATTCACCATGTTTTGTGGTTATTTCATTTTTACAGTAAAAAGAAGACTTTAATAAATATAAGGCCAGATGCTCCAACTGTGTCCTCAGCTGAAGATCTGGCCTGAATAATTTATTAAGGTGCTATCCTTTACATTCTCTTCAACTAGAGGTCTTACTGTAAAAGCACTAGAATTATAAAACCTTCCTCTCCTTTTCCTTTGCCTTAGTTAAAGTATTGGAATACTAGAGGCAGTCCTAGTCCTGGTGCAGAATAACACACCGTACATGCAAATACCACAGTTAGTATATTGCAGTATGGGAAAAATAACCACCCATTTGTAACTGTATTCTCTCAAGTGCTTACTAATTGCAGGTGTGAAAGTGACTCATCTAATGGTTTAAGGACACATAAAGTGGTTTGTTTGTGGTATTTGTTTTTTCTTTTTAATTTTAAGATTAATAAATAGGATCTTTTGCTATCCCAGATAACGTAGAGATAATAAAATTGCATCAAATAAGAACTGATCACCAATAATATTTTCTGTTTGAAGGGATAAGGAATTGGTGCCAACCTTGTGGCCTTAGTGGGATCTCCCAAATAGCACAGAAACTTGCTACTTTAAATACCGACTTCCAAACAGCTAATATTCCCTTCTGTCTTACAGGGGCAGCTAATACTCCTGATTTTCCCTCTGTTTTGTTTTCCGATTTTTCCTTTTCATGTAGGAATGTCTAAATATTATAAAAGGTCAGGTGCTTTCTGTCTAAGTAATGGATTGCTCCGGGCTTTAAAAATGATGCCTGTTTATGGTCCTGCCATCTGCAGGAGCAGCAGCCTATCATAAAGTTACTGTATTGATCTGTCACTAGTGCTGTCTTGTCTGCCAAATGAAAAATGGCTTAAACTCATAACCTGGGCCAGCAGTTTTCTTATTGTAAGCCAGACAAAAATGCTATTGATCTTCTTTGCTGAAGTGTTCTTTTCACAGCTTGCCAGCATCAACACACTGTTGTCCTCACTCAGGGCTAATTAGCTAATAATTTAATGCGACTGAGACAGCAGTCTCAGTAGGTTTTAGCAGCAAGGGAATATGCTCTAACTTCAAAAGTATGGGACCTTTTTAAAGCACGGTCGTGGCTGCAGTGCTTGTCTCAACTTTTACGCTCTCACTTCAGGTTTGATTTCCCCACACTAAAGAGTAACGGTCTCGTTAGATGGAGGTTCTGCTGTCGCTTGGAGATTTATAGGAAGCAAACCCCCAATGCGGTGTTGGTATCTGTAGTCCTCGATGGTGCTCTTGGCTGTGCTCTTGCTCTTTAGCTTTATGGGCGCTTCTTCAGTGAAATCACATAGTTCATTGAATTAATCGTGGGAACCCTGTGGTTCGTGAGCTGCAGACCAGGCAGATTCGGTCATGGCTGAGACACAGTCAATTGTACCTTTTTTGATTGGTTCACTTTGTTGTTGTGGGTTTTTTTTTGGCAAAAAAAAAAAACCAACCAAACAAAAATCCACCGTTAAATTGTTTTACATCAAAGTTTACATGATGGATCCTTCTTCCTAAGAAATTAATTTTCTTAATTCTCCTACTGTTCTGAAGGCCAGAAGGTAGCAAGGGAATTCAGGTTGGAAGCATGAGGAAGACGTAATCCGTTCACGCGTGTTGAAAGCTCATAGGAGTCTTCCACCAGGTTTTTTGATCTTTTTAATTAAAATATTTGGATAATTAGGTGTATGAATGGAGATTGCTTGCCTCCAGTCCCTGTCGGTGTAAAAGAAGCAGTTGGTGCAACTTCAGATGGGGGTGGTGGTGGCGGCGACTTAATATCATTCAGCCCATATTTCATCCTGTGGGTGGTTCTCCTGGATTGTCTCATGCTTTTGTGGTGGTGGAAGATACAGTCTGTACAGTTTTGCTTCTAGAATAAACAGTAATAAAAGCTTCTGAAATATAATTATAATCATTTTGCCAAAAAGAGATGGCAGACATCATCTAGCAGTTTTCAACTGTTACATATTTTTTTTTAAATGAAGACAGTTTCTTCTGCGTTCTTTGTCCAGCCAGTGTAGGCCACATCTTAGTTTGTATTTCAGAATTAAGTGTGATCCAAGTTGTATCTTTGCTTTCTCTTCCACATTGCTGAGCACAGTGTAAGGCAGGGTGTACAGGAGGCGGAATAAACCAGATAATTCCTCGGGGAAGTTATTCTTTACATTTCATGCAGTAATTTCGCTGGAGTGTGGGTCCATATGTTAATTTTTAAAATCTATGAGGACACTTCAAATTTGCTTGAAATAAGGGAACTTTTAATCTCTGAAAGCATCCCTAAAGTGCAATTAACTATTCTGATCTCCTGATGACTCAACAGATGCTTCTGTAAACTAGAACACATCTGTCAGATTACGGAACTGATATGTTGCTATATGTGATTTAAAATGACTACCCACAAATGGACGTATTGTGATAAATACCATATAGACAGCAAGGATGTCCGTCTTTTCGATAGTCCTGTAATAACATTTCACAACACACTGTTCATTGTCACTCTCTGGAGGCTGCTACAGCCATGTGAAATGTCCAGCTTTTCCTTCTTATCTTTGTTAAACTTGTTTGGGTTTTTCTGCATCTTCTTGGCTCCTTTTTAATGCATGCAGGCTATTGAGTGGTATTTTTAATAAAAGAGCAGAACTAAAGATTTTTTTTCTAAGCCTTTTTGAAGATTCCCAGTAGCCAATTCAACTGATTTTAGACTGCACTCCATCTGTCTAGCAAAGAAAGAAAATACATTAGTAGTCCACACATGAGCAGCTTATTAGTTCATTTGGTGTGTGCAGTACAGTGATTCAAGACTGATCTAAAATATTCATCCACAATTACTGGCACAGCACAGTTCAAAGTGCTTCAAATCTGTGGGTTTGACTGAGAAATTTAAGGAAAATAGCCGCAAATTGATTCTGTATGTAATTAATGAAACATTTCATTCTTATGTAAATATTAAATGCTTGGGTGTTTTTTTTCCCTTTTTTCCCTTTCCTCTTACTGAGCTCCCCCTCCCTGACCTCCATTATGTGTTTGTTTGTTTTACAGGATGGTGGGTGGGCTGGCATGGGGGCATATTCTCCAGGGAGGAAGAATTAATAGCTGAGTCCTGTGACTCATTCACTGAGCAAACAGCTGTTCTCCCTCTAATTCACCCCTCCTCAGATGTCCATCCCACCCCCGGAGAGGAGCTGCCAGAAGGCAATGTTTGCCTCTGTTGTTGAAGCTCTCTGTCTACTTCCTTAAGGAAAATCCACTTTCCTTGACCAAATCCCCCCCCAGTGCATGCATAAAGTGGAGATGTGGGTCTGAGCCCCCCGGCCAGCTCTGCTGTGGGGTGCCTCCCCTCCATGGGAGGGACAGGATGGACAGACACAGCGGCCACCACATCTCAAAGTGCCTGAGCGAGTTTTTCCAGGACTCTCTGCTTTACCCCAGCAGTGCCTGTTGGGAGCCGTGGCTGGATGCTGGTGGCTTTTACATGGGTTAAAAGCTTTTGGCGTGTTGGAGAGAAAGGGCTTTCGAGGACAGGAGTGGATGTTTATGCGGATGCGAGGAGCGAAGTCGGTGAGGCAGGGCTGGGGTTTTGTTCAGGGTCTCTCCCTCCCTCTCTCGCTGTCACAGAAAATTAAGCCAAGTTTTACAAATGCTATCAGTGGGAGAGTTTAAGAACAGCCTGCAGTAAAACTTAAAAGATCCCGAGGCAAACTTCAGCCTGTTTTGAAACGACTGTCTTTCCGGCTCAGATGTCCACATGAACACGTACTGTGCGGGGTCGCCGGCTCTTGGCTGCCTCTCCTGGCTGCCCACCTCCTCCAGCCTCAGCCTGGGCACCCTGGCGGGGCTTGGTGTGAGGGACGTGCTGGACCCTGCCCTCCTGGGGACCAGAAAGCCAGGTTCCAGGGCTGCCAGTTGGGGATCACTTGCCCAACGGCTTGTGTGCACCCGTCTGCTGTGGCCAGATGAGTTCCAGGGAGGATGGGGGGGAAGGCTGCTTCTAGCTGTTAAATCCCAAGGTATGACTATTCCTCTGAGGCATCTGTGCAGTTATCCCTTCTGGTGCTTTTATTTCTATGACGTTAATAGGCAGAAAAGGCTCAGATCTCTAAAATGGTGTTTGCCTGCATCTTCCTTGTGTCGCGATGCCGCAGCTTTCCTGCCCCTACGCAGCGTTCAGCCCCCCAGGAGAAGGAGGCTGCAGTATGGTGGCACTCACTGAGCTGATGTGAAGAACAAGGACTTGGCAGTGGATAGATTGGGAGCTGTGGGAGGTGCCTAGTTTCATGTTCAGGGAGGTACATCTTCATCCATAGGTTTTGGCACACCTGCCAGGGACAGTGGCTAAAACCAATGAAATTAGTGTCTGTGATTTGTAATTAATGAGTTGACTTGCAGCAATATAGGATGTTAAAAATACTTCATTTTTTTCCCTTCCACACACATGAACTTGTTTGCCTCAATGTGGGTCACAACTTGGACTGCTCTCTGTTCAAATACCCATTTACTGATGAGTTGCATTCTGCTCGAACTAAAATGGGAGAAATATCCTTCTCGCCTCCACTCCCGTGAGTGGAAGATGATGGCAGGAATGGAAATTTGCATATTGGTCAAGTTTAAATGGTTATTAAGCAGAGATGGTAAAAAAAAATCTACCCCTGATTTCACATTGCTGACCTTTAAACTTTATTTCAGCTAGGAGAAACTGGGAGAAGGAATTTGTTTTTATATGTTTTCTTTAGATATTTTAGTAAGAGCTCTTATATACTGTTCTTTGGTTTTTGAAAAGAATGTACCTAATTTTTAGCTTCCTTTGTTTTAAGAAGTTAAACTGGAGGGGTTTTTTCTTTTCGCTGCTAAGTTCAGAGCCCTCTTTTGTCATAGTTATTTGAGGCAAGTGGACAAAGGAAAATTTTGGGGATTTCAGGAAGTTCTACCAAAGGATTTTAGTAAATGAGGTATTGAGCTCCAAACTACAGGATAGAAGTCAAGGAGTACTTTCCACGTGAAAAAAACTGTTTAAAAAGTACTTTTTAGCTAAGAAGTAATGGAGATTTTTTCCGTCTAACATCTGGGCACAAAGCTCTGGAAGTATTTAAGGCTTTCAGGGAATTTGTTTGTTGGTTTGTTTTTAAAGTTTCCTCTAAAGCCCATCTTCCTCACTTTTGTGCTCCCTTTCTGCATGTGTGTATTGCTGTGTACACATCCCTGCTTCACACCGCATTAGGGAAGAAGGTTTTCTGACCAAGACTAAATGAAACATTTTGTTTATAAACAAAAGGTCTTTAGTGTAATGAAACAGAGTGGAAAAGATACCCCACCACCATCACAAGTGTAGTGCTTTAAGTTTCTTTCACCCCAGCGTTTTTCCTTTAATGTAGGTTTGAGTTCCCCCCACCCAATAAAAATAATGCATATGTATTACACGCAGCTCTAAGCCGTTTGCTCTGCTACTGTGCTTAAGTAGTAATGCCATAAAGATTAAAAAAATATTCTACTGCCAAATATAAGACATTTGTTAGTCTCAGAGATGATGACTTAATTTTTAGTATTCCTTGGTGGTTTATATCTTGACATTTCTTATGACCTACAATTAAAATGACTTTAGTGAAGTCTCAACTTATATCCAGATTGCTGAGTGTGGTTGAGAGTCTCCAGGGAGAGCCTTGAACTGCTTGCCTAAATCAATTTGTTCTTTTCTCAAAACAGATTTAATATGTTTTACCACTTTAAATTAAAAAATAAATAACCCCATATGACATAACAGCTACATGTAAAATTATAAATGTTCGCTGTGTATTCTGAAGGGTAGCAATTTTGATGCCAATGCTGCGCTGATAGTATTCCACCAGAGAGAGAAATGAATGGTTAAAAACAAGCATGTCTAATCCTGTCTCACTGCTCTGCTAGTCTCGTTTGAGAATTAAGTTGATGGCACACTACTTGGGTGGGTGCTAACTGCTAGATGTGGCAATAATCTTCTTTAGCAGAGCCTGAGACACTCTGCTTCCACTGCACCTCCTCCATGGAGTTAGGTTCTGGTGTTGGTTTTTTTTTTTTTACATTAGTCTCGTTCATGCATACCACTTTCTTTTTGGGCCAGCCTTCTCCTGCCTATTCCTTCAGCAAGATCAGCTGCAGAACTTGCTTGAGACTCACCTGCACCCTTAGTTGATGCTTCAAGTATCATTTGAGTGGACTCCTCCTGCCTAGAGTTTATTTTGTGTCCGACACACAGGAGAGGCAGAGGGAAATCAGTAGCTTCTGGTGCTCTGCAAATCTGCTGAGGATATGCAGGCAGCTGTAAGCAGGGAGAGTCAGATGCTCGGGCTATGCCAGAAGCAGCCTTTGTTCCTTCAAACCACTTCCATGGCTGTGCTGGAGTGGATTATTGTTTAAGGCTCTGTAAGTACAATAGGATATAAGGAAAAGGGAAGGGGAGAATTTTTCTAAAATAGAAAGAAACAAACCAAAAAAGTTGCTACGGAAATAGATGGCAAATGGCCTCTAATAATGGGATTTTACAAGAGATGTCCAGTCTCCAGAACAATGGTTCAGTTTAAACCAAGATTAATAGTGCTCGTTATCCCATGTCTGTGAGTTGGCAGCTCGGTCCTCTGCTGTAAACAGATGCAGTCTGATGTGCCACCGTCTGCTGCGGACTGGGTGGGAGCCCTTACCACGATGGTCACTTGTGAAACGATAACGAATTGCAAACCTTAATTGGTCCGTCTACATCTCCCCCTGGGCTGATTTTTAACTCTTCCCGAGGTGCTGTAAGGCTGGAGCAAGTGCTGGAGGAGGAGCAGCCTGGCCGGGGGGGGCGACACGGAGCGGTGCCTGGACTGTGAGCCCCTGTGAGACAGGCATGGCAGATCTTTCATACTGCAGCTCAGGACAAAACCACCTGCATCGGGTTATCGTTTCACAGCACAGCTGTGGCCTGGGGCTTCACAGAGATGCACTGAGGCATCTGTCCTCCCAGTCCGATGTCCCTGTTCCTGCTGGAACCCCTTCCTCCCTCCTGATGCTGGATGTCCTGATCCAGCCAACTGACTTACGTGCAGACCCTGAAATCTGGGGTGTGGGGCTGGGACGGAGGCAGAGAACAGCACTGCCCTGGAAACCGGAGGGTTTCCATGGTTATGGCAGGAGAACATAGGCATGGACAGAAGCGATGTTGGCCTGGGGGCTTGAGGTGCACTGGGCAAGTCTTAAGTTCATGTGCAGCATGGAAAAGAGAGACATTGAAACAGTGATTCTTCCAGTAATGAGACATTTATTTTTTTTGTGTGGAACAAGTTGAGAGACAGGCATACATGCAATATCAATTTTTTGAATTGCTTTAGAATTTCAAAAAATCCCATGTCTCTAAAAATTTCTGAGTTGGTAGAGGGCTAAGATACCTAACAAGGACTGCGTAAAATATTTAAACACTCTGTAGAAGGTTAGAAATCATCCCTCAGAGCAGGAGTACTCTGGTTGACCAGTAAGCTTATTTAGGAAATGCAGCACTTCGTGTTCTTCACTTAAGACCTGGATAAATAAGAAGTCCAAGACTGCCCACACACTGAGGTTTTACAGGTTTTGAGTTTGAACATATTCTGCAGTTCAAGGAGAATAATGCTGGAACTTGGAAATAACTGATAACTTGTGGAAGTAGAAAAATATCCCCTTTTTAAGTGCACCTGCCTGATGTATTTCCATAAGAAAATTGTGCAATGTACTTAACACTCTATCTTTGCAGTATTCCTGTTTTCCAGGAATTTCTCTGTGTGTTTTGCATTTGCTATCTCTTCACTTCTGTTTGGGTTCGTAGAGGCAGAGTGGTATTTTGTGTACAGAAACTGAAGGTTTTGCTCTTGGTTACTCAAGTCCAGCACATGCTAAGCTATAGACAAGGAGATACCCTGAGGTCTCTCTTGCTTTCCTCAGAGGATAAGGCTTAGGAAGAGACAAGGGGCTCCAGGAAGATCTGTAAAAGTCCAGGAAGGTCTCTAAAAGCAGGTGGGACCAGGACATGATGAGAAAGCAGGGAAAGTTGTTTGTGCTTGACCTGAGTCCATTGAAATGAGACTTAGGAGGCCTAGAGATGCCCTGTGTTGCTTCCCTCTTGGATTTCTTTCAGTTCCCGTCATTGGTGTTTCTTGGAAAGGGGAGGGCAAGAAAAGGTGTTGGACCGAAGCTGGGCCTTGAGAAGAGGGAGGAAAAGAGTTTCCCTCAGTGTTTGCTGAGCTGCTTAGTCACCTTTTCTTCCCTCAGCTCCTGAAACAGCAGGAGTGCGTTAATTGGCATTAAATAAAGTAAACTTAAGTAAAATTCCCGAGGTGAGATGATTTTGCCCATGATGCACAGGCAACCAGTTTGGGGGATTCTTGTACTTCTCTTCCAGTTTTTGATTCTTTGGGGTTCGCCTTAATCACCTTTACAGCTTTGCTTTTAAACTTTGGAAGCCTAAAGGTATATCCTTTAAAACTAACAAACATACACAAATCTGAAAGCTGGAATTTTTATGTGATGGTGAGACTTTGGAGACATGGCTTTAGGAAAAATTCCTAGTATTGCAGGAGACACGATAAAATCACCGGAGTTGGCAGCCCTGTGGTGTTGCCTCTCCTTCCTCCTCTTAAGTTCTGCTTGTGTTGGTTTTCTCCTTCACCAAATTGATTTTTACAGTGGAATCTACTGGGAGCGAGAGTTTTGTCTGTTATGCGCTTGTAATGCACCACATATGCATTACTATAGAAATCATCTAATACAAAGTGCCTGGGATTTCGAGCATTGTAGCCAAAAAACACTTGTGTTTTTTGTGCTCCCTCTTCTGGATCTGGGCGGGCAGGAGATGCTCCCCAGCTGGAGTGCCACTGGTTCCCCTCCTCACTCTTCCCTGGTTCATACCCAGCAGCTGCCTTACTGGGCTCTGGGGGGTGTTTGTGGGGGGGACTCGATGCTTTCCAGTGTCTGCTTCTGCAGCTGCCCCATGGGACATGAGCCAGACACCAATGCGAAAAGGTTGGAGTTTGTGCCGCAGCAAGACCATGGTTTCACACCTGGAGAGGGTGGGTGATGCCAGGTTTAAGGTGTTTCCAGTTGTCTCCTCTTCCCCACCTGTCTATTTAGTTTTTCAGGTGGAGCCAGCTACCCCCAAACTGTGCCAGTGACACTGTTTGAGGGATCTTCCTAGCAATAGGACGAGAGAACAGATCTGGCTTTAATAAAAAGCTAATTTTTATTATTATTATAGTTTTTATTATAAAAAAGTTTTTTTTTTTAAGAGACTGATTCCAGTTCAGAGCAGAGCCCTTCAGAGTGTGCTGGCAGAGCTGGGGCACGGCACAGGAACTGGCTGTGGGGGGTGATGGTGCAGCCCCTGAGCAGGTTGTGCCATGAAACCTGGGGGCAGGTGCTGGTGGGGACAGTGCCAACGTCCTTAGAATAAACTTGGGGCTGGTTTGCGAGAGGGGTGGGTGGTCTGCAGTGTGAATTCACAGAAATGTTAATGGGATAACAGCCTTTTTTTTTTTAAGAGGTGCTTTACAGAACGAAGTAGGGGTAGAACGAAGAGGTGTTAGAAAACAGCCCTGAGGAAAGGGACTTGGGGATGATAATGGATGAGAAGCTGGACATGAGCAGGCAATGTGCACTTGCAGCCCAGAAGGCCAATCGCATCCTGGGCTGCATCAAAAGAAG
>JAOTQQ010000002.1:13408578-13421829 GCA_026546715.1 Gallinago undulata | reverse complement strand
GTGACTGCAGGGGGGCCGGACTAGATGGCCTTTGAAGGTCCCTTCCGGCCCAGATGATTCTATGATTCTATGATTGTGGACCCAGTTTTAGGGATGGGGGGCAGGACTGGAGGGGAGCAAAGGCTCCATGCACTTCAGTACTGCATCTTCAGCTGGTTTTGGCGACCTCTGTCCCCACGGGGTGCCTTCACAGCAGATCACCCCTGCCCTGTGCTGTGTTGGCCCAGCTGCTCGGGAGACAACGCTTTTGCTGAAGGAAATCAGTTCCCCAGATCTCAGGGGACACAAAGATGATCAGAGGGCTGGAGCACCTCCCCTATGAGGACAGGCTGGGGTTGTTCAGCCTCGAGAAGAGAAGGCTCTGGAGAGACCTTATAACAGCCTTCCAGTACCTGAAGGGGGCCTGCAGGAGAGCTGGAGAAGGACTCTTTGTCAGGGAGTGTAGTGACAGGACAAAAGGGGTAATGGTTTTCAATTGAAAGAGGGGAGATTTAGATTAAATACTAGAAAGAAATTATTTTCAGTGAGGGTGGTGAGGCACTGGAACAGGTTGCCCAGAGAAGCTGTGGCTGCCCCATCCCTGGAGGTCTTCATGACCAGGCTGGATGGGGCTTTAAGCAACCTGCTAAAGTGGGAGGTGTCCCTGCCCATGGCAGGGGGGTTGGAACTTGATGATCTTTAAGGCCCCTTCCAACCCAAACCATTCTATGATTCTATGATCACAGCTAACCCACACAGCTGCACAAACGCAGGGCTGGAAGCAGGAGCCCAGGAGAGAGAAGCGAGGGGTCAAGTTTAAGCTGCCAAGTAAACGCTGCAGCCTGCTTTGCCAAAGTCCCATCCCGTCACACCTGGAATGGTACCCAGCTCCTGGGGCAGACAGGGAAAAAAAAGGTTTATCTTTTGGAGGAGCAGACTTAGAAGTTGGAGAAGTAACTGACTCCAGCTTCATTAAGGACCTGGTCTGAGTTAGCTGAGTGTCATGTTAACACGTACTAAATCTGAATCAATTAACATGTTTTTCCTGGCTTGTATAAGCAGAACAAAAGCACTGGGGAAAACTTCTGGATGAGAATAAATATGTTGTGGGGGAAAACATTCAGAGTTCAATGAGGCCTTAAAAGCCAATAATTCACCCAGGGTGCCTGTCAATATGTAACTTCTCTAAAATTGCCATTTGTTGTGAGACAAGGAAAGTGGCAGAGTTCCTGTGTGAAGCAGGCTGTCCCTTGGTGGCACCGGAAGGGTTGGGGTGGGATGGCTGTTGCTAAGATATGGTTTTCAGACATGTTTTTATTCTTTGTGAATTCTCAGTGAACAGAATAAATGTGACTGCGGAACAAATTTTGAACGCGACTGACAAGTTATTTGTAATAACTTGAGGTTTTTCTTCTGCATTTTTTTTAAGTCACCTGTGTCTTTGCTTCATATAAATTGTTATGGAAGTGGCTGCTCCCACCCCTGGTCCTTGGGGAGGAACCTGGGATGGTTGCGAATTGTGTGCTTTACATATTTTATTTTTTTTCTTTCTGTGAAACTTGCTTTTTCATGTTTGATGGAAAATCTTTTGCATGAAAGTTATTTGGAAGTTAGTCTCTGTAAGGAAACCGTGTCTGCCTGCTGAACCAGCGTGTAACACAACACGCACTGCCGTTAACATTCCCCAGCCTCCCTTTGCAGTCTTTCTTTATAATTAAAAAGTATTTCCTAGAAGTTACAGCGCTGTGCCAATGTAATCCATAAACTTGCTTTGTTTTGCTGCAGACAGGATGGTGGGTTTTGAGATATTTCGGTGTATTTGCTTAAGCAGAGTTTGGGGGTTAGTTTATTTTTTCTAATGGCGTTTAGCTCACAACAGTCAGCCAGTACCCTTTAAAAAGAGAATAAGAGAGACTTCAGCATGACCTTTAACTGAACAAAAAATATTACCATTTGGCTCAGAAAATTTTGATATAAAACCTGAACAGAATTCTTCTTGCTCATCTTCATCTCACTGTTACGGGCAAGAAAATGCTCAAATTGCTGGAGGGAGTCTTAAAAGCTTGGGGGTGGCAGGGCTGGGCTGGAACCCCAGGCTCAGCTCTGGTCCTCTGGGCTCGGTCCTGGGACTCTGAAATACTCTTAATTCATTTCAGGCCTGTTCAGTGAGCTGCTTCAAATGCTGCCGTGTTACACAGGAGAACGGAAGCGTGATGTATCTGTGTTTTTATTGCAGGAAAATGAATCTTGTTATGTGAGGGCATTGAGGAAACAGTCCCCAGCTACCGAGAGGAAGAAAGGCCGGTGGGAAATATTCAGGTAGGAGACCTTTATGGACCACCAGGTGGTAAAAACATTTGTGGACTTTCAGTCTTTTTCTAGACGTTGTGTTGTTATGCTTTAAGGGCTGATCTGGTCACTATCAAAGTTTATTTGTTGTTTTAAGAAGCAGTCCTGTGTTTGGTCAATTGATTGCAACAACAAAACGCTGCAAGCAATGCCCTCAGCATAAACATTCCTTGGGCTATCCCTGGTACAATATTGATCCTGATACAGAATACAAACAAATTACTCCTTGCGTAAGCCGTTCGAGCTATAAAACAGAGCAATAATATGTTCCAGTTGCTGCCAATAAATGTGCATTTATTATAAACAAAGTAGAAATCCCTGAGTAGAAATGAACAGTAGTTTCAATAATGTGTTCAATAGCTCATGTCCAGCTGTTGTACAGAATTAAAAAAGAGACGGAGTGGGCACTCCAGGGTTCTTCTTACCTCCCCTTCTTAGGAAAAATAATCTTTGCAAACTTGTTCTGTTGCTGCTTTTGCTTTGTTTTGAGGGGTTTTTATTAGATATTTTAAATACTTTATAAAGCAATGGGTAATGTCATCTTTGCCTTATTTCCAATGTAGTTTGAAGCTGCTCAAGAATTTGGTCTACATCTTAATTTTCTTGTGGACCGGTAGCCTTTCCTTACGCTGTTACGTTGGACATCTCCACTTTCACTCCTTGTCATATCCTCATGTTGTGAAACAGCATTAAAAACTCTTTCATGTATATGTAGTTGTTTTTAAATGCAGCTGAAAGTCCTGAGGGACAGTCAGTAGCCTTGTGCTCATGACCACCGAGGGGGCATGGATGATAACTGAACCCATTTCCAAAAGGAAAGAAGTTAATTATCATCAGAACAGAGATTCTGTTATTATTTTTTTTTTTTAAATTTGCTCTACCGTGCTCATGTAATCCTGCTCCCTTCATCCGTATTTTCAGTGCTGCACTTTGATGAGCTACAGACAGTTGACCTGAAGGCATTTCTTGATGAACATTTCTGTCTGCTCTCAGCCTTGAAAAACTCAACCTTTTCAAGAGCTGTGTGTGGGGGGAAAAAAAAATGTGTAAGACTAATATTTATAGGCTGAAAGAGAGGGGAGAGGAAAGACTAAAGTGTAAAACTTGCTTCCAGCAGAAATGCCATCCCTCTTTTACCTCTGATAATTAGAAGCGTTTTTGACATGGCTACAAAAGCAAGTTAGTGGTGTGTGCCTGCAATTTGCTGTGCTTTTGTACTGCAGGACTGTTTTCCTTTCTGTATGGTGATGCTGTCTTCTATTTTGTTTTAAGACAAAATGCAAATTTCAGCTGATACTCAACTATGATGTTATGATTCATCCATACTTCTACATTTTAAACGATTGCTCCCGAGTACTTACACATGGTTGTTTGTAAAAATGGAAGGCTGTTATTCGAGTTCTCATTCTGAGTGCTTTTTCATAATGTTTAGCAAAGCTTATGTGCGTAAATCCTTTCATTAATAGTTCTAACTGAAATCATACTGGAAAACTAGAAGGAGGAGAGGTTTTAACTGTGCCATAATTTTCACTGGGAAAAGATCTTGGCTATATTAAGAAATGCAGCAGTACTGGTTGTAACTCTAATAGGAGATTTAGAGGACATTGTAAATAGTTTTTCATAGTGCCTTAAGGAGTATACTGCATTTTATGCCCCTGGATGTAAGTCTAATATTTTAGAATTTTATTATAAAATTAACATGTGTGGGCATAGAAATGCAGCAAATAATTAAAAAAAAAAAAAAACACCACAACAAAACACGAAAATAAAACCACACCAAAACTGTGTTTTAAATCTGTGCTCCTGAAAACTTCCTGAAGATTTCCCTAGACTTGGATCCTGGTTTAAAAAAAATAAAATAAAAATCACTTTTTGTGTTCCACAAAGAAACTTAGGAAAGAAGTTCCTTGCTGTGCCTTCAGGTCACGTGGCCTCACTGCTGTAGAGCTGGAATGTTTGCCATGGTATTTCCGGAGGATTCATAAACACAGAGAAGGAACGGGAGGATTAAAAGCACTTTTTTTTTTCTAATTATTATATTCCCCGGTCCCCCCCTTTCTTCTTCTTTATCAGCCTAAATTCATGACACTTTAGGTGTGGGGTTTCTTATGAATTCAAAAGAGTGTTTATCGGATCAGTCCAACGAATTTTAAGAATTCATCTGTTTTGTAAAGAAAATAGTTTAAAAAAGGCATTTGGCACTTTTTAAAATTGCTGAATGTGTCCAGATTTATTTCTTAATGTAATAACCTGGCAACCTACATATTAAGCCTAACTCTGCTATTTAGACAGTCTTAATGGTTTACTTTTGGCATGTGTCACCCTGAGTGGCATTCAGTAATCTGACTTGATAGCTGTCATCTTGCAAGCCAGGGTAATGCAAACAAAAGATGAGCACTCAAACGAGGTTACAGCGAAGAGCCATTTCCTTAAGTCCTGCCGCGGTGGCGTAGAATCCCCAAGTCAAATCAGGAAAGCAGGGAATTAGTTCTGGCTCCTGGGATATGAGGGTTAAGATTATGCAAACCTCTTCTTTCTAACTGTAGGAATAGCACGTGCTCCTCCGGAGACTGTGCAAACACCAGCTCGCTCTGGGATTGAGAGGACCTCTCTGTCTGTCTGTAATGTCATGGATGTGTTGGGATGTGTTGTGTCTTCCTGGCGGGGTGGGCTGAAGGAGACCCTGCAGTCCCTCTTACTTCTCCTCTTCCTCCTTCCTTCCCCTTCCATCCCAGCTGAGCTGCCTGTTGAACAAGGGCAGAGAGCTGATCCGTTTTAAAAATAACCTGGCAAAAATGGGAAGGGAGGGAGGGGGAGGATGAATGGGACTATTTTTAGCTTAACCAACTCCGTTTGCTACACGATGTACCATAAAGCTGTCCCGAGGCTGCCAGGAGGGGTGGGGAGAGGGCAGTGCAAGGGGAGCTGGTGACAAGTGGCCGGGGGTAGGAACTGCTTGTTCCAGCTTTGCCACCGTGAAAAGTGACCCCGGCAACGCGGCTCCGTCTTCCGTGAGGCCACTCGGCGGAAGCTTTATAACCATATCAAGGTGGGCTTGTTGCTGAGTCAGATTATTAATTACGCCCAAAGTTACAAAAGGGCACCATCTTAGAACTTTTCTTTAAAGTATGAAACGGTAGATCCTTTTTTTTTTCCCAAATTCAGGCACTGAGTTGGCATATTGAGGAGGAGCCTTGTCGGATCTGGAATTGAGCAAGAACTTGCGTTCTGCACATCAGCAGGACTTTCTCAGTCCTTTCTCCTCCCCCCACCAAACTTTTTGAAGCCCATCTTTCAGTGTGACTAATTATTTAATGATATTCTCCCAATGTGGAAGTATAGCATCATTTACTTTAATAAAGCAAGACTTAAGGGTTGGGGTTTTTTGGGTAAATATGTAATGTCTGGTTGCCACAGGTACCATATTGTCTGACTCCTGCTGGTACCCCCCCACACCTTTGGGGACACAGCAACACCAATATCAGTCAACAAAAGAAGGGAAAGAACTAAGAGGAGCGAAATCATAAATTTAATAGCTGGGAAGGTCTTAGGATAGGAAGAATATGGCAAAGACAAAACAGGAAAAAAGGCTGGAGGTTTGAGGAAGGGAAATTTTCTCTTCCAAAATCATCTTTGTTGACACAAATAGATGTAAGAAAATATGGGCATTTTCCCATCTAAAAGAATATGGGAAGAACTGGTTGAGGTGGCTGTAATGACAATTTTGGAAGTGCTCCCATGCTGTAGAGGTAGGCAGATGGGGTACAGCTTAAGTAACCTTTAAGCACTTAAGGTATACCTTGCATTTCAGGTAAAAAGGGACACAAATCTCTCTTCAGGTAGTGGAAATACTGTATGAGAGCTTCCTTTTTTTGGAGGTGTTCCAGTGTTTATCTTATTCCTTAGTATATCTCACTGGTTTGTAGCTTCTGTGCCTTTATGAGACTGTGCAAAGACTTTTTTGCAGGTAATTTTGCAACTATAAAATCTGAATAATACTTGTCATGCCATTTGGCTTTGCCCCTTGCCATCTAAGGCTTCCCAAGCCTTTATAAGGAAACTTTGTTTAGGCAGGCCAAGGGGAATCATGGGTTGAAACTTATTCTCAAAGGTCTGTGTTCTTAATTGCCTTTGACAGTGGTTGGGAAAGATGTCACTTCAGCACAGTGAAAAGCAACCAAAATAAATTATATTTTTAATGAAGGATTCTCTATCTGGATGAATTGATACTGGCAGGATGGTATTGGTTAAAAATAGAAGAACCTTCTGCAGACACAGTTTATCCTGGTTTTATTTTGTCTAAACAAAAAGCAATGCACACAGACCAAGCACAGACAGGCCTTTCAGTCTGAGGTACTTCCTTTGGCAGATGGCTTCTGATTTTTTTTTTTAATTTATTTTATTTTTTAAAGTAAATATTGCTTTGAAGGGAGACCAAATAGAATCAGTATTCAAGTATTCTGTTCATCATGTGACTGCATGGGAGATTGCTGTATCCTCTACTAAACCTATTTCATGGTGATGTATACAAGATTCTTGTGGCCTTATAAAGGATGCTATCTTGCGTTCCTCTGTGCAAAGAGGTATTTCCAAAAGAAATAATAGGCTAATTGAATATTTATTTTTGTTCAATACAAAAGTATTTGTAGCTAACTGGCAAATGTTTTGCTTCTCTACCCTCCCTTTTCTCCCTAATCTTGTTTATCTTCTTGGTGTTTTCTTTCAGCCATTGGAAATGTATTCTTCTAGGGTATTTTAGATCAGCTGATTTAGAAGCCAAAATTTTTTATCTTTTCACTGAAAGCATATCTAAAGGGACTGAATGGTTAAGTTGGCTTGTATAGCTTAAGCATATGTATGTTGTATACAATAGACATATTTTAGAAATATTGAATGTGTAAGTTGTGATCTTGTTTCAGAATTGAGTCTGTTAATGGTTGACAATTATATATTATATATGTATTTTTTTAAACAACTGACAGATTTTAAATAAGGCTAAATTAACCTGCAATAATAATACTGTTGTGGATTTTTTTAATATGTTTCATATTGAAAAGTATTTAACTAAATTCCTCTATTTAATCTTATTGAAGTTAGAAAATTCAAGGTACAACTGTGTTTTCACACATTTTATTATGCCTTGATATTTCTGATAGCATAGCTTTCTTTTTTCAGGCCTTCAAGTGGGAAAAGAGAAAGAGAAATTTTATTTCCTTCTCAAGACAAAAGAACAATGCAAGTGTAATTTCAGCTCTCAGTTTTTCTTTTGTCTATGGCTAAGTCCATCTCTTAACCTGGTATGATTAATCTTCTTTAATGGAATTTCCTCTTTCTGATGTGCTCTCTTACCGGGTGGGCAGGAGCTCACCAACTTCTGTAGGATGGTTTCTGTTTAATACAGTTTAGCAATGACCATTTTATTCCTGTCCTTTTAAATGTAAACATTCCCACTTTCTTCAGGCACTCTTCTTACAACATGTTATTTTTTTCCCCTGATGATTTTCATTGCTGCCCTCTGATTTTTGTCTCATTTTACTCTGAATACACAGATTTCTCTTATAAACTAGTGCCAACCACCAGATTATCACTGCTCCTTTAGTGTAAACTATGCCATCAGAGGATTGCTGTTTTCTCAGGTCCCAATTAGATTACAGATATTTCCTTCTCTGAGCACATTCCTCTTTTGGGCTCTGTTCTAACATCCACCAAACTGAGTGGATTCTTCATATGTTGGTGGGATGGAAAGTTGCCCGTGCACCGAGTCCATTTTACGTGTACTGGTAATATGGGGTTTTCTGGTCATTGTTTCCCTGGACCTGATAGAAGCTGAGAAGCTAGAGGTGGTGTTCTTTATCAATTTATGGAGTCTTGCAGTACTTTGCCCTGCCCTTCCCTCACACCTTTGGCTTCTCTGGTGCCTAACACCTGTCTGGTGCCTTTTTTCTCATAATGCCTCTGAAGTTCTCACCTGGAGATGCCCACTCCCTCTGTTATGCTCGCAGCCCTCGTGTCCTTCTGGTTTGCAATCAGAGCATTTTGGGAGTTCACGTAGAGAGAACAAGACAGTCCTTGCAGTAGAATGGTATACCCCAAGAGAACATGTACCTACACCATTTCTCGTGGGCAGACACGAGCTTGATCTGCTCATCTTCAGCTGGTCACGTTCTGTGTGGAGCCAAACCAGAAGCCCCATACCCATCGTTAGCATTGTGTTGAGCTTGAGCTAATAAGCTCGGTCTCTTGGCAGGATGTGTTAGATCAGGCTTACTGCTGTGCTAATTGTGCTTACACAGCTTCCAGTTTGGAGCTGGCTCATTTACAGCTGGCTTGGATGGTGGCCAAGAAGGCTCGCCTCTGCCTGCAGTATGCCATGTAGACATACATACATCCAGCACTTGAACGTGTCTGTCAATAGCAGGAAATTATATTCAGAGGGAGGGAAAAAATCTTTGGCCTGGCTGCAAGCGTAAACAAGGACAATATTAATGAATGAGGAAGTAGGTAACAATTTCAATAAGGAGAAGGGTTGATTATTCCAACTCTAGACTCATTACCACAAGTTGTTTTCGGCCCTTGCATTTGGTCTCATCTCGTTCCTCATCACTCTTTTTTCATTTTCACTTTTTTTTTTTTACAATATTTCTTGGGAATGTTTCCTGGATTTAGGAATCTTCATTGTAGAAGTTAGCAGCCTTGTATTTTGACTGGGGAACAGAAACTAATCTAAACACAACGGTGAAAATGGGCAAAATTTCAGAGGGGAGAAATTTGCCGTTATGATTAGCCCATTCTCTGTTTTTGTCGTCCCTTACTTCATATTTTAACAAATTAGTTTGTACGTTGGTTATAATATAGTGTCAAGGATCTGCCCATTTTAGTGTTAAAGTGCTGTAGTTACCCAAAGGTACAAAATACTCACTAGTAACAGCAATTATATAGGAAGAAGAAAGCCAGGGCTGTAAAAGGCTGACGTTTGTTTATTTAGGTGTGGAAATGTAGAGCTCAGAATGACTTGAAAGCCACATCCTCAGCTGGCGCAGATTGGATTCATCAGTTCCCAACAGTTGTGTTATTGGCTTCAGCAAGAATTTGTCCCCTCACATATTAAGAAATCTGTCTGTGGAGGAGTGTGGTGGGGGATGGAAACATATGAATGTGTATGTATATAAATATAGAGAAAACCAGACTTCTTTTATTGTGAAATAACAAAATGATTCATCAGCCACATAACTATGAGCTCTCTTAATATTTGATCCCTTTTCTCTCAAAGTATTTTCTTGGTCACAAACATCCATGCAGAGCTGCATTAATTTGCTTGACAGCTTAGAGGCCACTTCTCCGTTTGAGCAAGCCTCAAAGAGACAGTACCAACCTTTTAGTTCTAAAACCGCTGTTATTAAAACAACCAGGGGAATGTGTCTCTGCAAAGGCAGAGTTGAATAATGATTTAGCTCCCAGAATTAATTTGAAATTTCAGCAGCACTAAGTAATATTTTAGTGGCAGTATAATCCTGTACATTACATATTAAGTCAGCCGATTGCACTGCCAGTGGAAGAACCCTGCAGTATTTAAATGACACTGTAACACCATGGTATTATATTCGGGTCATTAGGGGGCATTTTATGGGATTGAAGTTATCTGGCAGAATGTCAAGGGTGAATCCTATAATCTCTGTTTCTTTGCCTCTCCAAATATGTAGATTAGGGGTTTAAAAAAAATAGAATTACGCCTAACTCACGAGTGTTCCTTCTCTGTCTCAGCCCATTGTATCACCTGAGCGCCGCCTGCACTGTCAACAACCGCTGGGAGCATGACCAAAGGAAAAGGGAGTAATAGCCATAGATGACTCAAGCAGCTGATGATGGAAGTGGGGAAAACAGTGTAGTGAGGGCTGTGGGTTTTTTTGTCTGTATGAAGCAGAGCAATTGATAGATAAGCATAAACCCAAGTATTTGGCTTTTGTGGCAAGTGGCAGCAGGTGTCTGGAATGATGGGAAGTGCTGAGCCCCAAGATGAGATTTTTCCGGAGCAGATCCCTAATGTTAACCTTCTGAAGAGGTAGGGGCACCCTCACAGCTGAATGTACCGAGGGAAATGTGCACCCTTTGTGCCTTACAAACTCCTCCTAAATTCTTGTGTGTGGCCCATCGTAACGATTTCAATACCTCTTTTCGAATGTGCTCATCGGTTAGACAGCTCTGGTTGAATTTAGAGAGAGATATTAGGCTGTGAAAAGCATGTGTTCTCAGCAGCTCATTGCTGCCTCTGGCAGAAGTTACTGCCATTCAGATCCGCTAGATAGCTATCTCACGTGATTGTTCCCTGTGCCGGTAGAGACAAACTGAGCTGGGTTAGTTTAAATGTGTAAATAGTCGGTTTGGAGCACTCTTTCTGCAAGAAATAGATGCTCATCACAGAAGCAGCGTAGCTGGCTGATAGGCAGTACATTTCACTACGTGAGTGTTCCCTTGTCTTTCCTTCACCAAGTTTTAACTGCAGCTTTTGGGGTAACGTGAACATTTGCTAAAAATAAAAACAATAATAATTATAGGATCAGTTAAGGCAATTGAAGTTGAAGTGATAGCTGGCTTCCAATGGTGAGAATGACAACGATGACATTCTGGTTGGTCAAGTGTGGATAAACTTTTTAGCCAGCAGGGTGGCCATGGTATGAATAGGACACATGGCTATGCCCTTTGTGTGCTCAAAGCAGTTGAGGGGGTGGAACTCCAACTTATTTGAAGAGTTTGTTTTCCTTAAGACTAAAATATGGGCTAAGTTCCCACATGGTAATTCCTGTTTTCTTCTCGTGGCACTCCATGTGATGGGAAATTCATAGAAAGGTCTCAGGGGCAAGAGGTGTGTTTGGCTGATGCATGCCAGTGCTTGAAAGGGGTGCTTAGGGTACTGGAAATTGTTTTTACATGTCTTCTTTCCAAAAATAGCCATAACTTCTTACTAGGGAATGGTGCAGGTCTCATATTTGTAGAGAAGTGTTGGTTGTGTGAATGGGAGAATTGCCTTTCTTGGCAGACCTGCTGCTGTAGGAGGCTGTAGAGGCACATCAGCAGGTTAAACTCGGCTGTGGACACAACAGGTCCATGAACAGGCACCAAAGGGAGAAGATGTTCTCACTAACATCTGGCTGTGGATGCTGGGGAGTGGTGGCAATAAGCTACGGATAATGGCTGGGCTCACATACCCAGCCTAGGTAACATCTTCTGCTGTCATCCATGGAGACAGAGCACCGGGGTAGATGGATGGCTGGATTAACCCAGCATGGCATGTCTTCTGTCCCTGCTGCATTCAGGTGTGTAACAATGCTTAAACTATTATTCATGCTGTGTTTTAAGGAACATCAAAACCAGCAGAGACATGGAGTGGTTTTTAGTCTTCTACTTTTTTTATGTGAGAGAAGGCTAATCTTCTATGTTAATATTTCCATGGGTTTTGTATAGCCTGCTTTCACAGAGGGGAAAGTTTCAGTTTAGATTTTGAGGACTGCACTTGCTTGATCCTGATGTTGATATGGTTGTCACTAGATTTTGTTTTAAAATGTACAGCAGGAAGCCAGTTCTGCCTCAGCATTTCTGTTGGGTGTTTTTTCAAGTTAAAGGCAGTGGGCTTTCCTGAAAAATGTCTGTAGACAAAGAACTCTCTAGAGTGGGTCTCTCCTGATCTGTGCAGTTAGCAATTACTCCTATGAGCTGTCATTTTAAAGTAAAAATAGAAAATGTAAAGTATTGATTACATATGCAAGTACAAGAAGTACATCTGTATTCTAGCTCTCCAGAAGCTTGTAAATAAAAATAGATTTAAATCATATTTTTCCTTCTAATGTGGCACAACACATAATAGCTTTGCTCTTGAGGAAGTATATATGGAACCCATAAGGCTATGAGCTTGTGGAGAGAGCTTTATTCAAGCTATATGTTGTTAAATGAGGCAATATTGGAAATCTTCTGGGACTCCTTTCCCTAAATAAGGGACATGTGCTTGTTACCGTGGCGCAGCAGTGAGGCAATACCATGAAGTTCAGAATGGGAGAGATCTTTGTTGTATATCAAATGCATACTTGTATACCAGATGTTTACTGTAGCCTATGCACACTAGAAATAAACAGTGGCCTGGCACTTAATGTTACCATGGCACTTGAACTGCCTTTTCAATGTATTTGCTGAGGCTGCAACACTGTTTTGCAATAAAGGTTTAGATAATTCAGCATCTGCCTTTCTCAACCGAAATAATCATGCTGCGCTCACTGGCGGTACCCAACTAAAGCCTGTTTTCCTCCCAGCTCATTGAAGGCAAACATCTGGAGCACAGGCTTCACTATCCTTGGCTGTTGTATCCTTTGTGACTGTTTGGATGCAATCAGTTTGAATCGTTGCCAGCTGTGGTCTTGGTCCAGAAACTTGTCAAACCAACCTGTGCCTCTAGCTTCTTGTAAGGACCGGTCAGGGAGATACAAAGACTGTAGGACAATCCCCATTAACTTATGAGATGATGTGTATATAATAAGCTCTGAATAATTACACAATAAAGTAATCATCCAGCAAATTATTATGTTCCTCAGTAGGGAACCTCAATAATACATCTGCAATAAATAGAACTTTTCTTTTAATAGCCATTGTCGAAGGGCTTTAAGTATTAGCAGTGTTTATCTGAAGTTGAACTGTTATCAAGTTCACTTTCAAAGAATGAAAATTTATTTCTCAGAATGAGCCTTAATGATGAATTGAAGATATTTCAGAGCTAGGGTCTGCTGTGGAGTTTCACTTCAGTCTTTATTCCCTTCCTCCACAGTACGCTGCAGGTTTGTAGATATTAGTCTCAAGTAATGCCTTATTAAAGATTCTGAGTAGCCAGTAACTACTCTGGTTCTTAACCTGATGACATCTTCAGGTACATACATGAAACCA
>JAOTQQ010000002.1:13357938-13408478 GCA_026546715.1 Gallinago undulata | reverse complement strand
AACCAAATGTGCTCATTTTTTTGCATAAAGGTAGCTGGACTCCTGCAGATGGTTTAGAGAATTGGTTTGAGTTTTGATATCGGTCAAGAATATACCTGTGACACCATTCTGTATTTTTGGGAAGGTTTTGCCTTTGTCTTCTGTAGCTGATAACTTTATTTCTTTGCATTTAAATACATGCAAAATCAATTTACTACATGTAACATGGACATACTATGCAAGCTCCCAGAATGGTTATATTTATAGATGTAATGTTCTCTGATGGAGATGCTGAACTTTGCAGTATGTCTGTTTTCTTACTTCTGCAAGTTTGCAGTTGATTTTTTTTTTGTATTATTCTTTTTGGCAATGTGCGTGCCTGCACACACACATAAAGTGCATTATCACCCTGGGGCTTCGGGCTAAATGTGTGAGCCCGGGTGTCATATTTCTAACGCCCTTTGCATGAAATGTGAAATTATTGCTCGTGTAGAGACTGTACGTATGTCTATGAAAGGTGAAGGCACAGCCATAGTCTGTGATTTCGAGTGTCTTACAAAAATGTGCATGTGGTAAGGCCATGCTGGCTTCAAAACAAACTTTTCATATTGTTGAACTTTAGACTTCTCAATCTTTAAAAGCGGAGTGAATGGCAGAATACCTTAAATACCTCCATATGTGTTTATATTTAGTAGGTGTAAAACCGCTTGCACCAAGCTGACTTACTGCAAAGGAGAAACATCTGCTGAATTCATTTTCATGAGGTAGATGGTTCTCTTAAGTGTCTGTGTTGTGAAACCATGGCCTCCCAACTGAGAGGGGAAGAAACATACGGGTACAAAGATCTGTTAAATTAAGCAAGTGAATGGTGGGTAAATAAATACGATGGACCAAGAGATAATAGAAGGAGAGCTTATACGCAAAGAAGGGTGGGTGCTGTTTAACTCTCCATCGTGCTGCCAAACCCCGAGAAGAGTCAAAGGCTTCATTCTTACTGAAGAGACAGAAGGAAAGTTGAGTTCAAAAGTAGCTTTGGGTCAAAAAAGAGGGAGGAGAGGAAGATAGTGTAGCCCCTGAGATGAGTAACTTCAGATGATGTTTGAGTGTCTGAGGTGTCACTGAGAGAGCTGCTGCTTTGGACGAGCCCTAGCTTATATTTTCAGTATAAAGCCACATGAAATCAATACCTGAAATGGGCTGCTCCGGGTGCAGGCTGTCATTAGACCCTATTTACCATCCTCTATTGATCCTCTTTTTCCATGTGTGTGGTGCTGGGACTTCTGAGGCCACATGCCTCGGTGTCTTGTGGCAATAAGCCAAGCTATTCTGTAAATCCTTCCTAATGAATTATGGAGGGGAAAAAACTGTCCTGTTCCATAACCGGTTAAGACTTTTAGGAGAACGATGAAGGCTCTTGTGTAGTTGAACCCTTATACTTACCTTCAACTGTGTCCTCACTGACAAAGCTGTAAATTGGCATGAACGCTGAACATCCGCTGTAATCCTTATTGCCACGGTATCACCTTGAAGTCGTGACTGAACTGGTTTTGATGATGCATGGTTACAAGAGATACCAAGCCAAACTGTACAGAAAAATTCAAGTCGCAAGAAGTTCTTCTAATAGAAGAAGTTCTTTTGACTAAAACTTTTTGTTTGGAAATATGGTTATATCGGTATCACTGCAAATTTTTACACTGTTTCTCTGAACCTTACCAGTTCCCCTGCCCTAGGAATAAAGGCTGGGTAAGAGCCTGGGCACCTTGTAAGAAATCATATCCTAGAGGTACTTGTCAGTGTGACAGCTCTTGGAACTAGATGTTATGTAAGGATTTACTATTTTTTTTTTGATAGAACATGACCAGCTAGGGAACATCTATTTCCAGCTGTCCCTTCTATTATACTGTTCAACTCCAATCTGCAGAGCCCCTAGTGGGAGTAAAAGAGTAATTTGATTTCTGTGCCATTATTTTTGGCTCCCTCAGCTCTGCCGAGAGCACTCTAGAAAGAGTCCTAGTGCAGTGACACCAAGTCCAGTTAGAGGCCAGTAACTAGCAGTGTACCCCAGGGGTCAATGCTGACTCTAATACTGTCCAACATCTCCATTAGTGATCTGGATGGTGGAGCAGAGTGTACCCTGAGCAAGCTTACAGATGACACAAAACTGGGAGGAGTAGCTGATAATGCTGGACCTTGACAGGCTGGAGAAATGGGCTGACAGGAACCACATGAAGTTCAACAAAGGGAAAAATGAAATCTTTCACCTGGGTAGAGGAACAGCCCCAGGCACCAGTGTCTGCTGGGGGCCATCCAGCTGAAAAGCAGCTTGGCAGAAAAGGACTTGGGGGTCCTGGTGCACACCAAATTAAACATGAGCCAGCAATGTGCCCTTGCTGCAGAGGTGTCTGAAGGCATCCCGGACTGCATCAGGCAGAGCGTTGTCAGCAGGGGGTGGGAGGTGACCCTTCCCCTCTGCTCAGTGCTGGTGAGGCCACACTTGGGGTGCTGTGTCCAGTGCTGGGCTCCTCAGCACGAGAGAGACATGGATGTACCGGAGAGAGTCCAGCAAAGGGCCACAAAGGGGATTAAGGGACTGGAGCATCTCAAAGGGGAGAGAAGTCTGAGACAGCAGGAGCTGTTTGGCCTGAAGAAGGGAAGGCTCAGGTGAGATCTCATCAATGTTATTGGTATTTATACAATACCTGAAGGGAGGGTGTGAAGAAGACAGAGTCAGGCTCTGTTCAGTGGTGCCCAGTGACAGGACAAGGAGCAATGGCCACAAACCTCAACCATTCTGTGATTCTGTAACTCTGCCCATGTTTTCACTGAGGTGGTTTTTATAGTTTTCAAAAAAAAAAAAAAAAGGTGAGGCATAATGCTATTGAATGAGATACAAGAGTCTGAAAACCCTTGCTCAATAAACTGATATGTTCTTCAGGAAATTGATGATATATCAAAAGCTGCTTCTTCACAGGCTTAGCTTCCCAAAATGAATGTGCAGTTTGAACACTGAGGGGAGGCTGTGTCTGCTTATAATGGTGCTGGCTTTGTATGTAGAGTATAGAGAGTTCTGGCCTTATCTGGAAGGGGGTTCTGACACACAACAAAACCGATGAAAACTGGTTCAGGCAGCAGTACTTTCTTCTGCCCTTAAGCATTTCTTGGGTTATGTGTATGAGATTTAATTCAAAGACGATTCGATGTTTTCTTTCTTTCCTTTTTTTTTTTTTTAATGACCAAACATACCGGATAAAAAGAGGTCCTGCAATTAAAAGATAAGATATGTATTTAAACTGAAACATATTCTCTCATACAGGAGTAAAACTGTAAATGTATGTCTTTGTATTAAATCTTTGTGTACAGGGCATAGAAGGCTACATTTGTAGTGGAGATGCTGCTGTTTTCTTTTAGAATAGCTGAATGTTTTGTGGCTAATCTGGAGGTCTTTGCCACTACTGTGGAAATGAAGCAGTGTTCACTGGACCAACTGGTGTCTTGCATTTAAGTCTGTTGGTGGAAGGAACAGCAAGATAGACCTGACCTATTTGTGGTTTGTGTATAATAGGTTGTGTCTCTTGAAAACGAGCATCCATAGGCTACTTCTGTTGAAGTTACTGCTGTAGAGGGTGCTCTTCATTCACAGCCCTGTTACTGTCCCACCTGGTGGGGAACTGGAGCCCCACGGGGCACGGGGCTGCTGAACACATGAAACTTGGGGTGAAGTTCAGGCTTCAAGATGTGGGTAGACGTTGTTTGGTCAGTCAGTATATTAGTGTTTTCAGCCCCCTTGAGATGCTCTTTGTATTTAGTATGGTGAGTAGCATCGATGGGCATCGTTTGCCGGCATTGAGCCACTGCTTGGGTGACCAAATATGTAGGTTTGATATGTGTGACAACCTGGCATAATTCCCACTAGTTCCACTTCTGTATCTTTCAAATAAACTGAGTGATCTTCAGTGTTTGCACATGATGTCTTGGAGTCATTAATTATTTAACCCTCATGACCACACGTGTGTGAGAAGGGATTTGGTTATCCCTGTTTTACAGGAGACAGACGGGGCCTGACTTGACTTGTAGGCTGTGCCCACACTATCGTAGAGTGCTCCCGAAGAATGACTCTGTCTAAAGCTTTTTAAAAGCTGCAAAGAAGGGTGTTTCTCATTAAGCTACGCTTTATTTTTAGTGGATTCAAGAGCAAGCGGCTGCAGTCACTGGACTGGAAGAAATACTGCCTTTGCTCACTTTTTGTTTAATCTCTAAAAGTCCTTACCAAAACCTGTTAGTGTTTCACAGTCTCGTAATGGTTGAAGAGTTTTGTGTCTACTGAAGGAAGCCCAAACCAGCTCAATTGTTTCTTTTGAGGGCAAGGTGCAGCGTGTTGTTTGTGCCGCCAGCCTTGGCAATGCCTTCCCCTCCCCAACTTCTTTGTCCCCCGTCTTCCCTTCCCCCGCCTCCCCAATTATTTTTCCAGAGACCTTGGCTGGCTGCTTCTGGGGCAGCAGCAGCAGCTGCTAGTGCTGTCCTGTAATTCTTCCATCTCGGTCACAGGGGACTGGAAGGGAAAAGACGGTCTGTCTCAGCAGCAGTCCACCAGCTGCCGCTACGATCTATAATGCGCAAATTTGCAAAATATAGCTTTTAATTTTGCTTTGCAGTCAGAATGAAAAACTAGAGTGCACCACCACTGCCATCACTAATTGATTAATAGAAATTTATGCTCCCTGCTCCCCGGTTCAGGCTCGGACAAAAAGTACTTGGAAGTGGCTAAAAATAAAAGGTAAGAATCCTGGCAGACTTTCACACCGACGGAGTAATTAACAATACAGTGTTGTGTATGTGTGCTTGAGAATACGCTCTGGATAAAAGCTGTTGAGTAACACAAAAATATTCAACTAAATTAGAGTATAAAATTGTGCTTAGGGTCATAATACTTTCTGAAGTACATGGATAAGCAGGGCTTCTTTGTTACAGTGTCAGTGAATGAGGGATTTCCACGGATTCTGGCATAAGCAGTTTTCCTGAAAACGTATATTGAAACGTAATTTTGGTTTTGAGGCTTTTTTTTGAGGGAGAGAGAAGGGAGGATGAAGGAGAACAGGCAGGGTAGTTACTCTTCTTTCTCTGCTGGCTGGGAAGTCAGGGTGGCAGCAGTACTTCTTGCTTTGTGTTCAGTCACACACCTCGGGTAAGGGAACAGTGCATAGAAAGGGTAAGCGAGCCCCAAACTGCCATTAGCAACGGATTTTTAACCTCTTGAGTGTGTGTTTATGAATGATGAATCTTTTCGGTGGCCCATTCAAGAAGAACCAGCCAAAACACGGCCGGAATTAGTGAGAGAACTTGTTTGTGCTGAACAGTTTTCACTCGGTGGGTAGTTCAAAAGACTTGGAACTATAAAACACTCTTCATCCATAAAAATAATTCCTGTGGTTGTGGTGCACATCGTTGGCCAAAGAAAGACTGTTGTTTGTATAGCTGAGAGAACTAATTTTATCACAAGCCAATTTTGAAGCTGATGTCCCTAGAGACCCTGTTGCCCTCTTTGTTTTTCTTTAAATGCTCTGAAGTGCTTTGCCATGGACGTTGTGCAGGATCCGTAGTGCAGGAACGGCGAGCCCAGAAGCCTTTATGTGCCGAGTTGTTATGGGGACCACGAGATGGGCTGCGTCCAGGCTGCCTTGCCTGGTGGAGGGGCTCGTGGCAGCTGGCTGGCTGCTTTCCTTAGTTGGTTTCATTGGGGGCAAGGGACTGGGAGAAGCCAGCTGCCACGTTGGCATGCCTGCTAGGGGCTGTGCGGGGGGGACGAGGGCGATGGGGTCGGCTGCTGACTGCTGCCCCCCGGCATGCCCTGCCGAGGAAATCCGACTGTGGAGCAATGGCAAATCTCATTTTGACAATGACAATCCACATCTTAACTCTTCAGCTGGACATCTGTGAGTATACTCGTCTGTGAGCTGTACTTTTTTTGCTACCAACTGGAATATGCTGCATCCAAACCGAAGCTTCAGGGGCAAACTTGTCTGGATTCGGCAGAAAGCAGATCTAGATGTTACCTGTGCAAAACAAGCTGCCTTTTACCAATGAAGGCACAGCGTAGCCTAGTACCCATCCCCAGAATCACCAGTCCTCGTTTCTGCACGTCTTATGTGATGCTAATGTCAGCAATTCTAAGTGAGAGCATAAGCAAACCCTAATCTCACAAGACATAGTTACTTTCAATAAATGCATTGTACAGACATGCTGGCAGAACTAAACTAAATCTAGATGTGACTTTGGGACTCCAAAAAAACTTAAAACAGTTTAGAGACTCAACAAAGCGTACTGCGTGCATGTGTCTGCAATATTATCTTAAATTTGTTGGAAATTTCTAGCATGTGGAAAATAGAACCCCAAGTGTACACCATGCCTTCCAGCTCCAGGGCAAATACAGCAAGAAGAAATTGTATAGTGACCCATTATTCAGGCAGTTGGGAGGTAAGAGAAGGAAAGAGGAGTGTTTTGCCCTGAAATCCATCCTGGGTATTTTTTCTTTTTTTTTCAAATAAACATGGTATGCTCAAATATTTACATATCTCTCAAAGTTTCAGAAATTAACTATTGAAAACAATTTGATCTTTAGACCTTAAAGAAAGACTGCTATACTATGTTGTAAAACTTCGATGGTAGCAAACTGGACTGAACCTTGCTGACTTTTGACTGGGGTGGCAACAAAGGACTCTAGGCAGTGGCCTCTAGGACTCGCAGTGAAGTTACTGAGGACCAAGCTCTCTTTTCCAATATGTATTTTCATTTGTCTTCCTCTTGTGGTAAAGGCATCTACCTTCTGCCAGTGTTTTCTGAGCTATGCACTGAATTCTATTGAAGATTATTGAATTAGCTTTTTCTTGACTTTCCTTTCCCTTCAAAATTAGTATCTTTATTTTAACATTTGACCAGTTAAACTCCTAAGCACAGCTCCTTCTATACAGAGATGGTTATCTTGGCACTAAAGACAGGACCCGAGCTACATACTGATACAGCACAGGCTGTTTTCCATCTATTCTGCTAGGACTGACTTTTAATGGAAAGAACAGCATTAAATTCTCAATGAGAAACAACCTCTCCTCATTTTTTTTTTTTTTTCCCCCCTGTGGGGATTTGATCGGTCTCTGCAGCTTCCTGAACAGACATTGTACACAGGGGATACCACTCTGGGGGCAAAGCTAACCTGGGAATAATTGAAGGAGTGCTTTTGAGGGAATACTATGAAATGTTCCAGCAACTGCTGTCTGACTACACCTCTCCCATGTAACCGGTTACATGGAAGTTAGAAGGTGGCACTTACCATTGTATCCTGTCTGTGAAACTGTCTATGCCATCAGCCTATAGTCTAACCTGTAGATACATTATAGTGCTTAGAATAAAATATTTTGAGAAAAGAATAATAGGAAATTTACATTAATAGATGTTTCAGAAAAGGGACCTAAAAAGCACACTGCAGTCTCCCTGAAAGAATATGGTATCTAGACAATGGGGAAATTATTCCTTAACTCCTTGGAAGTCAGAGCTCTTAAAAATCCATATTCCCCAGACCTTTTCAAAGGAGGGAATAAGAAAGAGGCAGAATAAAATACAGCTTCTGAGCTTGCTAAACACGTCACTTGGGATAGCATCACTTCTGTTTGTCCTTAGTAAATGCAATGCCAGATCAGGAGCCAGAGTATAATCTTTGCCTCTAAATTGTTTTTGTGTAGTGTCTGAGGCTGCACAGTATAGAACCACGAGTGGAGAAGGCTACCCCGAGTCTCTTGCTTTCCCTGCTGATACAGGCATGATTTCATTATACAAACATTTGCTCCATTATTATTCCTAATTATTCCTAATCCTCCATTATTATTCCTAATCCTCCATTTTGCTTAATGGCAAAACATTTCACTGGAGGAAAAAAAAATTAGATTAAAGTAAAGACTTTCAGACACTAAAGGCTACCAATTGAAACCTGCAAGGGATACCCCATCAAGGAAATTCAAAAGTAGTTATTACTGAAATAACTGGAGAAGTGATACCTGAAAACCCTCAGACATGCACTTGGGATTAAGTTTTTGTATGGTTTAATTGAGGGTTTTTTTGGAGTGCTCTGTAGACATGAGTACATTCACATGTGGGGATACCTATGTATGTTTGCACAACATGCTTTTTTGTGTGTGTCTTCTGACATAAACAGAAAGTAGAGTTTTTGTTGTGTGTGTGTGCCCATGGGAACCTCTGAAAGCAGATAAATCACAGAAGTGTATGATAGCATGTTTTGGTTCTGTTTCTCTCTGCTCTTTCCCTGTGGTTTTTTTATTAGTGCCTGTCTTCTCCTGCAGTAACCTTGCATTGAGGTCTTGCAAAAAACTACTTTTCCTTGTGCAAAGCTTGTGTGCATGGGGGGTGTGTGTGTGGTTTTCTGTTTTTTATCATCGCAGGCTGTGGTATAAAGCAATGTAGAGGTCTTACAGTTTTTATTCTCTGGATGTTGGTAATACTTTAACCACAGGAGAGCTGAGGCATGTGAAGGTTTCCCTACTCCCTCTCCCTCCCGCAGGAAGTGGGGAGCAGTGAGCTGCTCCTGGAGATCCTTTCCCGAAGGATCAGCCCCTGGACAGATGTGTGGGGATTGCTTGAAAACATGGATGTTGATGTTTCTCTGAGAAAGTCAGCAAAATCCTCTGCCTTCGCTGAGTGCCAGTATGGTGGTAGGATAGCACTTCTTCATAAATGGATTTTGAGGTTGCCTGGCACTTGTTAAGGCTTTTGAAAGGAAGAAAATAATACTCTAAAAGACAAGACCCCTCAAATACTTGTCAGCAGTTCCTGTTGCTTTGGGGAGTTTAAACCTACATAGTTCTGGATCTTTGGGTTATTTTTCAATTTCTTGATTTAACACGTTTTGGGATGGATAGTATAGCATGTTATAAGGTTATAAGTGTCATTAGGAATCCCAGTAAAATACAAATTCATGGGGTTAAAATTACTTCCCTTGAAATGATCTATTTTCTGTGCGTTTTTTGTCCTGAATCTCTCTCCATTCCCCCACCCTCAAGTCCATTAGGCGTAAGTCGGATTAGCTCAGTGACTCTTATCAGACCTCTTTTTCCTGTCACCCCTAGATAAATTTATATGACTTCAAGAGTGAACTCTAGGCATAACCTTATTCCTGCTGGGGACAGGAGCTACATTTGCTGAAGCTCTGTGTTGGTGAATAGTACCCCACTGTGCTCTATATGGGAAAGTGTGTGGGTGGCAATTTACATCGTAAACAAAGGCAGGCAGGGAAGGAAGATAGTTCAGCTTATGTTTCTTAATGCTTTAGATCTCCTTAAAATGTGTCTGTTGAAAATTAACAGCAACAAATATCACAAAAAGAAGATTGGTATAGATTTAGCTACTTTTAAGTAATAATCTTTCAGTAGAAGGAATTTTTTTACATATGTTTGTTGTGAAATTAAATTTATGATGTAAAGTTAAATTTACAAATATAATTTGTCCTGATTTTGTGGCAGTAGCAAATAGAGGCTACTACTGTACCTACAACTATTCCCTTTAAAGATGAATAGGAGCCTTTTATTTCATCAGCAAAAAATGCTCATAGTCATCTAACAGTGGATGTGGGATCATCCCCCCCTCTTGTCACCCTAAATAGGTTCCTTGCTTTATTATCATCAAAGGTGTAGGGAGGCAATGTGAATTAGATGGCAAGGGACTGGAGAGAGTGTCAGGAAGTATTGACATCCTTATTTGTGCCGTGTATCTACTACGTGACCTTGGACAAGTCTCTTCACCTATGCCATATCCTGTTATTAGATTATAAATCTCTGCTGGGAGAATGCTTGTCGCAGTTTGCTTTTGTATCTGGCAAAGGGTCTTACAGATATTATTGTAAAACAAACAATAGAAATAAGGGTAGCAGGGTTTTTTTCTGGATCACTAGCCTTTGGAGACAGGGGTTTCTTTTTAACCTTGCTCTCCTGCTCTGATGCCCAATTCAGCTGCAAAAAGGTTCCTTCATTCTGTTGCCTTCCCGGTCTGATTTGTGGCAGTAAAAAAACCCACCCTAACTTGAAATTTTCTATTTATTCAGATAAATAAGTGTTGTGAGTGACTGTGTAGCCCTTGAACAGTTTTGTGAGTGCATTCTAAAATACGAAAACCAATATGTGGTTATTTGCAATATTTTCTTCTAGATTAAACTAGGGATTTTTCTGTGGCGTTGGTGAGCAAATGGTGTGTTTCAGTGGCGGTCACAATATATGCTTCCTCAGGGGAAGGCCCGTCATTCAGAAACAGCCGATCAATGTGATAACCGTTCCCCACGTCCGTGCTAACAAGCGTAACTCACGGTGCTTCGGGGAAGCAACGGGTCCGTTCCCATGTGATGAAGCTCTCGTTCCAGTTCACCTCTCATTTTGAAGCGATAACCCTTCATGCTTGCGTTGGATGCTGGAGAGGAACTTCACACGGGAGACTCTCCCTTCCAGCTCAGTGACGTGCATCCAGGCCGCTGGCCGGGGCTGCCCTGCGGGGAGAAGCTGCTGCTCCCCGTGGATGGAAAGCTCCGTGGGTCACCCAGCTCCTGTGCCACAAGGGTTCTGCTGGGATGGTGGGCACAGAGCGAGCTCCTTCCCTGCCCCGAGTGGAATGAGTAGCACGGCCGGCCGAGGGGTGGGAATTCAGCTCTGTCTTTTGCGGGATCTAACAGTAGAAATTCCATGGATTTGCGTGTCTTTGGGAGGAAAACCTTGCTCGGTTACGACTGCAGCTCTGTCAGCTTTTCTCTGGCAAAGCTTACAAATGTGTAGGAATGACTTGTGTATTTGTTTAAAGAGAGAGATGGGGCGGGTTTTTTTGAGAATAGTGGTTTTTGTGATGGGTTTGTTGTTTTGTTTTTGGCTTTTTTTACTTTTATGTCATCTAGGACACTGGATTTATATTTTCCAGTTGTCAAACATAGAAGTGAGAGAACTAAGATTTCCAGGTGATAGTCACTTAGTTCTAGAACTTGACTCTTTAATTACAAAATAAGACTTTTATTCAAAATAACTTAAGAAAGATTACTTTTTAATTGTTTTATAATGTCAGGAAGGTTAAATTTGTCAGTCTAATTTATGCTCCTGCATAGAGCCAAGAGTCTTCTTTCCAATAAAATTTGTGTCAGGCTGTTTAATTTGTTGAAGCTTTTAAAAGGTGTCATGTGATGCAGTAGTTTTAAAAGTAAAAAATTAAGACAGTGGAAAGAGAACATACCTGACATGAACACAATGTAATATGCATGTAGTTCAAACTGCTTTGGATGATATTCCCATACTGTTCCTATTTGTTCCTGGGGCGTGACTTCGCTGAGAGCAGTGGGGGTATTGACTAAGGTCTCTGCTGATAATTACTCATTAAATATAATTAAATATGAAGTTGGTACTAGCAAGATGCTAATTGGGTTACTAACAAACTTGGGATTTTTCTCTTTCCCAGAGCCACTGGATTAGAGCACTTGGTGCAGCAGCTCTTTGACAGCGGAGATGCCGATGAGAGTGCCGAAGGCAGGGAGCAGGGTGTCCTCTGGTGTCGTGGTGGGCATGGTGGGGGCTTCCTGCTTAAGGCACTGGCAAAATGCTGCTTCAGTAGCTGTGGGACCTGAGGAGAGTCACTCCATCCCACTGCCTACAATAACATTGCCTTTTGTTTCTTGTCTTTTTAGATTGTAAGCATGGGTGGGTGTTTTTTGGGTATATTTATAAAGAAAAAGTTGGTGGTTAGCTTGCCATCGCGCGACAAAGCCGCTGTGGGTTGTCTGTATTAGTGGGGATGTGCCATATTGCAACTGACCTTCAGCTGTCATCAGCTGCTTGGAAAGGCCCCAAACGTTGCTTAGACAGCCCACCTTATTCTTCCAAAAGCCGAAGCTTTCATGGAAGCGGCAAGCGTCGTTTTCAGAAGCAAGCTGGCACAGGAGCAGTAGGAGATCCAAAAGACAAAAGGAAAGGGAGGCTTTAATGAGCACCTTTGTAGAAGTTAGCGTGCAGCTGGTCCCCAGCGAGGCAGGCGGCTGGTCAAATGGGTGACACTTGTGCTGTGGCACCGTGACTAATGACAGTGATGCACAGGGTGGCTGAGCTGGTTCTACCTCAGGCTGGCTGGTCCCCGTCTCGGGAGCTGGCTCTGCCACTGGAGCGGGGTTGGCAGAGCTGCTCCCTGGCAGCGCCAGGCTGCCCTACCAAGGTAATGCCAAAAAGCAGAACCACCGACAGAATAGACTTTGTGGTAGTGGCTGGTGCCTTGCACCCTAAGCCTGAGGAGGAGGATGGGGTCCAGTGGGAGTGCGTCCCAGCAAAGGCACAGTGATTTCAGTCTGCTGTGAAGCACTTGTGGACCATTTAGGAAAAAAAAAAGAAAAGATATTGTGAGCCATTGGCAGCGAAAGCCTCCATGTTTTTTTTTTTCTTTTTAAAGCAACCTATTTTTACTTAAATTTCCTCTCTTCAGGAGATAAAGTTCTTGCACTATTGCTATTTTGTTATCAGAAGAATCACAGAATCACCTAGGTTGGAAGGGACCTTTTAAGATCATATAGTCCAACCAAGAAGTTCAGGTTATCCCCGTAATTTCTTCAATTACCTTCTTAAATACAAAGCACCTATAGCTGTGACCAAGCATAGGAACATACATCTGCTGAAATTACTCATGATACAGTGAGGGTTTTTTTTGGCCCTGGTAGGTATTATATCAACCATGATTTTAAATCTATTTGTTGCCTCACTTAAAGTTTTTTCAGACCTTTGAGTTTATCCTACAGCCGTTCTCAAGAGCTGATTTTTATCTACGTTTCATTATATAAATCTTACTCGGTCTCGGGAAGATAATGCATCCCTGTGCAAAACCTGCTTCTCGCTGAAATCAATGAAGAGCAAGGCCAGGTTGCTCGCCGGGCGGTGGTGGTGGTGCAAGGTTATCAGAAGGGCAAAGCCACAAGTCAGCGATGGGCTCCACCAACTCCTACAAGGGAAATACGGAAAAAAGATAACTCTTTTTGTAAATGAGATAGCGTGGCGGGCAGCTCTGCCAGATTCTGACCTTTTGCTGTGAGGGGTGCAAGTGCAACGAGATTTTTGCAACTCCTAAGAGCGTTCGTAAGGCTTGTCCTGGGTTACCATTGTGTGTCTGGCTTCAAAAAGCAAACCTTTACCCAAAACCTGGAACCTTTTGAGGTGGTTGAGGAAGGTACAAGAGGCGTTTTGCAGCATTTTTTGCATGCCTCTGAACTGCTGGGTTTGTTTGGAAGATGAAAGAGAAATACCACAAAAAAGGCTATTCTTGATATTTTTGTGACGATTTGGGAACCAGGAAGAATCAAAACTGCCAGGTAGTTTCGATTCCCAAAGAGATGCTGGTAAGTTTGTCAACTTCTGGAAGCCAGCCCAAACCTTTAAGAGTTTGGAGGTTTTGCACAGTGCTAGTGACTATTTATGATGCCTGGAAAATGGTGCACATTTGGGTTTTGAAAAAGGAAAACTTGCTGTGATATATAAAACATAACATACTTTAAAGCATTTTGAGAACTGGAGAATGATTTTGGTTTCTTCTACCCCATCTTCCTCCTCTCCCCATTTCTATTCCCAATAAATCTGCAACACTGAAGTTATGGAAGTGATTTAAGACAGGAACATGCTTCCACGTGAATAGCAGACGTATTAAGCATAAGATTCTGAACAGCATTCTGTTCTCTTATTTGAAGAAGCATTTCTTTTAACATTTAACCCCCACTAGCACCTTAACAGTCTAAAAGATGATGGTAGTATGTTTAAAATATGTTGTATTTTGATTATTCTCGCATATGTTGTCATCCTGTGTTTATAACAAAAAACAGTGAGTTCAAAACCTTGAAAATTCCTTATTTTGTCATTTCAACCGATGTATTTCAGTGTATGAGAAATAGGATTTTTCAGGCAGTCTGATTTTTCTCTCTCAAATGAACTGGAAATCCAGTCTTTCAAATTTACTATGAATAAAGAAGTTTTAGGGGGGAAAAATTGCTTTGAAACTGGTGTTTCTTAAATGAAGCAGAATGCTGTCATCCCTCAGTTTCTCAGTAGCTTTGCCTTCAGTGCCATTCTGTAACAGAAGCATTACTGTACCTGCATTGTTGTTGGCGCTGTGAGGAGCTGAAGCAGTAGAGCAGCCCTCACCAAGACCTTGGCTTTACCTTAGTCATTGACTCGGGAGCAAGTCTTGACTCTGCTAATTATTGGACCTGTGAAGCTTTCGGTATCTAAGGCAGGGGAGCCACTGGGTTTGAAAATTTTTTCATGTTCAACCAATATTTTTCTGAGACGCTTTCAGGAAAGCCTGCCCAAATCATTCATCCTGGCTACTGACCCAAGGAGGAGCTGCATGCAAGCAGAAACCTGACTGTATGGAATGTTCATGAAGGTTCAGGGCCTCTGAGTTTCTAAAAAGTGTCTTCAGAAGTTTGGAGCTGAAGCCCCTCAGTTTAGGTTCCCGTAGGACTTTTTCACCTGTTCTGGAAACATCGGCTTTGTGTGACCAGACCTCGCTATGCAAGGGCTCTCCGTGCAGGGTAGGAGGGAAACGAGCTCCCGAAAACATCATCTCTTGCCCGGCTTTCCCTGTCCTGGGTCTTAAAGGCTCAAAACATTGAGAGGTTTATTTTTAAGCTCAGACCATTGAGATGTACTGTGTTTCTGCAAATTACCTTATTCTTCTGTGGAGCTTGCATTTGAAAACAAACCAACCCCCCAAACATCACGGCTCAAGGAGAGCAGGTATATCGTCCCTCTCGTTCTTTTAGCATTTGTTCTGGTTTTAAGGCAGAGAATAAACCGTAATTTTGGCAAGTGCTGTTGCGATGCTCAGTGATAAAATGTCTGCAAGTTCTGGTCCCTTGTGCATTACCTACAGTTATGAGAAGGGAAACATGCTCATATCTTTATGATAACAAAGCGATCAGTATGCTCTGTTTTTCTATAAAATGGCTAAATTTTATGCCTTTAAATAATAGTGCCTTAAAAGGTTAGGGATTAAAAGAGCTTGTAAAAGTTTTGAGATTTTTGAGCTATAGCAATATTTACTCGTGTCACTGTTGAGGTTAGAGTTTAGAAAAGGCACGTGAACATGTTTTACTTCAGTCTTGATGTTATTTTGTGGAACTTATTATGGAACCACATTATTTAGTGAGAACCTAATTAAGTATGAGGTCCTCACTTAGACTTATACTGAGTCAGGTCTGTATACATAAAATAATTAAAGAAGAACTTGTCATGCCCCGGAGTTTAAGCCAGGTCCAGGAACTCCAAGCACTGGAGACTTGTAAATCAAAGGACCTTGGCAAAACTCTCTTTAGTGACAGGAGTTAGAAGTATGTATTTTTGTCATTGATTGGCCCATTCTGACCAGGATATGAAGGTTCAGTTTTGACTCTATCAGACTCTCCTGTGTGGTTTTGGGGAAATCACTGGGTCTTTCTGTGGCTTAGTGTTTGTCCTACCAGCAGAGGTGAAACTTTCTCCCCTGCCAGTTGACAATCTTGAAAATAAAGCTGAGGCTTGTAAAGACTTCAGCAGTAGATGGATGTGGATCTTTTAAATGTGTCTGAACATTATTCAAATGTGGTCTTCCAGCATCTCTGTAATACAAGGAAGACTGTGTTATGCTTTTTTGCATTCCAGAAAAGGTTACAGTTTCACTTGGAACGTTCAGAAGTAGAACTGGTTCCCCTGATCCCAGCTATGGCGTTGTTGGTAACGATGCTGTTTTGTCAGAGCAGAAGAGGTGCTTGTGTTCGTGCTGGTCCCACAGGCTGGTGCTGCACGCCTTTTCCTTTCTAACAAAAGGTATTTCCTCACAGTTGTCATTTTTGCAATCAGGAGGTTTGCTGCAGTCTGTTTAAAAATGAAAACAAAACCACAGAGATATTCAGGTTGTAAAAGGCACAATTTGCGGCACTTCTCTGTGTGCTTTTTCGTCACATAGGGCAGCATCCCAGGGGTGCCACATTACCAACCAGCCACTGCCTTAATCATAAGTAGGATTTTAATGAAGATCCTGGTGAGGATGTAGTAAAACATTCAATAAGGGTACTAAAAGTTAGATTTTTGTCACTTTCAGCTCCTGTAAGGTAAGAACTCCTTTTTCCAAAGGATGCTTTGGGCAGCTGACAGTCGCCACTCTTTCCCCACCATTTTTTCTCAGGCTGAAGCTGAGACTCGTTTTTGTTCCTCAGCTAGTCCAAGTCCCCTCCCCAGCCCGAGATCAGTTGCTATCCATTAAGATCAACTTCATCTGTTTAGCCTTGGAGATGAAAAACTCCCACCCTTCCTCCCTCCTTCCAACGGTGATTACCTTCTGTAGACCTGCTTCAAAACCTTCTTCTGCTGAAGAATGTAGGATGGGATGGAGGAAGGCTGGGAGAAAATGCGCTGGGGAGGGTAGCGGGGGAAATGAGACTGATTCAGTGTCTGGTTATAGATACATTTCTCTAGATACTGCAGAAAGCTTTAGATCTTTACAAGCTTCCTCCCCAGTGCCTTTGTTCTTTGTATAGCTCACTTGCAAACCTGGCATGTGGAATTGTTTTATTCAAACTTTACTGAAAGACAGGATGTACCTTAGAATTAGAAATATGATGGGCTGTCAGCCACTTCCCCAAATTCCATCACATCTCTATAGTTCTTAATAAATGAACTGACAGCTTATTAACCAGATGGTACAACAGGAGCTTCGTTCTGTTGTAAAGTTTTAAATCATGTTTTTCTAACAGGTATGCAATTTATTTCCACCTCTTCTTTGGGAATGAGAAATGAATAAGAAAGAGTCCACCCCCCCGCCTCCTTCCTAATTTCTGGCAATATTAATAAAGAATTTGAGCTATGTGTAAAGTTAAGATTGAATATCTTGCAGAAGTACAATCAGGCATTGAGAAATTAAATTACTTTGCTGCCCAGGGTTAAGTGAAAACTTGGAGTATTAAAGAAGTTTAAGGCTTTTTTTGTTTAGTTTCATGATTCCTGGTAAACACTGTATCCAACAGCAGAAAGTTATCTTGTAACTTAGGTAAGCTACCAGATCTTCATTTAAGTCTCAGCCAAATAGAGGTCTTAGACTTTTTCATCATTACATGATTCACTTGGTAGAATCTGTCTGAGGATAGATCAGTAATAAGTGAATGCTGTCACTGGCTGCATATTGCTGTGCAGTTATACAAAATGATGGTTTCCTTCCTCAAATTGTGGAAAACTGTTAAAATCATGGAAGTTACCTTCGAGAGTGATTTCTTAATTTATCTGTTCACTTGGAAGGTCAGATACGAGTCAAGAGAATAAGGGAGGTCAGTGCTTTGTAAGGTCTGCGACCAGCTCCTTTACAGCAATTAAATAATACAATGCAAGAAATGGTGCTTACGGCTGAAAGCTTCCCATGTGATATCCAGAGTCAGGTTGGAACAAAGCGAACTGGACTGGAAGATGTTTAACTGGAAGGTTTCATTGGAGGTGCTGATCTGTGTGACAGCCTGAGCACACCAAGGGGAAACCACGCTCCTAAGTATTGTCTTTTTCTCTGTGAGGAATCATGGAATACTTCACGAGTGAGGTGAGAGCTCTCTTGCACCCAGTGGCACCCAAACAAGGTTTCTGCTAGTGGGAGACAGGGACAGCCTGGTTAAGGCTCCTGTGCCTGGGGGGGGCTGTGGGCGATGCTGTGGTGGGGCCCTGACTGGCCATGAGTGCTCCCTCACCCTGGGGAGCACCATCCCTGCCACCCAAGAGGTTACTGGGCTGACTGGTAGCATTGTTCTGAGTTGTGCTGAGGTGCTGTGTGATTAATTACTTCTCCATTGGCAGAGGTTGTGCTGAACTTCATTAATAGTCATATTCACCTGTTGCGTTGTGTCTGTCATCTCTGGCCGGACTTCACTGAATCTTACACTAAACGGTTCTTTGGGTGTCGCTGATATGGATACCAAAATCTGCTCTGGCCGGTATACGTGTGGTACATTTTCTGCCTTGCAGCTTTAAATAGGAACATCATTTTCCTCAGTTCTGTCTTTTTTATGGCAGAGTAGCTCCTAGCAGGAGCCCAGGTAACTTGCTCTGCTTTCAGAAACAGGAGAAGTTACCGTCTCCCTTCCAGCAATAACTGGCTCTGGCTGGGAAGAAAACCGTGCGAGAGCTGAAGTGCTGTAAGAGTGTTTGTGAGAGTGACAAAAATCAAAGGTTTTGTCTGGCTTTGTTCCTCTGGAGGCTTGTGCTGTAGTGTTGCTGTTTATTCCAAAGAGTGAGAAATGGAAAATACCGTGTGTGCTTTCATCAAGTATTCATACAAACCAGGGCTAGTTTGTTTTTTTTTTTTTTACCTTGCTTCTTAGTCTCACGATTAGATTTATATCAGAACTGAGATGTTTGTGTGCACTTGCAAGTTTTGAACCACAAATGCGTTCCAGGTGCCAAAAATTTCTGCGCACGCTGAGGTGGTGTGTCCCAGGGCTTCCTCTTAGGTGGGCGAGATGTGGGTGAGGTGACTGTGCTGGTGTGTATCGTTCCACCATCCTGCCCCAAAGGAGCCTGCCGAGCCAAGGGTTGTCCCCAGTGGCCACGGTGCCAACCAGCTACCAAATGGACTTTGGTATCTGGACCTTGAGTTGGCTCAGAGAGAAGCAGAAAGCTGCAAAATTGGATGCGATGCCTTCCTTGAAATTTGTTTCTGTTTTTTCTTTGTAGGAGACTGTTCAGTATGTGAGTTTCCTTAAAGTTGCTACGCTGGAAAATAATTAGAACTGACCTCAGAAAAACAATAGCAAACTAAATTAATAATTTTAAAAAATGTAATATTTTCCCCCTTTTTTAAGGCAGCTGTATTCTTGCTCGGTTGTGGGCAAAGCTGAAAGTTAAGCAAATAACTTCTGGGTTGGGAGGCACAACTGGTGGGAATTTTTGGATGCTGAGATGGAAGGAGGTTTGCTGTGGTGTACAAGTTAAAAATCTGAGACAGAGAAAGAACAAGACTGATTTACCAGAGCCAAATGATGCAGAGTTTTGTAGACTTCCTCTGTACTGGAATGTAATTTTCAATAGAAACATTTTGAGTTTCCTGTTGAGGCTGTTTGCTGATATCCACATGTTTTGCCTTTACAAGTAAGTGGTTTTTAGCCAAAGCAAAGCTCTCTTCTCTCCTCTCCACCTTCCCCCTCTCCCTTTGGAAATTTATCATCAAGATGTGAATCACTGCAGCATGTGGAGGCTGTAGTATAGTTCTTGAGCCTGAGCCTGTGCCTAACTCCATGTCACACTAAACACAATGGTATGCTTTGCTGTTGCATCCTTAGGAAGTCTCCTGCTTAAGTGCTGGTCACTTCAAGTAATTAATTTAGTGCATATGAATTTCTTAAAGAACCTTCATAATATTCCAATGAAATGCAAAAGTTTTCTTCCTAAGAAATAAAATATTATTTTTACTACTGTATAATAGAGAAATAATATTTTAAAAAGCCATTTCTCCAATTAGAACTTTGAGCTGCATCTCACCGCCTGGTCCTTTCACATGGTCCAAACCAAGTTCATGCGTTTCTTTGGACATGCAAAGAAATTCAGTGTTTTTTTTCCTCTGTGTTAATTAGTGATTCCATTTATTATACATAGACACTTACACAGATACCTAAATTATAATGTGAATTTATAATTATATTTATAATTATAATGTAGGTTCAGGGCGGAGGGTGGATGGAGTGGGCAAATGGGGAGCACGAGATAGAACACACACTAGTCATTATGTGTGCTAGGAAAAAATATTACAAATTTAAATATTCCATAAACATACTTTTGAAAACAGAAATTAAAAGCTAATATAACTTTATTTTTTTTAACCAGAGGGCAGTTTTCCGTGTAGGAGAACAAATGGACCACCATAATTTAGTCAATACTATTAATTAGTAGAGGCTGAAATAATCTTTTTTTTTTTCCCTTCAGAAATGTTATGTAAACACCTTTCTGTTTTCAGAGTAAGTCTGGGTATTGGACTATGGAAATAATGACTGTACTTTATGCTATAGCAATAATAATATATATGAGAGAAATTACTATTGATTCTGCCTTACTAATCAATGTCAAGGTTTGAGCATTGCATAGAAACAATAATTTCTTCTGGTGTTTTTTTTTTTATCCTCTCTTCATCTTTCTGACCTCTTTATGTCCTTTCCCAACGTATTTGGTGGATGATAGCAAAGAAAATTACTTGAGCGACAGCACATCTGAAAGACTAAAAACAAAAATGGAACTCTTGAGCATATAGTTCAGTAAAATATAAAGCTCTTTTCTTTTGTGTCAGGAAGAATTTAATCATAGCTAATTGATAAGTTGCTTTCCATTTCTGTGTTCAGATACTGCAAGCCTATTGTTAAATGCTTTCAGAAGGGATTTTGGTCTGAGGATCTCAAGAATTTCTTTCCAACATTTTGTTGTGGGTGAGATCTTTTCTATTAGAAATAAAGCACAGGATAATTAGGCCACTTACCTAAGGGCATGTTGTGAGTCACTGACACAAACAGGTACTGAACTCAAGAGCCCTTGAGTTAATAAATAACAATATATAATAAGAAGAAAAAACAATAAATGCTCTGAGTTATTGTGTTTCCTAAAACAAAGCTGTCAGTGGATGAGCTTTTTCTGACAGACCTAAAAATATACTTTGGCTTTTAAGGCTGTGTTTTCTTTAAATACATGAAAAATATTAAATAAAAATGCATAAATTTTCTAACTGTTCCCATATTGGCTGGATGAGGATAAGCATCCACATAGTGTATGAATGTATCAGTAATACATACCCTTTAAAAACACCAACTGTAGTCTTGGTTTGCTGGGTGTATTCAGAACCAATTTTAGCTGGATTGGCAAAGTCCGACTTACCATTTTGTTAAGGTACTTTATTTCTTGATTAAGATAAAGAAAAAAATGAATTGTTGAACCTCTTTTTGAAAAAAAGGTTGAAGATCAGACATTTTAACCAATATATTTATAAAAGGTAAGTAGAGTCGAATTTTTTGAGCAGGTCTGGTCATCTAATGTCACTGAAGACTAATAAGGGTATATTTTATCTGATAAGCTGATTATTACTCTTATAGCTTATAGCCTATCCTATTCTTCTGGTGTTCGTATAAATATTAGACTTTTAATACTCACTCATGAAATTAACATCTCTATACTGGAAGAAGCAGTTAATTCTTATGTTGATAAACCATTGGCCTAAATGTAGTACATGGACATCTCTGTCTGCAAAACTTTAATTTCCTAATTGTTGCTGCTTCAGCAATTTTTTAGAAATGCTTCCAAAAATAAAAATTTTGTTTTTTTCTCTCTCTTTTGGCATCATGTTGAAGGAAATATTTCCTGCACATGAACTGAAGTATGACCGTAGGCTGGTTGTTTTAATCAACACATGCTTTTTTTTTTTTTTGATGGATTCTGCTTATGCTAAAAAGATAAATGGTGTAACAGTTAGAGAAACGTATAGTTTTCCTTCGAATTAGTCTTTTGTAACATAAGTAAATTATCCAGAAGGTACTCAAGCACAACACTTTGATAATACAGGTGTTTAAATGGTAATAGCTATTGGAATTGGAATGGGAGTGAAACAATAAAGTCATTAGGGTGTTACAACATGAAATTAAGCTATCGCTATTACCAAGCAATATTATTATCCTAAAGTCTGCAACTCCGAGCAAATGAAAGCAGTGTAATACCCCTCTAACAGTAGTTTACATTAGGATTTAGTTTAGCCATGATGTTTGCTAGTGTTGTAATATCTTTATTAGACAGCACTCATGAGCTGGTGCACTGTATTGCAACACAGAACCACTGAACGTCTCCCTGAGTAAATCCTACCCCAGACAAAAAAAGTATCAGATGCTCAAAAGTCTCATTATAGTAGTGACTCTCCCATTATGGTTAGCAAGAATGTAGAATATTAATAACTTCATGCTTAATATTTAAATTAAGTATTTACCTAATGAAGACTGAGATCCTGTTGACTTCTGCATGTATCTATATATAATTTCAATGAAAATTTTTGACGAATTTATGATGTGAATACAATGGAAAAAATGTACTTCTAATTAATTTTACTTGAACCTATCATATTCTGTGTGGACTTCCAGTAAGACAGTGTTCTGTGTTCAGCAGTCTGTTCTAACAAGTCCAGTGTGGGGTGAGTCTAATCATTTTGGGGCTAACCAGCTTTCTTAGAGACAGCTGAAATGTCTTAAATTAAAACTTATTATTTGGTCTGAATTTACAAGTTCCCTGGCAAATTTTGCATACATTGGAATTGTGTAAACATTGACTCATCAAATACTCGCTGCTGCTTCTGTTGTTGTTGCTCTTCGTTAGTGCATCAGTGAAAAGAACAAGTTTATTTTCACTGTTCAAACTGTGCTGAAACAACTCCTTCAGTTGTTTATGATATTACTAGGAGGCACCCCTCTTAGGACCTGGCTGCAGTTTGCAAGCCACTACACATGCATAGACGGTAAAAGGAAAAATAATTTGAAAAATATAAAGAAAACACTTTCTTTTTCAAGAAGACGCAGTGTTTCAGGGCAGATTAAAAACACTACCATTACTTTGGGACAGATGATAAGCCGATATACATTATCACAGTGTCATAGAAGTAGGTGGAAGGAGGGCAATAAGCATCAGCTGATCAGTTGCTTCCTTTTGTTTGTATAAATAAGATTTTTTCAGTTTTGGTGTCATCTGCACCGGGAATTCCCACTGTATCTTTGAAGGGTTCGCTGCTGCTTTTGCTTCTAAGCATCTTTCCACCTTCCCATGCTTTGCTCGGTGCCTGCCCCTGCCCCAGGGGACTTGCCCGTCGGCTTATTCACATCAAGCCTTTCTGTCTCTTCTTCTCTGGCTTCCCCTCCCGGCTCCCCCCTTGGACAGGCGCAGCATCGCTGCCGAGCAAGGCACGGGCTTATGATTCAGGAGGGGTAAAAAGAGTTAGGAATCTGAAGTATCTCAAAGAGTAGCCACCCTGCTGTGCCCTGCCTTCCAGTGTGGGGCATAAGCTATAATAAGCCCAGAAGATCTCACAGGTGTTTGTTGCTCTTTCCCTCACCTGCTGACAGCGTGGCACGGGGAGCCCGACCTCCTAACAGCGCACACCACGGGGTCCTCGGTGACCAGAGGGAGGGTTGCTCTGCACACAAGGGTGTATGAATTAATTAAACAATTAATTTGGACTCGCTTGTGCCTGAGCTAAACCCTTGAGGGAGCGTTGTCCTAGCTGAAGGCTGGCGCCGTCCCCGTGTCACCCGGCTGGATGTGCCCGCGTTGCGGTACAGGCTGCGGAGCCGCTTCATCCTCTCCCCGCTCCTCGCGTGCAAAGGCTGAACCGTGGGGAATAATAATCCCCTGATGCCGGTGGGATTATTCCCATTTCCAGGCAGGTCCCTGTGTCACCTCCTGCGCTGCTCTGTGCCCAGAGATGCCAGTGTGGTACAAACACCTACAGGGATGCTGAAGTACGCTGCAAAGTCCTGTTGAAAGTGCCTTTGTTTGTGAGGGACCAGTGCTTGCTGCTGCTGCCTGCTCTGTGCGGATTAACCGGGATGCTGGGGATCAAGGAAAACCAGCACATTTTCCCCTCTGAACCCTCCGCTGTCGCTTGCTCTGCTCTTCTGGTTTGTGTCCTGCTCTTTTACAGCTCTGCCCCCCTCACCACTGATGCTCCAGTAGTTTGGTCTCCAGAGGAGAGAAGAGGAAAGAAAAAAAGCAAATCCTTTAGTGAATAGTTTGACCTGAGTGTTGGCCTGAAGTTTACCTCTCATGCTTCAAAGGCTCCAGCATGACTTCATTTGCCAGTGGACTTACTCCGCAGCACAGTTCTTCTGCTGGTTGTGGTTTTGTAACTGGTAGGGAATACAGAGATTTCAGTATCATTTCTTAACAATATTTTTAAGAGACTTGCATTACTGGATTTAAACAGAACTACCCTTTAGTTGGGCTGATGCTACAAAATGGGTTTGTCCATCGCATTATCTGGGGAGTCGTAACCTTGAATCTTGACTTAGCTGGCAGGAGCCAAGGAGCTACGTCTCAAGGTCTGAAGTGACAATGAATCTCCATTCAAGTACTCTGGGCTCATCCTGATTTATATTGTTGTCTTCCTTGCATAAATGATGGCTGTTTTTTTGGTCTCCTGACAACAAATGAGATCAGGGCAATAGCCAGTCGTCGGAATAGGGGTCGGTTTGTTTGAAAGGAGAAGAGGGAAGTGTGTGTGTGTGTGCGTGTGTGAGTGCATGTACAACATATTTGTAGTCGTGCCTTAAAAATCAGTCTTTGTCTCTTCTTGGAGCCCAGTCAGGTTTGGTGACTCTATGCTTTTGATCAAGACAAAAAAAAAACCCAAAAAACAACTTGGAAATAAAGACGGGGGGAGTGGAGGGGGGAGATGGGAGGTGGAGGAAGGAGGAAAGGCATGCCAGCTAGTGCAGCTGCAGGTTTTGAGCTTTGCAGGAACTGAAGCAAGGCTGTAGGCTGTCACCACAAGTGAAGAGCCAGAAAAGATCTGACAGACATAAACATGACTGCTTTCTTCAGCTGTAGAAGTGCAAGGGAACAAACACAGATCTTGACGTGCATCTTCCTCCTCCTTAGATGGCATTACAAAATATATGGGTAATCACGAAGTTTTAAAACCCATCAAAGGCCAGCTCGCTTGGATAACACAGAGATATTAGTTGGTTCCACCTGCGTAAACCTTAGATTTGAGAGATAATTAGGAATATCAGATGTCTTACTGTGGATATCTATGTGGAGAATATTGTGGTTTGTTTTCAGAAATGTTAAGCAAGCTGGTGGCACAGCTATTCGAAATCCTGGGACGGTTTGCGCACGATTTCACAAGTTGCTGTTACGCAAAGGCTGAAATCACTGAGAACACCCAGGATTTCTTGACTTTGATTCCACAACCTTCCCATGTGCGAAGAGAGCCTCGTGTGTATTAAAATGGACCGTTTCCTAACTCCTGGAAATCTTAACTTCAACAACGGGAGGAAAAAAACCTTGAAGGTAGAGAAATGTAGGTCCTGCGTCTTCACTCCAGCTTGATGTTAGTCTTTTTTACTTAACCTTTAAAAAAAATATTACATAAATGTGATTCCTAAAAGAAAAGAAAAAAACCTTTGTTCCAAACCCACTTGCCTCCTTGGAGTGAAATAAGGAGGAGATAACCTGATTAAATGAAGCACATGTCAACTGAAAACACGATGTTTCCTGTTTGAAGAACTTTAAAACATGGGACTTCATTTGAGTTTGGAAAACTGGCTTTCCCTTCAGGAAGTGTTTGCTCCCTGCTGCTCTGCAAAAACAGTGGAAAAGAGAAATCTTTTCAAGTCACTGTTTCCACTGTAAATAGGAGAAGTACTTATAATGCCTAGTTTCCATTTTCCTCTTTTTTTCTTGTTGTTGCTGGGGATCTCAAAAAAAATCTCTATTTTCTTTTCCTGAGTGAAGCTTACAAGGAAACCAGATAAAAAGTTAGAAAAAGGCTTGTGGGGAGAGCAAGAAAGAAGGAAGCAGAAGAGGGAGACAGAGGAAACCTCTGGACTCGGTGGATCAAAGGAGCGAGCAAGTTTCTGTGGTGTATGTTTTTTGGAAAGGTTTGTGCTTGTAAGAATCTCTTTAAAATACCCTGTTCAGGAGTGGCCTTCGGTGACGATACAGAGCAGTAATTGCATGGCAAGCCCCTATGGGCCAGAGGGAGCAGCCCGTCCCTGTGCGCCGCCTTCCTGGTGAGCAGAGCCCTTTCTGCTTTCCATCTCCTCCCACGTGCTTTGTTACACTTGTTTTTAACTTAACTGAGGTAAGTAGAAGAACTTAGGGCACAGATTTGAAAAGTGCATCATATTTGTATCCAAAAAACTGAACGCTTTCTTTAATAACTCTGTCCCTTGTTTGTGGGAGCAGCCTGGATCTGTGACACCACTGTGGAGGGACCTTCTTCCCTTGCAGGTGTCTCCTGCACGGCCCGCACCTGGCAGACGAGAGGAGGCAGAGAATGTTGTTGCCTTTTGGTACTTCTGCCTGTCAGTGTTCATGAAAACTTGTTGTAAAACAAAGCACATACCCACACATCTTAATTGTGCTTTCAAAGAGTCCCTGTGCTGAAGGAAGTGGAGGGAGGAAGAGAAGCTCTCAGGTGTCTTATTAGCAGGTCAGTAATGTCCAAATTGCCACTTCGCTAGGAAAAAGTACAAGTAAAACATTTATTTCCAAATTTTTCTTGGTGGAGGGGGTCTTAAAGAGTAAAGAAATGCAGTCACACTGTTGATTAATTTGCCCAACGCTGTAATTACTGTGAAATATCAATGCAACTTACTTTCTTTCCCTCTTTTAGTCGCAGATCGTGGTTTTACTGGTACTACAGAAACCCTGATTATATTACCCTGGCATTCTCAGGGACTGTTAAGCAGGAGTCTTCTCTCTTTTGCTCTAAAACTCATCTAAATGGAAAACACATTGTCTTCATTATATGCCAGTGTTGAATGAACAGAGTTGCCATAGCAACAGCCATCTGAGGCCTTGCTGATTTCAGGCCAGTGAATGGGGTAGACAAACAAAGTACCTTCAAAACCAGAAGGGAACAATTGCTATTCATTCAAGCCAGGTTTAAGATCAGCAAATGTCTTTAGCAAAAGAAATGCAGATAAGAAAGTATCAGACATGGCCAGAGAAGAATAACAGAAAATTATCGTAACCTTAAACTTTTCTGCCTGGTGGTGTAGCATGAAATATGATTCTTAAGGTTAAAAAAGAAATAATAAAAAATTAGAGCCAAAGAGAGAAATCACAATTTGCCAACAACCTGGTGTAGGGGTGTAAGTGTTTTGTGGCACCGGTGGTTCTGCTGACAAACACCCAAAGGATGGGTCATCTGGGGCAGGGCAGGACCAGGATGGCAGGAGGTGGCCGTGTCCCCGCTCAGGGGGCAGGCTCTGTCTGATGCAGCAGTTCCTGCTGATGGGGGAGAAGGAGCATCTTGCATGCTCAGGGTAGTTATGGAAGAGCTAAACGACACGACTTGGGTCGTAAGCCTCCACAGATTACTCAATGGTGCTTGAAAGTAGTCAGGAGCCCCGATGTGTTTGTTTCACCATTTTGTTGCTCCTGAAAGGCTGTGATACACGGCTTTATGTATGACATGGTTGACATTCAACATAAAACCTGGTTAGGTTTAATATATATTCACATAAAATGCCAAGAAACTGACTGTGAAGTGTTTGCCTTGAATGGAGATGAGGCCGTGTGTGTGTGTGTGTTTGCCTGGTATGCCTGTGTTTTCTTTCTCCTTAGTCCTCCACAAAAATTTAAATAATGATTTTATGACTAAAGTAGCATTTCTGGTTTCAGTGTTGTCTAACGTGTAGAGACACAAAGAGGCAGAGGCAAGAAAATGAGCATACGCAGGTCGCATCTTATGTTGGCATTGTTGTACTTGTGAGGTTTGGTTTGGGGGCAGTGAAGGGCTCCCTCCCGTCCCCGGCACTGGATCTGACAACAGCAGAGGCTGCACCACAACCATCCATCCCAGGAACGGGAGGAACAGGGCAGGAGCAGGCTCAGGAATGGGAGTGCTTATGGGAGGCTGTGTCATCTCTTACCTAAATGAGCGCTCTGGGTTGGAGCCTACTTCAAGCCATCACCTGGCTCGCCAAATCCCTTTCTGGGAGGTCCTGGAGAAATTCTCGTAGATATCTATTTTTACCATTTAGGGAGCTCAAGAAAAGAAAAGTTGCGACGATACTTAAGACACACAGCTGTTGAGACAGATTAGTTGGTGTGATAACATAAACTGCGTGCCCTACCAGGTGGGGAGTTGAAGCCAAGGTGCCATTGTGAGAGAAAGATCAAACCCCTCACTAATAGGAAAATTGTTATCTTGGGAAGCTGGTCTTGAAGTCAGAGTCTGTCAAACCTGTTTTCACTACTATATTTTATATTGTTTGTGTATGTGAAGGGAGGCTTATAATTATTAGCAATCAGTTGCAAATGTCAAGGAAACTCTTTAACAGTGATGTAATACTGGCAATATGGATCACCAATAATACAGTATATTTTCAAGCTGTTCACAAAGGCACATTCCTACATTTATCATTCTTACAAAATCCAAATAAGGTGAAATCCTCACCAGTAAAGTTTGTTAGCACAGTGAGTTTGTTTTTTTTTTTTTTTTCTCCGTATGGGCTGTTTCATCTTGAGCTCAGATGAATTTGGACTGAAGAAATATTCAGAGGATAATGCTTAAAATACTATAAGATGAAACACAAGTCACCTCACTGTGTATAAAAACTTACTTTCTGGATGCTTATGAATAGACAGGGTAGACAAGATTTAAATCCTGTCTACAAAATTATTAGTGAGAAGGATGAAGAGAAACTAAAGACATTTAAGTTTAGAAGTGTAGAAGACAACCAAATGGGAATGGGGGGACATTAGTATACAGGTGAATTAAACATCTTTTAGTCTTTCTTCTTAGTATAAGAAAAAAGATGGATTTGCTGAAATGGAAAGGCAAAAGGCAAGCATATCTAACACAAGTAATGAATAACACAGAGAATGTCATCATTGCAAGGCTGATTGTAGGCAGATTTAGAACATTGCAATTCAATTTATTTACGTGCCTCTATGTATCTGTATATTTTTTATATATATCCACTCACCGATTTGACTTCCACTTGAGGTCCATTAATTCTCTCCTTCTTAGTAAAACACGTAAATGAATGAAGTTGTTTCTAAATTGTGGATAGCAAAAACTTCTCACTTCTTTAATGGCGACTATTGCTGGATTGTCATCCGTAACCTTTGTAGGTGTGGGTGGCTCTGATTGCTCTGAAGATACGATGCTGCAATACCTTCCTTTCTGCTGGTGTTTATCAAAGTTGCCAAGAGGTGCACAGGAGCGAAGGTTTTTATTTTCTTCTTGGTGACACTATTATTATTCTGTGAAAGCACAGTGTGTTCTGAGGCTTTGGATCCCCTCCTGTTTTATCTAACGCCACAGAGAATGATCCACAGCTGTCTGTGCAGCACTGTAAACAGACCGGGATTTGCTCTGTCTTTATGATATTATCAGTTAGCAGTCTGATGAGCATTGTGCCTCCTGAAAATTTTTGGGGACTGACGGTGGGCAGCTTGGACATGTACTTCCAGCTGTATTTTCTGAGAAGCTTGAATGCATTTGGTGTGTTTATCAAAAACATAGATGGAGAGCAGACCTTCCTACATCTGTCTTTTTTTAGACTGAGATTAATGACATGTTTCTTCCCTACTTCCAATGAATTAATGATTATTCTGAAAAAGCTGGTTTTAAACACAGGTGTGTCATTACCGGGTTCTAGAGGCAAGGTATGTAAGTTGGTGCATTACAGGATTGTAGTTCCGTCTGTTGTGATAACTGGATCAGGGTTATAACTTTCAGCTATTTCCAGCATAACTGTGGGGTTTGTTTTGGGCTTCTCTCCGTATCTCTCACACAAAGTGTTACTCCTGTCACAAAGCTGTACTGAGAACCTCCTCACTGTTTGCGCATCCTGGGAGAAGTTAGGCATTTAGTCTGCAGAAGGTGGGTGAAATGCACGGGATGGCTGTCCTGTGTTCCAGACCACACTAGAGCTTGTGACGTGAGCTTGGACACTGGAAACATTTAAGGTTCCTCAACTGTGGCGCTTATAGAGCGTAGTTAGGGCCTGCCTTTTCCAAGGCTTTCCTCACCCTTCTGTACAAATGACTAACAGGGCTCAGGACATGGTTCCTGTGTCTTCGGGTTCATGCAGTTGATGCTTTCTACTTGTGTTTTCTGGTGGTAGTACCTCAGTGAGCTTAAGCCTTGTCTCCTTCAAAGGCAGAGTACAAAGAAGCAGCGTTATAGGTTGAGTGGCCGGGTGAGGTGATGGATGTGTGCCTCGGAAGCCGTCATTAGACAGATATTTCATTTTCCTGTGTGGAATCTTGGATGTGGAGCTTGTGATTCAGTAGCTTCACTGAAAAATGACTTGACTGGATACAATAGTTATGGGCAGCTCTTGAGTACTCTCCCTTTTTCATGTTTTAGCAGGGAATTAGTTACTAGATTTTAGAACATTTAAATGCTTTAGATAATGAGCAGCAAGAATAGTAGAAAGAATAGCCAACTCGGAGGAGTTCTAAACGTTAGAAATTTATCCTTCTTTTGCTAAATATCCCCTGGAGAATTAAAGACAGTGATTCCTTTTAGCAAGGCACACTGAGTATGTTCTAAGAGGCACAAGGAAAACAATCCAAAGCATGGCAGTAAGACCACTTTAATTTCCTTATTGCAGTGACATCCCATCTCATTTGGTTGCCTTACTGCTTCAGCAAGGTTCAGTAGTTTCCATGTTACCTTCCAGTGCACTCAGTCCCGAGGACATTCAGGAGAAGTGTCCAGAGAGGAGCCCTTTCTGAAGAAAGGGGACCCTCCTAAAGCATCTTCGTCATCAAATTTCTTCAGTTTAAATGGAAGAAAGTTGCTCCTAACTCTTCAAAACAGGCTGCTGCCTCCAGTCCCCGGGAACTTGTAATGGGAAGGGATAATCGGGGAACATTGAAACTAGCCTTCTGCAGAAACAGGCATCCATGTCATGATTCTTGACTTGTTAGGCATCAGGGGATTTACTTCATGTATTGTACTTGTGTCTGATCCATCACTGAGTAAAATGGAAGCCAGTAAACTCTGTTGTTGTCATCTTTGTATGGTGACAGTGCTCATGGTTTCACTGCTTAGATTCTAGGGGGTAACACTGAAGATGTCAACCTGCGAGAACTTTTCAATTCTCTTTGCATTTTATCCCAGTAACTTGTGAGTTTATTTTCTAATATAACAATTAGTAGATAAGCTTAGGATATGTTTTAGGTGTGGCGCATAGGAGGCTTCAAAAAAGTTTGTGGCTAAGTTGTGTCTGACAGCCTTGAAATACTGAATTGTTCCTGCTCCCAAAGGGGCAGTCTGAAAACACAAGGTATGTGTAAAAGAAAAGTGTTTCTCCAGGATTATATTGTAGCCTGGAGATGAAGCAGGAAACATAGCACATCCATTCAGCTGTGCTGCATGTGACTAAATTGGAAACCATAACTCGTTAGGAAGCTACTAGAAGCTACTAGACATGTGGGATGTATCACAGAAGATGAAGGGTAAGGGGATAGGAATTCTTTTCCAACGGGGAGGAAGATTTTCAGTAAGGGAAAACAAAATTACATGGTGGCCGAATGCTAGGCATGGCCTGGGCATAAATGCTGGTGTGCTATTATGCCACAGTTGACCTATTGGTGGTTATCTGGACAAGTAATGAATAGAAGAGTTGTTTGTTTCCTTGAAATGACCTGTTTAATCTTGGAGACTGACTCTGTCAGCATGAAGACGTTGCTCGTTGCTCAGACTTCTTTGGAATATAGATAGTAATTGGAGATAAATACTGGTCCAAAATATTTTCTTATTTACTGAGACCTTTTCAAACTTACTATGTTGACGCATATCTTCACGCCAAGGCATGTGTGTGCCTTGCCACAGGTATAATCTGTGAAGGACAGCTATTTCCCAGGAATCGCATTACTGCCTTCAAGTGTGGTGAAAGAAAATAATTGGAGTAGAATTTGTTTTCTTTTCTGCCTTAAGAAAATATAGTTTACTTGGGTGTGCGTCAGTGTTGGGTGAGAATTATATAAGCTGCGATTTACTGTGACTTTGTAAAGAGACTAACAACAAGTTCCTATGTCCTTCTCTTGTAGGTAATTTAAATGAACTTTGTGGATAAGAATTTTTGCTTTGCTTTTTGTTTTAAATATTAATATTATTAAATAATATTCATATTTATGAATTATGGGAAGCATCCAAAAGCATGCTTCAAAGAAGATAGCAGTGAGAAACAGTGGGAATTGCAGAGTAGAAGTGAGCACACTCGTGTTACCCAAAAGTGGTGTTGAAAGCTGTTGTTGTATGCTGTGACAGGGAGAAATATCTGATTTGCGAAAAGGACAGCTTCACGACAGTTGTAAGATGGGAATTGTTGGGCAAGCCATGAGTAAGCTCCTCCTCCTTGGAAGAACCTCACGCTCGTGTTAATGTTCCCGGAGATACGTCTGCCCGTACATGCTCTAAATTGCTCAGAGCTCCGATTACCTCCCCTGGCAGGGAGGAGAGCCAAGTTACTATCTGTCCAGAATTTTTCAAAGCTGATGCTGAAGCTATCTTCTCTGGGCATCTGACATCTTCCTGCTTCGTTGTTGACTCCAGCACAACACTTACTGTGAGAGTCATAACAAGGTAATTATCATCTGATTTCCATGGGTCTAAGCAGAAGTGAAAAATACATGTATATGTAGTGGAAACAAAACCATTTTGGACTAAGTCTGTAAAGCCTTAGCATCTTGAGATACTGTTAGAAATATAAGTGTGCATAAAAGAATTAAAAACAAGTAGCAAAAGAAAAGCTAAGAGGAGTTTCTTTATATCAGTATCAATATAAAGAGTTTAGTTAAGATAGACCTACTGACAGTTTTTATTTGCAAATACCAAATTTTGCAAAAAAAATATAAAAATTAAACGGGTTCCCTTTTGTTTATGATAGTATCAGTAAAAGCCAGTGCACCTTTCCAGTGCTTTACCGATCTCAACACTTAAAAGCCCAGGTGGCTTTTCAAGCCTCTTGCATGAAACAGACCAACACTGTGTGAAGTAGCCGTGGTGTGGCTGCGGCCACGTCTGCTGCCTGTCAAGCTGGAGGACCTGAACACCTCTGGACATTCAGAAGGCTACTGATATTTAGCAGGGCAGTTGTTTAAGCCCCAGATGTGCATTTGCTTCTGTGTACCTCCAGCTGATGCTAAAGAAGATGGGAACCAGCCTAATAGCTAGATTTAAATCAAATTATAAATCCTTATTCAATTCTGTTTCCATTTAAAAATTAATTTGGTTCAGTGATAGGCATGTGACTGCAAGCCCTGAAGACTGAAATGCTCTTTATCTAGACAGCAAGCACACAACAGCCTTGACCCTTATCTAGAGGGACTTTTTAATCTATTAATTCAGTTTTTTATGCCCATTCAGTTCTTGACCTCTCTGACTCAACTTCCAGTTAGTGACACCCGTGATGGTTGTGTCTGTGATGGAGACACCTGCCCATTAACAATGGGACTGAGCTGAACAACCTTTCTCTTTTCATCTAGGCTACTAAACAGGCAGATGGTGACAACATTTGGCCACCACTGATTGGGCTTGTGTTTGAACTCTTGACCTAAAGGTGAAGGCCACTGTATCCTATTAGGAATATGAGCCATCAAATTTAGCTTTAGTTGTGATACCTAGTCTGGGATGTGTGTGAAGTCAAACACTTCACAAAAATGTGAAGGAAAAGAAGATACTTTTTGTCCATCTGTTCTTTCCTTTATTGTTATACGTTATAGTTAAATCTGTTAACTCTTCATGTTAGCAGCCTCTTGCTTAAAGAGTGTCTTGTGTTAGTTAAAATTAACTATTAGCAAAACCACAGTCTAACATCTTGTCTCGGGAACAATTCTTTGTTCTCCCATTGTAAAACACAATCTTTCTCACTCTCTCTCTTTTTCGTACTCTTCATACTCATGCTATCCTTTTTACTTACATGATTGGTAAATGGTTTCTGAGAGACGGTTTTTCCTATTAAACAGCGACCCCTGCAATTCTCTTGCTATGCACGCTCTGATTTGCCCACCTGCAGCAGGACATGATTTTTTCTTCACTGTTGTTACGCCTGTTGGTCCCTTTAAATTTAGTGTATGTGCAACTTTCAATATCCAGTACTTTACCACTGCTTTGGTTATTCTGGGGCCTTTAATACCCAGTTTACTCTGTTCCTTTCCTCTTTATTTGTAGGCCAAAAGATTACAGCTTTTCACTTCTTTCTGGAAAACCTCAGTCAAACAGGTTTGGGGAAAAAAAGGAAATGTCACTGATCCATGACTTGTGAAGTAGGAGTATGTTTCTATTTAGATGTAAAGAGGACGGATAGGCAAGTTAGTTAGCCCTACAAAGAACTGCCATCATGAGCTGACAAAAAAAGGTCTCTAAGTTAGAAGATACCCCGAGGCTTGCGCCGCAAGCACTGCTGCCAGACACACTACAAGGTTCACAGTTGCTTGAAGTTGCTAATGGATCAGCAGTTTTATGGTATGAAACAACAGAATTTCTCAATCTACCTGTTTGATCATGAGCACTGCATTTTATCTGCTTAGGCGGCGTCTGGGTCTGTTCGCTTAGGTATCATTTCCAGTTTTAGTAGTTTTAGTCTTATAAATATGAACAACAGAATAAAGCAGGTTGGAAGATTAGAGGCGAGCATTTCAAAGCGTGTAATGAGAGGGCTTGTTTGATGTCTGTTTATTAAACTCCTTTGCTAGTGTTAACTAACCCTCTGTCTGAGCCTAGGCATCCTCCGCCGGCGAGCAGAGATAGCCCTTCTGCAGCGCCGCAGTGGGTACGTGGTGGGACTTTCTGCCACCGCTCTGGGGGTTCCCCCCAACCAGTGCCAGTTCTCTGGCCCGTCAGCGTTGCCTAAACCCGCTCCGTCTGCCCTTGCTTTCCCACACTCGACGTTGCGCTATGGGAAGCACGTTGCAGTAATTGCGCTCCCGACAGATCAGACCACCTATGAAGATAAAGAAGCACGAGCTGACAAACGTTAGTCATGCATGCTCCCTGTGGAATCTCACTAGAGGGCACTCCTGGTTTTAGCATTAAAAAGATTCTCCTACCAACTTAATTTTCTTTGCTGGTATTGGGGCGAGCTACCCAAGTGGCGTTGGAGACTCCACCATGACTGTGGAGATTGATAAACCTTTGAAAGAAAAATTATCTCGCAAACAAGAAAGTCTTGGGAGATGCTTTCATAGGAAAAAGAGAATTGAACCTTAAAAGATTTTTAAGTGGAAGCGTATGGAGACTTTCTTCCTGAGCTGGAGGATTTGGGTACGGTATTTTGTGGTTCAGTTTTTTCCAAAAAAAAAAAAATTGAGGTCTGGAGTTACCAACTGTATTTGTAACATAGACGCCTGTAAGGGAAGTGGGAAAGACGTTTTTGCTGACTTTTCACACTGAGCTTGCTGGCTGAACTGTGATGTTTGCACTGAACAAGGACTCAGCCTTCTTACTTCTTTAATAGTTATTACACACAGCTGTATAATAACAGCAGTAACCAAACCTCAGTCTTAGTGGGCAGAAATGACATTCAGGGAGGAATTTAAAGCAAGAACAAGACCAGGCTGCTAAACTCTGAAGGGAGCAGACCCAGGTTTGCAGTTCATTTTAGATCATGGCGAAGGGAGAACAGGCTTTAGAGTGCCTTTAGTGGTTATGTGGCTTTTTTGCAAACAAATTTTGAGCTTTCAAGCTCCCTAGGAACTGCTAAACAATGGAGCCTTTTTTTGTTGTTGTTTAATAATACAAACTCATCCAGATGTCAATAATTAGGTAAAACAGTGTATCGTCTTGATGGCCCAGTGGGGGGTAATCAGCACAGAGCAGAAGGCTGGTTTGTAACCAGGAGTGGGTGCATCGCGGGGGGAGAAGAGATGCGCAAGGACGGCCACCAGGCAGCCACCAGCACGGGAGAAACTCAAGCATTCTGTTAGCAAAGGTGAGACAAGGTGGTGGCCTGTCTGTTCCTGGGAATTCATGACATGCCTGCACGTCCCGAGAAGGGTGATAAGGAAGATGTGTGAGAGAGGTTTGCAATTCTGTTCGCTTTCAAAGTTGTAAATCAGTAGCACTCTCCGCTATTAAGGCTATTCCAGGGCAAAGAAGAATGTGCTAATGGGCTTGCCCAAAGTGTCGTGTTCTTCGAGCTCTCTTTAAAAATTTGCGCTAGAATAAACTCTCTGATAAGGACAAAGAGCCTAAGTAATCTCAATGTCTGGTAATTTTTTTAATAATTAAAGGTGGCAATATATCATACTGGACTCTAGGCTTGTTTTCCTTGAGGATATTCATCTAAGTGAGCTTCTGTAACTTGGCTTTGTGCATAGCTGAGAGAGATGTATTTAGTTTAAAGAAAAGACTTGTATTGCAATATACTTCATCTAAATACTTTTATGTTGAGTATGAGTCAATACTCTGTGATTGGACTAATTGAGTAGTTCATAATATTTATGTATCTATCTCTATGACACTTCAGGAAAGTGTATTATCCCTATTCCACTGCTGTTAAACAAGTGCATAGGAGAAGACTCTATAACTTACCCAGGCCTCCATGGGAGGAATGAGAGAAATCGAATTTAGCTTCCCAGATCCCTTGGCTAGGGCTCCAATTAATGGATAAATTCCTCCCATTTTGTTACATATAAAAAATATGTATGTACACTTGCACATGTTAGTGAAGAGAATGAGGCTTATATAAGTTACTGAAGATATTACATAGAATATCCATGTCCTAAAAAACTTAAGCCTCTGGAAAGACCTCTTCACCATATTTAGTTTTAGTGATTTTTGGAAGTTAGTATACTTATGTTTCAGTAATAGCCAAGTAGAATATACAGTAACATATTTACATAGGATTTACACTAAAACAGAAAACATAGGTCTTGTTAATTATGTAAGAAACACTTCCAATATTTTTGTCGTGAGAAGCCAAGGATCATGTAGTAATTAAGGACTCTTTTTTCAGATACTTTTAATTCTGCTCAAAGTAAAATTAATGCTCTTTGTAATGTTAGCACGCAATTTCCAGAACTTTCTAGGAAATAAATTTTCGTTTCCAAAAACAAGGCAGGGCCTAAAGAGAGTGTATTATCCCCCAAGTCAGTGAAAACTCTGGTTTCTTAAGAAATGATCTAGACTTGCTCTATAATCAATGGGCAGAAATAGGTATCTCCAGAGAGCAATTTGTGCCACCCATGTCTGACATCTGTCTCTGAAAGGGACAAATTGCCCCCTGAAAATACTGCTCTCCATTGACTATTGAAGGAACCTGGATGATTAGCTCAGGCTAAAGCCTCTCAATGAGATGGCTGACATTAAGAATCTTTTCTGAAAATCTGAAAGTGTAGTTGTTGGTCCTTTTGCTAAGATAGAAGAAAAGTCACTGACCAAAGAAGAAGTTTCTTTTTTTCTCTTTTTTTTTTTTTTTTTTGGTGCAGAAATCTCTTAAGAATCTCAACTAAAAGGTTGAGTCAACCATATAACCATATGCAATTGAAATTAAATTAAATTAATTACCTTAGGGTTTGCGGTTTTTTTTTGAAAGCTTTTCTTGCTCTTAAAATTATTTTTGCACCACCATATAGAAATGGAAGACTAGTACTTTCTACCCTGGGATAGAATGTTGAGGAGAACTTGAGCTGTGTTTTGTTTTTTAAATGTTGTTGGACTTTGGATGTATCATCGTATATTAAAAAAAAAAGCTTTTTTTGTTTCTATAAAAGACCAAATGTAGGGATCTATTCCATATCAAACACTTTCTAACAATACATGTGTTAGATACCTGTTCCAAAACAGAAGCCGAAGATGATAGTAGGTCTGTACAATCTGTAACCCATTCCCTGCAGACCTAAATTAATTACACAGCTCAGCAAATACTAACTTTACATACAAAGTCAAATGTTTTGTGGCTGTTTCTGAAGGGGGAGCAACTTTCTTTTTTTCTAAGCTGTTGTTGGTACTTGTGTATAAGTTTGAAAGTAAAATTACTTTTTCCACTGATTTGTCCTTTTCCTTTTGTATTGGACAAAATATTTATTGTTTCCTTTTTCTAGTAGAGCTTGAAATTAATTTTTTAACTACATTTCTTAGTGCAAAACCCATGACCAAAGTGCTCCAAGAAAGAGAACCATTTATTTTTAGCTGAGGCTACAGAGCACAAAAAGATTTTTTTTACATAGATTTCAGGTTTGTCTCTTAAAAAGCCACTGGTGCATGTGCGTTTTCTTTAATTGCTGTTTTAAAAAGCTTAAGTAACCAGCTCAAACCATACATAATTACATATATAGCACTCAAATTGCAGTAGCATGAAACACTATGCTATTTTGCTATATTTAAATTTTCAGTAGTACCATATCATTAATTCAATTTTTTTCCACTGGAACTTTAATTACTCTGTCTGCATTTTATTTATATTTTAAAGTCCCCATGATGTTTTATCAAGAATTTTAAGGAGTAAAAAGCTCTTAGTACTTTGACTGTCATAATTTGCCTGTTTAAAAAAAAAGGATTCTGTATGTTTCCTACATGACTTAAAAGGGAAACTTGCTCAGCCCATGAGAGAGAATTCTGGGGATACTGCAAACTCAGTCATGGATTTGGTAATCTAGTGATGTTTGTTTGGAGAGTTAGGGTTTCTTTGCGCTGATGCAGTTTGCCTGTTAATAAAGATTTTAGGTCAAAGCAGTGCACGACAGTTGACAATGCAGTGACACGTCTTGATTTCTTTTCAGAGTTACCTATAGTTGGAGTAGCCTTGCTTTTGTTTTTGTGAGTGAAAATGGCTCCAATGTATGTAGATATGTAGATGAATTAAGTGCTGAAAAAACACAGACCCTTTGCATAGGAATTTTTCTATCTGTAATTTTGTTTTACATGATAGAGCTGCATTTTATCATGGGTTTTGAAGTGCTCTTTATCATGACTCTTATGATGTTAGTTTTAGGAGGAGAGAGTCCTGTTGATTTTTAAATATCATACGAAGACCATCATTTTGCATCAGTGTGATAGCTAGTGGAAGGAAAAAAGATTACAACTCGTGAGGAATTGGTGTTGAAGACCAGCAATTCTTGATGAAGAACAGTAAATGTTAGAAGACATTGGAGGGGGAGGGGGCTTGAAAGCTGGAAAGGAATTCTTCGTGACTAAGAGCGTCTTTGTAAAAATTAGATTTTGTATTTCTATTGATCAGAGTAAGCTGGATAGTTCCAGGGATAATTAAACCTGGGACAGAGAGACAGCTTTATGGTATTGTGCCTAGTTCATTTTTCATCAAAAATCATTATCTTAAAAATAAATATTTACATTTGTGTTCAATATTTCTGTTGGGAAACATAGATCTGTAGTAACAGACTTATTTTGAGACCTGCACAAAAAGGAATTGCATTTCCTTGCAAATTTCAGAGAGAAACCAATAATAAATTATCTGACTATAGGTACTTTATGCAAAATGTCAGTAATTAAGAATCATAAAAGCCTGTAGCCTATGTCTTCGACTGTGGTTTATGCTCCTGGATGCCTCAGTGCTTAGGTCTTCAAGCTGGAATGTCTTAAAGAAACCTGATTTCAGAAAGCAGAGAGTACTTGTCTTTTGAGTATCAGTCATGTCAAGAAGTACCAAATTTGGATACTTGAACTCATTCAATATTTCTGATATTTTGTCCTGGTCTGAGCAGCAGTTAGATATATACTTGGTCTTAGAGATAACCTTTTACCTTCCTAAAATTGCTACAACTTTTTTAAGGAGAAAAAATTTAAGTATAATTGTTAGCAGAATCACAGTGAGCATTTTTGTAGGCTCCCTTAAGTATTTAGGGATAATGTTTTCTGGTTAATATTTTGAATATTTGATGCAAAAATGTAAATTACTGAAGGACTCTGCATCAGGTCTTCCATTTAGCATTATCCTTTCACACTACGGAGTAAACTAATGAATTACAGCATGATTACATAGCACATAATTAACTTTGTAATTAATATGCAACTGCCACTTAAACTAAAGTACTGCTTATAAAGATGTACGGCAACACTAAATCACAGGTCAGAAGTAGCACTTTGGAATTTTCAAAAGAATGAAAGTAGATGCAGAATCACTTACAGCAGCAGAGTAAGTTAATTAAAAAGCAGATTAATTGTGAATGTCCTGTTTAATTTTAAATACCTTTGCTATTTCTTCTCCCTGAAGAAAGAACAAGTTTAAAGCCTAACTCATTTGTTGTCTTCTTAGATGACATATTTAAAAACGAGCAGTTGTTTAGCTTTAAACTGTCCTGGTTGTGATTAGGAGTTGGTTAGTATTCTTTTCTTGTCTTGCTGTGTGGAAGGGTAGGAGAGAACCAGCTGCTCTTTACTTTGAATTAATTCCAGCTTTCTGCCAGTTTCACATCAAGTCAGTGAAACAAAGTTAGCCAAACCGAATTCGTCCTTTGTCCTGCTGATGTGTTTTTCAGGAAGGTGAGGATTTGTGCTGTGCGCTCGAACCAATGAAGAATGAATGAGGCCTAAGTTTGGTTACTTCAGACAAACTATTTTTTACAGCACTTGTCCACACGCGCTTATATTTCCACCAGCAGCAGAGCAATGCGTCAGTAAAATTACACATCTTACAGGTTGACAGAGTCGTAGCTGGTGTCCTGTCCTGTCCTGTCCCACACCCTTTTCCTTTCCATCTGTCTCCCTGTGAAATGCTGCTGACCGTGGTAGGGGAATTGAAGTCCCCAGTGTAGGTGTGGCCATACTGCCTTGGTCCAGACTGTGCTCCATCGATAGAAAGTACCATTTAATATGGTATCAAACTTAGTATGCCAAAGGTTTGGTTTTGTTTGGTTTATTGTTTGGGTTTTTTTAAGTGATGGGAACCTTTAAGCATCTTCATGATTTGTTTTCGTGAAATATACAGCATTAATACAAACTCTTTCTTTAACAGCCCTGATGAGAATAGAATGTCATATTCTGTCCTAAGCATAGTATAGCATAGAATAAAACCGGATGAAATTACTTCCCCATCTTCTCCAGGTGGCATTCACGGCGGGGTTTAGATACCGACTGACCTCAAGGTCACTCTGTTCCCTACTATGCCAGAAGTAGAACTGGACACATGTTGGGGAGCTCTGTGGCTAGAGGCCATGGGAAACTAAGTGTTAGAGCTCTTCAACACCTTTCTGACCATCTGAAGGTGATGGAATACAGGAACTAGACCCTGCAAGTGCCTAAGATACCGGTGCATGCTATTCAGTACTTCAGCATAGTCTCCTTGGTTGGCTTGATCTACTGATGGGTATCCTATTTAGTGTCTGGTTGAAAGAAATTAAACAGGATATATATCACAATCAGCAGGAAATAGCTGCCCTTAGCATATAACGCATCTTTTAAAAGAATTAATATGTTTTGTTAATGTCTCTTTTGCAAACCAAACTATTTTTTTTGTGTTCAGCAATACATGACAAACAGTTCTAACTTCAGAGCTGCTGTGTTTCTGAAACACTTTGATTTGTGTATTCATGGTGCTCAGTATACTGTTGGTTGCTTCATCCATATAATGCTTTTTTTTTTTTTTTTTCTTTTTAAATGGCTAGCTGAAACTCCTGACCTGGAACAAAGAGTGATAGATGCCTCACAGTTGCTCTTCGTTCTGGATAAATAATCATTCAGGCATAATTATGTGCATGTCTCAGTGCTCATGAATACCTACTGCCTGCTTGAATAGCTGGGAGGGAATATACACTGCCCTTACAAATCCCTCAGAATTGTCTTCTGCTTGTATTGTGTTTAGGAAAAAAAAACAATAAAAAACCAAAACAAGCCTGAACAAAAAAAACACCAAAACACAAAATCAGAAATTCAGAAAATTTTATTTTCTGCTTGCTGACTTTGTTTTCTTCATTAGTCAGCTGCTCAACAGGCTATTTACTGTGAAAATTGATGTGTAAGAATAAATGCCCTGAGTTACTCTCCAAGAATAAAAAAATCACTGGAAGTAGGGTATGCACCATAAGTGGCGTCTAACCTAATGGAACTCGCAGGGAATTTTGTCATTTGAGTTTTGTATGTCACTTAGTGGGTCATAATATGAGAAACAGGTCAGTTTTATAATCATCTGCTTTTTGCTTTAGTGGCTGAATAGGGAAATGGAGCTTTATGGGAGGTGTCTTTTTTCTGAAAATGATGTGCAGTACGTTCTTGGAGGTTCAGTTCTAGGCATTATGAACAAATGCGTCTGAACTAATCTCAAATGTCACAATTCATGCATAAACCCTGGGGGATTAACAGTATCAGGATTCCCTGAAAGTATTCCTGGAGGTTTAGCTTAATACTCTCTCCCAGAGAAGCGTCCCACCTACTAACTTGATGAATACTTCCAGGCCTTCCCGAAGGCTTTCTCTCTAATGCTGATCCGAATAAGGCCAGGGGAGGGATGACAAAAGCAATAAATTGCAAAGCAGTTGCAGCGTTGAGATGGCAAGTAAAAATCATATGGCCTTAAAAAATTGCAGTGCTCTCAACAGAAGTGAAATCGTGAAAGTATTTTACATTAAAAGTGGAAAGTAATCCACATCTGGTAGAGGGACAATCACAGCTCCATAATTATGATTGAGCGTAATAGTTAGGGAAAAAGCAGGTGATTTAAAATATAAAAAATTAATTTCCTGTCTAGAAAATGCTCACCTTTCTATTTAAGGTATTTCAGTGACTATTCAGAAAAGCTTCTATTTAAAAATAAATAAAAATAGTAATGATTGAGAAACTCACTGTTGTCCAGATCCAGAGGTGCTTGTGATGGATGCTTTGATCAAGTCTGTAACTGTACAAGAATTGACAGCTGTTTTTTTACATACTAACAATTGTTCTCTCACTTGTAATATATATAACATGTTGGCGTCAGATGAAAAAAATCAGAGAAAACATTTCCTTGAGCCCCTGTTAGAATGAGTTCCTGTCTAAACAGAAGATAAGGGAGGGAGTTTTGCTGCGGCTCTCTTCCATCTACATGGGGTTTTTTGCGATGAGGTTATAATATATGTTAACATTATGCTGACATGGGCAGCTCTAGCCAATAGGTTAAAATTGTTAGGTAGTTTGTCTTTTTGACAGATCTTGTCTCCCTGTCTAGCAATTCATATGACCTTCCAACTTTGATATTTTCCTTGCCAGTGTGTGTCCTAAATGGCTCCCTTCGACGTACCAGCCCCACTGCGTTGTCAGAGCCTGCCAAGGCAGCCCGTGCTTCGCTGAACCTGAGGGAGACCCACTGGGTCATCGTGGGTGTTTCGTGCTGCTTTAGTCTGTTGAGTGTTAAATTGCTTGTTCAGTTCTTCAGCATGTTTTGTTAAATGAATGTTTTAAGCTAATTTAAAAATTCAATTTCTTGCAGGGAGGGACATGGCAATATGATACAAAACGTATCGTATTTTCCATTCTTTTCCCTTTATAATTTAGTACATGGGATGATTCTTAAAAACCTAGGCTGAAGCTAGGCACGTTCTACACGATAGATGAAATAAACTGCAGAATATAATCCCTGTTTCTGGAATAAGTCTCTAAAGTATCACTTGTGCGAACTTTTCTCCTTAGGATTTGTTGTTCAACTTTACAAGAAAGTGTTCACATACGTTTGTATATATAAACTGTTTCTTCTCTAGAATTTCATCCTGTTATATCTGCGCATGTGTGGTTTTGTGTGTGTTAGTTTCCTAAAAGCCTTATAAATAGCAGCTTGGTTGATTTTCACAAGGAAAGAGGCTTATTCAAAAAAATCTTGTGCTGGTGAATAATTTTTCACAGGCCGGTCAGAAAGCTCCCATAGCTGTATAATAGCACTGCAGTTGCTCTGCAGTCCCTTAGTAACTCTCGACTGTAGAACAGGTGTGGTGTATTAAAAGAACTTGCATTATGATACTGAGGTTTAAAGAAACTTGAGTTGCAGGTAATATAAACCAAAGCTCCCTAGAGTTTTGAATGAGTCTCTAAACAGCATCTAAAACAAGGGGGAGAGTGAAGATGGCAACCCTGGTAGACTAAGACCGAATGGGTGGCAGCAATAAGCCAACTTATATCCTTAGTGCTACTTGAGAGACTTGAAAATAAATGAGTCGGTCATCCCAGGAAATGGGTATCTAAATCGGTTTTAAACCTAACAACAGCTGGAAATAGAATAGGGCAATCTACAGGTGTTTTTAACATGTTCTTATGATAGATGAGGAAGGAGAGATGTAGGTGTTAGGACACTGTCTAGTGCTACATCAAAGGTTCAAAATTGCCTGTGGTGTCACCTTGGACAAGTCACCTAGAGAACATGAAGCTGGGCTCCTGCAGTGCATCTCTGCTGTAGAAGGGGCCAGACTATCAAAATTGTAGTAAAGACCAAGTTTGGCTCCTAAGACTAAAGTCAACCTTTGAGTGAAATACCTTCCTACTTATTTTTGAAAAGTATGTAATTTTGTTGCTCAATGGGGGAAATAAATCACAACATTGCTATATGATGTTGTAGGCATCCCTCTAAATTTTTTCAGGCCTATTGAAGGCAGTAAAAATGGAATTTTTGTGCAAAGTGGGTCCCTTCTCATGGAAAGCAAAATGGGAAGAAGCTTGAAAATATTCCACTTGTTCAATGGATTTATGACACTTGGAGGTGGCAGCAGGTCATCATTCTGTGGAGCCAGGATCCACAGGCTTTTGACTGTTACCTCTAGCACCATAGGGGACTGTATCACCCTTATGAGGAACTAATATTCTTACAGTCACAAAACTGGCATTTTAGGGTTGCCATTTATTTGTTTCTTTGTTTATTGTTAATGAGTTTAAGATTGAATTAGGGTAGGTAATTAATAAACATTGATCTCTTTACTAAAAATCTTACAAAGATCTTTATAATGCTTTAATGATTGCAAAAGAAAGGGATTAATTTTGCTTAACTTGCACTCTACAAACTTTGTGGCAGGGTCTTTTTTTAAAATATTTTTTTCCCTTGCTTTCAGTCAATGGATTTTGCCTGCTTCTTATGCTTTCTACAGTCAGAAAGGTGAAATCACAAGCTGAGAAGTGTGGAGATAGAAGATGGAGCACTGTATTATTTTAGTAGTTTATTGTCTGCCTTTTTGAATACCACTGTCCCCTTAGGAGAAAGAATTATGGCTATCTTAACTCTTAGAACAGAAAGATAATAGAGTAGAAATTTCCTTATTCAGGACTGGTGAGTGTCTGAATGTCCTGTAAAAGACACTGGAGCCAGGTTCAATTTTTGGCCTGTGGAAAAGGTAGGAAAGGATGGCTTAAAGAAGTCCTTCCTTGAAGTGCAGCAAATTAGCAAGATAGCTTTTTGTTGGGAAGGAAGAGCTGCTGTTTATCATAGCTTGATTTATGTCAAGTGAAGCAAAATCAGAAAAAAACCTCTTGCATCTGGCAGTAACTGTCTGAATCAGTTCCCTTGTCCCAGACAGGACAGGAGCGAGCGGGCTGCTTTGGTGCCAGCCTGCCCTTTCCTTTGCTGCCCCTGCCTGGATCGAGGGGAGCCGTGCCTTGTTTGGAGCCAGACGTTACACCTCCTCCTGCCCGCTGAAGGCCTTGCTGCACGGCTGCTCTGCCAGCTTTGTATGCATGTCACCAGCACCTCACGTTTGATCAGAATGAAAGTCGCTCCAGAGCGCGTCTAATCAGGCAGGGCTTCAGAAAAACTTGAAGGCTGTAAAGCTGACCTCCGGAGTCTCTGCTGTTGCCTGTTGGGAACAAAAAAAAGAAAAGTGTGTAGCTTTTTGAGGTCTGTTACGCTGCGTCGTAATAGCCATTTAAACAAAAAATAAGAAAGGGAAGGATATGAGTAGAAGAAAGGAAAAGTGCCATCTGGACTTAAACTGCTTTTATCCAGATGTCATCTGGGTGTACAATGTAAGTTTATCAGGTTAATTTCATTCTGTATTTGGAAGTCTGTCTGGATGCTGGAAATTTTGTCTTGAAATTGCAGGAAGGGTAATGTTAGATGTTTTACCCTTAACTTCCAGTAGTAAGTACGTTAAGGATTGTATTATACCAATTTTTGTTGTTTATCTTAAATTAGCATGCGGTAGCCCCAGTCTGAACTGTGATTTGTGTTAGGTACTTCATGTGTATTTGGTGGGTGTAACTGGGAAATACCTGAGGAGCTCTCGGTGTAACTGGAAAGCCAAAGGAGCTGAAGAAGTGAAGTGTTTGTGGTGGCTAGTCAGGAGAAGAGCTCAGGTCTCTCTTCACAGCCCTGACTTTGCCCTGCGGTCACAGGGAAAAAGCTTCTGGGCAGATACTTTGTAATAATGACGGTGATATGAGAAACACAAGACAGTCTAGGTGCCTTAATTTATGGACCACACTGTAAATAATTCATTAGTAATAGTGTTTCTGTTTACAATGTCTGTAATAAAAATGGGAAGTCTGGCTGCTTCAGTTGGTAAGACAATTGTCACTCTTAAGTTATCAGGCTCACTCCTGGCCTGTTCCAGTCAAAACAGCATGATGGTGATGATGGGAATTGTGCCCTCCTCTTCTTAACAGGGGAGACCGTGTTGATGCCCAGTCTTGTCCATTGTGGTAGCTTTTCTTCAGGCCCAATTTAGCATTTGTATAGTTGCTGCTTTCAAATACTTGAGAGGATTTTGAAATACCTGCTTGATACCTGTGTTGTGTTCTGCCAAATGCCATCTCAGCTTTGCTCGTGCTGTCACCTGAGGGTGGGAGACTTAGTGCAGGTACAGCCAATGGAGATCTATGCTCTTGGAAGAAATGGTCCTGAAATCTGTTCCCAATTATCACAAGAGGTTTGTGAATTGAGCAGGTGACATCTTTAACCATGGAATTCATCAAACCTTTGAAAACTGAATACTCAGTAATGATTTTTCGTAAAATGAAACTTATTTCTTGGTAAGTGTAAAATTCTCTTTATTTGCCCGTAGCTCAGGGACACACGCAATTCTCAAAGAGCAGCTCCTAGATATAAAGGTCCTCTCGAGTGATAGTGAGAAAACAGAACGGGCAGTGCAGATGGTCACAAGTGTTTCAGTTAAAATCTTTCCTGAAGGCAGCAGACTTTGCTGTGTAAAGCTCCTGCAGTGCTCTGTGATTTAGGTGTCTAGAAGAATTTCCACCTGACTCGAATTGTGGGTACTTAAAAAACAGGAAAAGCAACGACTACCTTACAGACACTCAAATAGTAGGGATGTGTGCGGCTTTGACTTTCGTGGAACGAAGGCACTGCAGTTGGAACTAGTTTTTAAATTACATTGTTTCCAAAATCAACTATATGACATCAAAAATATTTCTGGGATTCATAAAGTTTCAGTAGCAATGGATCTGTCACTTTGGTTGTTTTTCAAGTGTTTGAATATTATCTGTTGAGACTAAAATAAATAGCAGTCACATATCGAGCCTCCCAATATATTGTATTCACACAAGGCTTTGCTGTGTATGTACTAAAAAGTTTTTCTTGAGGGATACACGGTTGTTTGTTTTGCTTCTCCAATTACCCAGATGGTCAGCAGAGTTTCTTATCATTTAAGATTTGGTGGTGACTTGAAGTATTGGACGTTTGTCTGCAGGACAGTTCAATAAAACCCAAATAACTTGGCTTTTAATGTGTATTCTATGGGTCCAGAAGGATTAATATGGATGGATCTTCAGTCAGCTACTTTAAAATGAAGATGATAAAATAAGACAGTAGAGCTCACCTAAACTGCACTTTTGTTGTGCCTAAATGTCCAGTATCTTTAGTTTAAATTATTTTAAAGAAGTGACACCCCCAGCTCTGAATGGTCAAAAATCGAAATTAGTGGAGAGTTTGAGAGAAGCCATGTTTGGGTAGCCAGTGAAAGCAGTGCAGAAAATATAATTTGGCTGCCAGTGACTACTGTTTCTCTGGCTACAAAAATCCACAGCCATCCAATTTCTGCCTTATTTCTTCAGCTCTATTTAGCCTTTACAGGTTTTGCTGGCCCTCCTGGAATTTATCTTGCTTCTGTTCTGGGAAGTTGGGTAAATCTTTACTTAAATTTCATCAGAACAGACCAGGATAATGGCAGATATCAAAGTTATTAGAGCCTGTGTCCCAAAGCAGCTATTCAGTTGCTCTGTTCTCTAGAGACTTTGTTAATTGAGGTAATGCTGCTTTTCTTTCTCCTCTCCTTCCCTCTCCCCGAGTGATTTTCTCCAAAGGAGTGATGCATTCCCTGGTGGCTTACCAGAAATCATTGGTCTTGGGAGCAGGTTCTTTGTTCTTATGGGATGAAAGAGAAGGTAAATAAATCTTATGTTTATAGACCAGAAAGAGAAATTAACATCTACTTTGACTATATGCTTTCTTCACAATGCTGAACTTAATGAAAAAAAAAAAAAAAAGAGTCCAAATCTTTCCTTATTCCTTTATTGGGTGCATTATAGTTTGGGGATGGGGGACTGTTATGTTCTTTCTGTTGCCACCCAGTAATGAGGAATATAAATTGTTGTGATACAGTATCACAATAAGAAATCAGCAGTTTCCTTCAAATGCTACAGTTCAACTTCCAGAACCTGCCTAGTTCCATCAGATAAGTAAGAGGGCATTCAGTGTCAGAATGCAAATCCTTCTCATTTCTAATTCACAGTGGGCTTGAGATGCTTCTTGCTAGGAGCATTTCTTTGGGCTGGCCCAAGAGGTTTTGACCTCTGTTTGTTATATAGCAGGCTGTCTGGTTCGAGAGAGATGTTATCGGAGCATAGCAAATACAAAATAGCATCTTCACTTTTTGATAGGTTATTGTTAAATTGTTAAAAATATTTGCTGCTAGTGCCATCTCTCCTTGATCTTTTATTTTCTCCTCCTTCTGAGACCACCTTTGTACAGATTGATTGAGTTGTTACTGTTTCCTCTGGACCTCTAGAAAATGCTTATATCAGACTGTCTTCTGTAGCTCATCTTTCAGATTTTAAGCAAATGACTTGAATGACCAGTCGACTTCCTTTAGTAGCTGATAAATGCCTAGCTTGAGACTGGAAAAGTTTACAGTTCATACACATTCTTTGTAGTAACTCTATAGGCTCAGCCCCCAGAAAGCAGGTAAGCCAGACAATGTTAGCAGCACTCTATGCATATCGCAGGACTGGGTAGGCAAACACAAAGAATTTTCAACAAATAACTTTACGTCTTACCACAGAACTTCTGAAAGAAGCTGGCTTTCATTATAAGGTAAATAAGCAAGCATCACATGCCAGAATGCAAATCCTTTTCCATTCTTATGCTCACCTGATTTCCTCTGCAATCCTCCCACTGAGCCTGAAAGGTGGGAAGAAATGCTAGATTCTGTCTCGGTTTAGGAATTTGCAATTTATCAGGGAAGTGTTTTTTACAGCATTGTTGTGTGAGTGATCAGGGACACTGGTTATGAAATGATTTGAGTGCAACCCTGAAAGCTTTTAGGGATGGCTCATTTGCTTGTAGCTGTCCCGATGAGGATTAGCATTTCTTACCTGCAACATTTAATAAACCACTGGATCAGTGGATTCTGCTGTGGAACTGTCAATGTTTGTTCTAGCAGATCTGTCTATATTGGAGTGTGCAAAGCCTCTGAGAGCACTACAGCAGGTCTGTCAGACCCGGCTCCCCAGGAGCACACTTCCACGCACTTCTGCCTTTAATTTTGTGTTATTACCTCTTGCTGTTTTAAACTGCAGTGTCCTTTTACCTCCTTGCTCTCCCTAAAGATAACAAGCTGACAGAGCTGATGACACTAGGAGCTGGGTGGAATGCAGGGAAACCAACCTTGTAATATAAGCATGCAGCAGGGCAATTACCCGAAACTGGGATCTGCAGATGCCGCTCTGGGTCTGAGGAAACCAGTGATTTCAGCCAGCGGGCTGGAGGTGAGGGCTGCCAGCGCAGGAGGCGGTTCATGTGCTTTATGGTTAGTGCTGGCCAGTGACCAACTTGTCCAGGCTCGAAGGAGCACTCTCCTTAGCTAGAAATGTGATATTTTTACGTCCCTGTGATACCACTCTTACACAGTGGAGTGTTGGGGCTTTTTTTATGTCTATACTTTAAGTGTAGGTCATATCCCAGTGCCATGTGTGTGCTTCCAGCTAGCCCTACCACCTTTGCTTTTGTAATCAGGCTGCAGATGTGCTTCATGATTGAACAACTTCTGCGCACCGCCGCTTCTCCTCCCAGAGGAGTCCAGCAGGCTTGCTTATGCAAGCTGTCATGCTGTCTTTTTTTTTTTTTTTTTTTTTTTTTAAGCATGTGTGGCTTTGCTTTTGTGTGTATCCGGCTGGCTGTTCATGCCTCCATATAATAGGCTCTGTATATAAAAATGTTCCCAGGCACACGGCTGCGGAAAAGGCTTCCTTAAACCCAACAAAACTGCCAGCCCTTGCAGCTCAAGCCACCATAAATTACAGGAGCCCGCTCCCACCTCGCTGAGGCTGTGCCTGCTGGCAGCGCGCTCCTCGCTCGCTTTCCCCCCTCTCAGAAGCAGTCAGAGATGATAGAAAGTCTTCTGGGGATTACTGCACATTTGTAGAGCAACAATGGAAAGCAGCACAGCACAAATATCTATTCTTCCTCACCCAGCATAACAAACGCTGCTTTGTCTCACATCTGGCCCTTTTTAATAGCTCAAAGCCAACAGCAGTAGCTATTTAGCAGCTTATGGTAAATAAGGCTTTATTAAAACAACTTCCTTTTTCAAGTGTTTAATGACTAAAACAGCCTTTCACCTGATATTTTATAACCTTTTTTGGTGTGGGTTTTTTTTATTACCATATCTAGCAGGGGAAATTAAATACTTGTCGTGGATAGGTCTTAAACT
>JAOTQQ010000002.1:13333881-13357928 GCA_026546715.1 Gallinago undulata | reverse complement strand
GGTTTGTTATTAAACCCCACCCCCCCCCCCCCCCCCCCGAAAATAATCTCTAAGAGCATCTCTGAACATCCTCTCACTGAGAAGCAGGCTAGAAGGGGTTTGGCTCCGCGGTGGGGCCTGTTCGGCCCGGCCTCACGCTGGGAAGGGAGAGAATTAACGCCATTAAATGCAATTAACGATAATCATCTAGGTGTACACACACAGAGGTGCGTTCTGATAGTTCGATAAACAACTTTTGGAAAGGTTTTTAACGTTAAGGAAAACGTCAAGTGGAATTAAATGTTGTTCTTGTCTTGTCCCTCGACTGCCGCGTTTTACAGCCGGGACCGGTTGCCGAGGGAGCTGATGTGCCTTCAATTTGTCGTTGGAGGCCACAGGCTCCCGAGGGCGACGGGCTGTGTCTGACCCGCCTCCCCAGGGATCCGCGCCTTCGGGCGAGGGAACGCGGCTTTCCCGCCTGATGGCCTCCGCCGGACCCCACAGCGGGTGAGCCCGACGCCCCGGCCCCGGCCCCGGCCCCGGCCCCGGCCCCGGCCCCGGCCCCGGCCCCGGCCCCGCGCTCCCTCAGGGCGGTGGCGCGGCCCTGCGGCGCCCCCTGCCGGCGCGGCGGGGAGCCGGCTCGGCGGGCCCGGCTTCCCCTCACGGCCCGACCCCGCGCCCTCGCTTGGTGCTTTCCCCAGGCTGGGGGCAGCTCTGCCGCGGGCCCCCCTCGGCGCCGCGACCCTCCCCGCACAGCAGACACGCAGGGAGTTATTAGTTGTAGCTGACTGAATAAACAGCATTAACCGGCTTCGGCTCTGCGGTGCGGTGGGAAAAGGGGAGCTTGAAAACTGCCGTGATGAATTCCGGCCTAGGGAACAGTTTTCTTCTTTTCGTTCTCCCACCTACTCAGTGATGTTAAAAAAAGGAATTTCTTGACTGAGGAAAAAAAAAAGACACATGAAAATCCTGTTCACCTCCTCCTTCCACTGAGTGGTCCGAAGTAGATCTCGTTAATTGCAGCAGCCGCGGTTCCCAGAGGGGGGCTGGTGGTGTGCTACTCACTGTGGAGACGGGAACCCGCCGCTGACAGCCCTCCAACACCTCACCCGCCTTTCCTTCTCTGCTCTTCTCTCTCTCAGAGGAAAAGATTATTCGCTAAAAACATTATTTCTCAAGAAACAGCCCTTTTGTTCAGGTGAAGGGTGATGGCAGGGCTCAGTGGGGCTGTGGGGCCTGCACCGCCCTTGGCCTGGCGGCAGGGATTGTCCTTCCAGTGAGCTCTGCTCAGCCTCCCTCTGCCCGGCAGTGAGGGAAGAAAGCCTGGGAGAGGGGAGGAAGAGCGAGAAGCATGGCGTGAGGAGTCTCTCTGAACTCGGAGAGAAGGTCAAGGCTGTTTCAGTTGGTGATTTTGGGTCTCCCCTGGACGCAGGCGAGCAGGTTCCCCTGGTCCCGGGGTGGCAGAGCAGTGGGTGGTAGCCCTGGCCGTGAGGAGAGCTCATCCCAGAGCAGAACTGAAACCACGCTTACTTTTCAAGTGCAGTACATTTTTAGACATATCAGGGGTTTGAAGCGGTGCTGCAATGTTTGATTTTTATTTTTTTTAAACTTTTTTACAGAGGCTGTTTAGGCTGCCTTAGGAACTGGTAGGGACCATGTTTTACTAAATCGCTCTTCCTAAATGCATTACTGGAAGTCCAATTTATGATATAATAATTGCAAACTTCTAACTTGAACTTTCAACCAGCCCAGTGTAGCAGAAGCTTGTGAAATTTCTTTCTTACAGCCACTATATAGTTTAATTCTTTTTCTAATACTGAAGAGGGGCTTGTAGTAACATTTTAAGAAAAAACATTCAGTGTGTTCAGGGTTAAAAAAAAAAATCTAACAGGTCGATACATCTGTTCCTTTAAAAAAACACGTTCTCCATTTTTGAGGCATCATAAATATGTAAATGAGGGCTCTTTAATTACTGCCTAGGGCTATAAACTCGCATGCTAGAGGGGAGGGAAGAAGGAAGGCAAAGAATAATTCACATAATTTCTTTTTCTTTTTTTTGAGAGAGAGAGATTGGGTCTTTACCTCAGAAAAGACAGCAGAAGAATGGGGCTTTTTATTGCTGAATTACCAGAAGGTGCTTGAGCACTTTTTTGGTTTTGTTTTTTTTTTTTTTTTGTTTATCCTTTTGGATGGAGTTAGCATGTAAAGCAGTAGCATGCGACCTTTCTGGCTAATGTGTGCACCAAACGGAGGGGATTTGTTACGAAGTGTGGGGTAAAATTCCCTTCTCTGTCCCACTCTGCCGGTGTCATTAATCCTGATCAGCAACATCCCGTGCTGTCTCTCGAGCTGCTTGCAGGAACCTTAGCATGGTCTCTAGTGCGGGTACACCAGAGGCTGGTGAGGGACCCAGCAAAGTCATTTTCACTTGTGACCTGACAAGCACGTGGCATTTAACTGAATAGAAGTCTGCTCTTATTCAGCCCTGCCAGCCTTTCTGTTTCTTAAGCACCATTATTTTCAAGTAAGGTGATCTTGCTGCTACTTCTAAAACAGCTTGAAATCGACAGAAAGGGCTTTTTTTTTTTTTTTTTTTTTTAAATTTCTGGATGTGGATGTGCACGTGTGGAGCCAGCTCTGTACAGCAGTACCTGTGCAGTAGGTATAGTTACTGGAAATTTAATTCTGTTGGTATTTTTTCCAGGCAAAATGGTCTGGTGTCAAAATGCTTATTCTGCCTTGGTAAAACTTCAGATCCATATGATAATTTTCACTTTCCACATTTAATCTTTTAATTCTTGCTGAGGCCCATGAAAGAATAATTTCCAGATAATAATGGTTTCCCACTAATGAGCTCTGAAATGATAGCAGAAATGACTTAAAGCCAGTATGCTAACTGAAAACATTATTCCATTTGATGCTTTTATGATGTATCTGAGAGAAAGGTAAAAATTAGTGTTGTGGGGGTGAGGCAGGGTATTTCAAGTAAAATGTGTTAATGTCATTGTATATGGTGAGGCTTCATATGTACAAATTTGTCTGTTTGGTTCATGCAACAAATGTTTTCTGCCTGGGGGAGTTAGTGGACTGAGGGGCTTCTCTTGACAAGAAGAGAAAAATTGAGCCTGAGCTGGTGAAAGTAGCAAACCGGTGTCAGTAAAGAGCTGGTGGGTGTCTTGTCTGTGCAGTGAGGGGGCAGAGGTGGAAGGAGCCTGGCAGGGCAAAAACTGTTTTAGCCAGAGAGCACTAGTGATGTGAGAACAAGTGAAACTGAGGATGGAACAGAAAATACTTCCAGTTACTTGGGGAAGGGTGAGAGTCAGAAAGCGCTTTTCGGCAAGAGCCACTGGGTGTTAAAAGCAGAACTATTTTTGAGACTGAATTTGATGAGTTTATGACAGAAATCTTATCTGCGTAGCAGAGCAGGGGACTGTGCTCCCAGTCCTGCCTTCAAGAGCCCCATCAGGCTCCTGCTCAGTCGTGCGAGTTAGTTCTGTGCACTCTGCCCTCTGCTTTTCCAAACGGGCTTTGAGAAGCTATGCTATGTGGGTGAAATGACGATTTGCACAAAAACAATAGTCAGTTGTGGTTCAGGTGGCTGATAGCAACCTTCGGTTTTGTTTATGGTTAACTGGACGGCAGAGAATTGGGGTGGTATTATATGTACAGTTCATAAATCAATGTGCAGGATAGTTTGTTGACATGAGTGACAGTACATGAATGCAAGTCCTTGTCATGTAAAACCTCTCTGCAGTCTCCTAGCCCTGAAGTATACTGCCAGTAACAGCAGAGGCAGCTCCTGATGCCACTAACCGTCAGTCTGAGTGCTGGTGTATCTGCCTTCACTTGAGGATTGTGTTTTCTGGCAGTATAGAATATGTCTGTGTGTATCTCTTGCTTGGGGATAGTCTTTCACCTTGGCTCCCAGTTTCCTTATGTGGCTGTACGGCACTGAGGAGGTTAAATAGGTAATGCCATAATAGACAAAAACTGTGTCACAACCTCATCAGAAACATGGTATTTTACTTGCTGGTTCATTAAGGAAAAATAACCTGATTTTTTTTTTTTTTTTAAAGCAGCCTCAGTTTGCATTTCTTCAAACACTTCAACAAAAATCTCTGTGCAAGTATACATTTGTGTTTGTTTTCAGCATGCCCTTCTCCATCTGCCCTGATGTTCAATTAAAATGCAGATAATGTATCCCAGCTTGTAAGATGGATCACTGCTGAAGTGGTGTCATCTCTGGGCTAGCTTATCTCTTGATAAATACCTCTGCTGTCCACCAAGAGATTAAACTTCATGACTACTGAGGTCTGTTTGGGGGTCTTACATGCAGATAAGACTGTTACTTGCTTTTAATGAAATATATCAATTTACATTTGCTAAAGGACCTTTGGATGGTATTTGCTGTGGAGAAGGTGGCAGTGACATAATCAGACAATAATACTTGTATGTGAAACTGGCTTTTCTGTTTCATGAGTATTATAATTTATTGACAAGAGTGCTTTATTGGAACCTCTTGTGTCTAGAGAGTGGAGGTGAGGAGTTTGAGCTGCTGTTTTAAGACCTCATTTAGCTGTCTAGCAGAAAAGATTTCTTTCCGTGAGCCTAATCCGGCAGGAGCCATGGAAGAACATTATCAGCTAGGTACAGAAATCTCAGGCGGCTTGGGTATGTGGGATGCACATGGATGCTGTGGTCTGGAGTCTGTCTTGCTGTGACAGCCGTGCAGTCAGGGTTCCCACCACGGGGAAGACTCTTCTCCTCCTGAGGGTTGAGTACGGACAGTGCTGGACTGGCACAGGTACTTTAACTGAAGAGACATTGAGTCCTGTGTAGCAGGAGTGGTGAGCAGCTGGCGTCTGTAACTGAACAGCTCTCTGAAAAATTTGCTGTCTCTTCTGTTATGGAGGGAGCAGAAAAGAGTTTTGTTATGAACAGCTCTCTGAGTAACAAGCTGCTCGGTGCCACTGAAGAGATTCATGAAGGAGAGGTTTCTGTGTGAGTCCAGGACCTCGGTTGTGTTAGTGTGAAGTTTTATATAAATATAGCACTTGGGTATGTATATATGAGTCTGTGCCCACTCCCTGTTTATGAGTGAGGATACAACTTCTTAGACCGTACCCCTCTGTTGCAGTAAAAGGATATGAAAATGTAGGCAAAGACTGTTTTCATGTTCCAGCGCTCAGTATCTACAGTTTCATTTCCATTGTAGATGCCATGAAAGTAATTGAAACAGCAGAGTATACATATGTATGTGTGAAACATCTCTGTACCCTGAGAGGTGAATTCTAGAAAAAAGCACTTAAAACTGCTCAGCTTATTAAGTACAGGCTGGAGTTTCATGTAGTTCTACTTACAACATAAATAAGTAGAAGTCACAGTACAAACTGTTTGGTAGCATGAATTATAGACTGAATCTGTTAATTAGTTGTTGGCTACTGTCTTTATGATCTGCAGTTCTGCCACTATAGGAAAACTGTAAGGCAAAGCTTTACTGTAAGGCTCCTGCCTTTCAGATCAGTTGAGCTGTTTGTGCTAGAGCTGACTCCTTACCCCAGTCTGAACACAGGGATAAGGCGCTTGAGGCATGATGTGTGTGTGCTGATTTAACACCTACCCCTTCCCCGTCTTGCAGGCGTTGTTTTTGATTCCAGACACATACTGTTATCTTGACAAAGAGCTGCTTATGTGTGATCATGGAGTATGATGTAAAGCATGGCTCTGAAAAAGAGTTAACGAATACACAGAGCAGGGCTCGTCTTGATGGCACCAGCGTGTACCAGGCTGTATCCACAAACATAACTCAGCGTGAGGAGCATCAGTGGTGGGCTTAGGGGACTGCGGGTTTGCTCTTTACGTCATCATAACTTGTTGCCAGTTTTCATTTGATGATTTTGTGCAGCTGTAATAACATGAATTAAAACTCCTAACACCACTCTGAGCCTTCCTTTCCATTTTCTAGATTTTTTTTTTAAAGTCACGGGGAAGTTTTAATTTGCCTTAAGTTACACAGTTTGTTAGAGATGGGCCTAAAGAGTGTGGGACATGTTTTTTCAGAAATAACAAGCAGTTTGTTCAGCTATGGATACCTTAAAGGGCCTATTTTTTCTTGAAGGCAGGAACTGCTCAGCCCTTCAGTCTTAACGTCAAGCCTCTTCCACATATGTGAGGTTGTGAATCTGGAATTGTTAGTCATTCTAAAAGCCCTGGTTGAGTTGTGAATCCCAATCCTTCACTTGCTGTCATCTTGCCCATTTCAAGGGCTCATTAAATACATTTGCTAGTTGAAGGAGAGTCCAAAGTATATTTTATTGTCAATACAGAAATCCAGAGTTTGCATAACACGCATTTTGTGTTATTTTTGGCCATATAATACTCTGCCTATCTGATTCATTTAATGTTTATGAGAGGTATTTTCTCTTAGAAGAAGATTAGGAAGAATTCCCATGCCCTTGTCTTTGCAAAAGCCAGACTGTCATTATTGTTTGGATTATTACTATTTTATCTCGCAAAGTGCTCAGGAGATTCTTGCAAGAGGCTCTGCTCGATTGTTTAGGTGGTAGAAGTAACCATTCTATGCTTCTAAGATTGTGCTCACTGATCTTTACTGTCCTTTTTATCTTGCAGATCGAGGAATTTTAATGGCTTTCAGGTAGAAGAAAGTGGAGACAATCAAAATGAATTCTATGGACAGGCACATACAGCAGACCAATGACCGGCTGCAGTGCATAAAACAGGTAAGCTGAAGGTGGGATCATTGCTGCCAGACCCACATTGTGTGTTGCCTGGCAGGCTGTGTTGTTCGTGATGGTTACCTGTTGCTTCATGAATATCCTTGCCTTTTAGAGGGGAGGAGAGTGGTAGGAATGAGACATTGTAAATCTCATTGAAGATAAGAATATCTGCTTCAGGCTTTTGAGGTGTATAAACCTCAAAAGGCGAACTTTCCCTTTCACCTTTTAAGAAATCTTCAGCCTGGAGACTCAACAAATCTGTCTCAGCTTGAAAGCAGAGTGGTGCTAGTCCTGCCGGCTCTGCCCCGAAGGTGTCACAGTGGGCAGCCATCGTACTTGTGCTCTGAGCACAGCAATCTAAAATTTTGAAGGGCCAGTTTTGATTCTAATCCAGTGTCTGACCTGAGACCTGCACTGCCTGGAGACTTGGGACTTGGGCGATTGGCATACCTCCAAGTGCTCAGGTTAATCGGTTGGCGTGGAGATGTAAAAACTTCTGTTTGCAAGGTAAAATTTTCAGAAGCATCTGTTTGTGAAAGCGAAGAGCCCTTATAATTCACTGAAAAGCAGTGGGGTCTAGGTCTCACAGATTTCCCCCCTGTAACTCTGCTTTTACATGCTTTTATAACCAAGCGAAATGGCAAAGGCAAGGATAGAATAAGCAAATGCTATCCTTCACTGATTTACCCTTCCCAGTGAGTTTTGCTCTCTGGCATTGCAGACAGCATGTATCCTCCCCTCACATCCGTTCTTCTCTGCATGCAAGAATCCTTACAGAAAATTCATAGCAATTGTCCTTTGTGCAGATGAGGTGAGCAAGAGAATGGTTTTTCATGTTGATGGTTCCTGGTTTTCTCTCTGAAGCAATGCATGCATGCTGCAAACAGGGGCATTCATACAAGCTGCACACAGGTATTTTGAAGATTGGTTATCTCAGCTGGATCCATGAGATGAACTCCAGAGTCCTAATGTTTTGGTTTTCTATTTGTATTAACTAAGTAAGAAATCTGCCTACCTACCTCTGCTGTGGGACATATGCATATTGCTTAATGAGGGAGTGCAGCATTTCTCTGTTCATATATTTCTTTGTGTTGTAGACACAAGCACCCTAAATCAAAGGGCCTGATAAAAAAATAAGCATGGGGGTGGTACTGGATCAGTCTAGATTTAAAAATTTATTTTATTTTCTTTTATCTACAACTTCTTCACGAGGAGCAGTGGAAGGGAAGGCGCTGATCTCCTTCCTGAACGTGAGGAAATGAAATGGAGTTGCATCAGGGGAAGTTCAGATTGGACATTAGGAAAACGTTCTTCGCTGAGAGGGTGGTCAGTTGCTGGAACAGGCTCCCCAGGAAAGTGGTGACAGCACCAAGCCTGTTGGATGTCAAGGAGCATCTGGATGATGCTTGGTCACATGATTTAGTTTTAGGTAGTCCTACAAAGAGCAGGGAGTTGGACTTGATGATCCTTATGGGTTCCTTCCAACTTGAGATATTCCTTGATTCTGTGATTATCTGTTTCCTTTCTCATAGTTTCAGCAGTCTCCATCGTTATGTTTTGTCATGTTTCCCTAGATATTATTAGAAGTTTGTATTTTTTAGAATGTGTTGAAATACAAAGAACAGAAAATGTGTGTTTATCTGCAAGTATGGCCATGCAGGTGCTGTGAGGTGTATAAACAAAGAATAGAGTGTGTGCCTAAACCAGCTGATTTTTCTCTCCGTGTTTCTTTTGTAAGAGAGGATTTCAGAATAAATCAAACAAAGCTAGTTTGTAGGTCAAGGAGCAGAAATAGGAATCTGTCCCTGAGGAATTGCTGGTCATAATCCTGCCTTGTTCTGTGGTGGCTCACTCACTCTTTCGTCACTCTGCGGTGAAAGTTAATGCATCTCATGGTCCTTTAGAGGCCTAATGGAAATATGAATTTTGGGATTTCATCCCAGTTTCTTATGAACAACTATTTGATTCAGAAAAAACATGCCCTTGACTGGCACAAATTGGTGTCCTTTTCGGCCATCCTAGCCCACAGGATGAAGAATGAAGTGTGTTGCAGAACAATGTACAGCCTTCCAGCTGTAAGAACAGACCTTTAGATCAAGTGGAGACAAACAGAGGGTGCTGCTTAGTTCTAGAGCTGTCGGTTTCTGTACATCAAGAATTTGTATTATTTGAATTAGATAAAAGAATATCAAATTACACTTCTTACAATATTATAGAGGTATTTTTTGCCTATGTAATAGGTGCTCTGTCAATTAAACTACTAACTTCATTTATACATGGTGCTGGTTTACATATGTAGCTGGGATATTTCCTCAGTGATGAAGGCTGAAAGGAAGGGCGGAGGTCAGGCTTTCCCAAAGTATGTGTGGAGCGTTCTCAGTTTTGTTTGATCCTGTCTGGAAGAAAGCTCAGAGTTTCCTGGTGAGCAGGGCCATGCTGGCATAGCCACTCTCTTCTGTCAGACAGTAAGGATGCGTGACAAGGAGGTGTCCTACTTGGGCACGCTCATGAATTCGTGGTGCCTGTGTTTTGAATTGGCCCAAGTAAGAGAATAGGGATGCTTTTGTTTTTAACTCATGAAAAGGAGCAGTTAACTAAGACAGTGGCTGAACACCAAAAGTATGTAGCAGAAAGCTTTTTTTTTTTTTTTTGTGAAAGTGGCAATACTTGTAGTTTTGTTGGAGAGGAATTGCTTCTTTTTTTGTTGTTGTTGTTGAAGAACTTAGCATAGAGACTGCTCTGTTCTTCTTTGTAGTTCCAAAATCTTGTGCTGTTACCTTAGCTGTACCGTAGAAAGAGACAGAAACTGACTGTGACCAACTTTTTGGGAGATTCTCATCTCTCTGTCACAGTGTCGTAAATTTCTAGCTTGGAGACATTTACCTTGTTCTTTAAGACAGGTTATTAGCTGGGAAAATGAACGTGGTACCACAAAGAGTAATTTCCAGTTCACCTGTAGAGAACCAGACTGCACACTGTTACGTGCACATTGGTTTTTGGAGCAAAGCAGTACCTTGCGTGGCCATATCAGTGTATCTTTACTGATTGCGGGATTAACGTCAGATAGAAGTCAGATAAAAATCTGCCTGCCTTTTCTTCCCTGCTCTCCAGTCTTTTATCCTTTCTTCCCAGCCTGTGAAAAGACAGCACTGCTGTTCTGAAGAGAGGTGTGCTTTTGGGGTGGTTAACACAGCAGTAGTGTGGAAGGTACACTGCAACAGGGGGAGGAAAACCATCCTTCCTTGGCGCCCAGCATCTGCATGTTTTATAACCTTGCTGGCAGCCAGTGGCTCTTGCAGCCAGACCTAGGGCTGCCTGCTGCCCTCCTTGCCCCTCACCCCAGCCCCTGAGAAAGGCTATAAATGGGAATCCATGTGCCTCTTAAACTAGATTAGGTTTCAACACAGGGTCAGGACAGGCTTCTTTTTTCCCAGCTCTGTGACTTGTGAGACACCCACAATATCCTTGCTGACTTCTGTTTCAGGATGTTTTACCTTCATCTTTTTCAGCGCTTTAAACCTACAAGCCCAAAACTTGTATATGATCAGCTAGTTAGGAAATGAAGTGTGTGTGTGTGTGTGTGTGTTAAGAAGTGTTTCAGAATAGATGAAAGGGCAAACTGAAGAGGTGGCTGTGTATTTACGCTGAAAAAAACCCCAGACTTCTGTGGAAGGCTGGAAGAGCTTGTGTGGTCTCTTTGTAGCCATTTCCCTCAGTATTTGTAAGTGTATGTACTTTAAAATCAAACATAGTTTTTTTGATGTACAGTGGAAAAAGCCGAAGTAACAGGCTTCCCTTAACACATGCAATTAGTTTGTCATGACAGGAGACTCTTCAGGGTATGCTGAAGGAGGCTGGATCTTCAGGGTGCAGACTTTTTTTCTTTAATTCTTTGTCCATGCAGACAAAACCACAAAGTGATTTTGTGCTCAGCAAGGGTCTGATAGACCCCGAGACCTCCCCTACTCGAGACTGCAGTAATAATCTGTAAAAAGTGCACATAATTTGGGTGGCTCTGATGCACCGTCCACCATGGAGCTCTGGGGCAGCAGGAGCTGGCTCAGGCGGCTACAGGGCTGAATTTGAGGGCTTCCCAGAGCCCAGGCACAGCCTTCTGAAGGAGACAGCTTGGCTCCCACTGCATGGGACGTCCCGACAGAGAATTGACTGCTTTGCTTAAACTGTTCTTCATAATAGGCCAGAAGTATGGCTTTAATCAAACTGTCCATTACTTTCCTTACGTGGTATAAGCAAATGCCAGGCAAAATTGGTGGGTTGCATGACATCTCCTCTCTACTATCACCCTGATGGGTACACTTTAAAAATGTAGACCTATCTAGGGACTTCTATCTTTTGTTGTCTTTGCTGTCACTCAGTTTATATATGTCAATATCAGTTTCTATAGGTCTCTTCTGAAATTGTTGAAAACAGGAAGATGGGGAAAATCTATCTGTATTTTAAGTCACAAGGAAGCCACCCCTTTCAGAAGAGGGGCGTGATATCTTCCCATAGTGAGGGCAGTTGTAAGGGTATGTACTGAAGCTGTGCTGAAATTTTAGCCACAGGTTAAAGAGAAATATGAAAAGGCTCTCTGGTGTCAGAAGTATTTCATCATGGTGGGAACAGAGGTTGTTTCTGCTGCTTGTCATGGTACATCAGGACACAGTGAGCAATATCGTCAAATTATGCTGGATCACTCGGAAAACCCCACTTAAATGGAGGCACACATCACATAACTGATTTCTAGAAACAGATTAGCATTTCTCCCTTCTTTCCTTCAAGAAAGCTTGCTGAATTGCTGCAGTTGCAATGCTTTATAATGCCTCCCCAGCCATTCAGATATGCTAAAAGTTGTAATTGCTGTGTGTTTTTGTTGATACTTTCTTGCTCAAATCGGAAACAAGCAGGCCCATTTCTTTCATCATTCAGCAACTGGGTTTTTGGTCGCTTGCAATTCAGAGGAAAATAGAATTCTTTGTTGTATATTTACATAACTGTTAGCGTTTAAGCCCTGAAATGTTTGAACTAATTCTTCTGCTCTTCAGTGTTATTGTTGCAGCCTCATGTAAATGCTCAGCAGTCCTAAACATGTCATTTTTAATGTATTTTGCCTAAGTTAAAATGGGCTAATATGAAATTACAGCTGAAAAGGTTTTAATAAAGCTTAATGAAAATTTCATTCTTGAAGAACTTTGAAAATGAGAAGTATTCTTATGAAGGGAGCATTTATTTAGAATACATATTTTCTGGTTGTAGCCCGTGTAAGTGCTGCAGAGTTTTTTAGCAACTATACGTGTACCAGTACAGCAGTAAGGCTAATGGTGAAAAGGACCTTTATTTTCCATAAGAAGACTTTTGGTGGGCCTCAGGTGTTATAGCTTATTGGTTGAATGGTCCATCAATACCATACCGTTTTAGTAGCTATATTTTTTCGTTTGTTGTTTTTTTTTTTTTTTTTTCCTGAGACCCATAGCTGCAAATTCTCTGTCTGCTTTTGTGCCCAGTCTGTCGGAATATTCCTCTGCTAGACCTAAGTATGTTTAGGAAAAACTGACAGCACACCAGCTTTCCTGGCTCCTCTAGTCCATTTAGAGACTTGTCAATCAACATTCCTGCTCAGTTAGATTCTGCATCCTGGTAGGGACTGCTCTGGCTCAGACAGCGAAGCCACAAGGGAAAGACCAGAGAGGGAAAATGCTAGAAGCACTTTTGGAGGGGGCAGGGAAGAGAACACTTTCTTGGTGCTTGCAGTATTTGGCTGGTTTGTTTATCTGATGAGATTCCAGTGGGCAGAATATAACCCGTCATCTTTTGAGGTGGGCTGGTAAAATTGGTGTGGGGACACTTCTCTCTTTGCCTTCAGCACCTGTCCACAAGGGCTGGGACATTAGTATTGCTAACTGTTTTCAAAAAGCAAAATATACGTGTTTTAATCTTACACATAAAAACTTCTAGGACCCATAGTATTTAGAAAAATTTTAATCCTTTCTGTGCAACTAACTAATGTGGCCTATTGCTTAAAATTGCCTATTGATAATAAGGATGAACATTTGAAAATTGTAGAAATTTGTAAGTTGGATCCATGGTGTCACCTCGGGAAGGGTGATTTTCTAAGGGAAAGAGCATGGTGACTGGTTTGAGAAAATTAACTTCATGATATCTTGACATATTTAGGACTGAAACTACTGGCTGAAAATCACAAGGGCTTTAGAAAAGAAAGCCCCTGTGTCATTACGTTGTCTATTGGAATGATAAAGCAGAAGAAGCCTCAGCATAGTTGCTGTAATCACATATAGAGACATCTTATTCTAGCATGTTATGACAGGGTGATACTAATGGAAAATGGCTTGTTTCAGTTGCCAAGAAGAGTGAGTGAACTGGTTAGGCAAACCGATTTCATAATCCATTTGAGCTGCAATTGCAAATTTAAAGATAGATTGGAGCCTTGCATCACTGAGCATGGCCTTAGAGAAAGAATAAACAGTTGTACCTTTGTTTCTTGACTTTTTTTCCCATAAAATCACTTTTGTGAGCAATTAAGGAAATAGCAATTCAGAGCCCTTCGGTTGTTTTGAGACTTTTGTAAACCATACTATTCTCAGTGCTCTCAGTTGGCATAGTAGCCATTCAGGTGATTGCAGTCAGAAGGGTACAAAGATTGGACTGTGCACTGCTGTTCCATCTGTTGACAGATTAACAAAAAGACCATATTACCACTAGTTTTCCCCCAGTTCCGTCTTCAGTCAGATCTGGAGCACAGCCATTAGACCCCTAAGTCACAGTTTCCTCTTGGGCAGGGGAGATTGGGGTGGAACAGCTGTAGAAGTTTAATTTACTGCATGTTCCCCTTTATAACATAGTTATATCAACGTATATCATAATTATACTGCAGTTATGTAGATATGAAAGGTGCAGAGTATGAAGGTGGCAGTGTAATTCCAATCGGCAGAGCTAGGGAGTGATTCACATTTTAGCTCTTCTAGCTTCTGCGTATAGTGCGTGAGGAGCAGGAGGCTGAATCTAACAAGGCTGCGGTATCTCCAGCACATGCACATTGATGCACAGTCTTCCCCACAGAGCTCATGGTGCAGGAGATCCAGACAGCAGAACAAGGCTATTCAGTTACCAGGTGTTCACTGTTTCTGAAATCAATACTGATTTGTACACAGATTATATGATATATTAAAAAGTGTGTGAGAGAAGCATCTATGGAAATCTGCATTAGTACAGGTTTTGGTCCTTTATAGCTTACAACTGGACAGCTTGCTTTTTTTGCAGTTTAGTGATGCCTGTGGGTTCGGTGGGTGTTTTTTTTGTTCTTTTTCTCATTTGTTTAGCATGTGATCTTCTGTCTTTAGTGCTGACGTCCCCACTCATCCTACCCAGTATTTTTATGTAGTTAAAACATCTGATAAAGAAGTGCTGGGCTTTGCTCAGTATTTAGTGTTTTCCTTTGAAAAAGAAGCTGCAGGGGACAAATGGGGCAAAGGTGGCTCCCTTTCATTCTGTTTTTTTTATAAGTAGGCATGGCTAACATGATTTTAATCTCTCTATCTATCTATCTAGTGCTTCCCAAAATGTGAGCTTAATAAAATATTTATAAAGCTTCTGATGGAATGAGCCATGTAAGTGCAAGATAATTCTGTTAATTAGGGATCTCTCAATCTCACAAACACTAAATTGGGAGGGGGGATTATCTGAATACAAAATGCACAGCTTGAGCCTTTTAATTTTTTTATAAATAAAACAATCTTTGATATTGAAGGGCACTGTAGAGAATTGAAGTATATATACCCATATTCAGATAAACAAAAATCACACTCCCAAAAGACGGAAAATAGCTCAATACTCCCCTCTATCCTCTTGAAAAAGAAAAAGACCATTTGTTTTGAATCTTTATTGCAGATGAGCTTATAATATACTGAGTATAGCTGCTTGTGGATAAGGCTTCTGTATAATCACACTTGCCTGTAAGAAAAAAAACAACAACTAGAGAGACCACCTATTTTCATTTATGTCATTTTCTACATTTAAAGCATATGCTCAGTTAATGCCCTGTATTTCTGTAGTACCCCCTGAGCTCTGTGTCAGCCAGTGGAGGGCACGTCAGGGAGAGAGAATTCTTGGTGGATGGGGATTTGAAATAGAGGCCTGTGCACAGGAGGGGGAGAGGGACTTGTGGTTGGATTCACTCACAGAGCCTGCTCAGGTTTTAATGTCAGAAAGGCTCTATTAATGTTTTACATCAAATGACCCTTGTGGATTTGCGGGTCTTCTACTACTTGCTTGTAGTGCTGAGCGAGCTATCAAATTTAGGTCTAGTGGGAACATACTTGTGCACTGAGTAATACACAGAGACTGGCCCTGTCTCCCCTTGGTTATGCTGTGTCAAGGGTGTCTGACCAGGAATCCTGTTTACATTCTTTAGATAGGTGATTAGTTTTCCTTAGGGAGCTGAATGCCCTTTGCCCAACATGCAGGACCACAGAAATTCTCCTCCTCGGTTGTTTCATTTGAAGGGCATGTAATCTTTCTGTTCTCCCTCCCCCTTCCCTTTCCAGGTCCCTTTCTTTGTAACTCTTCTCTTCAACCCCCTTCAATACCACAGTGCATTTTCATTGCATGTGATTGTAGGCACGTCAGTATAAATATTAAGATAGAAAAAAGCCAAAAAGTCTAAATTGCTTTGTAGAATCTGCCAGATGACCTGGAAACCAAGGTCCTTAAGGACTGTCTCTTAAGGACCAGAGTGGGTATGCATCAGAGTTAGAGAAGTTATGTAGGCACAGAAGAGAGTAGGTCAGCTCCTTCCTCAACCAGTATCAATTGGTTTAGTTCCAAAGGAACTACAGTTTCTGCATTAATAATTTTGAGCATCCTTATTTTCATATATTTCCATTGCTGTGGAGGAAAGGCTTGAAAACCTGCATGCCAGCAGCTGCAAATAGCAATCAGATCAGGTGAACTTCAGAGTTGTATACACACATTTCAGGTGTCACAAGCTCCACACAAAACTTGTGGCATCCTGAATATCTGGCTCATCATTTAGAAAAGATGGGTTTCATAGTGGGTTTTATATTACTTCAAATTCTGGACCAGTTGAAAGGTTTTGCAGAACTCATAGATGAACCCGTTGTCTAAACTAGGAATAACTTGGCTGAAGTCTGAGGATTAACCCCAGAGTAAATATGTATGATATCAGAACACAAAAAAAAGCATTATTTCATTTTGGCATCTCTCTTTGTATATGCATTGTGTTTTGTGAAGAATAATGAGGAATATTAATAAAAAAAAAATATGTCTCTAGGTTGACATAACCGAAAATACCATTATTTTGAAAAGATGGAGCATGGTTGGGCAGGAGGAGTATTTATACTGCAAACTTAACTTTGTCTTCCTCTTACATTGATGGTATAGCTCCACCTTCGGGAGAAGTTTCATGATGCGTTTAATCCAAAGCGTGGGCTGCCGAGAGCAGAGTCCTGGTGCCTTCCCAGCCCTACCTTTTGTTTGCTGCCACCTTCCTTGAGTCAGGTCTAATGATCAGTACTTGGGAGGTTAGTTCACGAAAAGAAGAGCAAGCATGGTCCGATGCACTAGAAGTGGTGGAAGTATGCAGTTTGGGGAAGAAGCTGTCCAGGGCAGCCTGCCATGAAGCATTTTCGGCATATCAAGAAAATGTTTCCTTAGTTTTAGGTCAACTTCAGTCTGGTATTGGCATGGAAAGAGGATCCATGGCCACTCCTGTGTGCTCCTGAGTGGCGCACGCTGCTGGAGTGGCACACACTGCCACCGTCTCCCCTGCTGGTGCTAAGGTTCAAGGAGCTGCACTGCGTGCTGTTTTGGCTCTTAGCCATTTCAGCCAGTGCAGCTGAAATGATGAGTATAGGATGAGGCTAGTTCATGCAGCCACACGTCCTCTCACGCTGCGCAGGAGAGCTGGGAGGAGAAGGCAGAGCCGCAGGAGGCAGGAGCCTTTAAGGGCTGGCAGCCGCTGGTACTTGCATTAGCTGGCAGTGCTTGGTTGGGGAACAGCAGCCACAGCTTTCTGTCCTGCAGGAGAGCAGCTGCCTCCTGGATTTAATTTCCTCAATTGGTGTACCAGAAGCCTTGCCGAGCGTGCAGCCTTGCCATGTGGTGTGTGGGAACGGGTTAATTTCAGAGTGAAGAAAAAGCTACCTACTGTCTAGCTGTGTTTTCTTTTTCTGTGCAGTCAAAAGCTCTGTGTGTTGCTAGTGTGTTCTGTTACTAATGTAAAATTCCCAGACTCGTTGATTAGTGAAGCCAGGCAGCAGACAGGGTCCAAGTGGCTAACCATGTGAGAAATTCAGTGACTGTAGGCTACTGTTAATTAACCTAGAATCTAGCAACATGGCATAGTGTCTGTGTGATAAGTTATATTATATTCAGCAGCTCAATTAAATCAAGGAGTGAGACACAGAGCAGACCTAACTCGGCAAAATAAACAGACAACTTGAGTCAGCCTTCATAATTTGGTGCGACATCACGTAAATAAATGCAATAACTTGTTTAGCATAGTTAAGCAATTTGCTGCTCAAAAACTTATTTGCATGACATCTCATTTTGAGTAGGTTAAGTTGTGGCAAATTAGGTCTGTGCCTTCAGTCTGATAGATTCTGCAGAAAAGAGAAGAAAAAAGTCCCCCAACAAAGAGATGTCGTTTATAAATTGAAATTCTGCATTTGTTTTCTATAGCATCAAACTGGAACATATGGATTCCATGTTTAAATTATTCACTTTCCATACCATTGCTGTCATGTTAGCGTTTCTTGATGTGTGTGTGAGATAACGTTAACCCTCTGTAATTGCTCTTAATTTTGAGTGTTATTCTTCCATTACTTACTGGACTGCTCTGTCTAAGATACACGAGTGTACATCTGCGTTGCAGTCTTCTATATTTAGAGGAGATAAGGCTGTAGTCCTTGCCATATTTCCATGTGGATAATTGGTTTCTGTCTCTAAAATCATATTGAGTCTTTGGTTGCCGGAAGTGGTTTGAACCCACTTTGGTGTGTAGGCTGAAAGTACTTGGTTGTGCTTTAGTATCCTTTTAAAAAATAAGATCTTTATTGCATGTGCCAATTTTACTCATAGAGGCCTAAATTCACATGTGGGATGAAACTTACACGTTTGGGCCCATTGTGGAGTTTTATTGCATATCAAGACTATTTGGTCACTGTCTAATTAGAAGGGAATAACAATTTTGAGAGGTGGCTGTATTTTGAAATGTTTGCACCAAAAATTGCCGCGTGTTGGCTTTTGTGTGTAATTCCCCACGTGAATGAAGTTGTTCCCCCCTGCCCTAGCAACTACACAGCAGCAAACCATGAACGAGGCACAGACAGTTGCTGTGAAAGCTGATGAACTTGGGCCCCAATGTACCTGCATCCTCTGCCCATGTCCCCATATAATTTACAAAGATGATCTGTTCTTTATGTAAATAAAACGTTTAATCTGGAGGTGGTCACCAGCAACAGGTAGATGTTCCAGCCCAAATGACAGCCCAGTCCTCAGAAAGGGGCTTTGCTGCTACAATTCACTCTTGTTGGACATAGTAAAATAGAGAGCAAAGTCCTTTGCTGTTTTCTCCATCCCCCTACACCAGACTGTTAATTGAAGTGCTACAAAGAACACAAGATTCCTTCCAAGACCAAAAATAAATGACTGTGAGAGACTCTGTCTTCAAAGCACCACCTGGTGATCCCTGCAATAATGATATACTCACAACCATCAAGTGGTTTCTGTTCCATTCAGTCTAAGGAAATATTAGGTTTTTAGAGTTACAAATGATTACGCTGACAATTTTCTTAAGTTTTGAAATAATAGAAATTGTCGTGTTTTACTAATAGCCTTCTAAAAAGCAGATCTGGTAGATAACAGATTCATTGAGTTTATTTGCCTTGTTCATCTCCACTTCAGAATTTACTCATACAAATCCTCTCCACTTGTTGAAAACATCATTGCTTGCCAGCATGGTGATGTTAGGTGGCCCTTCACTAGTAGCTTTGAAGATACACCAAGGTGTGTCCCAGCCAGATCTGGCTCATTGTCACTTTTTTCTAAATCATCTGCTAATGAGGTGATTTATCTTTTTTTTTTTTCCTTGTTTACATGAAGTCTAGTTTCAGACTAGACTCTTCAGGCACACGCCTTGCTGCTGTCAAAATGCTGCCAATAATTTCAGTTGAAGAGGATGGAGCCATGCATGGGAAATGCTTCACAACAAAGCTGATGGATGGATCTGGCAGAAGCTTTGTTTTTTACTTCTGTTCTTGGATCGAGAGCTAAGAAAATCTCTCAAATTTCTTCTTCAGTGAATATAGTAGTTGTAATAGTCTTCTCAAGCAGGCTTTTTGTTGTGAGGACATGAATGTCATTGGGGCTTTTTGCCCCAGGTGCAGCGTTTAGGCTGTCAATAAATAAAAAATTACAGTAGGCATTTGTAATGTCTTCTTGCATAACTGAGGGAAGGAGTTGCACTGCCTTTGTGCTTTGGTTCATGCTGCATCTTCTCTCTGTTTTTCACAAAAGTAACCTTGCCCTCTGTAATATGAAAAAGAAAAATCAGAGAACCTTAATTTAAAAAAGTAAGTCAGAAAGCTGTGAGAGAGATGTCCCAGACAGAACTGTGTGGGACATTACAAGACTTGTCCCCGAAGGACCAACTTCCCTCTCATCTTGGAAGCTACTCGAATCCATTCCCCAGAGGTGCAAACCAGTGGTATTTTGACAACTACTTCTTATGTTTTGTTTGGGGCTTTTTAGCCTATAATGGAAGTAATGGAATTGCTTATCTTGCCCAATAAGTTTCTAAACTGGTTTCATTGGCATAGTTGCATTTAAGAAGTCAGGATTTCAGCACCCTCTCTGTATTTAAGAAGTGGGTTACGATACTGTGCCTCAGTGCTCCATCCCCATGCAGTGAAGTAACTTGATGGAGAGCTATAGAACAATTAAATTAAATCAACTCATTGAGGTCACCCCCTGCTTTGACACAGGGAAGTAGAAGGAGCCTTTTCTTCACAGGGAAGTGCAAATGTAATATATGTTGGACCTTTACTCTAGGAAGGGGATACTACTTTTCAGTGGTGCCATGGTAAGTAGAAATTGGCATTATGCGGTGCTAAATTGAAAACTAAACATATGGCTAAGATCCTGCCCTGCATTTCATTTGTTAGCCTAAACCTATAAAAGTTGTTCTGGCTGAAGTGTTATGTCTGTTTCTCAATGGGGAAATTTCATTGTAAGCGTTTAGTGGAAGATGTCATGTGTCAAAAGGCAACACTGGTGAAAATAGCATCTATCTCTTATTTAGGGCTTTTCATCAGCAGATCTCAATTCATTTCACAAGGAGGGAAGGATTATTAAAGTCTATTTCAAATACAGAACTGAGTAGCTTTCAGTGAATTTTTCCTTATGTTGTCTCTACGGAGAAGGGTTTTTTGGTGTTGCATGTTTTCCCCTACTGAGAGATCTGTGATCTGTGTCCTACCAGTGCAGTATGTGTTCGGTGTGGTGTGTTCACCAGCTTATGCACTTTTCTTGCCTTCTCGAAGTTGTATATTTGATCGCAGCAGTAGATGTGCTGTTGTAGAGGGGTTTGCACCAATTTCTGTTTCCCCTGCAGATGGAAGTGGCGTGTGGAAGGAGCACTGAGAGGTTTGGTGTCAAGCAGTCACTTCTCTGGAGGATTAAATGAAGCCTTCAAAAGGGCATCCTTTCCCCTTTTACTTATAAGATTCATAACCCAAACTGCCAGCTCTGTTCATGGGACTTTTACTACAAGAAGCCTTAAAGCATGACTTCTTACGTTTATTTACTTGGATTCTTCTCTTTAATTTGTATATGCAATAGTTTGACTCCAACAACTAGACGATCAGCTGGCAAAGAAGTGTTCTGAACTGCAGCCTAGGTAAAGCTATCAAACTGGCTGGTAGCAGGAGCTGTAGCCAGTGTTTGTAGAGCAGAGAAAGAAAACCGCATTGCACAATGCCTGTCTGTTTTTTCAAGTTCTGCTATTGTTTTAAAAATCCCTGCCCCACATGTCAGTCATCTCTTGTTAAAACAAGGCCTCTGACCGAGAACCTTCGTTGAATAAGAATTACAGTAACACGATCCAAAAGCTCACAGACTGGGAACTCCTTGAAACCTGGCATGGGAGGAATTTTTTTCCTTCATTTGTCTTAGAGTTAATATATGCGGCTTCTCAGGCATGAGAGGGGGGAAAAAAATTAGGTTGTGAACATTATTGTTAATCCAGATGCTTAGAAATGAGCAGTCATGTTTTCCCAAATTATGTAACTGATTCAAAAATAATGATGTATTTTTAAAAATGATGCCTTTGGGTTTTTTGCCTTCCAGATAAAATGCTCATCTCATTTTCACATTTTTCCCAACAATATCAAGAATTATAAAACTACTATTTAAAAAGATACCATCGGTTCCTAGATATACTCTTTTCTTCTTGTTTCTGGAGTTTTCACTGAAACATCCAGCATCACCAGAACTGGAGAATTTAGTGGCAATATTATTCATGTAAATTGAATCCCTTCTTTCCTGTGCCCTCCCTCTGCTCCTGCTAAAATGTTGGAATACTTTGCTGGTGTGGCACAGTGAGGGGTGACAGTGTGAATAATATTATCAGGTAAGTTTACTAAATGCCTCTAAAAACAGGACTACAGGTTGTTCAGTACAAAGGCAGAGATGAACGTAACAGTTGAAAAAATTGCATTACTCATGCAGATTTTTCTCTCAAAATTGCGCCAGCCTCTTCAGGAGAGGCAGGATTCCACTCTGAAATTTCTATGTGCTTTTTGTGGATGTGAAAACATTTTTGGTCATGGCAACATCCCACCACACCTCAGTCATTTTTTCATCATCCCAAAGTTGATCTCCCAAATTTCTCATGATGGTACATCATGATGAACAGAAACCAAAGCTCCTAGAAAGCATCAGTGTAGTAAGTGTGGGTCGATCTGTTGCTGGTGTTTTCTGAGGCTGTCGTGTTTGCCTCCTGGCTGGCAGGCAAAGATTAGAATCTTGTTGGAAGGCATGGCTGTGCTGGCATGTCCCGACAATGGGGCATAAGCCCAAGGCAAAGACTATGACCGTCAGACTGAAACTTCCCTCCATTTGGGCGCAGACAGTTTTGATTTCTGAGTAGAATCCATCACAGTTTGCGGATGGGAGAGGTGATGTTATGGAGGAAAGAATTCAGGGGCACTCTGGAATTTCAACTACAGCCCACCTCTAACTAATCAGTTCTTATCAGAAAATTAGAAAATCTGCATAAGTATTCATAAGAATGAAATAGGATTTTTTGTGTTCACTGTACAATTTAAGGTATTGCTTCCAAATGCCGTTCCTATTTTCCAAACTTTGCATTAACGTGGTGTAGAAAAGACTGTCAGCCCTTGTGTATGTTATTTACCGTCTTGCTTCACCTTCTCTTTCCAGCACTTACAGAACCCTGCAAATTTCCATAATGCAGCAACAGAGCTCCTGGACTGGTGCGGAGACCCCAGAGCCTTCCAGAGACCGTTTGAGCAGAGCCTGATGGGTTGTTTGACGGTACGTCTGCTCCCCCTCTGTCTGTGGTTCTTCTCCTCTGTTCTGTACCATACGCAGTCTGTCGGGCCAAGGGATCTTGATTTTCGTACTCTGCATTTCGTGATGTTATTTATCATTTTATCTTAAACATCCAACACGAGATGCTGACAACTGTTTATTTGACTCCGTTACTTAACAGGAAGCAAAATGCAGGAACAAGAAGTTAAATCATAAATGGGGAAAAGCATTTATAGTTAGATTACATATAAATGCACAGGCTGGTTTACTTGATATGCACATACAATATTTATTTTCCTGGACTGAGATTGCTAAGTGAGCTGTGTTCTTATGGAGTTAACGGACTTTTCAGGCATTTATTTTCCTTTGCTCATTTTTGGTGGGACTGGAGAGTACTGCTTGCCTTTATCTGTACTTTCAGCCTAACTGCTTCTGACATGCCTGTTTGACTGACTTTGTTACATATATTGACTGCAGCTCTAACCCTGACATACTAATTCTAACAATTATATTGACTTCAGGACTATTCTTTCCATTCACTCCTTATTAAGACCACTGTGGTTCCTAAAGCAACTTCATTATAATGCATTTAATATATATTTTAGTGTGTACACAATAACAGTTTTTATTTTGAAAGTTTTATTTCCCATGCACCTAGCAGCAGGATCCAGACCAAAATTATTACATGGATTCAAGACTTCAGAAGAACTAAATTCTGACCTCACAGGGAGTGTTCAAAAGCTTCACTTTAATTTGCAGAACAAACTGATATGAAAAATAGTCACAAAGGAGATAGATAGAAATTTTAAAGTTATTAATGAAGAGTTGATCATTGTATTTGTTGGAGGGCAGAAATGCACAGATTATTTTCACGCGCTGTGTAGCTGGTATATATAAAACAGACACCAAGACTGAGATGTAGTTACCAGAAATCCAAATGTTAAGGAATGGCTCCATCTTAATGTGCTCAAGTGTATAGCATCCCTCAGATTTCTGTGTCAAAACAGTAGAATAAATCCAATGATGTAAGGAGGTGCATATCATTCTTCCAATTGGAAAAACAGGTGAAGTATAGAAATGTTAGTAGAGTCCAAAGATTTAATGATTCTCTTCGAAGTATAACTTATATGTAACTTCAGTCATGAGAAAACGAACATAGAATCTGATGTGACCATAAATATATTTTATCTATACTTTTTAAAAACATGGCGAGTATTTTCAGGTTAGCATTCGGGAAAGGAGCCTTTCAGCTCAAGTATACTTGCAAGGTGGCCTGTGCACAGTATTTCTCTGCAGACCTCTGATTGTAAATCTGACCTGCAACTTCCTTGCTGTTTCAGTGTTTTCTTTCTTCATAAGCAGATCTACAGCCCTGCCCAAGCACAGGGTCAAAATAAGATCTGACTCCTAGTGCTTCACTGTCTTCACAGAACGTAGGGAAAGTGAGAAGGAAATGCTCCATAAAAAATAGTGAGGTAAAATACATGATACTTGGTTATCAGAGTTTCCTGAAATGAAAAGACCATCTTTCTTCTGACAATAAAGAAAGAAAAACATCCCTATTATCTTAAGTACTGTTAAGATTTAAACAGCATGCCTTACTTTGCTTCATACTCCTCCCTGAAATCTGAATAGGGTGGCATAAAATTCCCCTTTCCCAAGCTGTTTGGCTTGTTTTGTGGTAGGTAAATATATAGGATTTGCAGAATGCATATAAACTGCAATGAGTATGCGTTTCTTGTT
>JAOTQQ010000002.1:13284776-13324734 GCA_026546715.1 Gallinago undulata | reverse complement strand
CGGATAGACATGGTACTTAGGGACATGGTTTAGTGGTGTTTTTTAGTTTAGGTTGAACTCTATGATCTTAAAGGACCCTTCCAACCTAGACGATTCTCTGATTCTGAGATGTCAGCTGAGAGTAGTGATTTGGCCTCTGACCAGAGGGTCTTAGTATTTGTAGCATCATGTTTTAAAATGAACCAAGCGTAAAAGCAGACAATGCATTTCTTAAGTTACCATATGCTCACTGATAAGCGGGTGTATCTGCCTTTGTTGCTGTCCAGTTTCAAAATAAACAGTTCAATGATAACATGCTTTTCCAAAACAGAAAATGGGAGAGCCACTTCTTTATCTTACAGACCTGAGTAGCACTCTGAAACACGTTCCTCTGCGATGGAACAGTAGATGATGCCTAAAAGAGTTTAAATAATGTTTACACATTAATGAGACAGTGCCCTCAGGAACCTTTAACAAGGTGGTTTTTTAGAGGAACTTTCTGTCCACTTCGTATTGATCTCTTCCCTGACATCTACCCGTCACTGGCTGAACTTTGATACTGGAAGTAGGAAAGGGGGGAACACTTAGATTTCCAAGTTTGTAAGCGTCTTCCAGATCTTACAGCAGCCCACCGGTCTTCACTCGTATTGCTAACTTAGCATGAAATATAAGAAATCTCGTTCTTTTGCTTGTGTTTTGTTATTTTATCTTAAAAGTTTGGACCCAGAGTCTTAGCCAAGATATTAACAACAATCAGACTTTTAAGTGTAAAGGATTAAAGGTTCTTCTACAAAGTTGGAAATGTTTTTTGATTTATCAAAAATAATTGCATTTTTTCTTGCAAATATTTTTTCTTTCCTATCTAAAACTTACAATTGCAATTGTAAAGAGAAACAGGAGATAAAACAGCAGGAGTGTTCTAGGGTTATGTATTACTGATCATCCCAAATTCTCGTTTCATTTCCCTGAAGCACTCGAGATTGGGAGGGTCAAAAAAAAAAAAAGAGGGAGAGGATACTCCCACCTGGTAAAGTCATGTGAATCTGTAATTTCTAAATTAATAGGAACAACAGAAGCGACAAAAATCTGCCAGGAATTTTATCTGTGCTAATTCTTTCTTAAGAAAGGAATTTGGTTCTTAATTGTTAATTAAGAAGGAAAAGTTTAAAATTTAAAAAGTTTAAAATTTAAGGAAAAGTGGATATTGGAAAAGGTTGAGAATAATAACAATCATGTAAAAGTGTTGAGTAAGTAGGGCAGATTAGTGCATTTATTGACCATTTTTCGGTTATCACATATGTTGGTTCTTCACCCTGTTGTCTACTGTTACTTTTGGGGGGAACCAATCCTGTACACAGATAATTGCCATGTCATTAATTTAGAAAGAAGCTTTCAGATGGAGATAGGGGTGGCAAAATGATATTTTCTTGTTTTGTAAGCTTTTTAGGATAGGGACTTTCTTTTGCTTCACAGAAGAAAATGGTGTTCTGTTTCTTGTGGAGTGCTTTGACCATTGTTTCAATGCAAAGCCAGAATGGCAATGTTAAGAATCATTTGTTTTATCTATGCCTCTGGGTCTGAAGTCATCCTGTGCCACTAGAAGGCAATATAAAAGCTCTGCTGTGTATAACTTCAGCAGAGTTTGCCAGGATGACCGCAGTATTGTGTTTATACTATGCAGATTTTCATGAGGATACATTCTTGGCTGATAGCTGAGTTGCTGGCCCGGAGAAACAGTTGACTACTTTTCATCCTTCACCCCAGTCTTTGATTTGCCTGATTTTGCTACTCCTTCTAGATCAGTCAAAAAAAAACCCAAACAAAAAACCAAACACAAAATGGAAAACAAACTGGAAAAACTTCTTTCCCTGCTTAATGTGTTTGGCAAATACTTCTTGCACAGGCCTATTTATTCTAAAACTGTAGTAAATATGTTTCCCAATATGGTATTGTTGAAATGCAGCAACTGTGACTCTGATCACAGCGTAGGAGAACGCTGCCCATCAGCGTGGAGGAGGGCATTTTAACCTAAAGGACCTGGGCACTGCTTGTGAGAACAGGGCCAGGAACTGCTTGTGCCACAGAGATAGAGACTTAAGGACTTCTCAGCCTGAAGTCTCAAGTACAGTAAAATGTATTCTGTAAAATCTTGGCATACATTTCTCTCACATTTTTTTCTCCTGGAAAAGCTTTGTCTCTTCAACTTTCCTTAAACTACCAGGCCCTTCTTCTGGCGAGTGGTCAAATTCCCAGATCACCAGAAGACTCTTGTGTGCAGTTTGTTGTGCTTACACTGGAAACTACTGGAGAGCAATGCCTTATACCATACTTGTACTGTGGCTGTCACAACAGATTGGGTTACTGAACATTGCTGCTGCTAAGAAGGTTAATGTAACTTTGCAAAGAGCTTTCTAATGGAGCTTTTTCTCTTTCCCTTTGCAGGTGGTTAGTCGAGTGGCAGCTCAGCAAGGATTTGACTTGGATCTTGGATACAGGCTACTGGCAGTATGTGCAGCCAACAGGGACAAATTCACTCCAAAATCAGCTGGTAGGAAAAGCCTTTTTTTGATGTATTACTGATTCTTGGATGGTCATGTTCTGAATAAACACTGCCTATGACTGTCGTGCATTCTTTAAAGAACAAAAACAAACTTGTATTTGGTGGTAGTAGTGCTGCTGCTTTTACAATTTGGGTAGCAAGCTGTCTGAGGATACGTGACTTGGGAAATTTGTATTTTCCTCAACTAGTGCTGTGTGTTGCCCTGTTTGGTCTTATAGATAAAATGTTACTTCCAGAAGCATGGATGTTCAGTAATTTCATGGTGAGAATGAACACACTCAGGCCCCTTCATCTTGGTAAACCATTGATTTTCTGTCATGCGTCAGCCTCTTAATCTTTCACATTCATTCTGCATTCCCTGACCTATCTATTGCCGAACTTTTATTCCTTGACTGCACATGTCTGTGCAAACAAGTACCATGGTTTCTTGTACATCTAGTCATTAGCTTCAGAATTTTGAGCCAAGAGGAGGTGGCGGTGCTATTGGTATAGTATTAAGTAGCCATTTTTTCAGTATTTTACAGCAATAATCTGTTACGGGGCTTTGATCAAGTAGCAATATTTGATCACGATGTATTGCCATTGCTTTTCTGTATAGTAGAATTAGAAAATGGACATCAGGATCTTTCTGCTTCTCACATGTTTGATTTAACTGGAGCATTTAATTCTGGTTCTCCTTTTCTTAGCTGATGAATGTCAACATAATGTGCACTGGCTTAGAAAACAGGCAGATAACTGTTCCATTCCAGACTGAGCGTGGATAACTTTTCTGCTTAGTACTAAACTGGTATCCAGTCTCCATTTTAGAACATCAGAAAAGGTTACCTTCTTCCAAAATAGTAATTGTAATCAACTGTTGGGTGTTAGCATTTCTTCTCATGTTCCTTTTCCATGTTTTTTTTAAGCCCTTATCTGCTTTACTCCTGGCTACCTTTTGTCCCAAGTGCTCTAAGCAGTTCTTCGTGCAAAAGTGGCTTTCACATCAAGGCATATTCACTGGACTTAGTGATTTATTTTTTGTATGGGAAGGGATCCTTAATTTTACTAAATGTCGAATAGTCTCTCTGATTTTCCTCACGGAAAACTGTGTGGAAGATAAAATACACAACTGATCAGACACAATCTCCCTTTTTTTCCTATTTCTAGTAAGTTACTCCAATTCTTAGCTGTCACATCTCTTCTTTATTTTTTTTAAACTTATTTAATGTGGATTTCTAGCTATGAGTGCATTAAGTGAGACATTAAAACTGTATTTCCTTTGAAAATCTACTGATTAAAAGTAGTCATGTCCTCTCTCTTACCAACTCTTCCTGAGATGTGTCTCTATCAGTATATTAGTGAAGGTGTGATTGTGAGTCTTCAGATCTTTTCATGTTGCAGTCCTTTTCTTTTAGGGATTGGATGAGGAGATAGTCTTGAAAAATGCTGGTCAATCATCATGTTCTAGAAAAGCTCAGTGTCAGTGTTTGATTTCTGCCAGTAATTACTTTTGCTCGAGCAATTTGTACAGATTTCAGTCTTTGCATTGTTAATTGATACAATACTGGGAAAGCTGGGAACTAAATAATGTGCTCTTCTCTCAGTGTATTCTAAAAACCTTCTCAGTTGCTTATACAACTAATTTGTTTCCAATGATCTTAAATATTTGGTTTCACAACTACTTTAGTTTACTGTGTGTACAGTTGCTTCCCCAGTTATTCCAGGGATATCATCATGCCCATCCACATGATGTTTTTTAGTGCTCTTATTGTCTGTATTAAATACTCATAATTTGGGGGACACCATAACACGTTTTGTGGTATGTCACATATAGCCCCTACTCTAAGGGATGTCACATTCACATTCAATCTGCAAGAGCTATGGGATTGAATTTGAAGGATTGACAGGCTGGGATTACAAATGTGAGGTCGTATCGGAACATCCTGTATTTGAAAGGGTTAATTTCCACATTTGAGTGCGTTAACGTTTTCTGATTTCTAAAGCAACAGTGGCTCTGCTCCCTCGCTCGATTTTTGTAAAAATGTTGAGATTGTCCTTTGCTTTTTTTGTAAACAATATGCATCATTGAAAGCTGCCTTTCATTATTTGCTTAAGTTGTCAAGGATGCTTGCATGTCATTTTGAGTAACTTATTCTTTTTTTGTGTTACATCTATTGAAAGACACCTTCAACACTTCTTCTAGTCACTTTCCTACACAAGTCCCCTGATGTAGATATCAAATAGCATTATTTTTAATGAATAAGCATTTGTTTTTCCCTTCCTCTGGGCTTAAGGGGAATTTACAATGGTTTGAATTCATTCCTCCAGGTATGAATTTAATGCTGCCAAAGGGATCATTCTGGAAACATTTTTAATCCATATTGTTTAGTGTCTGACGTTCTGGAATATAAGGAGAGAAAAACCTTTTCTGATTGAAATGCATTTGAATAGGTGAACACTGAAGAAAATATTTGCACCAAATCCTTTTGAAGGGCTGTGCACTATTAGTGCCTCTTTACAGCTTAGGACAAGACCTGTTGACTGAGGTCCTGCAGTCTGCGATGCCTGGAGTGGCCTGGCAGTGGTGGCTGGCAGGCTTTGCAGCTCTGCTGTGTGGAGCAAGTGAACCACCCCAGCCTGATGTTCCGCAGGTTTGCTGGTTTGCAGAAGCAGCTGAACCAGTGCAACTGGTAGTCCTGCTCCTGTTCTCCGGCGATTCCCAGCATGAGCTTGCTCAGGGGCCTCGGCTGTGAGAAGAACTTTTGCTGGTATGGCTTTTTTTCTGCTTAACCGGCTCCCTTTGCTGGCTCTCTGCAGAGCCCCAGGGGAGTGAGGGTCCCCATGACAGTGCCCAAGGGTCTCAGGTATACCTGATGGAAGAGGGCTAGAGCCTGAGGCTGGAGGGCAGAGCAGCCAGCTGCCCAAGTGGCACAGCTCTACCGGAAACCCACACCCCAGTTGGTTTAAACTGTTTTGGTGGTCGCTCCCTGCCATCTGAAGAGGTTGAGGAGTGATTACAGGAGCTGCAGATATGAGATCAGAGTACAGGCAAGTGTTGGGGGGAAGAGGGGAGAGATGAGAGGCTGGAGCCAGGTGGGACTGTAACCTTCTTAGGTGGCACAGCCTCAGCCGGGGCAGGGGGAGGCAGGGGAATGGACCAAGAGCTGTCAGCTCCTTAGCATTTCCCATCCAGGAGCGTTTGGTGTTGCCCAGACAGTGTTTGATGTTGAGCTTCTTTTACTTGGCCATGGACATCGTTAACAATTAGCTAATACAAATTGTTTTGAAGAATGCCTTGAGGGAAGACCCGTGTGGCCTGAAAAGTATTAAAAAGTTGTCATGTGCGCTTTTAAATAGTAACGATGATTTAATGACTGTGCCTTTTGTCTCTGCTTTCTGGTGTTTGTACCTGAAATAATAGCTGTGCCTCCTTTTATTCTTCTAGCCCACGCTGCTGCATCGGGGCTGCTCCCTCAGCAGGAGGGCAAACACAGCGTTTCCCACCCTAAAGACAAATGACAAAGCCTTTAAAAATATATGTGTCTCTTTCGGTGACAGCTGCTCCCCAAACCTTCCACGGCAAATTCCTTTGCCTTGTTGTGACACCTATAGGGAATGGCCCAGCAGGTAACCTGCCTGCTCATTTGCTTGCAGACTGCAGCAACCTCAGTGCATGAGTGCAGGGGTGTTTGAATATTCTGTTTTTTCTTCCTTCTTTTTGAATAGTGCTTGCTGGGACCTATTCTGAGCATATCTACTGCTTTTGTCTTTCTTGTACAAATTTTTAAATGATTAGGTAGCTTTTAATGTCTGTAGAACAGAGTTCAGTGATCATGAGGTTTATTTCAAAAAAAAAGAGGGGGAATAGTTTTCTGCTCTGAAATATTTTTTTTAAAAAATACTTTCTCGAGCTACTGAACTTCATTGCTCTTGTAGCTACTTTTGCTTTTGTCAGGAGGCCAAGCAGAGGCCAGACAAGAGGACGACAGGATGAGATCATACAGGGAGCTCTGTCAGAAAAGGACAGTGTTCAGTATCTCTGTAAAGAGAGAGAGGGAGGAAGGAGCCTGAGGGCAGAACTGTGCAGAAAAGGTACTTCAGCAATCACTGAGAAGCTACAGCAAACAAATGCTGTGATAGCTTGGATGGGCAGCTAAGTGTTAGATGTTTGATAGCAGAGATAGCAACCCCTGTTTGATATTGCTTTGTTTTCAGTCCCTCAGGTTCTGCCTAGTGTGCTTTTGATTTTACTTTTTGAGAGCAATATTGCTTTATGATCCTAATTTTATATGAAACATAAACTAAAGCGTTATGGTATTTGAGGATTTTACATTATGTTTTGTTTATTTCTTTAGTTTTAATCATTGTAATATAACTTTAGAATAATAGGGCTGTTCTTGGTGGGTATGATACCAAAGCTGTGAATACATTGGACTGTGGGTTAAGAAAGGTATTTGCAGTGAGAGTACTGGCAAACGATGCTAAACGATGTTAAAACATCATTGGACACAAGATACTGAGACCTAAGGTACATCCTGATCAGGGTATAGAATCTAACATGTTTTACTACTATGTTTCAAAGCAATAGTATAGGTTGGGCGAAGTGTATTTTGTGTCAAATGAAACTTACAGAAATGAGCAAAAAGGAGAGAAGAAATGAGGCTGCAATATGAATGAGGGAAAGGTAGAAAGCCAGGATAACCTCTCGATTATGGAGGACTAGATGAACACTGCCTCAGTTTCCAATAATAATGCTCACATTATCTGTGGAGACAAGGCAAAGCCAGCTAAAAGGATTACAAGTATAGAATGGAAATTGCTACAGCCAAGGCTGATGGCATCCCTCCAGCTTGAAGGAACCGAATGACCGACGGGCCTGCATTTGGAAAGAAATAGCGTATGAATTGTCAGTCTCATGACTCACACCAAATATTTTCAGCAAATCAGTCAAGTCAAAATGGTCTCTATGACTGGAGAATAAATACAAATGCTGTACCTGTACTTAATGATGTTGCTGATAAGAAGAATGAGTAGGCAGCTTTATGAGAGCAGAGTAGAAGAGCTTGGTTTGGGTTGTTCAGGAAATGAAAGCTGAGGAGAGTTATGAAATGTATGTAAATACTAACAAATAAACAATTTAGAACAAGAGCCATGTACCAGCTTTGGTACAAAACCATAAAGGTGTAAATTGAATAAATTATTGAAATAAGAGGGAAATTCTGAACTATTAAGGCAGTTGCATTTGGAAGAGGTTTTCAGTTAGAATGACAGCAGGGAGGGAGGGAGCAGAGGAAAGGAAAATGTAAAATCAAACTGCCTTTTTAAAGATAAAACTCAATAAATGTATGAAACTGACTGTATAATGTGGTTCTTGATGTAGTTGGAAGCTGGCTAAGAACCTTTTATCTGTGATAAATTTTTCCTACATTTCCATGTGGCTGACTGATCCATGGTACTTAGAGTTACTGTTCTGAAACTGTCCACTTGACACTCTTCATTAAAATAAAGGCATCATTTTCTTTTAGCTGTTGCCTTCCAAAACAGCTTTTGATGCAGAAGAACGACTGCATTTCAGGTGATGTCTAGGTTCACTTCCCAGCTCTTAGCACAGATTCTCACTGTGTGCCCTTGGCCACTTTGCTTCGTTTTGTAGTTTTATGTCTTTGAAGCAAGGATAATAATACACTTTCCATCTTACTTTCATTTGTCTGGTTTAATTAAATTCAGTATTATGCAGGACAGAAGCTAATTCTTCCCCTGTAGGTATGTATCCAGCACAGTGGAGCCATGGTTTCAGCTGGGACACTTATGCTTTGTCATCATACAGATAAAATAATTCTGTTCTGGCACGTATATTGGCATGATATACCTTTCTGCAACTTAGGCTGTCTTTCCTAAAGATTTGTAGTGTGGATACTACAAATAAATGAGTAACTCGTTCTTAATTCATTCAGATTATGTGGTTAGTTTCATTAGTTTCTGCTAATTAAGTTGGTACCTCCCTTTGGTCAAAGGGAAGCCCAGTCAGTGCTGCTGGTTAGTGGCAAGCAGCATTCATTCATACCTGTAGTCTGTGACAGCCATATCTACATTGGCTGCAAGAAGGGGGATCACAAGGAAGGCACAGTGGACTTTGCAGGCTTTTCTTGCCTATGAGATTATTCAGAACAAAACTCTAAAAGACCTGCAGTATGGAAAATTATATCCTGTATCTTGAGCCTCTGCCAGGTTGGCTTGGCATGTGGCAGACTCGTCAGGAGTCAGCTCTCAAACAGCTCAAGATGGAGCATCTCAAGAGCTTGCACAATGAGAGATGTTCTTCTCCACTGGGCCGTACTTGTTCAAGCTGTTCCTTTTCCCTTCCTCTGAGATGTCTGCTGATGATGCATTTGGTCTGCCTTCTACTCTTAGAAGAAGCACGACCATACTTGTGTCAGACTTTAATTATCCTCAGGTTGGCAATCCATCTTCATCTTTAATATGAGTCTTAGGGCTTTGTGGCATATCTGTGTAGGTATTATTTTGCTAGAATGGAAATTTACTTCCTTTTTGGCATTCACCGCTCTGTTGTGCACTTGAACACTTATGTTTATAAAGCAGGTTGCATGGCTGAGCTAATGCTTTTTTATTCTGTCTAGCCAAAATATCATGTGGTTTATCTGGCCTGTTCTTTTTAACATTTGACAGGTCCTTGTTACCATGGTACCAATTCCGACTTTGAGAGATGTAGCAGTAAAACTCTGCTGCCAGGTTGGAACATTTTTGCACTAATGCCTTTACTGTAGCACTTAGGAAAATTGCAGAGACTCAACTACAGCAACAAGCTAGCTTTGCTCTTCTCTTAGTTTGTGCCTTGGATTCTCACGAGGCTGGTACTTACATGAATGCTCACTTTGGTGTGGATTTGAAGTGTATAGTGAATTAGCTCATCATGCGATTCCTGGGCACTATTTTTTCCTAGTGTGTGCAACACACTTTCACTTGGAATGGAACCTGGTATTCTCCAGAGAAGATTTCTGTTGATTTCTATCACTGTTTTCTGTCTGCTTCAGGGTTCCCATATGTGCTGAGAGCAACTGAAAATTTGGTGATAGAGACAGACTAGAGCTTGGTCTCAGTGTGAATATTGAGTGTTTGTTTTCCATTTTTGTTTTGAGTAAAGTATCTGTCCCTCTGAACGTGAGGTAAGTCACAAATGGAAAGTAAGAAGGGAGGCAGCTGCGAAAACATACATATATTCATGGGAGAGAAGAAAGCAAACTCTTCAGAATGGCATTTGCCCTTTACAAGTTACCTTTTCTCAGCTTACAGCATGCAGTCCTGAACATGTTCCCTTTTGAGCTGCAGTGCATCTGAATGTACCCACTGCCAGTGCTCTTTTAGCAGCGTGTGTCTTGAAGGCATTCAAATAAGTTCATGAGGAGTCCAGCGATGAGAATAAGTAACACAGCAACTTCCATGGGGATTGGTAGGGTTTTTTGCTGCTGGAGGGCTGAACTACTGCAAGCATGAACTGTGTGAAGAGATCAGATCATCAAGTTCCAGGACTTCGTAAATACAATTGAGATTCCACTAGTCCTAGACCCGTTCCTAATTCCTGCAGCCATGTAGTCAGCCTGTTAAGAAAAGTTCTTACTCTGAATACTTTAGAGACAACGCTCTGTGAAATACACTGCTCGGTAGATAAGTGGTATTTCTCTTTAAAAATAGAGATTTCCATACTGAGAAGTCTTACTGAATAAATGTTTTAGTGTTTCATGTCTTTTAATGCTCATGTTCAAGTACACCTGTTAAAGTATGCTCATAGCAAGGTATTTATCTAAGTGATATTTATCTATGTGATAAAATACATTCATTTAAATAACAGTTAAAGAATAATCAAAGAATCATAAGGATTCATCATCATAGATTGTTCTAATTTGTATTGGCCTTTGTGTCTCTTCATGAGAGGGAATTCAAAGAGAAAGACCACAGCATAACAGAAAATGGATTTGAAGAGAGCTATTAAATAATATAGTCCCCAAACAAATGCAGTATTGTTCCTTATAATGCGTGCTGTTTTTCTGAGAAGTTCAGTAGAGGTTAGTATGTTCATATTTGATAAGTCTTCTGGGTTGTTTCCATTTTATGGATTCTTTTTGTTTCAACTCGCTTCAGTTTCAATAACATGTAAAGAAACCCACCAAATTGGCTTTTCTTTGCAGGTTTCCTGTATGCTGAGCTAAATACTCCCCTTTCAGTTTTTGACAGCCTCATTAAAACTGCAAGGATGTTTGTGTTTTGTTGTGAACTTTTATGAATATCCTAATAAATCCATACTTTCCTTATTAATTCCTGACACATCTGCATATGCTAAATAATACTTTGTAGCATCAATAACACCTGACTTGAGGAATAAATGGAATAAATAAGATTTCACTCAAAAAACCCCAAACAAAAATAAGTCATGAAGTTTAATAGCTTAACAATAATAAATCCAAAAGGCGTGAATCTGAAGATAGAAACTTAAGTTGCTTAGAATCTTATCTCTGGGACTTAAACCAGGCTTTTAGGAAAGTCTGGATGTGAAGTGTAAGAAAGAATTCTATGATGGTGTCTGTGTCCCTGCTGCTGTAAGATGTCTTCATAAATGTAGTTGTTGTTGGGGCCGGGGTTTATAGATAGGATTTCCTAACGTGCTGGAAGGGAAAAAAATATCGAGCGTTAGGATGCCTGGATATTGTGCAGTCCTAAGCAGGTCTCTTAGACTCTTTTATCTGTCTCCATAGTAGATATCTCTGTTGTACCTATGCTTTGTTGTTAAGAATATGTGTTTCTTCCATGCACTATTACAAATTACCAATGTTTCTTTGCATTTTGTGTGAACTGAGTATCTGCTTGACTTCAGAGATTCACTCTCAGCAAAACTTAAAGTTTTCATCCAGGAATGCATTTCATCCAGAAATTTAGCTTCAATTAAATATGTGGTCAGACCAATGGTTAAACGCAATCCCCTTCAATATGTTCCCTATTTCTTTGAGAAGTGTGCTGGGGCTACTAATTTTAGTGGACAGAACAAGTTACATACTTTTAAATCCCGTCTGCCTGTGCTCTGTTCATTTGAACCTGCAGCTACAGACACCAATCCCTAGTTTCAGGTTCACAGACTGGTTTAGAATGTGAATCTTCTGAAGCAATCTCTCACAGGAAGCATAAAATTAAACATTTTTCAAGGCAAATATTACTGACTTGGCTTTGAACTCAATAATAGAAGGCTGAACAGAGGCTGCTTCGGAGGAGATAAATTGAACACTGAACATCTGCGTACAAAGCAAGGTATTTGTTCCTTGTGCAATAGGCTCCCCTATGATTGTCTGATCAGACCCAAATAACATTAATCTTGCTCATTCTGGAAGATACTCTCTTTCTATCATAGAAAAAAACAAATGAAATTATTTAGTGTATTTACTACAGAAGTAATTTCAATTAAGGCAAAGAACCAGAGAGACCTCTAGGTTCTCAGTGTGAAAAATGACTCGCTGCTGGTCTAAAATGAGATTGGGAGATGTAAATTGTTGGAAATTCATAACAGTTGCTGTCTCCCACTGGGAATGTTGGAGTGTTCCTTCCAAAGCCAGATTACCATTGCAAACAGTAAGGGGGTTTTGCTTTAGAGGTCTTCTGGTATTACTGTGAAATGTGTTAGTTTGAAATAATTAGCAGTAACTACAGTAACTTTGACCAGACCAAAGGAAAAGCAACAAATACTGGAGTTGTGTCACTGTTGTGCTGTTTTGAGAGCAAAAGCAAAAACTGCAGGTAGGTTTTTGTTGAAACCAAAATTGTCTAAACCGCCTTTCTCTATTCTGTAGTTTGCTTTACAGGACAGTAAATTGTTTTTAAATTGTGGTTTAAAATTTTACCCAATTTAGCTAAATATGCATCCGATACCTACGATGAGCATTGTGAGCTGGGGAAGGGCTAGACTGACATTGTAGTCTAGCAAGTGTCAAAATGGAAGACACTAAAAAATGCTCTTCCAAACGAGAGATTCTTTTCTTCTTCTTTCAGTGTGAGAAAAAATTAGTAGGTAAAAATGAAATCTTTATTTGGAGCGAATTTTGTGTTAAATTGCTTCTTTGCAGCCAGTTGTTGCTCCCAGCTTGGAGTGGTAGATAAAGAAGGCAGAAGCTGCTCAGCCAAGGCAGTGGCATTACAGCGTGAGAGCTGCTGCGCAAGGAGCTCCTGCCTCTGCACCGCTCACAGCTACATCAAAACAGTTGTGTGAAGCTGTGTGCTTGGTGTGGGATCTGGGGACTGATCTGCCTTTTAGAGAATCTTAACAGAGGGGTGGAAAGCAGTGTTGTGTTGCCTGCTTTGTGTAAGCATGGATCAGCCCTCACGCAGAACAATTCAGTGGCTTTAAAGGGACAGAAAGTTGTAATGAGAAATGAGCATAATGTTGAGGAACAAAGTCCTCAAGCCTGTGACGCAAAACTGGTGGATCATCAAACCACTGCTGGAGGTTTGGTGGGATCCTTTGGTTATTGATTATAAGGTATCTCTGACACACACGGAAATTCAAACAGTTAAAACCGAGTGAGTATTACTGCTGATATGAGAACCCAAACCGTGTGTCAGACAAAGTCAGCTGAGCAGAGTTCAGCAGCCAGTCTTCTAGAGTCCTTGCTAGGAGTTAGGCTTCAAACAGACCTGAGTCCTTACGAAGGACAGCAGAACAGTTTTCAACATCCCTTTGGAACAGCTATGTACAAGAGGCATTTCAGCCCTTTTCTCTTTTTTTTTGTGATTGTAACGTGTGGCACAGCAAACATTGAAGGTGATGTTAGAAAAACAGAGGGGAAGTCCTAACTGCCATGTCTGACTTGGCGCAGTCCCCTTTGGTTCAGTCAGCTCTACAGATTCCAGACTTCTGCAGCTGAAAGTATGTTTTGTGTTCCTCAAATTTTCTTTATCTGCTAGAATTCACATCTTCATGCATCAATGACAAATGCATGCTTTCACTCGGAGAGAGTGGAAGAGCCAGTCTCCAACTCTGAGGAGGGTTATGTTCTCAAATCGAGGGAGGACAGGAAATATATTGACCCCACATTTAATTAAATCTTAAACTGGTCAATCAGCCTTAAACTCTATATGAGGATGATGATGACCTCTAACGATAGTCTTTAAAAAGCTAACACTGATACATACATGGCCGATAGTCTCTGTATGATAATAATCATTCTGGAGGGGAATTTTGTAGAGAAGAAAATAAAATTTAACGGAGGATGTGGAAGGAATTGTGAGCATCTATGGGCATCTGTTGTGAAGTATACATATTTGGACTGTGGTTTGAAAAAATACTGGAAACTTGGAATAGTCAGATATTAGTCAGCCCCATGAAAGGAAACTGGTACCATTTAGTCTGCAAAGGTGGAAAAAAAAGTCTGTAAAGGATCATTGTTCTATTGTTGTATTTATTTGCATAAGTGATGCTTTTATCTGCCTTTCGTCTCTCTGTCTAAAACTCTTTACTTATCATGAGGTTAGTAAAGCGATAAAGGTTGCAGAGAGATTGAAAATATAAAACTATGCTTGAGAAAGCTCATGTATGCAGAAATAGCTGCTTTCTATAGCAATGTTGGGATCACTTTTTAAGGCTCCATGTCTAGAAACTTTATTTGTTAGTGATGCCTTTCTTTCTTTCTTTCTTTCCCCTACTCTGGAGAGAAAGCTTCGATTACTGGCTGCTCTGGGTGGTGAGAAATTGTAGATTCGGTGTTTTCAGTGTCCCCAGACTAAGCATCATCTGTCCTGCACATTAAAGAGTTCTCACTCTTTTGTCAGCTGTTTGTAAGTTTTTAAAGCAGTGGAAGAGTAGAGATGACAGAGTTGAAATAGGTCTATTCCTTTTACTGATGCAGCAAAAAGATACGGAGCAAAGAAGGGTGAGGTCACAGTGTGGGAGCAGAGGAAAAGGACAGCATCTGCCTGCTCTGCCTGCAAAGCTGGCAAATTCTAGACAAATGAGTTAGGGTGGGAGAGTCTGAATCTTGGGGTATAAATAGAAATTTTAGGAGGAAAAAACTGGATGTGTCCAGGAAAACTCAATCATATGGGAACGCAAAATCCAAAGTAATGGGAATGGGATAATGAAGTTTATGAGATCTGCAGGTATTAATGTGGTTCTCATTCTGGTATGCGTAAGTTAATAAGCAAATAATGTCCCTATAACTAAAATTACTAGCTAAATGAATTTTTTTTCTTCATCTCCTTCAATGCCAATATGTCACCCTTTCTTAACAAACTAAACAGCTTTAAAGGAATTCTATTAGTTCCGTCACTTAAAGCATATTGCTTTAATACTCCAACTGCTCTGTTCTTACTCTGTTTTACCAAGTACACTCCTGAAGTAGGTGGGTAGTTGATTTCTTTATATCATCAGCTTTCTTTCCAGTGTAATTTGAGGGCCTTTTTAAACTTTTTTCCCAATGTGCTTTTGAAAGCAGAATGTTAGGTATGTGGCAACAGGTTTTGAGTAAATGAAGGACCAGCTCTCCATGCACACAGTTGCAAATGGGGTTTTTGAAAAATCACCAAATGAATGGGATTTCTGATGGATATTTTGGCATTTTAGCTGTGGATTTGCCAGTACAGTTAATGCAAACTGCATCACAATCCTGTGCTGTTCCAGTGACTCGGTGTGGCCATTGGGTATCAGCGCGCCCCGGTGCAGCAGAGTTGTCCTGCCCTGGGTGCAGCATCTTGGTACAGAGGATTAGGGAACCCTGCAGTGAGCTCTGTAGATGAGGGTTGTGATGGACAGCTGAGAGTCTTCAGACGTACTCTTCAGGTTCCTTGTTTATTTTGAGTAGCTCTTTCTGTAGTGTTTTCCATAGTGAACTCACTTGGTTTCCTTCTATTTTCCTCTTCCCCCTCCAGTGCTGTACCTTTCCAAATGCACCTTTAATTGTAGCGATGCCTGCAGTTAATAATGGCTGTCATATATTCCAGGTTTTAAAAGGCCATAAACACAGAAGAATGGGCTGAAGTATCAGAGTTAAAAGGCTTGTTCAAGATGCTATCTGTGTGCTGAATACAATTGCATGGGCATGTTAAGAGAGATCAGATTTTCCTCTAGAGGTGTTTAGCACAGCAGCCTGGCAGGAGCTGGGGCTTTGATCTTGCTCCTTTGCTCTGGTGTGTGTGCTACAGAGGCACCTAGCTGTCTTATGACCTCTGGAACTTGAACTGTTATTTCTGTTGTCTTGGTGAGTGGTGCTCATGCTCTCGACAGTCTTCATGGAGTTTGTTTTTTTTTTTCTCTAATGCTTTATTATTTTGCATTTGTTTTTATGTGACTTCAAAATATCCTAGATATCGGGACCTAAAAGCCATCATTCAAATGAACAAATAAGACATTTACAGCAGGTGCCTCCACAGTGCAAGGACTACAGTGAAAAAGAATTCCTATATACAATTAATTTCTCTAGGAAGTAGCTTAGTCCTGAATTTTCAATTATAGTACATGGAGCACAACTTTCTGCTCTTTATTTACATTAATGAAAAAGATTTTCTGTCTTTAAAAAAAAATCTGACTTAGAAAAAGAAGGACTGGACCACCCAATTTACAATATGAGTGAAATAACTCTCATCCTTCCTCAATCATGAAATTGTCATTATTCAGGAAAGCACTTGGGTCGATGTTTATTTTTTGAGACATGCTTAGCCTCTTTTTGCATGTTGTGAGTAAAGATGAGTTGTTTAAGTGCATTCCTGAATCAGAACCTTAGCACTAATCCTTCAGTCGCTTCAAAGAATAAATGAGGGGCAAAGACAAAGGGCCAAATTAAAATCAGCAAGATTCTATTCAGATGGGCTCTGCTTCAGCAAGCACACATCTAATTATAAGCATACAAGTAGGCTCACTGACGTCAAAGTTAATTAAACTGCTTAAATTTAGGCACATGCTTAAATTCTTTGCTGAATCAGTATTTTTGAGCCAACGAATAATAGGACAGCATTGCTGGTCCAAAGCAGGATTTTGTGGATGGGAAGGAGTTTAAACTCCCCCTTTTCTCCATCAGTTCTTCTGAGGTCTGCCTGCTGGGATTTTATTTGATTTGCAGTGGTGAAGGCGTGTGTCAAGATGTTGAAGTTTCTTAGAGTGTTTGCTAACAATACCTCAAATGTGACAGTTGGATCTCTGGTATATTTAAGGTACCTTTCCTCCATGTAGTATGCCATGCAGTATGGCAGGACTGTGCCCCACACAGTAATCTTTTCAGCTTCATTTTTCCTGATGCTGCTCTTATGAAATGAATACTTTGGTCCAGTCTCTGAAAGCCAAATTACTAACTCATTGTCATAACAAAACCAGAAATGAAGAAAGCATGTAGACAGAAGTGTTAAACAAAGAATACCTGTCATACAGAAGCAGCTTTGATTCCTTTGGCTTTGTTTGTTATTTTAATTTATGATGTCATAAATAAATAACCATTAGTTGTTGGCCTTGAATCATTAAGGGCCTGATAAGAATTTCCCCTGTAGGATTACAAAGGACAACATGATACTTCTTACACAGAAACACACATATGGGAATTTCAGCCACGTTTCATAAATGAGCTGGGGCTGGTTGTGAGCTTTTAACTGTGCTCCCTGCCTGAGTAACAGTCAAGTTGCCCTGATGTACTAGCAAGGGACTAATCAGGGAGGTGCGCTGCGAAAGATCACATTTCTTCCACTTGGTGAAACTCACGCCATGGGGACTTAGGGGCTGCAAAGGAAATTAATACAGTTATCAACAGCAATAAGTTCAAAAAAGAAAAACAGGTAAGATAGCTAAATATATCTAGAGTTGTGTTTTAAAAGGTACTCAACGTTTTGTTCGTGTGTATGTTATCTACTAATCACTATTTCCTGGTAATTGCCTGAGTCTAAAGCTTAAATTTAATCATCTTCCTTTAGATACCATAAAATGATAAGTATTCATTTATGTATTCATATGTTTGGTTTAAAATAAGTAATTTGGTTTAAAATAAATGCCTGCCTTCCTGATGACTTCTGCATCAGTTTCACCAATAGCGAAAGCTGTTGCTTTTGGAAAAGTGCTCTGTTAACTCTGTAGGCTGCCTTGACAGAGAATGGGTAACCTTGTAGCCGGTATCATTCTGTATGATGGAATCCATTTCAAGCCAGTAGTTAGCAGCTGTTTTCACAGTCTGGAGTAGCATGGTTTAGCCAGGTGGCTTGTAAGCCAGAGCTTCAGTTTAACTTGGTTCCCTTTGCTAGCAAAGGTAAAGTAAGGAGAGAGGGAGCAGGAGCAGTGAATGAGAGACCGTTCTCTAATGAGAGACCTGGGCTTCCGTCAGTGACAGAGCATCAGCTTTCCTCTGTTGGGTGTCTCCCACATTATCCTCCTCTCTCCCACAGCAGCTCATCATCCTGCCACAGGTCAAGAGTATAACCTGTCAGAGCAGCTGCTGCAACTGCTGAGGTTGTGTGCATGGAGTTAGAGGAAGGAAGCAGCGCATCATGCAAGCCTTCTCATGAATATACTGTAAATTGTCTTTTTTGCTGGATGTCATCTCAGCCAGCAAAGTAGAAGAAAAGGCCTGAATGGTGGAGTTTTTGACCAGCTTTTTTGTGGATTATTCCTTGTCTGCATCCCATATGTCTCCCTAGGATGATGATTTAATTAATTTAAACCAGGATGTTCCTTTAACAATTTTCTTTGGTTTTTTTTTCCAATCATATTTCTGTATTCTGCATACTGAAGAGGATTAAAGTGTCAAACTGTATCTGAAACATCCATCAAGATAACAGAAGGATCAAAGTGGGAGCAGTTATTTTATCCTGTTGTTGTCCACAGAAGTTGTCCAAATGGAAAACAGGTTACAGTAGGACCTGTAATTAAATCACCTAAGTGGACAGATTTCGTTATGATTAGAGCACGCTACCGGAGGTGTTGTGTTACAGCTGGGGCTTCACTAAAGACTTGTCTCTTTTCTTTGCAGCCAGCTCCCTGGGTTTCCATTCGCAGTTACTTTGGATGCTGCAGAGGGATAGTGGGTGGCTGGCTGAGCCATCACACTATCTCTTGTTTGCATGAGAACTTTGAAATCTTTGTTTGGAAGCATCTCGAATATAAATATTTGAGACTATAAAAAACATCAGTTGAAGAGCGAAAACAGTCATTTGCTGACCATTTGAGGACCAAATCAATTTCCCACTCTTCATTCTTTTCCTTTTATCGTCCTTGTTTTTCTGGGGTTGCTCGTAAGGGACAGTTAAGAATAAGCAGTACAATGTGTCTTTCAGACTCACGTTGCAGGGAGCATGAGGCATCCCGTGGACTCTAAGATACAATGCAAATCTCTTGCCTTAAGTGCTTGTGGCAAACAACCATCTGAAGTATACATATATGCAGTGTCTGTGCAGTTCGAAGTGCTCCCGCTATCGGTAAATAACTTTCTCATTCAAAAGGCTAATCGCGCCTTCTTATTAGAGAAGCTGAAGTGGAGTATGCGTTGCTTTCTGACCTTTAAAGCTGTTACCTCCAGGGCAGAGTGAAGCAGGATATTTGCCTCACTATTGACTGTGACATTTCTGTCCTAAAAATAGATCACTACAATCCCCCTCTGGTTCAGACCGCCACCCTCTACAGGTATATAATAGTCACTCGGGTCCTGATTTTCAGAGGTTTTGAGTAGCTGGATATGTCAGACAGAATGCTGAAGTCCCCAAATTGGGCCAATAAGGTGAAAAAAAGAGGAATGAAAGTACCTCATTGTGTTGTCATTTGCCATAGTCCAGAAAATGTTTCCTGTGGAAATCTTTAGCTTAATTTGAGTGTGCTGAAATCAGAGATGATTAATCCACTTAGTGGATCCTTCAGCAATGGAAAGGGACTGCACAAATCTACATAAACCAAGGGATCTGTTCTATTGCCTCAATTTACATAGTTAAAAGTTATATTCTTAGCTACAAGCATATGAGTTTATTCTATACCATAACAAATGTCGTAGCTTAATAGTACTTAGTATTTTAATAATATAAAATAGATATTTACTCATACTACTTACATTCTTTGGCTGTCTTACAATCTAGACAAATTGTTGATTATATTTACATTTTTGTCTATATCCCGCTAGTTTTGATGACTGTAAAAGGCAGCAAATGTGAATTTACACTAGACTGGTTGAAAAATGTTAGTGAAAATGAAAAATTTCATAACACATTTTATTTATTTTCCAACCAAGACTGTTAGTCATGCAAGTCCATGCAGACAAATGTACCGGTCCTCTTTAGTTAGCAAAATCCATGCTGACCTTCAGGTAGTTGAGTTGCTCCTTTGATATTGGTATTAAATGATAACATGATAACATAGGGGAGCTATTGATCATGGGAATACCAAGAATTAATCTTTACAGGAAAAAAACCTACCTCTTTTTCAGTGGGACATTCAGCTTGGACAAGCTGACATGGTTAGAATAGAGATGAAGTTCCTCTCTCGCTAAATCTGTTTGCCTGCCTATGTCTTAGTCACATCACAGGCTATATCGTTTGAGGTCCTGATCAGTCTTTCAGTGTTTTCAAGAAGAGTTCATCGGCTTTTGATGTTGGGGAAGCCACATTTCCCATCAGTGCTCTGGGAAAGAACTGGCGTGCCATTTCAGCTTAGAGTGGCACAACGAGCTGTGTCAGATCCCCTCAGAAGTCCTATGAAGACACAGTGGGAAGCAGAAACCATAACAGCACAGTTCCTCGGGGAAGATGAAAACGGTACAGGGGAACAGGCACTCGTACAGCTCAGGCAGGTAAATACAAGCACTTGTGTTGATCCACCAGTCACCTGCACGGAGGACATTTTCAATTGAAGATCTGTTGGAATGAGCTGTGGGACTAACCTTTTCTGTTTGCTTGTCGTCTCAGAGAACTGTTTGCTCTTCTTTTGGGGATGGAGAGAAAAGAGGAGAAATCACTGTGTTACAGAAAAGATATGCTCATCATTTCAAACCCACCTACTGCTTCTACCCTACTGATCTTTTAGTACAAGCAAGTCATGGGAAGTCTGTAACTTTTTAGCTGAGGAAACACATTCTTCACATTAATAAGCAATTTCCCGCAACAAATAGCAACAGGAACTTTTGGGTTCTTCCGTTGGAAAGAATGATACCAATTGTTTTGCCATAATAAAGTGGCTGATAGGAGCTCCATCCCCACATCCCCCTTTTTCCAGGTCAGTGTGGCACATTCCAATTTGTGTTTGCTTCAAGGCACAGGAGGAATCCCTCGTGGAGGGGGAGGGTTGTTTCAGCACGCTCAAGCGCACAAGCAGTAAGCCTTCTGCTGTCTTCAAATACCCCAGTTTCAGAGTAGTTGGGAGGATTCTGGATTTCCCCCCACATGCTCCAAAAATGCAGCATTCTTTGTTTTTCCCCTACAAATGAACTGAAACCCATAATCTCTGTACTGAGCAGAAGTGATTAAAATAGTGTGGAACAGATGGTTTAAAAGCTGCCAAAGACTGAATCTTTTGCTATTTTGTTTCTTGAAACAACTATGTTCGTTCCTGAGTCAGCTTTGAGTGGGCCATCATAACTCATAGGAGACAAGAGAGCATACTTGTTTCTCTGTCTTTGGTTGCTCATTAATAGCAATTAATTCATTTAAGTTTTGGGGGGGTTTAATTTTTTAAAAAAGATCTGTATGTGCTACAAGTGGAGGTAACACATCATTTTCTTGCAAGACAAAAATGGAAGTTTTCCACAGAGCTTTTAACAATATCTTTTTCTTAGAAATTTTGCTACTTGTGGCAAAAGGTTTGCTTACTTACAGGTTTGCTCCCTGGAGGGAAAGACCGTGTTCCAGTTTCAGTACTTAAAGAATAAAGATACCACAGTACTTTGAAGTGGTATGTGTTTTTGTTGCTCAGGATGTGTGAGTTTGGCAATCTATACACATTGATTTATACAGAATAGTTTCTAGACAATCTCATGGTCCAAAGACCTCTCATAAAGCTGTCGGCATCATGTGTGCTCTCCCTGCTGTTCCTGAGGAGCAGATACCTTCCACAGAATGCTTAACCAGGGGGCTTGCAAACAAACGGTATGGAGTCTTGTCCTCCCCAACGCATGTTGTGAAACAGCATCTTCTTCTGTTGAGCTAACTCTTTTTATTTTAAAAGCTGCAGTCTGTAGTTTAGATCAAAGGGAGGTTTTTACTACCAAGCCAAAGCCTGTCAGCTACGTCAGCGAATGTGTGACAGCAGAACACACCATGCTGGCCTCCAGTCTTTCACTGCTGCCATGGAGCCATTCCGGTGGTTTTGTAGGTCGCAAATTCTGACGAATTCTTTTGATATTCTCAAGTGCCGATAGTTTACTAGTGCACTTCCAGTGTATTTAACATAGAGGTTTTCTGTTTTCAGAGAGTAGATCAAAAGGTTTGGCATCCCCTTGAGGAACATTTTGAGAGATCGGTTTTGTGGCCTTAGAAAAATATTTACTGGTTACTAATAATTCTTGTGAAACCTTGTGATTTTCCTCTTTTTGTACAAACCTTGCATGAGCTGAGCGATTACCATTTTGTTGTTTTGATCCTAATTAAATTAAAAATTTTCAAGCAGTAATCTTCCTAGCCAAGTAACATCTATTTTTACATATTTGATAATGCAAAAAGTCACAACTTCCACATTCAAATTGGGAAATATAATACTACCTGTGTATAGCACACTAATAAATGACTTCTAAATAGCAGGGTAGCAAAAACTAAACTGCATTTGTGCTTTTATTTAAACATGCTCTTAATTTGTTTAGGTTTGTAATTTTAAATTAGAATTTTAGAAATTTAGTTACTCTCTGATTTCTGTAGATGATGCTGTGTTTAACAAGGCAGTTTTGAAAAGTAAGTCTCACCAAATGATCGCTGGAACTGAATCTCATGGCCATCTCCCCTCATGTCCAGGGGAACTGATCTGTTTGGCCGCCTTGTTTTCTGTTTTCCTCTCCCACAATAACAACTACCCAAGCAGAAAAAGCTTAGTTGAATACTCTTTCTTATCTGGGCTCTCCCATGAAGTAAAGAACGTGGCTTCTGAAAGGTGTAACCCGAAATAGGGAGGCAGGCAAGTTGCTCAGGTCTGGGGGTACCACCAGCAATGCTGTTGCAAGTTAGAGACTTGGATTCTGGAGAGACTGTCCCCTGGCTCTTCTCGATGGAAGGTGCTTGCTGTTGTACGTGCTGCAAGTGTGTTTGTGAAACCTGAGCTATTGCAATACACCTGAGACCTGCTAGGACTGAGTAATGCCTCATCTTCTAAATATTTACTGTTTTGCTTTGTTTCCCTAAGGGATTGAAGGCTTGATACTAAATTGGATTTTATTCCCTATTTTTTTCTTTGGGGGATGCATTGTCTCTTGTTGGTCAGTTTTTGGTTACTCAGTTAATGGACCTTGTATCTCCTAAAGTACCTATTTTTTTCTAAAGCAGAGGAAGGCAAATGAGGGGAGAGGAAGGATTTTGAAGGTTCTCATTGAAACTTCTGGTTTTGTTTATTTTCTTAGTTCTCCTAAATACGCAGTCTAGGAAGTGACATAATTGCATACACTTTTAATTTCCTCAAGGCTCTGTGTGGTCTTCATCCAGCTTCTCAGATGTTGGCTGCAGATGTTTAAAATCGCTTCCTCCCAATTAAACATCTGCTCTGAAGTGACAAAGTGTAAGACCACATATGTCTGAAAGGCCAATGTATGCACAAACAGTTTTTGTTAGTAGATATAATGGAAACTTTTTTCCCTTGCCTTGGCTTTTAATGCACAGACATGTGAGAAATTGCTCTGCTTATTGAACTCCATGGGGGAGACCGAGTGCCACTTTTGAGTACGCGTTTAAAAATGCGCTGCTGCTGCTTGATTTTCTGTGTAGATCTTTTGGGTGTTTCTTATTCAAGGATGTCACTTGCTCTACTCTCGAAAGGTGATTTGCTGTCCCACTTGGGATCTTTTTAGATCAAAAGTAACGATGTGAGCTGATCTGGTGACTAAACTATTTAGTTTGAGGGAATATGAAAAAAAAAATCTAATTTTTTTTGGCAGCAAAGTAGATGTATGCAAGAGGAAAACTGATGATGACTAAATGGTAATAAGAGTAGTACGACTGGGAGAAGAACGGAGAAAATATTAGAAATATTTTTTTTGGTTGACAGTGGTAGAATATTGATGACCTTAGGTAGAAGTAACAAAGGATTAAAAGAAAGATTATTTTTTTTTTCCTGACATCTTCAGAAATTTCTTGGGTTTATTCTATGGGGGTATAAACCAACAAAAAGGAAACAGCCACAAAGAAAATCCTTTGCTGATGGAAATTCAGCAATTAAAGTTTGAATTAAAACACATATGGCAAATTAACTGGAATTAAAACATGTATGGGGAGAGTCTGTTGGTGTGTGTATGTTGTTGATATACTGTGGTGTTAGATAATGACATTCTATAGTGTGTTCTTTCTTTTGTTACATCTTAGTCTACGGAAGTGCAAATGGGTTGTAAAAACATGATGTGCTTTGCTGTGTCAGTCCTGCTAAGTAAACTATTTTAAGGATTTTTAGTGGGGGGGGGGGGAACCACTAAATGAGAAACATTCCAAATTACAGGTAAGCGATAATGTTTTAAGTGTGCAGCCTACTGATTAAGAGCTTATTAGGCATGACAGATGTAAAGTGAAATGTTTTCGGAAAATACATTTCTCAAAGCAGAATTCCTAAGTATTAAATTATTTTGAACTGTGGACAGTTGCAACATGAGCAAAAATTAGCCAACTTTCAAAAGTAATTTAGCTCTGCACAAATTAACCAGGCGATATCTGGTTTAAGTCCCTTACTTCTTGATCAGACTAGCTTTCAGGGAGGCTGAACTCAAGATAAGGAATTTGGCAGCGTGGGCACGTGAGCTGACCTGTGACCAGCGCGCTCCTTTTGTCTATGCTGCTGAGCAGCTACTGATGGTAACGAGATAACCCAGGCCCTGCCGCAGCGAAAGGCCACTCAACCAAGTTAACAAAATCTGGAACTCACTTGTTATAGTCACATCCTTGATTATAATCATACGTCTTCTTTTAAAAGGAAAAAATAGATCACCTGCTGGCCACCTTAAATTGATAATGTTCACTTTTTAAACAAGGAATTAAAAGATTTATTTTTTGCCTTAATCTGTTGGTTAGATAGCTAAATATTTGTTATACCGATTACCGGCTGTAGTCAAAGTATTGTCTGTCCCAAGAGGGTAACTTCACCTGCCTCAGCCACCAAAGAAGAAAGTGCAGAACTTTCCAAAGGATCTAATGTATGGTTTTTCTGCTGCCCCGATGCAATGTTGCTTGGTTGTGAGGGTGTTACGGGTGCTCTCAGAAGATACCACGTGAGATCAAGGCCAGTTGCACTAAGAAACTCTCCACAACAGTCCTGTCTTTGAAGAACTTGTAGCTGAAGCAGGCAGGGAAGACAGAGGGTAAATGAAGGCAAGGGCTGGGAGGAAGAGGGGGAACAGAGTTAAACCCTGTCAGAGAACTGGGAACCACCGTCTTGACTCTCTCCAACTGCCTCGATCACAGAGTTGTTTCTCTGCTACTGTCATTCTGGAGTGAGAGGATAGAGAATTTACAGTAGTTGTGAGGCTTCCTCCTGGAATTGAACATCACATCTTAAAAGTGATGAACGTCCTGAGGAAGTGAACAGTGTTAACTCAATTACAAGAGCTTTTGGACTAATTGCAATTTACCACTGTGAGTTCTTGTCTGAAAGCAGTCAGAAAACTAATTTAACCAAACATCTCAGTTTAAGGATTGTATTTTTATGAGACTTGGTTCAGGGCAACGCAGTCGGTGCCAGAAGGGAGCCAGCCTCATCACGGGGAACCGAGGGCTGTGTGTCAGTCCCCAGCGCTGCGCCCCTCAGAGCAAGGTGACCCCCTCACCTCCTGCCTCGGGGATGTCCCAGCAGCCCTCCGCGCTCCTTTATTCCCTCAAGTGAGGATGGCAGATGAGCAGTGGGTCTGCCATTATGCACTACTATAATCGATTACATTAATGTGTTGAATTCCTCCCAAACAGGGCTCAAATGGCGACACAGTGACTTCTTTCCTTTTTCTCTTCTCGTTTTGCTGCCTTTGTAAACACAACCAGTTGTACTGGGGGTTGGGTACTGCTTTTCTTTCTTAAGTTTCTGGGCAAAAGTGCCTTTTTTATTATGCCTGGTTTTTTTCATTTACAAACACAGAGTGGAAAACATGCCAGGTTACCTGAGAGGATTTAGTCTAATTTGCAGGAATTCCCAGTGTGGCTGTTCCCCCCCGCCAAAGCACACTTCAATCTTGAAAGCTTTAGCTTTTCCTTCCCCACACTGTGCCTCCTGGAAGGCAGCAGCAGCTGGGGCTGCTCCCCCTGCCTTGGTTCCTCCTTCCAAGGGCACCGCTTGCTGCTCTGGCAGTTCAAGGCAAGAGTTAAAAGAAAGTATGGATTTTCCTTCAGATTTGCAGCCCATGTTTGAGCTTACTTGCTGTCTTGCATTACAGTTGATTGACAGAATCATCTTCAGTAACGTTAACTACAGTATACAAGTTTTTTCCCACACCTTCTTTTCATACCTTTGCATTCCTTTGCCTGCAGGATGACTACCCTCAAAGAGCATTGTTACTTAAATATCAGCTCTTTAATCTGATGTAATTATTTAGAGAATGTTTTCATGTTTTTGACAAAATCAGGTATCTCAGTCAATACTTTGTCTGAAAGTAACATAAATATTTTATGTGAGTCATGTTAATCATGTTCCACATTTCAGTAGATTTAGGGTTATTACATGCCTTCCTGTGGTGTTCTGGAGGGATTCATGCCTTCTGTTATTGAGGTTTTTTTCCTTGCTGAATGCCCATAAATCATTCTTGCTGTAATACGAGACAAAGTCAAGGTCTTAAGAATTTAGTTGCATTTTTAAAGCTAAAAGTTAACAAACAGCACGGATCATTTTGTTAATTATGACATTCTAGTCCTCTTTGGTCTCTGGGCAACAGAGTAACTCCAATAATTAGTCACAGGAATATTAATTACATTGGACTCGTACTTCTTCAGCCTGGCTAGTGTCTCCCTGTGCCAGTGGTAAAACTTAAGACAAAACAAAATGTTGGTTTGGTCAATGTTCTTTTTTTCCTTTTTTTTTTTTCTTATCATAAACGGATGGGATTTGTGTGCTTGCTCGCAGCCCATAGAAGCTACTTGCATGGGCTTTCTTCTTTTAAGTAATCCCAAGGTTAAAGGAACTTCACTTTTTTCCTAATCGATCTGTTACTTTATTTTGGAAACTGTATTCAGTAATGTAAATTAAGTTGCTACAGAAAAAACAAGAATGTGTGTGTGTGTGTGTCAGGATTTTTTCATCCTGAGGCCAGTGGAGAGAGCAGAGGTCAGTAGAGGTGAACTGGGACAGAAGTGTGGTATATAGTTTTCCCTTGAAGCCAATAAAAAAATTGAAGCAAGAGTCTGCCATCCTTCCATCCTTTCTAAAATCTTTTCCATAGAGGAATTGCTTTCAAAAAAAGAGGAAAAATGAAAGTAAATGCTGGGTGCCTTCATGGAGAACCAGAGAAAAAGTCTGTTCTCCTCATGTGGAAAAAGAAAATTGAGCTGTGGACTTGAAATATTTTGCTTATAGTGTACCAGGAGGTGGCTTGCAGTCAGTGGTGTGTGTCTGGTGTGGGACTAGAAGCACAGGATTGATATATTGAGAGTTAGTGAGAAACTAGGATTCTCTTTCTCCCATCCTTCCCTTTCCACCGATGTGAAAAATAAGTGAGGAACCAACTTTGTATTTCCCTTCATCTTTCTCCTCCTTGCTCTCGGCAGTGTGAGAATATTTCCAAGCGCATTAGAAGATGTACAAGTCGTATCAACTTGCTGAAGCAGTCATTTCTCTCTTCTAAATGATGAAGCTGTTGAGGAGCGGTATTGAAGGGTACTCATTAACTTTTCTGTTCCGATTTTGTAAAGCTGTCTTCCATTTCCCCCTGTCTGATTTTGATATAGGAGCGTATAACAGACTCCTCCGCTTCTGATCTGATCGAAGTGAGGAGAATTAGTTCACTGAACTTCACTCCTTCAGCAGAGATAAGAGCTACCATTAAATTCCAGAAAGAGAGGCAGATTAGAGTTGTGATAGTACTAGAATATAAACCCTAATTTTGTCGGGGCTATAAGTATTAAAATTACAGGACTTCACCCAGAAGAATGTCTTCAAAGTAGGTAATGGTGATTCAAAGCAAGAAAGAGGCAATTTGGAGAGGACATCCTATGCATGAGAAAACAGAAAGGGTTTTGATGAGATTTGAGGCACTGTAAGATCTTTGTCTTTCCTTCTTGGAAGCACCGTCATGAAGGTTTAGTGTCTCTAATCCCTCATCACAGAAACTATCTTTAAGCATAAGGAAGATTCTTTTTCCATTGACATATATTTCCATAAATATGTCTACTATTCCCTTTCCCCCCCAAAAAAAAGAAACCTAACTTTTCTAACTTTGTTTCTCCTACGTTTCTTAAAAGCAATTTGCTTTGAATCTACTAATTTTTCTTTGCGAGTATGAAAGTATATTGCATGTTTTTAGGGAAGATTTTGACATGATTTATTTTAAAGACTGCACAGCGTTTTCCAGGCAGCAGTGCTCCAGGCCAAGATAAAGAGACCTGCAGAGTAACACTAACATATATTAAGCCTCATTTAAATAATCTGCCAGCACTTTTTAATTTAAAAAGTTGATGAAAAAGGTGCAGTAGTCAGTAAATAGTTTGTAGATCTGACAGTGGTTGTTTGGTCAAAAGAGCTGTGGTTATACAGGCCACAATTCCCAAAGCAGACTAATGATCTCTGGTTCCTTAGGTCTTGGATGCTCAACTGGAAATATGTTAAAGATGCTTAACTTTTAACTGCAGGAAATTTAGCGCTTTTAGAAAATCAGACCCAATTATGCCTTCTCAAGTTGAAGTACCCAAAACTTTAATTTCTTTTGAGTGTCTTCTCCATATTGTACTTTTTCATTTAAGTCGGTCTCTCTACGCCTGAACTTTTACTTCAGCTGTTGTAGTTAAAGGGGAGATGCTTCAGTGTCTACTCTGTAAGTACTTTGAGAAATTAAAAGAAATTAAGTGATTAAAAGTACAGTTGCCTAGTTAAGCTTCCAAAGAATACGTTCAGCTCTAATGTTCCCTTACCGGTGGATTTAAATATGAAACAAAAAAGCAAAACCATGTTTACAGCGTAAGGGAGCATGCAGAATTCTTCTGTTTTTACTTTGAAGGTTTCATTAAAAAAAGGTCACTACCAAACCTCCCATCCTAAAGCTTTTTTCTTGAAATGTTCAATTTAGGCTGTGGACAATCACCCACCAAGGTAATGTGTTGTATAGAGCAGACAGAAAGACTAATCTGATGTATATTGATTGAAGAGAAGGCAGTTCCAGTCATTCCCAGTGGAAGTGGAAGGATTCTTGACTTGATCAAGCTATTTCATAAGCATCTCTTATGAACAAGAGTCTTTTCTGGTGCCTGTACATCACTCAAGGACTTTAGTGAAACTCTCCATGCAATGTTGCAGGAGAAATGTAAGAAATAGTGTTAAATACTGATGGATAGTTTCCAGGAGTAATGTATATTTTCATAGCTATACTATTGCTGCATATTCTAACAGAATGTAAATTATTTAACAGATGGATGAAGTTATTAAAAAATGTTGAAGTGTGAACTTTAGTATTTCTCTGTATTCAGATATAGGAGAAGTGTGTTTTGGGGGTGAGAGTGAAGGTTAAAGCCCCTAATAAGCTTCTCTGCTGTTTCATGAATGCAGAAATTCACTACATTAAAGAACAGGTCTTTTGTCAAAGTCCCTGTGTAGGATTGTTCCTTATGTTACATTTCCTATAGCTGTCCCATGGCATATTTTTAATCACATCAGGGAGTGGGGGTAATTTTCAGTAGTCATAATAAGCATTATTTTATTTCAGAGAAAACACTGATAATACGTTACCTTCTAATTTTGTCTCCTGTGTTCTGTAGGTATTGGAAATTTTGCAATAACTCCAGTTGTTGGAAATACACTGTTCTTCTGTTTGATCACTGGACTGAGAATTAAGGGTGATTTTAGGTTATAGTCAGTTTCCTGGAAGGACATTGTCCATAGTGAAGTCCAGAAAAAGGCTCTTTAATTTTGCATTTATATGAAAAGGAGCAGGTCCTATGTGACAACTGGTGATTCTTCTCAATCAAATAGAAACTTGTACCGAGAGGAGTTTCTGAAGGGAAGGACAGCGGCTCAGTAGAGGTACAGCACAGTGCAGTAGATGCAACAGCAAACCCAGCTCTAGATTCAGAAATGGGATAGTTGGTAGTGAGGTGCCCAAGCTAATTATCCCTGCCAAGAATAAGGGTTTACAGTCCCTGGTGTAATAGTATGATAATAATCCTGTATGGCTTTGGGGACTGAAGTCAGTGTCACAGCACAGAGCAGCGTGGGAGCGTATCAACGGCTCCTGGCTCTCTGTAGTTCACATCATTGCAAGGAGTAGGCTTGCTCTTAGTCTCAAAGTAGACTAAATCTATGCTGGAAATCCTATAGTAGAATGAGATGGTTTTATATACATGCCCAAAGCCCTCTTTTAGTGAGATCACATAATCCCTTGATTGTAAACTTAATTTCAATGGGGAGTCAATAAAGGCAATGTAAGACACAGCCTCTTGCCAGTATGAACTGTGCCTACACTGGGTAGGAGCTGACAGGATAACTCTCTGCTGTGGTTGTACTGCTAAATATTTCTCAGAGTAGATCTAAAGGAGTTTGAGCCTTATTCTAAGAAATACATATACTGCTTTAAAAAGAAATACGTAGAATGAAGGTGGTAAAAAGAAAAATTCAAAATCTGAGTGTAGCTTTTTGGTAGGAATGTGCCAAATACTTATTGATCTCAAATTGGGGAATACTTTTGTGTTGTGTAGCAATAATATGTTTTGGTAACTTCACGTTCTACTCTTCTCAGCTTCTTTAACCCAGAAGGTGTGGTGCATTAAAATGAATCAGAGTTTAAGAAGGATTAAAAGCTCTTAATGAATCCCTCTATATCTATATATAGATGTATGGTTATCTATACTGCATTTCCTTGTATTTTGTTCTGAGCTATTGTATTTTCATGGTTTTCTTTGAGAAGGCACAATTGTGCTATCTATGTAAGGAAGGTCCTTCTTAAATCCAAGTAATAGGTGGTGAAGGGTTAAAAATCTGAGGTCCTATTAATGTAGGGAAATGCTGACACAAGTTCTTCGGTTCTTTTCCTGACAGAACACCCATCTTTAATTTGCTTGTCTCTTTACCCATATAACATTGTACATCTGTCCTTGAAAACAGCTCTTGCAGCATGAGCGTAGCCAGTGGAGTCAATTTAGCAAAGGTTGCTGTCTGTGTCCTAGCAATGCAGGCAGACAGCCTGGAGCTACGACTTATAATCAGCTAAACAGGTATATGAATAATTACTAAAGATAGAAGCCTGTGTTAATTGCTGTTTTTAATCTTGTTCACATAAATTGTTACAGAATTATTTTCTTCCCCCCCAGCAACAACATGTCAAAATGAATATTTTTCTCAGATTCTAAGTAATCTAGTGGATTTTGGAACATTTTTAGATTTAGGAAGATCCTTTATAATATTTAAGCATACCCATGCTCCCTGAGAGTCCTTTGTATATCCGCATTAAAGCTTTATTCCACTGCCAACCTGGTGGAAGGAAACATGGCACTGAAAAAGTTTGAGGCCTGAAGTATTTGGAGTCGACTGAGACCAGAGTTTGCCAGTTTCTGAAAACAAAAACTGATATTAAGCTGTTGTTGCTCTTAAAACTGTTGTCTACCAAAATATTTCTTTGATGAATCTGAGCTGAACTGCTTTCTTTTCAGACTATTTCTTTTCTTCTGCATTCACTGTACATTTGATTATCAAAACAGGCAAAATGATAAAGAATCCCCCTGGTTCTATCTTCTTGTTGCTGATGCAGTAATCCTCCACAGGAAGTGGGAAAAGTTAAGGGATGCTCTTAGAGATTGATTAGTGTATGGGGGGAAGAGTGACAGTGACTGCATTTGGTCGTCACCAAGAACATTTTGCCTTATTAGGCTGCTTTGCAAGCTAAACTGTACTTTATCTCACAATCCACTAAAAATAACTCTATGGCTTTCTGGCAGATTGATATAAAAAGTGTATGATGATGCTACATGGATTTGTTTAAATACAAAGCTAGAAGCATGAGCTGGCCTCCAAGTGATGAATGTCTTTGTATTCCAGAATGGAAGCTTTCCAAGACAGTGATGCATAGCCACTGATTTGTAACTTTTAATTTGTAACTTTGGACTTTTATCTATTTGTTTATTTATAGAAATTCTTATATGTTAGATATGGCATCATTAAATGTCTATGTGGACTTTTGATGGTTTTCTAGATTGCAGTTGTCTTGGAGAAAGTGACATTCAGTGTTGTTTTCATAGATTCTTTTTTTTAATTAAAAAAATACACTGCATCTCAACTTTTTTATTTGAATGCTCTCACAGTTCACTCATAGCACTGAGAAAGGGCTCTGTCATTAACTTATGTCTAGAGTGTAAGTAATGTGGCTATGAAGGACATATCTTCTCTTTACATCTTTTCTTCTTCCATTCATGTCCCATTAAGAATGTTTGTCTCACATACTCCTTCTCACTACAGATATCTTCCATGCTTTAGTGGATTGTTTTGTTTTTTAAAAAGTAATAATTAGAAAAGGATATAAGCAAATAGCCTGGGTTTCCTCTCAAACCAATTTTTATTTTTTTTTGATTAGGGGTAGCTCAGTAAAATGGGGCCAACAGGATTATGCAGAGGGAAGGACGAGACTGACTGAGCTGCTGGGCAGAAAGCCCGAGGAGCCCTGCTCACAGCAGCGCTTCCAGGGGCTGGAATGAGGAGAAGGATCAACTGGAGATGGACACATAGATAGCCTAGAAGGAAAAATTAAAGAAAAATAGTCATTAGGATTGAGTGTTTTCATGGAGGGCTTATTCTTTTGAGATCTTAATGAGGAATATTCATACAATTTATATTTTTGAAAAATATTGCTAAGTCAAAAAGGCATAACCTGGATTTACACTGCCAAGTCCAGAAGCCTTAGGAGGGCTTCTACTTTCCAAGCTTCAGTTTCATTTACTCCCTCACATCCCTTTAGTCCTACACGGCCTTACAAGCTGCTGTTATGATATCTCTCTGCCTTCTTTCAAGACCTGTTAAGGCTGCTGTCTTCAGAGCTGCCTCCTTATCCCCTTGAACAGTTAAGCAGGGAGAGAGGAAGCTTAACTGTAATTAACCCACAGCTTGCCAAAGGTGGGGTGGAGCTTCAGCTAGGAATAGCTACACAGTCAATAAAAACAAATACTTTGAGAATATAATCTTGAGCATCTCAAAAAGCAGCAGAAAAATACATTTTATTAAAGTACATAGTAAAACCTTCTTAGAAAGAGAGGTAGGCTAATCCTCATTGCATTTGGAAGCCTTGCTTCATGTATAACAAAGTTTTTAATCCTTTGCAGAACATACGAACGCCAAAAGATTAGTTTGAAATCTAAAGCAACAGTTGATCAGGTAGTCCCCCAAAGCAGTAGCAGGCTAATAATGTCTAAACTAGATGAGGAAAATTGAGCAGTTTGCAAGATGTGGTATAAAAACCTATTTCATTAAAAGTTAGTGAAAAATACGGATGTTTTAGGAAACCACTTGATCGTGCTGAAAATGTAAAACTTTGATTTAGTATGGAAAGGGCTTCAGTTAATTTCTATTTCTGTCTGATTTGCTCAAAGAGATATCATGTACTCTAGCCCAGGTGACAAAAGAGGCACTGAAAGAGGAGATGTGCACTGGAGACATTTGTGCCATGCTGCAGTTCAGTTTACCAAGGAGTCTCAATGGAACCATCTAAATATTAAGACATCTCTAAAGTTTTGAAAAAACTATAAAGCTTCCAGGTCACAAAAAGCAGTTTTTAAAACGTTCATTTGTATTTGTAGCAAAATAGATACAGTAAAAGAAGGACAGAGCATCACAGGTGGGGTATGTTCAGTCTGTCTTCAGAATTGCCTGACGGACAAGCAGGTGTGGAGGGGGCAGCAGGAGTAGCTCCATTGCTGGTGAAATATTGCTGGAGACAACTCTGAACTGATGCCATCATTTTAGAGTGATTTTTAGTTCTGTAAAGCCTTTATTCTGACTGTCACCCTACATTACAGATGTGATTTTTCCTTACTGTATTCATTCTGTATCTCTGCACGGTTTGGTTACTTTTCCTTCTCAGTTTTCTGTAAAAGTATAGCTGTGGAGAGAACCAAAGATACAAAAATGATGAATGTGGCTTCACTCTGTAATTCTGGGCTCTGTGTGTGTGTGGTGTTCCCATATTTCATTGTAATGTTACAGATCTTTTTGTTTTCCTACACATGGTAAAGACATTTAATCAAAAGAAGGAAGGAAGGAAATAGAGATTAGAAAATTGCAACATTGCATCTTATTAGATGGATTTAAGGTAGACCTCCTTTTCCAAAGATTATGGCAGTTGACAGAGGTGTTTTTCACTGTGGTGCCTACAGGTCTGTCCTGAGCTTCTGCATAGCTTAGGAAGAACGATTTTTCATAATAGGGTAACATGAAAATGAGAATTTCTATGGTCTTGAAAGTGAAATAGGTGTAGTCTCTTTCAGAAGATTTTGAGTGTTTCCGTCCGATTCTTGTGTGCATCCAAAACAGCATTTGGTGTTTCCAGGTGCATAGTCCAGATCAGAGGGTCCATCAAAATATGTAGCTACCAAAGGCACATGCAAACAGTGGTCACAGGCAGCAGGAGAAAGGGAAATGCTGTGTTATGTTTTGTAACTTCAGTACTTTTGTTTTGTAAAGCTTGACAAAGAAGGGGATTGAAGGGTAAGTACTTTAGTCATAGTAATCTTTGATTTAAACAAGACAGGACTAAACCACATAAAAGAGTCTTTTTTACTTTGCTTTTTATGCTGGGTTTTCCTTTCACACCTCTCTCTGGATGGAGTTGGTTTGATCCTGGAAAAGTGGGTTATGCATGAAAGACACTTGATGCAGAGTCAAAGGATTTATTATTTTTTTTGCAAGAACATGCTTGGTTTCTGACTGGGACACAGCCCTGTGCTTTATAACAGCTTCAACTGACTCAGCCTACTGTGAAACATTAGGAAAAATTCACAAGTCCACTGATCCATGTATTCTGTGTATTTCAACTATGTAATTGTAAGCCTTCTAAAGAGTTTTTTGAATCCTTTGAATCAATAGTAAAGTATATACATATCCAGGGAACTAATTCTTGTGCAAATAATCTGCTCAAGACAAATGTTGTAAGGAACTACCCTGCTGTGTTCAGCAGTGCAGCAAAACTCTGATGAATAAAGATTGGTCCCCAAGATAAACCTTTAAATCTTTGGTCATAGAAAATTTGCATTGCTAAAGGACTATATTGTGACTCGGTGGGCAATAACTGGTATTACAGCCGCTTGAAGAGAATTTCCTTGCCCCTTTTGTTTTCTTTCTCTAAACAACTTTCCTGCTCTTTCCTCTGTGCACCTCTCAAAGAAATTAGAGTGGAACATTATGATGTCCCCCCTTGTACTTGACACGGAAGCATCCAAATGGGGGATTTGATCTCCACCCCTTTGCAGCTTTCTCTTCTTTTCCTCTTGGCAGTCTGTGTCTTTATTACAGATGTTCATTTGCTTCATATTGTGCAATATCACCAAAGAGGGACAAGAATAGAGAGAGAAGCAAGAATTATGCCCAAAGACTACCTCACTTCAACAAGTTGAAGATAAGCATTGTGACATTTATGTTGAGCCACCAAAGGCACCTGAACATACAAATCTGTCCACACCATTCTCTTGCTCACCATAAGAATTGGTGTTCCATGGGCATGCAGGTCTGTTGCATTCTCATGTCTTAAGGATGGACTTCTGACTTTTTAAAAATACATTCCTGGAGAGATAAGTGTCTTGGCATGGAGAGCAAAGGTCCACATGCATCTGTCGGTGGTAATTTATTTCTGTGCCAAGCAGTGACTGACAGAGTTGAGATTTGGGAGGATTCTGATCAGTAATACTGCTTGGCATTGACCACATACATTAAGTGGACAAATGCTGCCTCCTGTTTCAAGGTGAATGCGGCTTTGAAAATCTTTCAGCTCGTCTCTTTCATCAGCTAGAAGTGGCCTAAATAAGTGTCTCCTCTTTGCCCCCTGTAGGACTGAACGATGCCCTGAGCCTGTCTCCCCTCCCCTGTGGGGCTGAGCCTCTCACTGGCCCCATGGGAGAGTGGCCACTCAGGATGCAATTAGGCCTGGCCCACCATCAACAGTGGGATTCCTGGGGCCTCAACAGAGCCGCACAAAGCATGGCTAAAGGCTGCTCTCCCACCCCTGCATTTAAAAGGTGTTTCCCCAGGATGGACCTGCTTCTCCCAGTAGTAGATGTCTTCAGTGAGCCTTGCTAATAGTTATCGCTGCCTGAGATAACCTTCCCTGTGATGTAATTTGACATACTGCTGTCAGTGGGGCTTAAACATAGTAATCTTTAAAAATGATTGGGAATTTGCCCTAGAGAAAAAACTGTTATGATTAATTTCTACAAATGATAAACCACTCCTTCTTCAAATATACTGCATGCTATGAAGTGTGATTTAATCCATTTAACTACAGAGGCTGATGCTTCTGACAACTGTGACTCAAATGTCATCACAGAAAGTGATATTTCAAGTGGCAGGGTGGGATTAGAAACCTGCTGAAGATTTGTCAAAGGAGAAGTAAGTACATAATTTTTAGATAAGTGATTTGTCTACTCTAAACCACTTCCGCTGAAAAGACAGGCAGCTTAAAAGAGAAACTTACACTGTTACACTAGAAAGAGCATTTAATTGCAGGGGGGGGAAGGCAATCCTCTTACTTATGATGGTGGTTAGAGAGAAAAACGTAGGATACTGGGGAATATGAGTTTTCTGTACAGAAATAATAACATAATTTTTTCCCTCAGAAAATAAGATTTCACTGAGGCTTGTATGTTGAAGGATGACAGTCTAGATAATCAGGACCTCACAACTACTTGATACGTTCTTCTTGGTGCTTTGTGTTTTTTTGAAATATGAAGTAGCACCACAATAGCATACAAACTGTGTGACGGTTTTGTAAACACAGTAAAACCTGAAACAAGCACAAAAATGCATATTCTGTGTCTATCTAGAATTCATGTAAGAGTTGTAGTCAATTATAAATTTAATTCATATCCACCAGTCTGTAGTCAGTGCAGGGAATTTGGTCCTTGTTTGGGACTATTAACATACTTCTCTCACTGCTTTGCTGGTCCTCTAGAACTCATGTTTGCTATTATCTATTCTGCCAGCCTACCTTTGTAATTTACAGCTTTGCTTGCCCAGGGAGGTGGTGGAGTCGCCATCCCTGGAGGTATTTAAGAAACTTGTAGACATGGCACTTCAGGGCATGCTCTAATGCCTGAGATTGTTGGTTTTTCTCTGTAGGTGGGTGTGGTGTAGGTGTATTTTTGTTTGTTGGTTGGTTGGTTTGGGTTTTTTTTTTTGTTGTTTTTTTGTGGTTGGACTTGATGATCTCAAAGGCCCCTTCCAACCATGAATATTCTGTGATTCTCAAAGCATCTGTCCACTCCAAAAGGCAATAAAAGCAGTTTCACGAGGTTCTGTACTTCTCCTTTTGTGTGACTGAATCTCAAATTTGATCAACCGCAATGGAAACTACATTGTGTGTCAGAGCGTGTTCCAGCAGCCCCACGGGTCCATCTCCGTCTCTGAGGACCCAGGCGACGGCTTGCCCATGCTGTAGGGAGTATCCGCCATGGATACGGGCCCGGCGCTGTGTTGTGCACCACCTGTAGCAGCCATACTGTTAAGAAGTCTTCCTTCAGTCAGGTTTGTGCAGCTCTGAGATTGCAGAAGCATTAGGGAGGGCTTGGTTCGCAGCGCTGCCTGGTCTGATGGCTGAGGAGAGAAAGCAATAACCCTGTCTGACAGGCTGACCTTGAGCTCCTACGGCAGGAGGGGGAGTTGGGCTAAAAGCGCACGTACCTTTTACTCGCTTGAAGTGGATTCCCTGAGTTTAAAAAAAAAAAAAAAGTGAACATGAAATCTGACAATGCTTTTTTGTGGAATCATTTTTCGGAGAAGAGCTGCTCTTTGATATCTGTGATAGTTTGCTGCTCCGATCTGTCATGTTGCAGGCTCTCTCCGCTGAGGTGTTTGAGAAGCGCTTAAGTGACTGTAAGAATGCTGAGGGAAGCTGAGGCCATTTTTTTTTTTTAATTTTTTATATTTTTCCTTTTTCACGGAAAGGAATTTTGCTGAAGAGACAGGTTTCTTATAAATATATGTGTGTATATTTTTAGGTTTACGTCCTGCTGGGGTTTTTGCTGTTGTTGTTTGTATCAGGCTGGGTGTTCGGCTGGCTCCGGGGGCTGGCTGCCCTGCCCTGCCCTGCCCTGCCCTGCCGGGGGGCCGGGGCGCCTTTAGGAGGTGGCGGTGGCCTTTGCGCAGGTTGTGGCGGGGAAGGCAGCGGCTCCGCACCGCAGGAGCCTGGCGGGGACGGGATGCTGCTGGGCTGCCCGCAACTTAAACTGCCACTTTTCCCTCCCGGAGGGAGGAAAAAAAAAAAAAAAAATTAAAAAATGTCACATTAGCTTCCTGCTTGGTTTGGGGTTGTGTTTTGTTTTTTTGTTGGGTTTTTTTTTTTTTTTTTTTTCTTTGACGCTGTCAACTGGAAGGGCTGCACAGCGTGAGACGTGAAACTTGTTTCAAACTCTCCGGTGGGCAGTGCCGAACGCGGCCGAGCGTGGGAGACGGGGGATGCTCCCGCAGGGAGCCACGGGCGGCCGGCAGAGGCAAGGCTGTCCCGCCGGTGACAGCCCCCCCGCCTGCCTCAGTTTCCCCTCCGCGGCGGCGGGGGGATGCCCGTCCCTCGCCCAGCGCTTTGCTGCCGGTGGACTGCAACCAGAACCCCCGCCCCGGGGGGCCCGGCCCGCCCCGGCGGAGGCGCCCCCGCCCCGTCCCCCGGTACCGCCCGCCCCGGCGGAGCCCCCCATCCCCCCCCTCCCCCGGTATCGCCCGCCCCGGCGCGGGGCGGCGGCCGGTCCGGAAGGAAACTCCCGGCCGCGGGGGCGGCCCGCCCGCCCCGGGCGCTGCTCCGCCGCCGAGGCTGCTCTGGACGCTAATTAGCATGACTAGTTTGATGGATTTAGTCAACAGCATTCAGCAAACAGGGGAGGGGGGGAAACAAGTGCGTAAGATTTCCCAAATCTAAAGACTTTTCAGCCCCGGTGCCCTCAATGGTTTGTTATGCGGACTCGAACAAGTGTTGCTTCCAATTAATTGAGCGAGGGGATTTATTTTAGTATTTTGGCTGGGTGCCAGAGGCAGAGGCTTTGTCCTAGCGATTTAAGCACCACCCCTCCTTGCAAGTTTGAAATGTGAGCTGCCTGGGTGGTTTTTTTTTTTTTTTTTCCTCCTCTCTCTTTCTCTCTCTCTCTCTTCCTTCTGGCAAAGTGGCTGTGGCTGCCTCTGTGTGTGTGTGCGTGCGTGAGTATGAGAGGAGGAGGGAGAGGTGTAATGGGAAAGCAGGAGATGGATCACTAGAGACAGAAAAGAAAACCATCAATATCAGTAACATGCAGCTGAGGTGAGATTTTTCTGAGTGTTTGATTTTTCTTAAAACCCTTTCAGAAGATTTAAAGCAGCCCTCTGCCATGCTGGATGCTGAAGACGTACTCCTAAGCAATGTCACAGGGATGCTTACATGTATATCGCCGTTTTAGGTCTGTTCGCGTACGTGTGAAGTTTTAAAGCTTAACCTGATTCTCTTTATTGTCTCTAGAGGGTTGTAGCTTGAGCACAAATAGCCTGTTGGCAAGTACGGCATGAGCCCATTAGCAAGACTCCATCTGTGATTGGTTTTGCCTGGAAACCGGGAGACAAGCAATGAATAATTGATGTGTGTTGTGCAGTAGCTGGACAGGCAAAGAAGAGAGAGAGAGAGGGAGAAACAGAGCAGGGTGCCCTCAGAGGGGGGAGAGCGAACAAGCTTGAAAATAGCTACTGGCTGCCTTGTGCTGAGATGAAGGCAACCCCGGCTGTCTTTGTTCTGCACTGGCTGGTTTCTGCCTAGAAGTGTTTGCAGACATATGTGGCCTTTTTCTGCAGCAGAAGAGAGGCAGGCGAGCAGAGGAGGGGGAGCAGAGGAAGACTAGGGCTTTTGAATGAAATATAACTTGTGGGTAAGTTGGTTTCTTGGGGGGGTGTGCACCCTTAACTGATGGTTGCTTTGCCTAATGCAGACA
>JAOTQQ010000002.1:13177255-13284676 GCA_026546715.1 Gallinago undulata | reverse complement strand
GGGAAGGAGGGAGGGAGGATGGATGGTGGCCGTACGTGTGTAAGTGGGGACGTGTGTATGTCGTGCGCGTGTGGGAGAGGGTGAGTGTGTGTGTGTGTGTGTGCGTGTGCTGTGTGTGTGTGTGTGCGGAGCGGGGTGTGTGTGCCAGCGAGGGTGCATTGTGGGTAAGGCAGTGCTGCATGTTGTCAGAGGGGATGGCAGGCAGGGGAGCGGGGACTTGAGGGCGGGGGGGTGATGCTGCGTACACCCACCCACCCACCCTGCCTTCTGGCCGCCCCTTGCCACATGTGGGGGGGGCGAGAAGGGAATTCGCGTCTTGCTCATTTAGCTGGGCTTTACCATATTTGTATTTTAGGGGGTAAATCCAATAATTTTTTACAGGAACCTTGCTTATTGTATCAGCAGTCATAAAACCGAAAGGCAGCAGCAGTTATCGGTGGCATCTTCTCCAACTTTAGCCTGTCTGGCACTGTCAAAACGTGACGTGCTGTTCTGTGAACGGCAGTGACAATACTGCTGCCACCATTTCATTTCTGCTGTCTTTATAAAGACTTTGCCATGCGGAACTCACATCTGTGGCAAGTGGTTTCAAAGAAGATCCCAAAGAACTATTGGTATTGATGGCAGTCTCGGGTATTCAAGTTGACAAGGTTTTTTTGCCCCTTGTGTTGAGTAATAACCAGTGTCTTGTTTATCTCTTTGCCTGTGTAAATATTGAAAAGATTATTTAATTTGCATATGATTTATGGAGTTCTCAGAAAGTTTCGAACTAGTGATGCCGGAGTGGAATTTAGGATGTTGGTTTATTTTTTGGTTTGGTTACAGGGATTAAAGCAAGTAATAACTTAAAACTGAATTAACTGGCATATGTTAAGGTACAGCAAAAATGAAACACAAGGAAATCTATACAGCTTCAGTGTTTGCAACTCGGACATTGACAGCATGGTTTGTTGAGGGAAGAGACTTGCTCTTGCACATAGCAGCTCTTCAAGCAGTAAAGTCAGTGAGTAAAGTGATATAGACTTTGCCTAAAGTAGTCTCAGTGATCCTGTGTCCACTGAAGTCACTGTCAGAACAAGTGTTGGCTTCAGTCATGCAAACTACTTCCCCTCAGTTCAGGTGAGCCCATGATAAGATCTGTCTGAAAATCCCGTAGTATCTGTCAACTTTTGATGAAATAAATGCTCTCTGTAGACAGATCAGGTGGGGTGAACTGGCGGAAGTGAACCCTTTTTTAATGACAACCACTTATCTTGGCTCATAAAACTACAGAAGATTGTTTGTTGTGCAAATCTGTAGATTTTTGAGAGAAAAGCGGAGAAGAAACTATGGAGGCAGTTTCTTTCAAGAAGTCATGTCTCAATCAAGGTAACCAAACCAGGTCGTTAGGCTGGGATGACCTAAAAGAAGCAATTAGCATGGTGGAAACGCTACCTGGAAATGGAAATACATAAAATTAAGATCCAACTAGAATCGTTCTATGTTACCCAATATTTCCCTTAGTTTTTCCTCAAGTTAAACTTTATTCCAGTTATATTGGTAAAGAAAGTAATTATCAGAGGCTAATCATGCATAAAAGTAGAAGCTCCTCTCAGTCGAGCAAAAGCATGTTTCCTCTGTGCTGTCACTGATCCTCTTAGCAGGATTTTGTTCCTCTTTTTGCATAGCACTTCAGTCAAGATGGCAGTTAAAGTGCAGTAGAACTTGAGACCAAAAGTTTGGGTTTATGTAAATTTACTTCAGAAGACCTCAATCAGTAATGCTTCAGTTTGAGTTTAAGCCAACAAAGAGTGTTACCAAAGGCTCAGTTTTGCATTTATGATTAAAATTTTGAAAAAAAAATAATAATACTTAACGTTACATTGATTCCCACCCACCCCACTTTTACCCTTTTGTGGGGAAATCTGTCTGTAAATACAGAGACATTTTAATGGTAAAGAAGTCATCTGAATATGCAAGGTAGAGTTTCATGGTAGCAGTTGAAAATACTGTTCATAAGAGCAGGTTGAAATTTAGTCTTAAGCCTTAAGCAATCTTGTGTAGATTGTAGCAAAATGGGCGCAAATGTCGAATCTGTGCATGTCAATGTCTCGGTCGTCCTGGGAATAATGTTGCCACGTTCATACTTCAGTGAAACACTTGCAGTCTTACTGGCATTACTTGTGCTGAAAATAGCATTTAGTCCTGGAACCCTTATGCTGGGTGCTCCAGGAGCACCCTGGAAAGCCTGTCCCCATGCAATACACAGGGGACAGCTGTTGGTTACAAAGCAAAAAAGAAGAGCATGCAAACTAACAATGAGAGAATAATACAGGATACTTCGGGCTCAATTAATAAACAGTTTGTTGTTGTAGTAACAGGTACTCTTTTAATTACTGTGAGATATTGTAGAGAGAATGGTCTGGCAAAACAGGCCTTCTGTTGCCATAAAGTTTAGTACAGCAATTAGATTAAGAGAGTCTGGATCCAGTCCCCCAAAACCCCCTGATTACAAGATGTGTAACTGAGACAAGAGAATGGTGGTTTTTTATGTCACAAGGTAAGCTGAGGACACAGAAGTTCCTGTGTTGGCCTCGGTTGTCACTGGGGCTGTGACAACACAAGGCTGCTTTCTCATGACCAGGACAGGGTTATTACTGATCAACAACAACAAGAAATCTTTTCTAGAGGGCAGCCAACAGGAAACTGTCACTCCATGGGATTTTACAACTGTAATTTCTCTTTTTCTCTCACAACAAAAGAGAACATTATGTTAAACAGGAAAAGAGCTAACTAGGGAAGGAGCTAAACAGGGGAAGCAAACCCAAAACCTTACTATGTGGAACATGGCTAAAATGATGATCCAGAGATCTCAGTGAAGATGCTCTCTGGTTTTGTTCCTCTCAGTTTTAGAACAGAGGCTGCCACAGGAAATACCTTCCTCTGAGGTTGCTCTTGCAAGTGGAACTTCTGTTTTGTCTCGGGTGGAACAAGCAGAAGAAGCTGCTGTGAACAGACTGCCCTAAAACTGCTTGTAACCAGCTAGACAGCAAGGCATTTGCTCAAAAAAAAAAATAAATATGGGGAAAAGTGGCTTCCTCTCAGTGCTGCTCAGCTATTACTGCATTGTAGTTCACAGCTATCTGAGCTAGAGCTGGGTGATCTAATCTGAGTATCAGAAGCCCAGCTGGGCCAGGGGATTGCTGTGCAGGCTGAGTGAATGCTTTGCTACCTCCCATGCCTTGCAGGATACAGCATATGGCATGGCACAGGCATGTCCTGGGGGGTTTAAAAATATTGCTGTAACAAATGACCCCACTGCCCGTCCTCTAAATTTCCTAAAGTTTGCTGTGGTGGCTTTCCTTGCACTGCCTCTCCACAAGAAACCAGAAAGTGCTGTGAAAAAAACACTAGGCATGGTATCGGTTCCACTGTAGTCTGGAATTAGCGATCGTTTCTTTGGAATGACCAAAACAAATAGATCTGTATGAGAACAGATAAAGTTAACACACTGGAAAAAAATACATTGTGCTAATATCGCTTGATTCTTCTAATGGCGGGATAGGAGCAAAAATTCCACCAGGTATACCTGCTTCTAAAATGCTTTAGCAAACGGATGTTTCAGTACATAAAGCAGTTTTGTACAAGAAGTAACTAAAAATCAACTTCGTCAATATCGGAACAATTTGAAGTTACTGAACAAAACCTTTTAAACGAGAATGTAAAAAATGAGCTAGTCTTCAAACGAAATGGATGCTTCAATAATTGTCAGAGGTACAGCAGTGCGCAATAAAGCAAAGCAGTAATAGCTTTTAAGGCATGGTGAAGAGTGCATATCTGTTCAGCATCAATGAGAAAGCAGCCAGCCAGTCTGGCACGTACATAGGCTCTTTCACTGAGGATTCAGTAAGGAGACAAGAGAAGCCCAGAAAGAACACAAACATGTTATTTTCCCCATTTTTAGTTGGAAGTTCCCTGAAGAATTTTCTCCTTAAAATCAAGACAAGGTATAGTTATAAAATAGAGTGAGTGACACTGGGACAGTAATTACTTCAGCAACGTGGAAGGCTGCCACTCATCCTACCTATAATAAATATTGCACATTTCTGCTGTTCTTGACCTGGATCATTCTCAAAAGTCTTGCATTCTCTGCAGTGTGTTACTAATCCTAATTCTTAGCTTGTTGGGCCTCATTCTGTTGACAGTAATCCACTGCGACCAATGGCAGTTTTATCTATTCCAGAAAATAAGTTAATTTTGTTCTCAGTTGTCTTTATTAGTACCAATAAAATGTTCAGACACCCAGCTAAGCTCCTAATTCTTGTTTATTATAACTGAAGTACAGCTCTCAACAATTTGATGAATAACCTTTAGCGTTCGTTTATCAAATTCTAATCCTCTAACTGAATTTTCTTGTTAATAGTTGGTGTTCTTTGTACCTCCTCAGTACTCCTTACATCTCTTAAATCCCTTAAATTTCAGGAGGCAGGCAAGCTGGACTCTTGTCTGTGTTGACATCCTGGAAGCAGACAAAATCCCGCAATCGTTGGTAAATACAAGCTCGTTAGAATGCTATTTGAATATAAACTTACAGTACCTGGATGGGTTCCTTCTTTCCTGTGCTTATCATTAAAAATATTTGTATTGAATTTTCAAAATCATTCTGACCTAACTTAATCATGAATGAAGTGAGTAGAGATTCAGCAGAAGCAGAACTAGGGCAACCTGGGATGCTCACGAAAGTCACTCCTTTACTTGGATATCTTTTCTTACTCAAGCCCACGAAGGTAACAGGGAGAGCTAATAGGAGGTTGTCATATGACTCTTCAGTATTCAATTAGCTCTGCTAACCAGCTTTACTGACTTGTTGTTTGTTTTAGTGGTTTAATATATTTAACATTTTATTAACAACCTTGTTTCTGCATTAGTAAGTATTCAGAAAAGAAAAAAATACGGGTTTTTTCTTTTTTTTTGCCGCTTACTTATTGCTACTTACTTATCCATATTCTAGCCAGCCTTCAAAGAAGGGTGTTAACAGAACTTTTACTTCTACTGTCTTATCTACTGACACTATCCAACTGTTTAAGAAAGTTGAGTTTTTCAAACATCGCCCTAACACCACGGCTTTCAGAGGAGCCTGTCATGATTTACTTATTCATACAGATTGCAGTGGCTTATGTAGTCTTGATCCTGCTTGATCTGCCAGCAGTATTTGCTTCTATTGATCACAGGCTGTTATTTGACTGCCTTGAGCAGCTTGTAGGTCTCCCTGGTTCTGTTAACGGGGTCTACTACCGATGTTTCTCACTGTTCTCGTTTTGTTGCTGTCGATAGTTTTAACTCCAACCTTCCCACTCAGACAGATGTGCCGCAGGATTGTGTCACACCGCTTGTGGTTTTTGATAAGTTTGGTAATACCTTAGTGAACTTTGGGGCTCTAACTGGGGTTCTGTCCAGGTTTGGCTGCTAGCTCTGATTTATAATACGTGTTTTAGCTCTGATTTATAATGCGTGTTTGGCAACGTGCCTGGCTGTCATGTTTGCTTCTAAGTGTGTAAAAACTCCTCCTAACCTAGGTGTAATAAAATGGCATATTTTTGGAAGTAAGCACCAGTCTTTCATGTTCCTACTTACCTTTTCATCCATATATGTTCCTACTGTTTTTCTAGTAATAAGGTAATTGAGAGTGTTTCTTCTGGAAGAAACTTCTAAACCAAATCGTCGTCTTGCACATAGACCAGCACTGTGAAATTGTCCTGTTCCTGTCCGCTTTCCAAATGGCTATATATGTTTTCTAACTATTCCTCAGGGTGGAAATACTGTAATTCCTTAATTGGCCGATTTACCTGGAAGGTCCTTAAAGTGACTATCTAAAGTAATGTGTGGCTGTCAAGAAATACGCTTCATTAGACAAAGGTTGCATTAGAATCAGGTTAAAAACAGAAACATTCATATAAGCTTTTACATGGTCTTAGTGCATTAGAAACTAGGGATTTTCATCTTTTTACTAAATGACTTTATGGCTTGTGAATATACTTTTAAGCTCTTTGAAAAATAGAAGCGTAGATGGTCTTTGTGTATTTGTGTTTCTGGTTTTAATACGAGGGTGACCTTCTTTTGAACATGCAATTAAGCTTCTGTCTGTTATTATTTGTGGCTCCTTGCATCATTTTCATAGAAAAAGGGCCCAGCAGATGGTGTTTGAGCAGAAAGAGGAGCTAGCCAGTGGCTGGTGTCTTGAAGAACTATTTGAGATGGAGAATTAAAAGGACCAAGTGATTTTACTTGTAAGGAACACGTTTAATACGCGATGACCCGCTGTTTTCACCCTTCTATATAGACACCTTTACATTTAGTGATACTAGGACACTGAGCATCTGGATTTATTTTCTCATAGAGAGAGTTTTGGGCTTGGAGAGTTAGTTGATCATTAGTACGTAATACCCCATAATCTTGGATTATGTATTTTGCAATAAGTAGAACAGAAGATAGAGTTTATAATTTCTGCTAAGTTTGGAATAGATTATAAGAGATCAGAGAAAGGAAGTTTTAAAGTCCCGTCTTAAGCGCTGACTTAAAATGGCTCACTTGCAACACTCACGAATCATATTGCAAAGGCAAAAATGTCCTTGTTAAATGACTGTAATCTAAAATGTTATAGAGAGCTAAATGATTTATTGATGTCTATTTCTGAGGCATTTACCTGCACCTGTAGCCAGCCCATTCCATTTATTTTGGCTTGCTGACAAATTAGCAAGCTATTTGTATGTCAGATTTGGTCAGTAGTCAATTCCCTCCCCCTTACATATTGAACAGCTTTTAATTTAATTGTTTGTGGTGTTGGCAATTTATTACCCAGATAGATGTCACTCAGAGGAGCTCCTTTAAAAAAAAAAAAAAAGAAAAAAGAAAAACCTGAAGAATTACGTGTGAATATCCTCACAGAGCCTTATACAAGAGAGTACGCAGAGCAGCTTTCAAGCCTTCTCCACACACAGAGGCAGTGAGCTGTGCGGTACCTGCCTTTCCCTTAGCTGGAACATGAAACATTAGGGTTTATAATTAATAACTGGAATAAGGTTAGCTCTGTGATTAGGGCTATTGTCATTGTATCTAGACACCTTTAAGGAATGAGCAATCAGAATTACATGTCGGAGTTGCAACTGCGTAGATATGTTGCATAAATACTCTCAGGCAGAGTTGAAGTGTGCGTTCCCACCTGCAGTGATTACACTGTTGTTCTTGAAGAAGTTTCGCGGGGCATATCAGGAAAAATTATTGTGTCTTGCTAAATTGTTTAACGGCTGGCTTAGATCCTGCTCACAGCGAGGATCTGAGTGCTACTTGTCAAAGTCAGACTGCTGTAACGTTACAGGGAGGCAATTGCAGGCTGCCTGACCTTGGCTGCCAGGATGTCCCCTGCCTGGTGGCTCCTCCGTGGCACGGCCACTGCTACTGCTGTGCAGCAGCTGCTGGGGCTTCCCAGCTGAAGAGGACTGTTTTCTTAGCTGTAATTAATCCGGTCGTGCACTTTGTGAATTTTAAGTAACGTATGAAATTTGGGCTTTGATATAGCAACGAGGATTGTCATGTCATGTGAGCATGCCCAGCGCTGGCCACCCCAGCCACCTGATTCTGCTGGGGCTCCCTGGGACTGCGGTTGGTGGAAAGACCCAACTATTATTTTTTTTTTTTCTCCTCTCAAACAGCGCCATAGTTGCTAGTTAACACTGTTGGCACTGTACAGCTTGAAATGTTTTATGGTCTTACATCTACTTAACCTTTAATGTTTTCTGTCAACATCTATCATGACCTGGTGGCCTATGGTTAGTAAAATGTGCCCTTGCAGGCTGCCAGATACTGTAATGGAATTAGGCCTTTAAAATTATCAGACCTGTCAAAGGGGCTTATAATCCTGTGAGAGCTTTAAGTGGTTTCTTGCCTCCAGTTGAACACACATTTTACCTAGTTGAAGCACTTTTGTCTTGCTTGTTTTGTTTTTACTTCCTATTAATACTTTAAAAACTGTGGGAAAAGAAAAAAGAGAAAAAACCCAAGCAGTTTCCTTGGTATCTTTATGAGGAAAAACATGGAGTCTCCTTGGTTCTGTCCCAGATGTCTTTTTTGGCTTCTTTTCTCTCTCTTGCGCTTGTAGATTAAGCTCTGCAGATATTTCAGTGGGAGCTTGTTCCCTGAAGTAAGGGACTAGGGACACTTGGTTCTGTGCGTCAGGCAGTCACCGTGCACCCAGGGCTGACACAAGTCAGGATTGCTCTGGGGGGGGTCACACTCAACGCACTGCTCCCAGAAGGTGCTGAACCAACACCTCTGGAAACGAATGTCCTCTGCAGAGCGAGCGAGGGAAGGACAGTAACACAGCTCGGTTACTCATATTTATCCTGTGCAGAGGGTAGTACCAGAGATGCAATGGTTTACCTTTTGCTGCTTTGTTCTCACTTAACTGTAGAAAAGTAGTTTTGTAGCACTTTGGTGGTCTCCCTGTGATAACAACACAGTGCCTGGTGGTACAGAGCATGAAAGGTTCTGTAATGTTTCTGAACTGAGAGATATTGCACGTGTCATATCCAATAGAAATGGAAACGTGCAGTAGAAGAGGCAATTTGACCCTGTCACACGTGGCCCGGAGCTGAGTTTGGCAAGTCACCTTATCGGAGCCCGTTTCCTGAGTCCCACTTCAGAGCAGTTTCCTGTCTTTGTGAGGTTGTTGCATCTGAGCTGTTTGCTTCAAATTATTGCAAGTTGTTAATACTGCTTTTTTTAGTTAAAGGGTGATCAGACTTTGGCTTCTGAAGTAGTGCTGACTTAGTTTCTTACCACCAGCAGGGTGATGCAAGGTGAGGAAAGAGAAGAAAGCTAATAAAATGCTGCTCTTTGAAAATCTGTCTCATTTGAGATCTTATACATAAGTGAGAGGGGGAAATGCACTACAGCCATTTCATTTGCAAGGGAAAGAACTTCTATTGCCCAGATTTTTTTACATCTCCATTGTTCTCATATAACGTAATCAAGCAAGGTAAAAGAAAACATGGTCCCTTGTACTAAACTGTGTGTAGGCATTAGTCCCATAAATAAAATGAATTAAAATTAAATTAAAGAAAAGAAGTTTGCGTTGTCTGAGGTGACATCAGTTGGGATAGATGCTGGAACAGATTGGCCTCTGACCAGGGAGGGCAAAGAGACAAACGCCCATCCTCCAGAAAAAGAAACTCCTGTTTCATTTTTTTAGAGCAGTTTTACTCAATACTAAATCTTGAGCTGGAATGCTCCACAATCCCGACCCTCTGAAAGTTAAGGCATACTTCTGTTTCCTTTGACGTACATATCTCAAGAATCTCCCGGGGTCCCCACTGCACTAAGGAAGAAGAGGTGGAGGTGTAGGAGTGAAACCAGTCATCAGGCGGCCCTGGAGAGTGTCATGAGGTGGCATGTCCCTTCTGATCCAAGAGCTTGAGTACATTGATGGGTAGTATTTTTACTTTGTGACAGTCTAGTGAATGATCTCATCAGCTGTTGCTAGCAGATGCAAAAATGATGAGCTTGTGGTAGCAAGCCAGACATTACACTGTTTTCTGTGCTTGTCTTGGGATACGAGTGACAGACGTGTCATCGACAGTTTTCTTTTTGAATAAAATTGTCTGCAGTATTTTGGAAGGGTTCAAAGTAGATTAGAATTAATTGCTTCGTGGAGGGAGAGGAAGGGACCCCTCCCAGGCAGCGGCTGCCTGTTGGTGAAATTCTGGGATTCTTTCTGGCTCCTTGGAAATGGATGTTGTAGCTGGCTCAAGAAGAAGTACTTGAGCTGTTGCTATTTCTACTTTCATGGCAGACATGATAACAGCTTGGAAAAAATGGGGAGCAATGAATGTCTCCTCTCAGTACTCACTGTTTTTTTAGCTGGATCACAAAGACCTCAGATACCTAATTTTTAATAGATTTTTATTAAACAGCAAGGAAAAAAACAGTTTATGCAGTCAGGCAAGCAGCTTTCCACAGCGCCACAGTCATCGGGCCTGATTCTTTGCTGTGTTCTTAGGGTCAGGTCAAGCAAAGCTGATGCAGATCACTGGAAAATGGGACCTCTGTCAATGTTAAGGTTATTTAATCCTCAGTGTTGATTCCCAGTTGTGGTGGTTTCTGTTACCAGTATGTTTACTCTGAGCCTTCTTACTTCTCAATTATAGGTGTCTCTCCTGTAACCAGAGCACATGTACCTAACCCAGATGAGCGCTCAGGGTTTGCCTAAGTCATCCAAAATACCAGGTGACAGATACTTTACTTGAAATATGCATTTGGTTTTCCAGCCATTTAATCAGGTTAAGGGCGTACAAATTGCAGAAGCTGTCAGGGTGACCCGAATCAGATTGAAATGAGAGAATTGATTTGAACGAGCCTGATGATAAAATAATACTGTATGCAAGTTACACATTTCTTGTTTTACTGACGTCCTAAATAGTAGTCTCCTCTGCAGGTCAGTTTTGCCTGCTTTCAGCTCTGTGTCTGCATTTGTGCAGTACCCTGACTGTCAGAATGTCTGTCTGACTGCAATATGAAAGTTAATGTCTTAGTGTGAAAGTAGTATTTATTATTCATTGTCTTTACACTGAAATGTCTCTGTTGATCTTCACAAAGCGTGTCAAACAGTTGGTAATTTTTCAAAAGTCTCATTTTAAATAGCGCTTGTTTTTACCTTAAACTGAAGGCTAATTGTTGCTCTTAGTTTTCTATCAGTGGAATCACCATAAGCCACCCTTCTAAGTTACGCCGCTTCAAGCTGTTGTACAATTTCACTTGTAGCATTTGGCAAATTTTTCAAAGTCTTCTTCAGAGGACTTTAGATTGTTAACAGACTAAGGCATTTAAAAAAAAATTACCAGTTGTCACCATCTAACTCTGGAGTCTACAGTTGAGTTTTCCCATATGTATTTTCATTGTTTGCTTAATCTGTTTTGAGATCAGTTTTGCATGAATCAAGGACCCTAGGGGGAGGGAGGAAAAAAAATAATAAAATCTAAGTGCCTCTCTCCAGAAGCTTCTGCTGCAGATTTCATTGATGATTAAGATATTTCTGGCCTGTCCTTAACTCCCCTTTTTCTACCTAATTACACTAGAGATTGAAGATTTTGTTACATACTGCATGAGTAGTAATATCTACATATACCAGTATTGACTCAAGCAGCAAAATAATCCATAATCAGATTTCCTTCACTGATGGCAGTTTCTCTCTTAAAACCTGGGAGATGGTTGTACCTCTGTAGGACATAAATAGACCTGTGATCTGGTTTGACAGTACTGTAAGTAAGCGGGGAAAAGACAGGAAAGAGACAGGGAAAGAAAAGGTTACCAAACCAACAATTCTTTGGTAATTATGGAACTAGTAACATTTCAAATTTAAGTTAAACTTCGGCTGCTATAAATTAGCTATCATAATGGTAACTTCTGCTGACCTTGTACAACCCCTTCACATATTCCCACAGAGCTGCATATGCTTCCTTTTTCATAACTTGAGCGGTGAAAATTTGCCTACTTACCACTCAACTTCAGTTTTATGTGATGTGAAAGGCATGCGCCTTTTGGGAGACAGTTTGTTACTTGATTTCAGTGGTGTCTCTGAAACCTGTGAGAAAGGCATTAAGCTACAACGATAAGGAGTTTTGTAGAGTGAGGATCACCTGAATTGAGATCTACACATAAAACTTGTGTGAGTATGGAAATGTCGTTAAGGACTGGTCTTATTTACAACTCTCAATACAGGCAAAAGTGCTAGGGTAGGTATAGTTCTACAACAAAACCGGCCTTTTGCTGATGCAGCTTGTTTCACCCAAGGAATTAGTATAAGCTATAAACTAGCAAGATCACTTTTCTTTGCTGATACAAACTGTATTTGCGATAGGCACGTATATCAAACTTCTTGAGGGTACTTGTGCTGACAGAATGTCTATGGAAATGGTCACGAGGAATGGAAGAGGGAAGAGACACACTCCTGGAAGTAGCTACGTCTCTTACTCCTTACATGAACTTTCCAGCCTTTTCACTAAGCACTGGTTTCTGGGTAACGCTCTGTTGCTGTTTCATACTTTGTATTCAAACTCAGATTGTGCTTTTAATTAGTCAGTGTAGTTAGTATGGAAATGTATTAGTAACTTATGGGGCTGGTTGAGGCACATGTTCCAGCAAATTTGTTTCCAAAGACTCTTTCCTGGATATTCTTCAATATCTCCCTCTGCAACAGTCCTGTTTCCCGTTGCATCATATTTCTTCCTGACATGGATCATCCATGAATAACAGTAAGCCTGCCTTGTCTACAAATTCTGTAGGGGGGAGGGGAAAGGCTGGCTTTTAAAGACTGGTAAGCAGTTGAACTACACCAAAGTGTTACATGCTTGTTCATAAGAGTCTTGTAGGTATTACAGAAATGTATAAATAAAGCTTTACTCCTCCGGAGTTGTTTTTTAGGATCAGTCTGATGCAGACCTGTACATAATTTGGGGATTTCTGTCCGGAAGGTCTTGATCCCACCCCGAGTATCATTTTGAGTTGCAGGTTGAAAGAACTGTTAAAGAAATGATGAACTCAATTTAAGTGGGCTTGACTTTATTAACAGCAACATCCTCTATATTCTTTCACAGAGTTTGTCGTTGCCCAAAACTGTTGGCCAAAATGCATCCCAACCCCAAAATGCATCCCATCCCAACCCAATTTACTCATTCAGCAACCTCAGCTGTGTTTCCTTTGATAATTTCCTGAAGAAGCAGTTTAGCCTGGTTTTAGTATGAAAATACTCAAATCTAGCTCTGAGTGAAAACTTTTTTTCATATATTCCCAAGGCTGCTTGGTTTTAGTTGTTGGTTTTTTTTCCTCTTCCATGCTGCGACCTACCCTTTGGAAATAAATTGGGACTTGCCAGAGCAAGGCATATTTGCAACTTTAGCAACCCTTGTCCAAACCACATCTGTGAGCTTTTTGTAAATGAATTGAAATGCAGTTATGTCTTTTACACCAAAATTGATGTAGTCCATTTTTTTCCAGCCAAATGGTCTTTAACTGTATTTGGAAGATCTATTTGAAGATAAATATTGCTGCTGGTCTTCTTTTCCAGTGTTGGTTTGCTTCTGTAGAAATGTGATAATTTATTTACTTATCTTTTAGGTTTTGACAAACAAACCAGTATTTGGATCAAATGACAATAACATGGGATAACCTCTCTCCATATTCTGGCGATTTAAGTGTAATAATTATTTCTAGCATTTGGTAATCGCTTGTCTGGAGTATCATGTTTAGCCTCTTTGAATATCTTGTTAATCCCACAGTAATGGACTGTTGATGTCACAGTTAAGTGAATACCAGCCATAAAATGATAATCCAGTGATTGCCCAGCCCAGAACCCAAGATGAGGCTGGAATTTCTCCTCCCATGGAGGCAGTTTGAGAGCAGTACACTTTCCCCACCTGGGGAAGCCTCTGCTGAACTCAGAAATGTAGCGTTTGTCAGTTCTGGCCTAATCCTATGCTCTGTGAGTTTGGAGGCAGGAGCCACGGTGCAAGTTACTTTAGGGGTTTTGCTTCAGTTTTCCATTTGAAAATGAATCATGTTTCCATCTGCGTGCTGGTTACTTGAAATAACAATGTAGAGTAAGAGCAAATCAGGAATTTGTTTTGGTTTTAATAAGTATGTAATTCTGCTGTTTCATAAACTGAATTCTTTCATTTCTGTTAATGGCTATTACAAGTTTGTATTTTCATTGTAGTGGAAAAAGTGAGTGAAGGTAAGTTCAGGTGGAGCCTTTCGGCTGCAGTCCTATGAAACGCGCAGATTTGGTGAAACCCGCTCAGGACAGGGACCTGTTGCGTGCCAGTAACCAGCACAGGGGCCTGGTCCCCACACAGAGCTTCACTGAAATCACACTCTCTCTCTCTCTCTCTGAGAAGATAATGTCTTCTCTCTCTATAGAAAGACTGTATCTGTCAGCAGGAAAGAAGCTGTGGGGTCTCTTTGGGCTACATATCTAAAGGTGCTGTTAGTAATCCAATTCCAGGATAAAGACAGCTGAATAAACAGTTGTAACACCCAAAACATAAGCAGGATTGCTCATAGTCCATGAACATGGGAATAACAAAATGCCAATACACAAACCCTGGCAGGAAACACACCTGAATCTGATCTCAATTGGAGTGAGAAAGAGCTCCCTAGGTTATGGAAGATATTAGGTGCAGGAGAGGGGAATATCAAGTGCCTAATAGCAATACTGAAGTTCAGATGTGCTTTTTACTTGGCAGGAGTGTTTATGACTTCGAAGAGTTCAGCGAAGAATTGAACTATGAAATAATACCAAAATTTTGTCTTGACTTGAGAACAGCTTTTGAAGCTTTCTCTCTTGGTCGGGAAAGTGGCCAGTGTTAGGGGAGGTCTGTGTGTGGGCAGATGGGCAAATGTACCTGCCTGACTTTCCTGCCTGACAGCTGTACCCATTAGTCTGCATTTGCTATCTCAATATCTCTAGTGCCATATGTTCTTTTTCTTTAAATAAACAGGTATATAATAGTTAGGACAGATGTGACTAGCAAAATGGCATAAGCAGAGGAATGATTTAGAACAAGACTCAAATGATTAATCTTGACACTGGTAGTCTTAACCAGTTTATGATATTAGTACATGCTGTACAGTTCCTTTCACTGTCCCTGTCAATGGAAGGGTATCTTTAATCAACTTGTAATTTTAGTTTCTGTTTGTCTTCTCATGACTCATTAGTGTTTGTAATTCCATCCTTTTTGAGCTTAGCGGCTTGAATATTGCTTACTAACGTGCTTCAGGAGTGTTGCAGATTAGGTTTGTAGAGGGTCTACTTGGTCTCTGCAAAAGAGAGGCTAATGCAACTGTTTTTGTTTTGTTTAATTTCATTTCACCAGTACAGACTCATTGAGGTAAATACTTTTCTGAAATGCCTTAGAAAACAATAGTATTAAAAGCATCAAATATAAACATGAAGGAATTAGCATTAAATTACAGTGAAACGGCAGCTGGAAATGTAATCGTGTAGACAGCTACTTTATAGCAAGGAATCCAAAAGCAGTTACACAATTTGAGTTGTTACACAGATCTGATTCAAGAAGATATCAAGAGTGTGTCAGGAGATTAGAAGGGGTAGGACACCCCCCGTCAGATACGCAGCGGAGAGGTATAGTTCCCCTCTCAGGAAGGAGTTCTTTGATTTCTATTTTATCCTCAGTTCTGAAGGTTATTTTTCTGTTTAGAGAAGAAAGTCTCTGAAAAAAAGCATCTACTGTTATGAATCTGATCTTTTTTCCTTGTCTGCTAGTTTTACCACAACTAGTTATGAACAAACACAGCTCTCAAACATCAATGAGATTCTCATTATTTGCTGCCTGTACTTGATTTCTCTTTCTTCCCCAGCCCTTGGTGTTAATGAACATTAGTTCACTATAGTTTCCTATTCTCATAACATGTTTTAGCACAGGCAATCTTGAGATTAAGGAGGATAAATGAGGAAATTTAAAAAGGCCCTTTTTATAGTTGCTTATAAAACTTAATTCCCACATTGATAACATAAGGTAAGGATTTATGATACAAACAGTTCTAGACAGCATTCTCTGTGACTAGGTTTAACCTGATTTGTTGCTGCTGCTTGTGTATTTACACTATTTCTTAAGGTATTAGGAGGAAATAGGTATTGTAAATAAGACATCAGAAGTCAATTTAGTATACACCTTAGCATCTGTTGCTAGGAAGACAGAAAAATAGTTCCACTGGCCCGATTCAATGCAATTTTGAAAGAGCAATGCTGTGTAAAGTCGCTGGGAGAAGGTAGCTTCTCAGCTGAGCTGAGAAAATTGTTGAGTGAGTTTATTACTGGATTTTCTCCTTAACCACCCACTTGGCTTTCCAGGGTGAACCACAGGGATGAGATCTGCACATTGGTATATTCTCCTCAGTAAGTTGAGTGGCCCAGTCAAGACCTCATGCTCACCCTAAGAAGCATAAGCGTGTGCATGTGGAACCCGGGGTGTGGAAAGGGGCTGAAAGCTTGACACAAAGGTCTGTGTTTTCGATCTGCCCAGAAACCAAAGGGTTGCTTTGTGATGGAGAGGGCGGTGGCAGCATCTTTGGTCCTAGAAAAGTGGTTGGAATCCTACCTAGCAGCTGAAATCCCATCCATGCAGTAGTTGATGTAGGTTTTGCCATTCTTCTGAGCACACTCAAGACTTTACCAGAGGAGTTCATTTTCCTGTACTTGTTTCTCCCATTCCCCATAAATGAAGGAGGAACTACTGAATAAATTCTCTCTCTTCAGTTCATATGCGTTTTAGTTTTGACATAACTAACAACTCCTGATACGCATTTTATAATTCAACCTTTAGGTTTGAAATGCTGCCTCAGATGCGAAAATGAACTAAGCATATTATCCATGAGACCTGCACATACCTCTTGTCTTTTGGACGTATAATTCTATGCATCATCATGTTTCCCTCTTCACATTCTATTAATTTTTTATGAGCTTCATCAGAACTATAAAGCACAAGCTGTTTTCATGTAGATGGTTTTTATGGTGACTAAACATTGGAGAAAGGAAAACAAATAATTGTCCCAATATACATATTGCCTGGGATGAACAGATTGATTTAAAATGCACTGCTCCAATGCTCTGTATAGGCAGCAGGCTTGTATGATTCAGTTATTTTCTGGCCTTTCGTTTGCTAATTCTGATTTTTCAGCTTGTCATTTTTTTGAGCTAAGCCTGTTGCCTTTGTAACTAACAAGAAGTCTAAACGTGTTGCTTTCATTGTGGAGGCAAACCTTGAGTGGAATCTTTAGGTAAGAATAATTGTTGGGTCTTTTTTGAAGTTAATATTCTACATTTCAGAAAACAAGGCGGGTTTTTTTCTTCCACTTTTGATCTTAGACGTCACATGTGACAAGTGTATGAAACTTGCTATACTTCTAAGAACAAGAGCTAATGTTTAATGTCCATTTATGTCATTTATCTTTTCTAATGTCAGTAAGCATGTGTACATATAAATGCTTAATTTTATTTTGAGTTCCACTGTATTCTTGGCTTCATAAATACTTTGTAATACAGATTTCAATGAACTTGACTGAGCTGTGTTGAAAGAAAACTAGCTGTAGTAAAAAATGTATTCATTTCTGAATATTAGTAACATAATTTTGAAGCTTTTCTATCAAGTGTGTGTTTTCCATGAGGCTTGTCTTTTGCTGTTTACTCATTCATGTGTCTTTGTGTTTCTTCAATTGTGGTTGCTGATCTCTGAATCTTTTAACTCTTTGCTTTGCTTTTTAAGGTAGAGAAACCAATACATTGAATAGTGAGCCTTTGACTTGGGTAGCAATAATTAAATTATTACTGCCGTTTCCTTATTATGTCCCATCTTTCTATTTCTTACCATATATTGATGATTTCAACGAGGTTTTTCAGAGTGCCGTGCCCTTATCCTGGAGGCTGTACAGGTTTAGAACACAGTTGTGTTTTAAATGGGTGCAAAGTCATATTCATCAAAAATGCAGTGTGGCATCTACTTGACCATAAGCTTTTTTTTTTCTTCCCCATCTTGTCTTTTTCTAACCTAGAAATGTGCCATCTGCGAATTTTGTCATCTTACTTTCAAACTGTTTTTCCAGAGACTGGGTGAATATATTAAACACCTTTAATTTTTGGCATGACTTTGATCCCCCTCACATGTTAACTGTTTTTGTCACATTGAGAACTGCTGATTCTGTTTGTCTTTCTGTTAAGCAGTTCCAAGCGGATGACAGCGCTGTTTGCCACAGATCCCATGACTACTGAGTTTCTTGAGAGTTTATGGCCAGGGGCTTTGTCCAAGGCTCTTCAAAAGGGCAATTGAGTTACACGAACAAGCTTCACTTCAGGCATGCCTTCTTTGACACCTTCAAAGAACTGCACTGGTTTACCTCTGCTGTCCCTGATGTTCTTCCCCAAGGCAGAGGGTTGGAACTCTGTGATCTTCAAGGTCCCTTCCAACTCTAACCATTCTATGATTCATATGTTCGGTGTTTCTGGGTATTAAACTGATCTGAAACACTTAAAACTGGGACTCAACACACATCGGATGTTTTGCTGTTAAAGAAAGCAATAGGATGAAATGGCCAGCTAAATTCTTGCTAGACAGAGCTTCTTGTTACTGCTGCTTGCCCTGTTGTTGCTGCAGAGCGTATGTAATTTGTATACTCTGTAATTGTAAGGCACATGCTAAATGAACTGTTGGAGCTCTTGTCCGGTGCTGTAACTGTCCATCTGAACAAATATTAATTGGTGCACCTCTCCTTGAACAAACTTTTCAAATGTCTTGTTCCTAAGACTCCGATTTCATGTCAGTGATAAAAGCCTTGCGGGCAAAGCAAAAGCAGGGGTTTTGCTGACATTCCAGCGCGAGTCAGCTGTCTGCCCCTGCGCTCTGCTTTTTTATAAATATGGTGCAGGGCCTCAGGATCTAGCAGACCAACAAGGTCATTTTGAGAAAGCAGATAAAGGAGACAGGAGTGTCTGCCTGCTGTTTGCACCATGCTGGATAGATGGGCTCTGGTCATGTTGCCTGTGTGGGGGTGGGTTTTTTTGGTTTGTTGTTTTTTTTTTTTTTTAATTCATCATTCTCTACTGTAGTCATTTGCACAAAGGATGCTTTTAAACAAGTAATGAGTGCTTTCCTGTTTGGCAGTTGGTTCAACTGAACTTTGTGTCGCAGCTCTTTACGATTCACTCATACAAGACCTAAAATATTCAAGACTGGTAGGGGGGCAAAAAGCTCTGTCTGGCTCATGCTGTTTCTAGGAAAAGGGAGTCTTGGCGGGGAAAAAAACCCTGCAAAGACCTACAAATTATGCAGTGTTCTTTCTGTCCATGAATAGTTTCTCTTGTGAGTGAATGAGACTGTATTTTTGGACTCGCAGACAAAGCAACTTTTGCTACAACTGGCTTTTCTCCAAAGCACACTTACTGTGCTTATTCTGTTTATTTTTTTTATTTTAAAAATATAATGATAGACAGCCTGAAAGTGATCTGAGGGCCTGAGTCAAGCATCCAGTGTCCGGTTGGTCTTGTCTGTAGTAATATTGCAGATCATCTTCCTGGGCAGCAAGGCTCTGTTGAGCCTCTCGGGTGGAGAATCTCTGTTTTACCAGAAATCTCTTCATATCAAAGAACATCAGTGCTGTAACTGTCATGAATCCCTAAACTTTCACTTGTTTTAAAAAAAATCAAACACAATGGTTTTTTTTGCCTGCTGGTGAGGATTGGTGGGAATGTTACCATATGTTACGGCTTGTAGGTACAACCAGAAGTTATCACACCACTGCCACCACCACCAAAACACCTCCCAGGAGTTTTTATGAGTTGGAATGATGGGATGCACCAAAATGGTTCATAACATCTGTGAAGAGAAGAGAAAAAGGCATTTTGATTATAAAGTCTTTAAAAGATGCCCATCCTATAGTAGTCAAGTTTCATTACTTAGGAAATTGTATCTTGGGAAGGGTGGTTTTTTGTGGTGGCTTTTTTTTCTAATTTTGTTTCGAATGTAATGTAGTAAGGAAAAGGCTGACCCGACCAAGGACAGACCAAAATAAATAACCAGACAGGAACCTTTATGAAGGTGTTATGCCATATGCTCTAAGCAGTACTGTAATACCACAATGGTTTCAGCAGTTGCAGAGAGTTTTACCACTTGGTCTTTGTGGATTTAACGTGGTTGTCAGAGCATTTTTTAATTAGTCTTATGTGGGCAGGTGATAACATTGGAGCTCAATTTTAGGTATATTTCTAATAAAGGTAGGATTGTTAGGGCTCATCATTCCCATCGTGAGACTGGTTTTGGATCCTTATCCTTTTTAACAATTCAGACTGAAAATAACAAAGCAGACATCTGCATCTGAAGGAAAAAAAGAGGGAAAAGAAAAAAGGAGGAAGGAAAGAAGGAATATATATAAAACTATATTTTTATTTCAGAGAACAGGCTAGGTCATTGTTGATGGAAAAAAAAATTCTATTGACCTTTTCCTTCTAGATAGTGTTTCCCGTTTGGCTGAAAAGATGCTGGTCTTTAAGTAGCAAAGTCGTCAGGGGCTTTTTTTGCCACTTAAAAAATAATAATCTATCCAGAGCTGGCTAAGTTGATACGCAGCTGAATAACTGTGGTTTGCTAGTACTCACAAGGGACTTCCTTGGCTTTAGAAGAGAAAATCTCAGAAGACCTCCTTGTGGCTGACCATGTTTGAACTGCTCCCAGCTTTGACTGCTGAGCAGCATGTTCAGGCGCCGGCCCGACTTACCAGCTGAGCAGGCATAGCCAGGCAGGACCAGCCAGGCCAGACCTCTTTGGCAGCTATTACAAATCACACTGAAAACAGAAATAGGGTCACATTATCAGTCGTAATAGTTTGGATTTCAGATGCATAATATATCCAGCAGAAAAATTACAGCATTTGCGCTAGCAGAGGCTTTGTCCTGGGGTGCTTGTCAGGACATTTGCATGTTCTGCTATCGAAAGTATGAGACATTTCCCACCTGAAACAATGTGGAAGCTGAGAGATTGCTGAGGTGGACCGATTTGTATTTGTTACTGTTGAACTGATCTAATATAAATTGAATGCAACTTACTTTACCATAACTGTGCAAAATAGAATACTAATTTGCACGTAGTGAAGTAATACCCAGCTTAAGTGTTCAGATAAATGATTTTTTTATTCTTCATAGTTAATTTTTCTGGTATGAGCAAGCTATAAAAGCCGAAACCATTTTGATAGCAGTAGGGATGTTGGAATTGATTTGAATAATATGAAAGAACATTTCAGTTTTTCCTTTAAGGATAAAAAATTGTGGTGCCATTTATTCCATCAGTTCCTGGTCCACTCCTTGAATTAGCTGGTTAGAAGTGTGGATGCAGAGAGGGGATGTACCTCCTTGCATCCCATCCTCACGGCCTGGAGCTCTGGCTGCTGCTGGTACGCAAGTAATAAGGGTTGGCTCAGACACGCCTGGGTTCTGGCTTGATTTTCACTTACTGAAAGGTAAATTTATTCTAATCTAGATGGGGTCAGTCTGCTTTCTGAACCACAGTAACTGCCTAGAATATGGAGGGGAGGGGGAAACCCTCATCTACTGTGTCCGTCCTTTCTCCTGTTTACTCTTTACGTTTCTTCCACATTGTTTTTGGTTCAGTCTTTGGCTTATCCAGTTGCGTTTACCGTGTCTTAAGCAAGGTAACAGCAGCTAATATTTTTCTTGTAGCCAATGTCACTGGTTTCTTGTGTCTCGTTCTGAGTGTACTGCTAATAGCCAAAGCGTTCCTTAATACAGAGTTTTAAACGGAACAAGGTAAACCCAGAACTTCTGAGTCTCCATGATACCAGTTGTGAGCCAGCACATGATAACATAATATTTTTGATGGTTTTGTTAGTATTTTGGAATGCTATGTGATTTTGCCACATTTAAGCACTATCGCTCTTAATATTTCACTGGACAGGTTCTTTTATGATCCTGATTGTTTCCATCATTAAAAAATGTCAGTTATAGATGTGCTGTTTTATTGCGGTTAAGACATTTGCAAGCATTAGTTATTAATATTTGGTTAGTGCTCGTATCTAAATCAGAATGCCCATTGTGCTAAGCACTGAGCAAACACATTTGAAGAGACAGTCTCTGTCCCAAAGAGTGGAGCAGATTTACGCTTTAGTCATTTCACCTTACTTCTTAATGCTGCTTTTTTGCACTTCAATTATGCTTGTCTAATGGATTTCTATGGCAGTTGTGCCTCTCTGTAGTTATAGTAGCGATATTTAGATAGCCAATTTTTATCTTGATCAAATGCACGTTTCCAAAGAATTTAAAAAAAAACTATTTCCAGTCTATCATCAAATTGGCATGCAAAGACTTTGAAACACTGCTGAGTGGTCCTTTCTAAAAGAGAAACGTTTCCTGTATTTTAAAGGTTTCTTTAGAATTGGGAATTAATTATAACTTGCCAGCACGTATGTTAGGATTGTGATTGCTGTGTTTTCACTTCTGTGTGTATGGAAGACTAGTATTCAATCTGAAATTTCTGAGCCCACGTTGTCTGTCCGAACACTGGTAAAGGGCTTCTCTGACCCTTTTGACAAAGCACGAACATTTGAAATGCTTTCTCCATTGCCTAGGGTGGATGAAAATACTCCTGGAACTCAAGAGACCATCAGCTTGATCCACTGTAGTTTCTCACCTTCACTAAAAAGGTCTTTAGTAAAGACTTTATGGCATCTAGTCCTTTATGAATGTCTGGAACACAGCAGTATCAGTTGCAATGTCAGTTGCAAGAGATTACAACTATCTTTGCTAATTGCTCTCTTGTTATCTCTCATTAGTGTAGTGACTGTGCTTTCTATCTGCTCTTTCTCCCTCACCTTAGTCCACAAAGGTCCAGGCTGTAAGTTTTGCTGGTTGTGTTTTTTTAATTAGTGTCTATCTGCAGAAACTTGTTAGTCAAGAACCTGTCTGATAGAAAGTTGTCATTTGTTTCACCATGATACCTACAGTAATGTTTGCTGTAGAGCATGTAATCATTCTTCCAGTCTTCCCATATGAAGTCTTTATACCTTTTTTAATGCATCCCTTTTATCTTACAAAGCTGTTCATGTTGTGTTCTGTTATCCTTTTTGATTTTTAGATTTCTCCAGGATGAAATACATTTTTGCTTCACAAGGCTTCCTTAGACATAGCTTCTCTATTAGTTTATTCCAGTCTGTAATAGCGGGGGCTTAGTCTGTACTCCATGAAAGCTTTGAGATACTGCCTTTTATAAATACTGCAGTGAACTAGACTATTTCAATTTAAAGCTTTGATTGCTTGATCCTAGGCTTCAGCTTTGAACCTTCTTTTCTCTATTTAACTTTCTGGCTCAAGTTGCTGGGCTGGGGTTCTCTGCGGTCATTGCTGCGGGTACCAAGCAGGCTGCAGAGTCGGGTGCTTTCCCAGCACACACACATGCTTGGAGGTCCACTTAAAACAGAAAATTTTTGGCCTTTGTCACTTTGTTTTGTTTATTCTCTAGGGTTCACTGTCATATTTGCGTGGGTAAGAATTTGCAAAAAGGTTTTAGAACCTCCGTTTTATTTTCTGCTACATGAACGTGTGCTTTTTTTCAGCTGCCTTGCAGGAACTCCTCTTGTCAGATTAGCATGGTCTAGTGGTCTGCATCCAAGCTAGGAAAAGAGCCTCTGAGCTCTAATCCCACATCTGATGTTGAGTGCACTGATCCTCTCCTTGTCAGGATGCTATGGATGACTGTGAATGTGTGTCCTTAATGACTGGCATTATCCTCCTCCAGAGCAGTCCCTCTCTCCTTTCAAGACCCTGCTCTACAGATCTGAAAATCCTGTCTCTATGTTGATGTCCAAGCCCATTCTCTCCTTCCCAGTCTTTTTATGTAAACAGTTACCCTAAAGGTCCTTGGGAAGAGGGAACAGCCTTGGCAGCAGAAATGTGTTAGAACGGACAGTAATTTTCACATAGACCTACCAGTCAGTAGCCTCAGAGCCCCGCACCCTGGCAGCAGTTAGATGTGATTTCACTCTACCTTTAGACAACAACTAGTCTCCCTGGCATTCTAACAGGAGTGTTTTCCCCAAAGAATTAGTTCACTACCTTAGTTTCCCTCTTTGTGAAACCAGGATGATGTTCTCTTCACAGGATTAGGTGAGGATTAGCTAGTGTCTATCAGCGACTTGCAGATAAAAGAAGTGCTTTGTTTACATGCATATCTTTTAGACTGCATGGGCTGGATCACATGGCAGTGCTCAATTCTGCATTTGAAAAACACCTGATTTACGATGTTGCTACAAAATATTTGTTACAGACAGTTATTGAGATATGCACATTTTTAGAATCGAATTCTGCTCCCAAAAAACGGAAGTATTTTGCAATTTGGAAATATTCTGCCCTATTCTTTTTTTAATTACCTTTTTTTTGTGTGTGCGTGTTGGTGTTAGTATGTAGGGTCTTTGTGGTCATGCTGGAAATGTCAAAAACATTTCTGGCCAAATGGCTGTAAGTTCTGTATAAAGGTAGAAGGAATCACAGTGCCATCTTTCAAGAGTTATCTTGCAAGACAGACAGACAGACAGTGTCTGCTGGTACCTTTCCACACCAAGTATCCCTGGTTCATGAATTAAAGTATCTGGAACCTGAAATTCACAGTGTTTTTTCTGCTTTTTTTGTCATTTCTGAAAATGAAGGTTTTGCAGCAGCTGGAATCAGCCAACGGTCTTGTTGAAAATACATCTTGTTCTTCTCTAGCGATATTGGCTCTGTGGGGCTTTCTTAGTAACATGAACAGATATGACTCAGAAGACAGAGGGAGAACAACTATGTTGTGTAGGAAGTTAAAAAATGTTTTTTTACCATTTTTTTTGGCGAAGACCACAGTCAAGCTGCCTATTTTCTATTTTTTTTTACCCGTCTTGACAGCCTTTGGAACTGGAGCTGGTATCCTGAATTGATCTTAACAATCAACGTGAATCCAAGAGGCAATGAACCAGATGTTCTCAACAGCCAGTTTGTTTTCTTCCAAGAGGGTTGTGCTAATAAAGAGGCAGAAGGATGATGTGTAGTATGTGAGTGTAGTATATGAGCAGGAGCAATTCTAGTGAGCAACTTTTCCTCCAACATCAATAAAATGACACAAAACATGACATTTTGAAATGCTGCAATCTCTAGTTGCTTCAGGTTGCTAATGCAGATAGATTTATGTTGCAATAGACAAGATTAGATCGGGTATCACATGAATACATGCATATTTGAATTTGGCTAAATTTGGACAGTTTGGCTTGGGGGGAACGGGGCTTTTCTTCCATGGGGAGATACATATACAGGCTTTAAGCAGAAAGGAAATGTAGTAGAAACTTGTTCTCTAAGTGAAATACAGGACCAAAGGTATGCACATGGGGGGAAAAAAAAAATCACACCTTCTTGGAGCCCATGTAATTACCCTTTCTCCCTTCTCATTAAACAGTCAGCCAGCGCCCTCAGGTCTGTTCCTTGTTCCCTCCGTCCTTGTTCCCTGGGTTTCTGTTGCTCTTGAGGGTTCTCCTCATCTCTTCCTCCACCCTCGTGTTTTCAAAATTACTTCAGTCTATTGCCCTTAGAGAAAATTTCCTAATACTTGGCTGCAAACTCCTTTCTTTCAAGCCCTTCAAGTAACCAGCTCCTTCCAGAAAACATTCCTGTGTTAATTTCCCTGAGAAATTGTTGCCCATGCCTTCTTGTTTTTGAACTTTTATTGCATTTCTTTCAAGTTCCTTGTGGAAGGAGCCAGTTCTTATGTGTTTGTGAAAGGCCTTTTCTATAGTCCCCAGACAGTAAGTAGCCAGGCACAGTCTGTAGGCAATAAATGCATCTCTCTAACCTTTCAGAAACCTTATCTTTCTTTAACATATTATCTTATCTTTTGCTCTCATTTCTCTTGGTTTTGATGTTCTGTTTTAGCTTATTTCCTATATAGCTGCTTAGTTTACAGTGCTAAAATTAAAATTATAATCCATTAAGCTGACATAAAAGTAATCAACGTATAAAGGGGATGTTACTTTTGTAAAGTACACTTAAAATGGTGTATTTAAAAAAACCAAACACACAGATCAGATCGGTAGAGGTTGTGTAAGTGTAACATAAGAGATTCAGCTTTCCTGCCACTAAGATTGTTTACGGTATTTTCTGCCAACTTCAGGAGGAGCAGGAGCTAATCCAAAATGGTTCTGACCAGGAATGGAAAGTTTTATTTACCATCTGCTTGGGTAGCATCTTACTATGTGTTTTACAGTAATATTTGGTGTTTTGAAGTCCATTCTTGATTCCTTTTATCCAGATGTTCTGGGAACATAAAATAGACGTGGTTGCTATTTGGATAGGGTGTTTGCTCAGTGCTGGTATAAACTGCTGCTTTTCTCCAGGCTGGGAAACAGAAACGCTGTCCCTGTGAAAAGCTCTGCAGAATTAACGGGGCTTGAAGTCTTGGGAAATCCTCTGGGTCTCTCCTCCTTTCTCCTCTCCTCCTTGGTATATGCTCTCTTCAGTTCTAGCTTCCAAAGATGAAAATCTTAGCCCGATAATGTCTTGTGGGTATTACGGTCTTGGATAAACAACATTTTTTCTAGGCTCTATTGGTCATGTCAGGTTGTATTCTAGTCATTTTCCCAGAAAACGCCCCGAGGACTTGCATCCAGCTCATCTGAAATGGTTTCCTATTTGTGTTTGTTACTAATGCTGTGGGATTGTTTAAGCATCCAAAGGAATTTTTATTTATTTATTTACAAGTCATCCTTTAGCACTGCTTTAACAGATTTGCCATAGAAAACTGGTGCTAAAATCTGGTTCCCTGTGTCATTAGGACTGCATTATTTTCTCTGCCGTCCCAGTCCTCAGCCGGAATTACTGGCGGGAGGCTGGGGAGAACTCACGCCGCAGCTCGGCGCGAGAAATCGGAAAAGTGTTGCGGCGTGTGGCATCCATGCTGTGGTGTCTGCCTCCCTCCCTCCCTCCCCTCCCCGGCCCAGCCGCCTTTCCAGTGGCTGGGATGCGATGTCAACGAGAGGGGAGGGAGGGTTGGCAGAGCTGCCGGAGGAATTGATTCTCGGCTGCCTCTCCGAGCAGTCTGTCTGCGCAGCAGCACATGATACGGTTTTGCACAATACCCTGCTAATGCCCGAGTCAGCAGCTTCCAAGGGAAGAACAGTATTGGAAAAAAAAAAAAATAATAGCAGCCCTCCGTGAGCCACAGAGGGTACATGGACCAGAGCTAAATTTGGAAAGCTAAAGCTTATTTCACGCAAGATTATTAGAATTATTTGGGTTTCCAAATGCGTGCTCACACACATGTACGTATCGCCAGCCAGCTTTTCCACGTGACTCAGCTGGATCCAAATGCAGTTGTTATTTATAGATGGCAAGAGCAGTGATGGCATTATCTTATAGCACTCCAGTCCTGGAATTATAGCTCTTGTGTGCAGGGAGAGGGGGCCAGATGCCCTCTGTGAGAATTTAGGCAGGCTGCTCATCTGCTGATGTCCATGGGATGAGATAGTCACAAATATCCCTCTCCATTTCCCCCATTTCTTTTTTATTTTTGGATACAGAAAAGAAAGGTATTAAAAATGGGTGTGGGCTGGGATTTCTACAGGCTTCTTCCCTAGATACGTGTAAAAAGTAATTAGCCATGTTCATTTTTTTAGCTCTCCCCAATTCCATAGATAACCTTTTTCTTCCTATGTGAAACCATAAGCATTCCCCCGAAGACAAGGAAACAGCATTTTTCTAACCGGTCTATAACTAATGTTTGTACTTAGGTGTTTAAACGAAACAGTCTCATGTTCAAAACCACCGTGTGCTCGTAGCTGGGCTAATAGAAGTGTGGTGTGGCACGTCTGCCTGCACCGGAGCCCTGTCTTCCCATCCCGCCCGTGCAGAGAAACAGCTGGATGATTTCTGCCTCTGCAGAGGGGCTATAGCCTCTGTGCTGGGGCCAGTCTCTGAGCTGCAGCAGGGAATTCATCTAGCTGGGGGAGAAACATGAAACAAAACCAAATACATGTCTGGGGAAAAGAAAAAGGAAAAAAAAAAACACAAAAAAAAACCCAGAAGGAAAAAAAAATAGCAGTCACATCAGATTCCTGGTCAGGTTCAGAGGGTGGTTATGAAAAGAGATGCTTGAGCACAGCTGGGAGCCTAAGAGCCACAGCAGGGCATGGGCACAAACCGCAGAAGACAGGGCTACCTGAAGGCAGTATCGCCGGCGAGCACTTCGTATCATGAAAATACAATCAAAATAATCTGAAGATCAGCGTAGGGTTATTTACATGTTCCTTATTTTATGCCAACTTGAGTTTTCTATGTGGCCCTAACTATAACATAGCATAGATGATTTGCTAGTTTTGCTTTATTGGTAATAAATAAAATTAACACTGCACATTGTGTCTTAAAGGGCATCAGAATGCCTTAACGAGAGCATCCATGGCCTACAGAGTCTGCTCCTTCAATATGACTGTGTTTGAGGTGAGAAATGTCTGTCAACCCAACAGACGCAGCTAGAAGAAATGAACTTTCAGGTACAGAAGCCCTTCTCTAGCTCAAATTAGTTACCAAGTTCCCAGTGTGGCTTGGGAACAATTATTTGGCATTTAACTTTGGTATGTTAATTGAATGTTAATTAATTAGGCAGTTCTCAAGAAAAGGTGGTTGGCACCAGAGGAACAGAACAGGTTGCTAGCAAAGGGAAGATGACAGAGTTTGTGGGGTTGGTGGGACACAGAGGGAAAAAGAGAAGTAATGACTTCGTTAGAAAACTAACACATTAACTGAGGGGTAAGATAGGAAGCATCGCTGTCTTGAAATTGCAGCCCTTGCACACCTCTGTCTGCTCTCTGTTGTTTGAACAAAAATAAGTAAGTTAAAAACCCCTGTAGCCTGAGTTTCTCTTTGTTGATGTCCTTAATTGTTTCCATGTTCAGCACACAGATTATTTTACACATAGTTGTAATTTTCTTTCAGAATGAAAAAAAAAAGATACAAAGATATAGTCATAGTGTTTTCAGCTTAATTCAGTTCAAGCACAAAGTTTGTATAGTGTGAAAAATGGTCCTGCAATGCCCAACTTAGAAAGCTAGCATATTTTTTTCTTCAATGCTTAAAGAGAAGTTGGCAAAGGTTGTATTACACTAATTGTACAGAAATAAAAAATTTCTGAGGACACCTGATAAAACATTTTTTTCCCATAAAATGTAAAATAATGTAAAATTAAAGCAAAGAGCTAGACTGCAGAACCAAGAAGCAAAAGTTCCTAAAATAGCTTTTGGTCCTTCTCAGAAGTTCTGGCTGCACAATGTTAACTTTGGAAACACGTTTCTGCTATAAATTTTGGTTGTGTGGTTTTTGTAATTTTTTTTTTTTCCTCCTTGAAAGCCTCTCCAGATGTTTTACAGTTGTTGTTTGAAAATGTTCCATGGCAGGCACTGAGGCTGTGGGCACAGAGCAGCAACGCCTTGATGTGGTGGCTGTGGTTTTTCCTTGCAAAGAGAGGAAGGTGTATGATCCTCTCTGTTCTGGGCCTCGTTCTGTCACAAATGGTGTGACCTTCAGCATATCACCTGCTCTTGGTTTCTTTCATCTTTAAGACGTAGCCGGCAAGCCATGTAGCTGGATGGCCACATCAGCAGCCTCTGCAGGGACTCCTCACTTTCTGAGATGTTAAGTGGTTTTTACATTTCTTGTCTTTTTGGAATAATTATAAATATAAGGCAGATCTAAATATTTTTCTGATGCAGGGCTGTTTGATTGAAATTCCTGCGTTCACAATCATAGATTCATTTGATCGTAAGGCTTCAGAAAGTCATCTATGCCATGCCCCCTTGCCTGAAGAATCCCTAATGCCATTCTCACCTGATATTTATCTGACCTTTCCTCAGCATCTCCACTCATGGAGATTGCTCAACTTACTCCTTGGGTTATTTAGGAACACTAGGATGCCCCTAATACCTAACCTGTGTCTATTCTCTCTGTGTATTATTTTTTGGTGTTTCTATTGTGAGGATGAATAATGCTTTGTTACTCAATCAATTGCAATACTGCTGTCAATCTTCCCTCCTCAAAAAAACAACAAAACAAACCACCAAACCAAAATCACCAAAACCCCTACTCCATGCAATCTTTTTCTTGCAGATTATATCTATAGGTTTTTTTTTTTTAATCATTCTGATGACTTTTCTCTCCCTTCTGTGGCTGTACGTGTGGGGTAGAGAGAAAGGAGAACTGAGCCTCTTTTGCTCTTGGCTTCTTGGCCAAGGAGGTTGGTTGAGTTTGCTGTGGTGGCACGGCTCAGCTCAGCCTCTGTGCAGCTACCACCTTCAGCTCTGCTTCTGAGAATTCCTGCCTTCGGAGATGGATCTCACCCTGTTGTTGGAAAGGGGTGCAGTGTCGTACTTAGTACTTGTTCCTGTTAGATGTAGTTCCAGACCATTTCTCCAGCTTTCCAAGAAGATTTCAACACCAAATTTCTGCAGGGAACTGATGCTTCTTTGCAGCTTGTACCATCTGTAAATTGACCCAGAATGTACTCTAACCCTTTATCCACCTGCATCATGGATATCCATAAATGAAGCACTCAGTAATTTCAGATCCAGAACAAACTCCTGCAAAAACCTCTACAATAGTGCTTGTTTCTGTTACTTACAATTGCTTTAATAGTTCGATAAGCTTAAGTTTCCAGCTATTTTGTGTTGTGTTCAGCTAGACTTCATTTCCCATGTTTTAAGAATATCACATAAAACAGCTTCACTGAAGCCTCACTGAAATCAGACTAATCTGTGCTCAAGGTCTTTTGTCTGCTAGTGTAAAGAAAGAACAGAAGTGTGGTGTGATTTGTTATGGACAAATCCATTTTGGTTGCTACTAATTTTTCACATTGCTCTTCATCCTTTTGAACAGTTTGGGCTATTTTTCCCCAGTAGGAAACTGGACCTCAAATTCTGCAGTTACTCCTTTTCCTGTTTGAAGACAGCCACTAGATTTTTCCCTTTTCCAGCCCTTTGGCATCATACTGATTGTGCATGGATTCCCTGTGTTCAAACTCTAGTTAAATGCCTCTGGTACTTTTTTCTAGCACTTTTGGGTGTTAGTGGCAGTGTTAGCTCAGGAGCTGTTTACAGTAGTAATTGGAGGGCTCAGGATGGATTAAACAAAACTGAGCCTCTCGCTTACAGGTCACCGGTTTGAATCCAGCCAGGGATGGGTTAAAGTGAGTCACTTTGATTTTTCAGATGCCTGTATTGTATGTGAAATCTGTTGATGACTGGAACTGGCATTACAAAATAAAAGCGTACAGCGGTAATGAAAGACACTGTTGTTTGAAATCTAAGCAGCGAAACCAACAATTGGATGAGTAAGAAGACAAGCAGTCTGATGCTATTGGAGTGCATTTCCTTTGCAAAGCCGTATCTGAGGTTCACTTGCTGGTGGCCTTTCACCGGCTTTGTCTTCTCTTTATAATGGGGCATGTTTTTGGATGGAGCAATGTGGGTACAGCTAAGCCTAAGTGAGATGCGTATTTTATCTGGATCAGTGCAGAGTGTTTTGTGCTTGCCAAATTGAGCCATTGTTGCTATGCTTTGTAATGTATTACTTCAAAGTTAATGTAGTGAATCTGGTAAGATGCTCTGCCAAGTTTTGGCAAGTGTAGAAGGAAATTAGGAAATCCCTCTTCCACTGAAGGCATGGGATAAGGATAGCAGTATTCAAATCTGTGTCTCCACCAGCACGTACTGTTCCAATTGGCAAGAGCTTTTGGGGAAGCCTATATATTTGTATCTTGAGAGGTATTTGTGAAGAACTGAAGTTTATGCCAAGGCAAGCTGGACCCATAGTCAAGACCAGACTTGTACATGGTGTTGCTCTCATGCAGCAGCCGTGAAAGCACGTGCTAGATGGCTCTCAGGTTTGCAGTAAGGGTTTTGTTGAATAAACCCTCTGTTAATTAATTTGATGTTATATTCAGTTTAATTAGGTATTCCCTGCATTATCTATTTTGCTACAAACCTGTGTGGTGTTTGGTTCTTTAATGATACTACATAACTGCATTATAGGTCCTACCTGGGCGAAGCTGGGTTATTCCGCAGGACCCAGATGTAGCTACAGCAGTGAAGGAGGTGTTGCTGATAAAGGTCATTACTTGGATATTAGTGGTAGGAACATGTATCTCAATGTTGAGCTGGGGCTGTGGACTTTGTGTTGCTGTTGTGGTAAGTGCTCCCCGGCGTGGGGTCTGATCCAGCCCCCACTGCCTTAGCTCTGCTGGGGAATTCAGTTCCACGCAGTTTGCTGTGGGTCCCTGGGGCCAGCGCCTTATGAACCTGCCTGCATTTGGAGGTGGTACCAAAGGTACAAATCACTCTCCTCGCTGCTCTACGAGCGGAGCAGGTTTGCGTTGGTATTTTTTAACTTAAATAAAATCAGTCAGTTTAATCCAACTTGTTTTCTTGGACTGTTTAAGCTAATACCGCTGATTTTGCCTGATGGAGAACAGCGTCCCTGGTCCTCAGCTGCTCCAGAAAAGCAGCCAGCTGGGCTGTCAGCCTCCCGGGATGAGGTGGGAGCGAGCACTGACTGCGTGCCCTGGGCATCTGCTGGCAGTCAGAGCTGTAGGGCTGGGAGGGAGGGGTGGACTCCCTGGGAACCACCGCGAGTCGAACAGCCAGACTGCTGAGAAATGACTACTTCTGCTTTGTAATTGGCATTATATATACTCCTTTTGTGCTCTCGGCATTGAGGCAGATACTGAGCCAGAGCTTGTGTAATGACAGGGGTAGGACTCCTCTGTCACAGGCTTAGGACATGTAGCTGTGTCTTGAAAGAACTGAGGAGGAGGGGCAAACATGCCTACTCTGAATCTCTCCTAACAGACAGTTACATCCTATTTCCTTTGTGGCCTTGCTTTCCTGCCCTGACTGACTGCCCGACGGGTTACCCCAGCATTGCCAGGCTCTGCTGGAGTGTGTGAGGAGAGCTGCAGGAAAATCAATCCTTGAAATAGTTTGGGAAGACCAGTTTTTCCCTCTCTCTCTCCATTTCCCAGGTCTTTAAAAGCAAAATGACTTTTAAAAAACAAGGAAAACATCTGATTTACTGCTTCCCAAAATTGTGGACAAAGGTGCCATCCTTTAAATGCAACTGAAGTTATTTTTCTAATGCTACAGCACACTGAGCATTAGGAAGTCAACATTTTTAATATATTTGTCCAAACAGTATGTAGCCTCCGTTTCTCTGTGTAAAAAGAATAGCATTCCTAAATAACCAAGGCAATAGTTATTTCCACTCCTCTCATCTTCACTGCTTTCCTTCCCACCCCACTGTATAAAAGCTGTATTTAGATTGCAGTCTATATAGAAAAGGATAGAAAGCCCTTGGTAGCTCTGTATTCAACTTTTCTGGAATTCTCCATGTAAAAAAAATATGAATTTGTTTCCAAAAGCACTATAAAATTAATGGATATGATCTAAATGCTGGATTTTCTTACTTATGCTGTAAATATCTTTTCAGTCAAATGCGTTTCCTTCTGAGACAAAACCAAACCATCAAGACGGTGCTGAACAGATAGTTCTCCGAATCAAACTCCTCCTTTTTTTCCTAATATTTTCATTGCAGTGAGTAAGAAATACGGGTCTGCCAGTCTGCCTATTGAACTATCTACTGCAGCTTAACTGCAGCAAGGAAGCCGTAATCCTATTGTGCTCCTCCAGCAGTCTCCCGGGAAGCAGAAGGCATTGAAATTACTGAGCTGTTGTCCTATCCCCCACTCACCTGTCTTTGTGGCTGTAAATATAGTGTCTGCCTGTAAATAACAGTTTGCTGCACCTTTAAGCGTGTTCCCTAACAAGAGGCGGTGATTTACTGAGGTGATAAGCTGTAACTAATACTAGGGTATCATAATAGGTAAATAGATTAGCACCGTGCTTCTCTGTATTTTGCTTTCTAGGGAGCCCACTGGCTCATTCACTCGGAGATGCTTACTACAGCACTTCGCCCCGCGCAAGGTAAATCAGGCGGTTACAGGGCTGCAGCTCTCGGTGCTGCTGGGGATGCAGCTAATGAACTGCATTAGTGAATCTATGGGCTGGCATTGACGGCTTAGCCTGGCTTCCTTCCCTTTTCCGTTCCCTGGCCCAAAAGGGATTGTAATGGGCCGTACCAATAATCTATGTTGCAGCTGTAAACCATCCTTTGAGCTGTGTCGTCAGCATCCATCACATAATTGTTGCAAGTACACCGGCATCATTCGTCGTCGAGAAGAAGCGGTGTGGGCAGCCTGGGTGTGATCCATGGCTTCCCCAGCTTAAGCTCCTTGGTTTTCCTAAAGGAAGGGCTGGCTCTTCCGCAGGGGTTGTGGTGCTGGGCCATGGATGCTCATGGCTCCGAGGGATGGGAAGGAGCGGGTGGCGGAGGCCTTTGTTTCCATACTGCCTGGCAGGTTTTCGGCACAAAAGGGCCCTCGCAGGAAAGGAGCAGTACCGGGGGATGTGGCCAGTCCTAATAATTGTGTCACAAATCTTGTGATATTTGGCATGTTCTTAAAGACCTGGCTCCTAGAGGCGGGGGATTAAATAACAATTGCTTCCTTTCTCTTTCAAGCAAGGCTTAGCGCTGTGGTTGCAGAGAAATGCTTGAAATGTAACTGGGGCTGAAGGGGAAAAAAATAAATCTTTGCCTTCCAGCTCTCCCCTCTCTTTGTCCTCAGGATCCCAGTCTGGATACATCGCAGTGTCTTATGATTTTTTTCAATGAAAGTGTTTAAAACTATTGGAGGCATCCAGAAGGACATAAAGTGTGACCAGCTCTGGGTGTGGGGGAGTATTTATGAGTATTTTAAGGAGAGGTCGGTCACACTCTGTGCTGAGACACACTCTTGCAACTTCTAGTCCTCTTCAGAGAAAGGAGAAACAAAAATGGGGTTGGTTGGCAGCGAGCTGAATATCTCTGAATGGGGTTTTTTCTCTCACTTCCTTAGGGAAACCCCTTGGGCTACTCATAATTGAAATTTCTCTTGTTTTTAAATCTTTCCGGTTTTCTCTATTTCACAAATGTGAAAACTGAGGCTGCTCGTTTCTGTGTTGGTTTGTTAATGCAGTCGTCGTTAGCAAGTCAGTATTGATTTATTCCTATAAAATACATCGACGCGTAAAGTAAAATGCAATCCCATTAAGAATGATACAGGTTTTGCAAATGGAGAAAAGTAGGTCAAATAATGCACCAATCATCCCAGTGCATGTCCCTTTAAGCCAAATAAATGTGTGAATACACTTAAACTGTCAGCACGTCACTTGATTGCCATTATTATGCATCTTCTGGCATGAGCTGGCAGAGCCCTCTGTGTCTGAGCAGGGGTTGAAAACGTCAGTTCTGGTGTATTAACCAGGTTGTATTTTACACCTGGGCTGGGGGCGGGGGGGGGGCTCGGGTTTAAAGCATTTTTCCTTTTCTCCCCTTGCAACAGTTCACTTGAACTTAAGCAGGAAAGCCACATCATTATATGCAAGGGACATTGTAGCAATGCAGCACAGGAACACGATTTAAATCTGATCATTAAACTGCCGCAGCAAGAGGCTGCGAGAGACGGTGTGGATGGTCCATCTGCAAAATCTGTGCTCCTGTTGGAGGAGGAGGAGGAGGGGCGGGGGGGGGGGGAAAGCAGCTGCTTGGCTGTGCTCTGAGAGGGAGAGACTGACTGTTGGCACCATCTGTAGCTGTCCTTTGTGCTCGCTGCTTTATCTGTTCATTATAGTATGATACTGAATTTCTCGTGCTTTGAGTGTAAATGAGTCGAGATGCGCCTAATACTGTCAGCATAAAAAGCAGTAACTAAGTACACTAAAGATGAATAGTGTAATCTGTAAATTCATTTTGAGTTTGTTTCATCTTGCCTGAATAGCCCAGGAAGTGATGTTCTCCAGAAGCCAGCTGTACCAGATGTGCGTGAGGGGTATATATTCATCCCGCCGAGCAGAGAGCGGAGCAGCGGAGGTGGATGGGGCAGGGAGAGGGGAGGCCACCCCAACATCTCCAGCAGAGGAGAGCAGGCTCTGTTAGAGAGGGTCCTTGCTCCTGCTGAGCAGGATGGAGGGGGACTGGTAACTCCTAAGGCAGCTACAAACAGCTCTGTTTTCATTCTGTGCACAAACACCGACGCAGGGAAGAGAGCAATTATTATACACGGTACATGAGTCAAAATGTCCAGGGGAGGAAAGGTTAAACCTCTCCATAACGAGTGCTGTGATAGGGATGAGTAAATTTGTTACTTTTTATACCTGCGGTCTCTTAGTTTCTAAAAACATGAGCCCTTTCCAGATAACTTGTAGAATGAAACCATCCAGCTTATCTTGAGGACCTCTTTGTTCTTTAGTGGTTTACATTTCACCTTTATAAACGTGCATATTAGATATTGGTAATAATAATAACTCATTAAGATCTTTTCTTATCTTCACCTCACCAAAGCAATGCTATCTCGCAGGCATATTACTTTACTGGGAGTTACTCTGCTTTTTTTTCGAGCAGGTTTGGCTTTTGTTTGCAGACTCGTGCCCTCAGACGCACTGGGTTGTTGCTTTTTATCTTATTTGTCAGGAGCATATATAGGTGTGCAGAAGGAGCAGCTCCCTCCTCCCATCAAAGCCTCGTTTAAGATGGACGATTTCCATTTGACACCGTAGTAATTACACTCGGCTGTGGAAGTGCTCAGCATCCACTATTACTCTGCGGCGGCCGCATTTAGCGTTCGGCAGAACACTTTGTTCGTGTTTCCCAGAGCTCAAGTGGCCGTGGTACGCGGGAAGAAACCCTGCAAGGCAGGGATTTGTATCTCCAGGAGGTTGGAAAAGGGGGAGGGGGGGGTCTTTGTCACTGGCACGTTAGTAATGATATACCAGGGATAAAAGGTGAGTATAATTTGATCAAATGCTTGTTGACAGTTTCCTTGGCTAATAGAGAAGCAGCTTAGACTGACAGTCGTTGCTGGAATGTTTCAGAGAGCTCCAGGGAATGCTTTCTGTAGGCTACATGTGAGGCTGACAATTTCCGAGTGACCATATTTAGTTACATAAAGAAGCGGCGTCCCCTTTTTGTCACAGCAGAGCTCTAAAATGCCTCCCTAAACACCGCTCTTGACCTTCCGCTTGATAAATGCAATGAAATTACTACCTCTCCTTTGTCCAAATGTGTGATTAATTCACAGGAATGGCCTGGGCTTTAAGTACTTTCCTTGTGTGGCTGTTAAACTTGAGAAAGTCCAGTTGTTTCTCATACTGAAAAATCATATTTGTGGGTGTTCTTGGCAAAGCAGGCTGCTTTTTTTTTTTTCCCCCCCCTACAAATGCAACTTTACAATTAGTGTCTTTGGAATTTGTTCAACTAAGTATGTGTTAACAGTACTTGTGAGTAGCTACTGGAAAAAGAAGGTGATGTAGCCTGAAATGATGGTTTGCAACTGCTTATGATTATGTTATTTGGTGAAAAGATCCATTAGAAAAATAAGAAATTAAAATAAAAGCCTCAATTTTAGAGAATTCTGCACTTGTCTCTTTTAAACCAGTTGAAATTGAAATTACCTCTCCTACTCTAAACCGCTGTGGTGGCTTGGGTTTTGAGTAGTCTTCTGGTTCTCACCTACTTGTGCAATCTGTTGATTTGTGTTCAGTTCATAACACCTCAGGAAAGCGCTTAGTTAAAAATTAAATACAAAACATGTTCTTGTTCTGAGGGGTTTGTAAAGCATACTTTAAAGAAGGAAAAACCCCAAGTGCTTCCACTTGAGAACATTGCTTCAACTGCAGAATTTTGCAATTAGTCTGCACTTCGTTCTGGTGAAACTCTTCACCCTGTCATACCTTGCTGAGTTTTTACCTGAGCCACTTCTGATGCTGGAATTAAAGAGTTGCTTTGAGGCTCGATTGGGTGTTGCTAGAGGCTTTGGTGGGGTTTCTTGGCTGGGTGCGCTCACGGGAGCCAGATTTCACCCGCAGTCACTTTCTGGAGCTCTGCTTACTGCAAAGTAGGTGGTTGATGTATCAAGGGCTGGTCTTTTGTGAGTGTGGGTGCATAAGGGAGAGGCCACGTTTTCCAAGATAATGACCCCTTTCATGTCTTCAGAAGGAGCTGCAAGCTTTTTATCCCTCTAGGAAATCTCTGCATCTTCATAGTTCATAAGCGTGGTGTTCCTGTAAGCACAGAATTACCCTCATTGACCAGAAGATTAGGCACATAATGGAAATACACATTTAGGGGTTGTGCTGGGTCAAATATAGATTTAAGTGCCTAGCTTTGTATCCATACATCAGTGTGGCCATCTTCTCCTGTTTATCTATTCAAGACTCGTAGCTGATAGCAGTTTTGGAAACGAAGTCCTGCACATGGGTTTCTCTTCATGCCTCTCCAATTAAGCTTTTGCACAAAAATACCCAAACAGAAAAGAGTTCTTCTTGTTCTTTGCTCCTCTCTGTGAATGATGTCTTCTGTATGGTTTTGTTACGTTTCTGTTTGTGCGAGATTAATTCTGCGTATTTTTTTTTTTCACTCATGATAGCTACCCAATGTCCTTGTGCCCCATCCCTTCTTCAGCTCTGTGCTCTTCAGCTCAGACAAGTTCTCTCGCGCCTCCTGGGCTGTACAGAATGTTTGTAACTTGTGTAAAAACATTGTAATGATAGCGTAGGGCAATTACAGACTCAACTTGATGGGATAATAATGTTGAGTGGTGGTTCGCGGACGAGCTTTTCACTCCTGGGGTTTGTTCAGATTGTGCCTCCTGTTACAGTAGCTTGGATCTGCACTCGGCTGTGCCAGTCCTTGGGTTGTGCGCTGACTGTCGCTGTGTTCTGTTTGTGCAGCGCTGCTCTCGTCGTGGTGTGAGGAGCTGGGACGGCTCTTGCTGCTTCGCCACCAGAAAAGCCGGCAGAACGATCCTCCAGGGAAGCTACCCATGCAACCCCCCATGAACTCTATGAGCTCCATGAAACCCACCCTCTCTCATAGGTGAGTCCCAGCCCTCTTCGTAGGAGTGGCAGTCTGAAAAGGTGCCCCACGTGACAGATCTGTTAATTGAAATGCTTATTACTATTGACAGAGGTAGCTACACTGTTTCATGCACTGAACAGCATTACAGACAACAGGGATCTGTAATTACAGCGGGTACTAAATAAACTCAGGTTTTGTCTTTGCTGTTGCCTGGTGCACAGTGAAGTGATGGTTCTGTCTTCAAATCTCAGATCAAGTGGGCTTGCTTTCAGACTTCAAGTTGTGCCCTAGAGATAAGCTTCTACAGCATGTCTCTCACCAGACATTTTTCTACTGTTTATTTAAATACAACTGGCTTTTCCTGAGGTTGAAAACGTTTCACTGATGTTCTGTTTTGTACATTGTGTTGGAAATATATTGTAAACAAAGCAATTGGATAGTGAGTGTAGCCACAGATGGGAGAATTACCTGTATCACCTTATATCAGGTTAGAATCTCAAAGCGCTTATGTTAATTTAGAGAAAATATGAGCATTCAAGGACGCTAGAAGAAGCTGAAGATGTGAAGCCTTTGATTACAAATTACGGGGGACAACAGCTTCTCTATTCCTTGTCTGCAGAGCCTAGGTCAAGGCAAAACTTGAAGATTTAAGTGTAGACAGGATTAAATGTTCATTCACGCTTTATGTTTCTGCAGTATTTTTCAAAGCTTTCTTTCCTTCAGCATGATGGTAAAGAAACCACAAATAGTATAAATTGGTCTTAGTACAGGGCATTTCAGTAAAGGAGTATGAGAGTGCAGGTGAGGCCAAATTCCATGTACCTAGGTTCTATGGTAGCATAAGTAACTTGAACTTTTGTGTTGGAATGGAGTTTAGGGACACCTTTGTACAAGGGCATTTGCATGTGTGAATTAGCCAGGAAACTTCATTTGGGTTGGGCTTTGTTTCTTCTTTTTTTTATTTTTTTATTTATAGGAGAACATACACATGCTATGCGTTTTATTTTAGGCATTGAGAATAAAGTCCTTTTTTTCGGTAGTGTAACTAATATAATACCACTGATTTTTCAGAGTCCCTGCATTACCTCTTTTTTCAGTTGCTTATGGAATGATCAATTGCAAACACACTTAAAAAAAAAAACCCAAACAGAAAACCTGCTGTTCTAAAATAACTTATTTTACACCTGGGAGCTTTGCAGAAGCCAAGGTGAAATTAGTGGCCAGTCTGCAGAGAAAGTGTGGTACAGTGTATATGCTCTCTTAGATGCAGTTTTGTAGTTTTTAGATGCCCGATTCTGATCTGACCTTTTAGCCTCTCTTCCCCTGGAGTCCATAAAGTAAGGATGAAAGCCCTGGTACATCTCACGGGGAATGTGCGCTGTGTTAATAGATAAGATAGGCACAACTCTTTTCTTTCATGGCAGTTTTCCACTGGGACTCTGTCACATGTCAAAAAATAAATATTTTCTTCTGCTAAACCTAAATACGAGAGCTTCTGGCAATACTGGCAATACCCAATATTCTACCTACTAGTAGAACATCCTGCCCAGTATCAGGCAGTCCTCTAAGTTTCTCTTGAGTATTGCCCTTGAAATGCTATACTGAGGAAGGCGCTGGGAGTCACTTCTAAATTACTGCTGTTTACCTGTGAGATGCCCCTCTAGAAACAGAATTTCTGTGGCGTAACTTCTTATCTATAATAACTGCAGCAGCCTCTTAGGGATTTGGAATATCTGCATCGCTGCTTCAGTGATGCTGTTGTCTCATCTGTAATTTAGCCATAACCATAACTGCTCAGAATCTCTCAGGTGGTAAGTTAGAATGAGACATCTTGTGGCTCTCTTTTTTCCAGCTGGAACTGTGTATTTTCATGGATGTTTTATAATGAGTCTATAAGAAGTGAAGCATTGGGTGAAGAAGAATTGAGTTTTCTGTTTGTTTGACTTAAACACAAGATGAAAAGCCATTAAGTACTATCCCAGTGATAAAACTGTTGATAAAGCAACTTGTGTATTTGCATTAGATTACATTTGGGTCAAAAGCTTAGTATTAAAGTTCACAGTATATTATCTCTAATTCACAAAGTTTTTGTCTGAATTAACAAAAAAAAAAAAGTAGAATGCCTTGCATTTCCTACAAGAAATTAATGTAATCAGCTACTTTAAGGTTTGTAGAAGAATTAGGTATTAAACGAGAACAACCAAGAGCATGTTCAAGAACCTTACGTAGCTTAACAGAAGGAATATAAGTTATGTCAGCTGTGAATATCACTAGACAAGAAAAAACCCTTCCCCTGTCATCAGACTATCTTGAGTACTTCACACAGAAGTTTTTCTGCTGTTGCTTTTACTAGCAACAAAATTATCCAGAACTTTAGTCAGGGACTAGAATCACGAGTTACCTGGCACTACAGAAATACAGCTGCTGAGTCTCAAAGTTGAAACAGCGCTCAGCTGTTAAATAAATTCTGACTCAAGAACATATCGCAAGAATCTAAGGATTCATATTTAAGGAACTGTGGGCACATACACTGGAGTGAATTTGGGTCTGGCCTATTTTTAGAGACAAACTTTTATTTTTAAAAAGTTACTTGAGTTGTGGAAGAAAACTGAAATATCAAGGACCAAGGAACATCAAGGAGGGCTTTGATAGTGTTGGTCAAATGCTCTTAACAGAGAGCAGAGTATAAGCCATACAAGGATGTGCACACATACAAAAAATGCTTTCAGAGCAGGGACTGTATTGTGCTAATTTCTTTCTAAATTTAGTTTTTCATTAACAAAATGATCGAGTGTTGCATATGGAACAAAAATTCAGCTAAATACCTACATCCTAATGTAGGGCGGTTGGTTGGACTGCAAACGCCTGTGCTTTATGAACAGCTTAAGCACTAGATTCTCAAAAAAACCCTTGCAACCTTATTTTTTTTTTTAAAGTCAGTGCAGTGTAATAATAGTTAACTCCCACTTGAATATGAGATTCATTGAGGGTTTTTTAATGTATTTTATTTTTAGATTTTTTTACTGATTCATGTGGGTAAACTTCACTCCTGCACTGAAGGACCAGTATGAGACCTATCCACCTCCTTAATCCTGTATAACTTCTAATTTAAGTCCTACTTAAAAAGGATTTGTGGGGGACTTAAGGAGAGGCAGTAGTCTTTGGGCTGGCCCTTCTGCATAGGAGTGAGATTTCATGCTTTCTAACTTGCAGGGAGTAATGTAACTTCTTTGTGTTGTAGTTATGAAATCTGACATAATGTCTGTTATAACAGATACTACTCAAGGTTTTTACTTTTACGTGATTTTTACTTTTACATGAATTTAAGATCTTTGGCAAATGTGGTTATGTAAGTACAAATTATTGTCATTATACACCTTCCTTTGCTTTGATCAAGTTAACTTTACACTTCATTGCATTAAGTGGTGGACCTTTGAATGAGGATCAAGTTGAATCTTGGTTGATATGGGTACAGTTTCCATCAGTCCCAGGGGGAATTACACCCTACTTCAGTTTAAGATGGATCTTGCTCATGCAAGTTCTAGGGGGCTTTTCATTTTTGGCATAGCTTGTAGTAAATCTCACTTTGTCAACAAAAACCACCTGAAAACAGACAGCTCCTAGTTGCAGATTGGTGTGTTGTCATGAGCATTCATTGGGTTCTTACTCTTGCTCCAGATTTTGGTCTTCTGTATTAGTTGCCAGCTGTCTTGCAGTTAGTGACCAAAGGGTAGTAATGTCTGTATAGCACAGTCAAAATTGATGAAAAATATGAAGGTAAAATTATTTTTATCACAAATTACTTAGTGCTAGAGGTTTTGAGAAAATTAAACAGTAGATCAAATTAACTAGTAATTCAACATTACAGTAGGTGCTTTATTTATTATCATTACTTTTTAGGCAGTTGCCATAAATACCTTTTACTGGTTGGACTTGCTTTACAAGCGTGCTTATTTTTAGTGTTTGTTTTTTCCCTTTTACTTTACCAAGAGCTGAACTTTCCATATGGGTAGGAGCTCTTGGAAAAGAATGGCAATTCTTTTCCTGAGTGGTTGGGGTTGGCTCTTCATTGTTTGTTAAGAACCAGGAATGATCTGGCTGTAACATACCAGTAGGAGCGGTGTCAGCGTTTCTGCAAAGGTTGCTGCATTTTCAATTTTGCCATCATAGGCGGTTTTGACCGACAGTGATAGTCACTTTAAAAATGTCTGGATGAGAGAAGTGGTTAAAGTGAAAGGTCAGGTGCAGCACATACACACTTTTATGAAAACAAGCACATTGTGCGTGTTTTGTACATCGGTTTGAAGTCAGGGATCACTTCATTACTGCATGTGGCTGTGATGTACAGGAACAATCTTTGCAAAAGAATACAAAACTTTTAGGTGAAAAATAAGATTGTTTCAAAGCCTTTTCATCTTTCTGTTTGTGAAATTGTGCAACAGATATACTTAGTGGTAAATCCTAATATAAGAGAACGTACACAATAAAGCAACCTGTATTAATTACTCCTGATTCTGCAAGAGCAGCCTCTCTTTTTCTTCTGTCTGCCTGTTAAAATCTACCATCAGGTGAAAATAAGGGAAAAGTTCAGAATCCAAAAATGTTTCTGCAGAAGTGCCATTTCTTAAAGAAAAGAAACGACCTCAAGATTTGTTCAGAACAGTATTGAGGCCACTGTTGCTCTGAGCATTGTAAAGACAAAACTAGTTGCTCAAAAATACTGTCCCTAGACTTTCTTGCCCATCTCATCCCCTAAGTGAAACCATTGGTACTAGTTTCAGCGCTTTCATTTACTATGGGGAGGAAGTGGAAGAAAATATTGAAAGAAAGTTGAAGTTAAAAGCAAATGGTTAGTATTCTGTAGTTGAAAACTGATGTGTAATCATTAGCTGTTAGTAATTAAACCTGTAATATTTTCGTGTGAAAAAGGTGAGATAAGTTTGTGGTCAATTCTTGTGGTAACAGGGGAGACTGAGAGACATGATCTCTGAGAACAAGAATGAGCAGCTTAAGCTTCAAATATATATTCTTCACATGCTTGGTAAAAGGTATAGGATAAGGATCGCCTTTTATTGTGTGTACAGCACCTTGCACGGATGTGAAAACAGGGCTTCTGTATTGATGAGAGACTCAGAGTGAGTGCTGCTGCAATAGGAATAGCATGTAGCAACACAAATACTATACTTCTTGTGATTATTTTTTTTCTGATAAGTATGTGTGTTATGTACTCTACACTTTTTTTCTTCTAAGCATTGTATATATTAGATAAATTTTTTTTTTGGGGGGGGGTGTTGTGATTTATTTATTTTTTAATTAAAAAGCGGCAGCTGATATTTTAAAAAATCCTGAAAAAGACTAGGCAAATATTTTTTAAGATACGTCTGCTGACTTAGGCAAAATCTGACCTTCTCAGGTTTTACCCTGTCTGTGCTGTTTTGTAAAATATGATAACTAACATCTTTGAAAAGACAGCTTTCATTCTAGTGTTTGGGCCATACTGGATGTCCAATTCATGAAAATTTCTAATTGATTACAATTTACTGTTTAGTGATAATCACAATAGTATCATGCTTTTTACATGAGGGCTGCTCTCAAAAGCAGTTAATTTGTGCTGAGTCTAGGTCATTTTCCTCTTCCAGCATGTTGGGATGGTTCCTTCTGTCACTTGTTTTCAATGAAACCAACTCATTTCTGATGGCAGTGGAGTTAAAAATCTTTCAGCTGTGGCAACACCCCTAGTTTGTACCAGTTTTGACTGTCAGCATGTAACTAACTGCTTGGTGACACAGAAAGCTGTACTTTGCCTAGCCCTTTGATGCAAGCCTCATTAAAATCATGGGGAGTCTTAACTGGGTTTGAGTCCCCTTTGGATGGGGGACATCAAAACTGATGTCAGAGCCCTTCAGCGCACAGTCCAGGTGTGAGGTTTAGCAGTCCTGCCTGGGCACAGAAGGGCTGGGGAACGACACACACACCACAGCCCGTGGCTCCCACAGGGCGAGTGGCTGTTTGCTGGGTACCCACGCTGTTAGCATCGCGCTCCAGCCTGCCTGCCAGGAGGTGACACGGCTTCTGGGGAGGGGAGGGAGTTCTACAGTCTGGCGACATTTCCGATTTTCAGTGGAGCGGAAAAATAAATAAATAAATTACTGGCATAAGTGATGGCAATACCTTGTCTTTTTACATACAAGGTTTTTGCTGTTTTTTGATAATTTAGCAACAGGAACACAGATAAGTATTTTTGTCTAAAATCTGGTGGTTTTCCTGATGCCTTTGATTTACACATATCTGTAATTCATTCCCTTAGATGAATACGTGACCCTCCCCAGGATTCCCCTGTAAATAAATTAGAAAAGGAGTGAATTCCTGATAAACGATTTTGTCATTTTTTTAATTCCAGCTATTGCCATACAGTTGGGTTCTCACATCTCTTTAGTATGGCAGTAGGAAGAAAAGGAAATAGTGATGACTATTTACAGTGATGGGGAGCTTTTCTAATGGTTCACCTAAAATAAAATAGATTAGAAATCCTTGCTAAAAAAAAAAAAAAATATCCCCGACTGGTTTTCGCTGGAGATAACAACAAAGCCTGCTCAATAGCCAGAGCACATCAACAACCTGTGCAGATGGGTCGGTGACATTAATTAGATACCGACAGTGCCTTTAGCAGGAATCGGTGGTTTCTTCCCGTGGAAGGGCTGTTCCAGGAATGGGGAACGGTACACCAGCCGGGGCATCTTCCTCAACGTCCTCATCTCCACCAAGCTGAGGGTGCGGGGGGGGGGGAGGAACCCCAGTCAGTTTCTGCTCTCCTTCCCCACTTACCGCGTCAGGGGAGATAGGATGTGATGGTTTGTTTGCCCGTGTCACCGTGTCAGCAACAGCATTTCCGGAACAACTTTGACAAGGCAGAGTGTCGGAGGCGGCTGAGACGTTCCTCAGCCCTGCCCGGTGTGTGCTGCCTCCCTCACCGCCCCCCGACTCCTTTGCCCGAGGCTCCCCTCGCCCTGCCCGGCCGCTGCCGTCCCCTCCCGGCCCGCTCCGCTCCGCTCCGGGAGCCGCTGCTCGGCGGCTCCCCCCTTCCCCGGCTCCCGACCCGCCGCTTTCAGCCCGCTCTCGCCTCCGGGGGGCTGCGGGAGCCGCTGCCCGCCCGCCCGCCCGCAGGCTGCTGCTCGGCGGCTCCGCTCGCCCCCCGCTCGGCCCCGGAGCCCCCCAGCCCGGCTCGCATCCAGTAAGTTGCGGTGGGTGCTGTGCGGCCCCCCCCTCCCCGCCCTCCCTTCTTCCCTCCCTCCCTTCCTTCCTTCATTCCCGCCGCGCCTCTTGAAGAAAAGCGGGTTTGGGGTTGCTTTTTTTTTTTTTTTTTTTTTTCCCCCCTGTTGTCGGGGAGCGTAAATCAGCTTCATCTAAAATCTCGGAAGTGCGAGTCCATCAAATCTTCCTCCCAGCCGCCTGCTACACCTTGCGTGAGTCAGACTGCAGAGCTCCCGGTGCCCTGCTCGCTGTGCGGGGCTGCTCCTGTTTCCCCCCCTGTCTCAGAGGCAAAAGCAGAAGTGGAATCTGCTCACGCTTTCAGCCGTTCCTTCCCCGCTTGTTGTAGCAGTCGCTGACCTCCAGGCACTATGAATAAACAGCAAAGCTGGGAACAAAAGGAGTCTTCTGGCTGCCATTATCTCACATTAACATAGCAGACGCGCTGCGGTGTGAACAATGCCAGTCTCATTCGCCGATAATCAGCGAGTACCCAGGCATTTGGATTACCAAGGCAACAGGCAATGGTAGAATACTGGGTGGGTGTGTTTTTTATTGTAAAGGAGCAGTCGGATATGGAAACCCAGGTATATTGATAAAGCAGAGCAGAAGGGAATGCCTGGTGGCAGGGGGGGACTGAGGGCTCGGGGTTGCATTCCGACACATGTGAGATAAATAAGACATGGATGAAGCAGGTCTGTGCTGTGAGATGCAATAAAGATTAAACTGCATTTGCCAAGCTGAAAACGATCATAAGATAATTTCAGCATTTTGGAAAAGGTAACAGGTGGCATGTTAATAGCAGGGCTGTTACCGGTGGATTTTGTAACTGTAATCTGGGCTGTAGTAACGCGTTGCATGGTCTACTTGTGTGACAATAGAACTGGGTGTGATGCTTTAATCTTTTTTCCTTTGATCGGATGGATGCTGTAGTCCCATAATGTCAGACGACAGTAACCCCTTCAGCTTCTTCTGAGGCAGGAGCGGGTCTCAGTGGCATTTTTTTTTGTTGTTTCTTACCTGCATAGCTGTGATCGTTTTTTCCACACGGGCAGAAACAAGTTGCGTTATCTCTGTATCTCCGTGCGCGTGCGCACACACGTGTGCGTGGACATACATGAAATCTATAACGTAGCAGGACGCGCGTGTGTGTGCAGGGGGGTGTGGGTGTTTGCAGGCTCAGAAACTTCTGAATTAATTTTAATGATTTGGCCTGATGCCTTTTTTTTTATTATTATTATATTTCTCCTGATTTCCGGGGTTAGGTGCAGATGCACTGACTCCCGCTGAGCAGCGTGGTACTTTGTGGGCACGGCTCTCCAGCCGAGGAGGCTGTGTGTAAGAGCAAGGTGCCAGGAAGCGGCCGCAAGCGTGTCACAGCCTGACCTGTGGCAGCCCGGTGTGAAATGGAAGGCAGCGTTCCCGCCTCGCGCAGTCATAAGTCATCCAGGCCTCCCTGGCCTTGTCAGGTCTATAAAGAAAAAGTTAAGGGCTTTCCAGAGGTACTTGGCATCACCTGCTGAACCGACGGCTCGATTTTGCCGTCTCAGTCTCTGCGCAAGGGGCTGTATTGTGTGTGTGTGTGTGTGTGTCTGCATGAATGGTTATTGTAAATGTGTGTCCGTATCTAAAAGAGCAGGGTGATGGCCACCTGTGAGCTCCAGGTGCCATCCAAACCACCGAGCTGATAAATGCCTTGCTGCTTGTGCCTTTAGACTGCTTCACCTGCATCTGCTCGCCTAGAACGGGTTCGGAATGCTCCTGTGTTTTCAAACTGTTTGCCAGAAACGACTTTCCTTCTTATTTTTATGGTGAATTATGAAATTTCTAACCACTTTCACTCTTCCTCTTCAGTTTACATCGCTCATAGCCCGATATAGACAACATGCAGTACTGAAACTGTGCTTGAGGTAATTCTTTCCCAATAGGGAAGGACTAGGTGTGGATCCTCTGTGCATTTGGAGTTGAGTGAATCAAAGCTTTCCAAAGGTTTAGAGAACGTATTCGTCGAGTTGGAAAGAGTGGAGGGAAACAACAGTCTTGAGAAATTGGGGGAGGGATAATTTTTGGAGCTGTATATTTTATCTGTAAGATCTGAATGTTTGGAGTCACGCCATTAAAAAGTAGAGGGAAATAAAGTCTTCAAGGGTGCTTTCAAATTGACTTTCTTCACTTTGGCATTACAAAATACACCCAGTGATTTGGATGGGAGTCTGTCTTATGTATTTATTTAGCAAAATACACAATGGAGCTTTGACTTAGGCCAATACCATTTAAACTTCTTCAAATAATAATGCCAAATAGAGGGGTGTATTTGAGGAAGGCATGAATCACATAGCCAGCACCAAGCAAAAGTAAATTACTGCTAGCCATTCGAAGCCAGTGTTAGTGTATGTGCTTACTTCACTAACCTCTTTTTTCCTCACCTTTAATGTAAACACCATAGGATACCTGTACACAACATCAGGTTTTAGTTTGCTTTATGTCAGTGTGTGATGTACAGCGGTAGTTATTCTTTGTGTTCTTTGCAATATGTTTTCATATTTCCTTGCTGACTTTAGGTGGTCTTCATGTCCTTCCTTCGTGGGTGCCTTGCTCTGCTGGGTATTCATTCCTCTGTGTGAACAGAGAATGGATTGTGTGGAGTGATTTCTACAGGCTACACAACACAAAAAGTCAAAGGATAAACTGGTCATATTTTGTGTTAAAAAAAAAAATTTCTGTAATAAAGTGTTATAGTATCTGTTAACTAGCCTAAAAACTAAGTGTTTAGGTTGAAACACTTTGGCCAAGCGTTTCAGCCATGAAGATGGTGCTGGTGAGTCATTGGTTTTGTTGCCCTGAAAAAAAATCTTAATGAAAAATGAGAAGTCAGTTGTTTCCTTCTAAATGTCCAGAGTTTTTAAAAAGAGAACAAAAGCAGATCTCTGACATGTTTTTGATTGCCAGTAAGAGGAAACCAAGTTTGGCTTTCAGATGTTCCATTGGCTTTTTTCAAATTAGTAGTCAAGGCCTAGGATATTTTCAGTGGAAATTTGTCCATAAATAAATACAATGAAAAACCCATTTGACGTGTCATTTACGAATAGATTCTTGGGGATTCCTAGCTTATGGAATTGGGAAAAAAATTAGCTGAAGTCCGTCCTGGAGCATTTTAGTGTTGCAGGAAGCTGTTAGTAGTGTTTCATCTGTTCCTGCGATTTCATTTTTAAACAGGTTGTTAGGTTTGGTTTATACTGATACAAAAATTATAAGAATAGGGTGAAAAATATAAGAATATTAATCCCTGTTGCATAACAGGAGCACACCAAAAATGTGGTTTGAATTCAGTATTTGTGCTGCACCATGCAAAAGTCTTTTTTTAAATAGCAGTACGCTTAAAATAAGATTATGGTCTTGCCCTAATCAGGGCTGCTAACTGAATCCCTATTAATAACTAAAGCTACGTGAGTGGTGTTCATTCGAGAAATCCAAGTAAAACAAAAATTAAACCTGAATGAAAGACACCAAGCTTCCTTACTCTGAGCCAAGAGGGGCATGTTGGTGCTACAGCTACCCAGGTCTGTATTTCCCCTTCCAATTGCAGGATTTGTGATATTTTTCAGCTGCAGATAAATGAGGTTTTGGGGGGAAAAGAGGGGTGAGATGGCAGCGAAGAGCCTTGTTTGAAGATTGTTATGTTTTAGTTTGCATTAAAGTAGTGTCACCTAGAGGCTCTAACCAAGAATACAGCCAAGGGGGGCTGGGCACCCTGAGCACACAGGTGCCCAGAGGCAGAGGGAGGTGTGGACACAGAGAGGTGCCAGCAGGCAAGAACGGAGCAGGAGCCCCAGTTTGGGGCTGTAGTTGGACTGTTCTGGTTTTGGCCGTGTGTAACTGCAAAGGAATGTTTGGCCCAGGTGGATTTCTGACACCTCGCTCCTTGTTGTCAGATCCTCTCCTCTCCAGGTGTCCATGAGTGACAAAAGAAGACAGGGGAGAAATGATAGCCAGCGTTACGCTGTCAATTGCTTGCTCATCTTGGCGTCAACTGAAGAGTTAAGATACAGTCTGTAGATTTAAAGGACTGTGTGGACTCTTACGTGTGTCAGGTACCAGTCAGGTGGGATGACAGTGCTTCAGAAGCATTAAAGACACCTATGAAGCTGGAAAGTTGGCTTGAGGGTAAGCAACAGTAACCAGTCCCTGAAAGCCCAGTTGTGGGAAACTTGAGTGCAGCGCTCGGGCTGAAAAGGTTTTTTTGAGAAAGCCAACGTCTGGTGCTTTTCTGCAGCAGTTGATAGATTTTCAGTGTTTAATATGGATATAGATGCTTTATAAAGGTAGTGTTTTAGACACCTGGCTTCTCAACAAGTGATGTGGAAAATCACTGGGAAGGTATAATTCCAGTTTTTATCCTCCTCCACAACATGTAAAGTACCAATGCTCTAGGGATGCGTACTTCACTAAACCATCTGAATCTCTCCTTCCTCAATCAATGAAGACATGTAAACAGAGTATCAGATACACATACAATTGCTTTAATGACAACATAAACATATTTAAAATACAGCATTTTCAAATAAAGCCACAAATCATGTATAAATTACAGTAATTGACTAGTTTTAATTTACAGAGCTCACTTTTTATTAAGCAGCTTTTATTCGAATTAACTTACAGTCTGTGTGTGACATGAAGTCTGTAACTATTCCAAAGAGGCTGGATATCTGCCTGATTCTGTTTCCCTATTACTGGGATTAAGAGAAGCTCTTTAGACCCAAGTCCCCATGTACCCCTCCAACACGAGTGTTGTGTTACGGGTGGTTTCAGTACATTTGCCAGCAGCTAAGAAATCCTCCTTCTTTATTCCTTGATTGCAGTTTCACTACATCATAGTTTGGGAAGTAATTTCCCTCCATCTCTTCCTCATTGCTCTATGGCTTCCTCTGCTGTTTGGCCTTTAACGCTGACCAGTAGTATGTATAGGTTCATTAACACTATTATAAATTTAGTCAATACTCTTTTAGTGGACTCCAGCTGAGCCCATACTGACTCACTGCCCTCCAGGGTGTAGTGAGAGACTTAATTACCCTTGTACCGTTCAACAGGAACAACGTCGTGGGCAGCATTTCACTGTGGCTGGAGAGGTTGAAGCTTCTTTCTCTATTGGCTGCCATTTTCAAGTTTAAGGAAAGGGATTTCAGACTAATTCACAGCTCTGTACAATAACAGGGGAAAGCCACTGCTCTTTTGCAAACGAGAATTGGATTGGTCACGTTTCATTACGGTGCTTACATGGATTTTCCTTTGATGGTGGGAGTATTCCTTTGGGTTGTCTAAGGACAGAAACACAAGTTGAAAGAGAGAAGTGGCAGGACAAGTAATCCTTTGGTTGAGAGGTACGTGTTTCAGCATCTCCTACTGCCTGAAACCAAAGAAGCCTTCACACAGTGGAGGAAGGTGGATATTGTATCCAGCAAGGCAAAAGTCATACTCAAACATGCGTGTAATTGGTGACGGGCCACAGTATCCTGCTGGGGAATGCAAACCACGAGGATGCTGTCTGTTTCTCACTGGGATCACTAAAGTGAAGTTTGAGTCAAGTGACATCTACCACAATAAACGTGCATTAGGGTGTATACGTTGATGTTATACAAGGCATACCGGCATACCCTTCACTATTTCAGTGTCGCCATAATTTCTGATGTTAATGTTGTCTGTGATATAAAAGTAAGTCCTGTGTTGGATAATGTAATAGTAATGGCATTCAATGTGCACAACGAGTATTTGCTGACAAATCTGTGCCTTTTTTTCTGGCATTCATGTGTTATGCTGGGTCGTGTGCTGGAGGCTTTCATCATGCGTCAACAGTATGGTTTCTTGAGGTATCCCCCATTTTGAGTGAGTTACTCTTCTTTGTAATTAGATGAAGTGATTGTATAGTCTTTAAGAGCACAGTGCAGCCTTCTGCTAAACAAATGCTCTGACTCTACCATCAGAAAGTATGAAATAGTATATGAAATCTCTTCTGTGTGCATTAAAGGGGGGGAACAGGTAAGAGAGACATGCTTTGGAGGCAAATAAGATGAAGAAATAGTTACAACTTCTTAACCGCAGACTAAGGCATCGCTAGCTCAAAGTTTGAATATGTGTACAAACAGTACAGCATATTTGCATTAGAAGAACCTTCAGTGACTCTGTGGTTTGATTCCTGCCTGTCATTACCCTTTTTATTTACTCATACACTTGCAAAATATTTGCTTTGTTCCTCTGGTTTTATTACCTGTCCACAGCACATCGGTGGGGGATAGGGAGGAAGGGCTGCAGTCGGTCCTTTCACTGCTTTTATGTCATGGAGGGAGCTTCTTTGTAGTCATTGAAGAGTACAAACACTCATATGTGCCATAAATATCCAAACAAATCACAGAGCAGACATCATCAGAAACAGTCAGAGAAGGAAGTAAAGTAGGAGGCATCATTCAGAGCAGGAAAAAAAGGAAAGCTTCATAGCTGTCACAAATTCTGGGTTAGTCATCATTTGTCTCCGTGCTGGTGGAGGGTACTTGCTGAAGCATTGCGTCACTTGCGAATATTAGTCACTGAAGCCATTGTCTGAGCCTTTGAATGAGAGGGGAAGATTTTCAGCCTTTTGAGAGAAAATATTTTAAAAAAATAATAATGGGTTAGGAGGGCCTACTGATTGTAAAGGTGTTAAATACACCCTTATTCACATATCGGTTTATACGGATGTTGTCAATGTAACCATTGGATGTCAAGCATCTTATAGAGAATAACTATTTTCCATTAATTTTCCCTAAGTATTTGTTAGGGGAAATTATTCTTTTCCCTAATTCAATTCATCTTAATTATTTTGTGATTTTATTGCTTAATTCAATTTGGGTATTTTGAAACAAATAGGTCAGTTCAAATTCGTAGTTATGGTCTATTACCATGTTGTTGTGCTGGCACAGCATTATGGAATTTGTTTGAAATTTCCTAGTTATTTGTAGAATGTATTCACTGTTTCATTTTGCCTTACACAGCTGCTGGGTGGTTATTAGGTTATTGGTTACTTGAGACGGTTTTATCACATATATGTGCACTTCTTTGTGCAATGTAATTCCTGTTCCTAAATGATTTACAGTAGGTGTTGTGAACAGGTTGAAGGATATCAAAATCAAGGTAAGCCTTGATTTTGGCTCAGTGCACAAAAGGCCAGAGGAGCACTCCAAGCCTGAAGTGCTGCCTGAGGACATGGTAGAATCAGCCCCTGGTCTGCACAGAGCCCTTTCCAGGGCTTTGGCAGGTTGCTTGTCTCGGCGTGTCTTGTGTGTGTTAATCATGTGGCCCTTTTCTGGTGCAGGCTTTGAAGCTCATGGACACAGCGCTCAAAGAGCTTGTATGGATTCTTTAGGCAAGGTAGCCCTGGATAGAATTCCAGTGATAGCTGGTAGTGCAGGGGAAAATGCAGTTCTTGGTAGAAAATACAAGCCAATGGTGTTTGAAAATCACGGAAGAGAGCAATGTGTGTGTGTATTAAAGTGTGAGTGTATATATATATATATATATATATGAGGAAAGGTCATGTGTGTGTATCTGTGCATATATGCAAATAGAAATCTAATTTTCTAATTTACAAGTCAATAGTATGACAAGGAGCAGATTTCAAGTGGGACATATTTTACAGTTATGGGATTAATAGTTACTTTCACTGGATTTAACGTATTTTGTTAATTACACTAGATACCTATCCTGTGTTCATTTTGAAACCACCAATGCTTTCATATGAAAAGAACTGTAAGAAATGTTTGCTTGTATTTGTGGACAAAGGTAATGGAAAAACCCAATCCTCTCAGCCACATATTTATCTGAAAGATGTGTTGTATATCTGCAGCTGATTTTCTAGAATGCTGATTAGCTAATACTGTTTTTGGCATGCAGCTTATCCATCGTGTGGGAGAACACTATCTGAATTTCAATTTACTTTTCAAAATGATGTTGAACTGCTATTCCTTTAAAGGCTTTTCTGGCCATTTGGGGACCCCGTGCAGACAGTGGAGCTGCAGTCTGGTCTCAAAATCTAATTGAATTGGTAGAAGGCAGCCGAAGCGGTGATTGTTGAAGAGCTCGAGGCGGAATGCAAAACATGAGTGCTTCTGAGCAACTTCCTTAGTGTCCTCCTTTGAAACTCTGCCCCTGAGTTTATTTTTACTTTCATTGGTAACAGACCTTCATGGTAAAAACCCTGTGCTTCAATATAGTTAAGGAACTCATTAGTTCTGTGTGGGTTTGATATCATCATGTTGCTATTAAGCTTTATGCCTCTGAGAGAACTAGGCTAATAATGGAAGGAGGAGTGAGGAGTTAAGGTTATGTCAGGTGTTAATCCCTTTGTCCCTGCCAGCAACTTGCCACTGTTCCAAAACAACTTCCAAACTCTCACTCTCCTAAACATTTGTTTTTGCAGTGATGGGTCTTTCCCTTATGATTCTGTTCCCTGGCAGCAAAACACCAACCAGCCCCCAGGCTCTTTGTCAGTGGTCACCACAGTATGGGGTGTGACTAACACCTCTCAAAGCCAGGTAAGCTCCCTTTTTTTACTCCCTCCCCTGTGGATTATGGTTTCAGTAATGTTTGCAAAGCGGAAAGTTTTTTAGAAAAATCCTCTTGCGATTGGTAACAGTGTCTGTGTTCCCTTTGTACATACTTCATTTTTTTTCTGGCCGTGTCCTCTTTGGTGGCACCGGGGAGCAGGTGTCTGAGAGCTTGAGGCAGTAACTCCTTTAGCTGCATGCAAGTTTCAGGCTTGCTCTTAGCACGAATTTTGCACTGTATGATATCAACACTAAAAGCATGATTTTGAGGTAATCCCAAGCCTCTTTGGAGATCCCAATTGAATTTGAAGAGTTGTTTTATTAAAAATAAAATTTCAAGCAAGATTCACAGTGACTGCTGATTTTACCCAGGGTTGTGTCGTACTTGTGCGCTGGTGAAATCCAGTGCCAAGTCTACCCCCGTGCTGGGGTGGTAACTACCTGCTACAGGCTGTGCTCTTTTCAACCTCTCCTCTTAATGCTGTCTTACTCTGCAAAAATATTTCCATGTGCATTGGAGCAAAAGCATGAGCTCCTGGCTCCCAGGTGAGAGCCATGCTTACTGCATTTTCATTTAGTTCTCTCCATTCTTACCTCTCTTTTTCTTCTGCAATGTATATTGAATTATACTATTAAAAAAAGCAGCTTTAATGAAGGAGACGCCAATTATTTGTGATAGTGTGCTCTCCAAGGGAAGTGGCACAAATCAAGTTATCAGACAGTCTAGCCTTTTCTTACAGGGTGGATGAAGTGCTGTAAACATATCACCATCTTTAATGAGTGCAAACGGTACATAAATCTAACTTGTATTTTCTACCTGTTTTCAAATCAAGTGATGTTGAATCCCATACAAAATTTTCTGTGGATCTTTTTTTTATTATTATTATAATTTTGGTCAGAAAATTAAAACCAAAATTGTTACGGATTGAGCCCTTTGAAAAAGAAATCATCAGGGGCCAAGTCATTTACTCACATGGCAGTTACCTAAGTACTGGTCCTGGCAAAACTTTTCTTCAAAAATTAGAGGAAACAGTCACAGAATCTATAACATCATTTATTATTGGTGGTTACTTTTTAACACCTCAAATGAAAATGTATCCCATCTGGGAGAGAAACACCTGAGTAAACAGGTAGGTCTGTCCATTGGCCAGAAAATGGAAATACAGTTTCTTGACAAAGTCTTTCACACTTAAAAAGGCAAAAGAAAAGAAAAAAAAAAAGACTTAAGAGTTTTGTGTTACCATAACATTGTGATGTAACTTGAACTCTTCATGATAATTGAGGGGAATGTGTGATAAAAGAAAAAAAGTGCTTTGGTATAAAGAAGAAAATGCTGCTTCAGAATTGCTGCAAGGGAGGGTGAAACTCTGAAACATTAAGCCTGGTTGCGGCTGTTCAGAGCAGATAGAAATGAATGGCGGGGTTTCCCGTGGATGAGCCAGGCTCATCATTTCCCTTTCAGAAATTCCCAAAGCTGATGACTTGGTCTTCTGCAAAAATCGTGACCACTAAATTTCTTCCCAAGTAGGAGATAAATTTCCATGCAGCCATACTTGCATCTCAATAGGAATCTTAGCAATTTTGGTTCAACTGAAAAAAAAGAATGTTTCAAACAAACAAACCAAGTCATTTTAAAAACAAAACAGAGGACTCTTTACTAAGAAGCAATAAAAACAACGGACAGATTTCTGTGCACTTCAGAGACAGATTCAAGAATGGGTTCAGCCACTGAAATATGTTCTGTCTCAGTTTTTGCATCTGTAGTGCCCCGTGCAGCATGGCAGTGATACTGAGTAGTTGGAAGTTATTTCAAAGTCTTACATCAATAAAAAGATAGAGCATGTACTTTCTCTTAATCGGATGAATTTGTCAGCTATGGAGCATAGTTCTAGCAGCTCTTTGTCATAACTTTTTTCATAAGTGTGTTAGTTTGGATTTCATTGAGTTAAAAATCTCCCGTGGAGGATAATTAGAGACCAGAAACTCTTTATTTGTTTGGAAATGGCAAAAGAAAAGGAGAAATCACCAGGAACGTGCACCTAGATATCAACAAGGTGTATGTTCGTTAGAGTTCGTAGTACAGGGGGGTTATATTGTAATTTATCGATTGCAGCAAATCAACTTAATTTGCTTGATGTAGTTCAATGTACAGCCCCTTATTCTCATGTTTCTACTCACAGGTGCTGGGAAATCCAATGGCAAATGCTAACAACCCTATGAACCCAGCAGGAAATCCCATGGCTTCTGGGATGACTACCAGCAACCCTGGAATCAATTCCCCTCAGTTTGCTGGGCAGCAGCAACAATTTTCAACCAAGGCAGGCTCCACTCAGCCTTACATCCAGCAGGGCATGTACGGGAGACCCAATTATCCTGGAAGTGGAGGCTTTGGTGGCAGGTAAGATTTACTTGTGTGAGCTGAAAAATGGATGTAAATAGTTGATGCAGCTTGTTTAGGTGACCGAGCTGAAGTGTCATGGGCTTGTTTTAATTATGTAATAAGTCTCAGTAGCTATTTTATGCTGGTTAACTAAAGTGCATACTGCTTTTACAGCTTTGAAAATCAGCTACCCAAACTGCAATGAAATTCATCACAGTAAATGGAAATGGCTTAGGTCAATCAATTAGCTCTAATAAACCCCCAAAATAAAGTTTTAATTAAGAGAGATTGTTAAACAGACCACAAGCTTAGGAATGATTAACATTTAATAAGGCCAGGATGTGAAAGGTATTGATGGTGTAATTTCTACATGCGTATGGAGGAATAAGCTTGAGTATTAGGCAAGGTAGGTTCCAGTGCAGTTGGATATTCCTGCCCAAAGACTTACTCCACAGCAGGATTTGGAAAAGATTTGGGGGTGAAGATGTTTGTTAAGAGAGATGGTCAAGCTGTGTATTTATTTTGGGGAAGTAAATGCTGCATTAGTGAAATAAACCAAAACTAAGAGCCTAGGTTTTGTTACATTTTGACTTTCTGTGCCTATGCTTTGTAAACAAGGGTGGTAAAGTGCACTTAGCTGAAACCACTATTTATGGTCCTTCTGCAAAGCCTGCTGGAAAGGTTGTTAGCATAGTCAGTCTAGTGTGAAGAATGTGAACCTGGGACGTGGGGAACTTCTCTCTCCTTTTATCTCTGCCCGTGATCTACTGAGTGACCTTGAACAAGTCAGAAAGTATCTTTAGCTTTGTATTAACATCTTTAAAATGGGCACAGTACACTGGCCCATATTTATAAAGATGGTTCATGTCTTGGAGTGGGGAAGGCATGGTTTACCTTAATTTAGCTTATGATCAATAGGAGAGCCAGGTAGGAAATGCAAAATACGTTTTGTGGGATCCAGGACAGCTGGGTTTCTCCTGGCTTTTCTGCTGAGGTTCGGGGAAGAATGCGTTGGCATCGTTCAGCAGCGAGGCAGGTGAGTGTGCTGGAGTGGAGGAAGCTCTCTGTTCATGCTGTCCCTACGCTGCTGGGAAATGGAGGTTGCATTAACTTCCAGGAGAGCAGTTCAACTTCGCAGTAAGCTGCAGAGCTGCAGAGCAGTTCACCGCCCCCAAAACAGCTGACGAGGGCGCCTTGCAATCCCAGTGGCAGCCCTGTGGCTGTTGCACCTGAGCAACACTTGCACCCGTTGCCTCTCCTGCTGGCTTTGTCTGGGCGTTGATGGGTGGTTTTGGAACAGTTCCACACGAGGATCACACCAAGGTTCAAAACAAAATCCACCAGGAACTTCTTCATTCTCTCTCTCTTTCTCTCCTTTCTTCCCTGTTAGTTACCCTGGAGGCCCCAATACTCCTGCAGGAATGGGGATCCCCCCCCACACGAGGCCACCGGCTGATTTCACCCAGCCAGCTGCTGCCGCCGCCGCCGCTGCCGTTGCGGCTGCAGCTGCTACAGCGACAGCTACAGCCACAGCCACTGTGGCAGCCCTTCAGGAAACGCAGAATAAGGACATGAACCAGTATGGACCGGTAAGAGAGTAACCCTTATTTCTTCATACCTGCCTGATCTGGACCATTACAGGGACTTGGGCTGTCCTTCTTACTCCCTGTTTATTAGGGTGCCTACTCTATTATTTTACTGGGTTTTTGTGTGCATGAGCATGGTTATAAATGCTTATGGAAGAACTGCTGGTATGTGTGTATATAGGTATGAGTCATTCTCCCATGTTTTTCCCAATGAGTCTTTCCCTAAGTGTATTTTGTTCTTTGGAGATTGCCCCTTAAAAAAATTTTTGAAGATTATGCATTTGTGGCTGCATCTGATGTGATGTATTATCGCTGCCTTTGCCAGCCCTGCAAACCTCTAAATTTGAGTAGTGGGTGAAACGTTCCAGAATCTTGGAATAGGTTTTGTACCGCTTGGGTAATTGTTTATTTCGCCAGCTACAGTTGGTTGTTGGTTTTATTTTTTCCCCATTCAAACACGGAAACAACAGTAGAAAAGAGATTTGCTTTTTAATAAAGTTGTCTATGAGAACGGCTATGCGAGACATGCATTTCTGGTGATCCATAGCCTCCAGCATGTCATGACTTCATGTAATAATATTTTCTTAAAATAAACAAGGGTTTGATCAATTGAGTTTTTTTTCCTCCTTAGCTTTTTTACCTTTCTGAGGTTTGAAGTGTATGGGCCCATATGCCGAGTGATGTAACGAAGCACAGTGTCTTAGAAATCGTAGTGTTGTGCTGTATTTACACAGCCAACTTCCTACCCTCTTACCTTACAGTAATAGACTGGCCAATTGAAATGGTTGAATTGCTCACCTTAGACTTACCTCTGTCCATCTCTCTTATGCCTTCTACAATTCCAATTGAATTTTTATTATAAATAACATCACCGCCCATCAAACACTGGAGAACATTGAAGGAAAATGCGACATAGATCTTCCCCTTCTTCCCTCCCCCAAAAGCATGTTCAGCTCCCTCCTCCCATTTTAAATGCATGTCGCATTTTATTCTTTTTTTTTTTTCTTCTTCTTCCGTTGAAGGTTTGTTCCTCTTTCCAGATGGGTCCAACTCAGGCTTACAACAACCAGTTTATGAACCAGCCTGGTCCTCGTGGCCCTGCTTCTATGCCAGGCAATATGAACCCTGCAAGCATGGGAGCAGGAATGACGCCTTCCAGCATGAGTGGGCCACCCATGGGCATGAACCAGCCTCGGCCTCCTGGAATGAGTCCCTTCAGCACCCATGGGCAGAGGATGCCCCAGCAGGCCTACCCAGGCCCACGCCCCCAGTCTTTGCCTATACAGGGCATTAAGAGACCGTACCCAGGAGAGGTAAGGAAATGGATTATATTTTGCATACGCTGTTGTTTTGACTGAAGGTTGCAACACGCTGGGTAACGTGTGGTGTGCACAGGTACTTCGTTGTTCCGCCGTGGTAGTAGTATTGCTGTTAAAATACAAGCTGCAGCAGCTCTTCCTTTGTAGCTTCCAAAACATTCAGGGTGGCCCTTGCTGTGTTAGTCAAGTTAATAGTCATTAAAACCGAGAAAGGTCCAAAACTGTCTCAGCCCTCAAAATGTCACTTCGAGATCTTCATGTTCGACGGTGAATTCATAGACCTTAAGCAGACTTCCTTCACAGGAGTGGATTTATTTAACATGACAACTTAAGAGGTGTTGAAGGTGAAATACTTCATTTGAACCCGATACATATGTGATCTATGTTTGGTTTTCTTTTTGGGGTGGTTTTATTGTTCTAAAAAAATACCGGGCATATGTTGTATAAACACCAATAGTAATAATGTTATTTTAAAGACCAATTGCTTTCCAAACTTCTTGAGGCCTGATTTTCATAGGCACTGAGATGAATATAAATCATGTTGAACTCAAATCCCTCGGTGTCAGCATTTATCTAATATAAGTTTATTTGGAGTGTGGTATTTCTGTCTAAGTTCCCATGCTGTTATACAAGATCTGAGTAGCTTTGTAGGCAAAATTACATTGCCATTGATGTGTATTATGACCTTGGGCAAAACACTTAGGGTCAAAATTTTAAAGGAATTTAGCCAACCAAAGATGTAGACAGAGGAACTTTTGGATTTTAAAAATCACCCATGCATTTTACTGTTCAGATTGGTGAGAGCTGGGCAATAGATACTTTTGAGAATCTCACCAACTCTTGGCATCTCTATGCACCTAAATGTCTTTACAAAGCTAGCCACCAGTTATGAGCTTCAGAGCTTATTTCCTGGTAAAATTCTGTATTAGACTGAGACCACAACAACAGCAATAATTCCAGGTGTAGAGCTTTGAATATTATGATACTTCCCTGACTATAATAATGGTAGTAAGATTTTAATGAAAGTATACAGCAAAGTGTATGTAGAAAATATAGCAAACATTTATTATTGAGCTACATTTCTTTCCTGATCTGCAAACTATTTTTTTTTAATTAAACAAATAATCAGAAATAAAAAAAGGTTTTGTGCTTTTGCAGGAGTTTTTTTCTCTGGGAAGGCTTTTTGCTCTGTAAATACTGCCACTTATTCTACAATTAAGAAAAAAAGAATGTGGCTCATTCAGTTAATTTTTCTTTTTAGATTTATTATTTTAAGGAACACTGTAAATCTTTTTTTGCTGTTTCAGAAGCAGGTTTTTTAATTTTAAGTGAGTCCGACCATGTTCCCAAGAAGTCAATACTGAACAGTGTCTTAAATGTTACCTGCTTGCTGATCTGGAATTCTGCAGATCCCATAGATACTATTTGCTTGTTGGTTTTCGAAAGCTTTATGGAAATTTCTTATTAATCAGCTAATTTTTCAAAGTGACATTTTATTACCTTTAAAGTTGCAGTTTTCATGACTTTGATTCCAGAACTGTACCACAGTACTAGCCAGCACTAGCAAGGTGTTTCTGACTAGTATTGGCTTCTCTTTAGTTGTTGGGGTTTCACTCAACACTCAGGGCCAGCGTAGCAGTTGTGTTGAGAAGACAGAGATGGACCACGCAGCTTCTGTTCTCTGCCCATTTCAGGATTATTATGTTACTTTTTCTTTTTGTGCTTTCATTCTCCATCTGGAAAAGGAGCCCCAGGGATGGGACTGGTAGCACTTGCAAAAACAGAGAGATTTTTGTCAACATTGCATCTGGTTGTTATTCAGTTTCTCCAAACATGGTGCCCTTTGACAGCGCTTGCAAGGCTGAGCGTTTGTGTGTGTTACGGTTACATGGTTATTCTTAACGCACTTCGATTTGCGGGACTTTTCTGCTTTGGAGTGAGCACTCACCTCCAGCCGTCAACATCCTGGTTTAGGCAGGAGTGGCACCAAGTTGAGGAGCATTCACCTGGAGGGTTTTTTTGTTTGTTTTGATTCCACTGTTGAATGTATGATAATAATCCATTTGAGACAGCTGTTTGCATGAATGAGATCTTTGTCTTCTTTCCTCTCTGTCATGAAATAGCCGAATTATGGAAACCAGCAGTATGGACCAAATAGCCAGTTTCCAAACCAGCCCGGTCAATATCCCACTCCCAACCCTCCAAGACCCCTTACGTCTCCCAACTATCCTGGACAGAGGATGCCAAGCCAACAAAACACAGGGCAGTACCCTCCTCCAACGGTCAACATGGGGCAGTATTACAAGGTAAGAATTTTTAGATTATCGTGTTGCGTTTTGGAAGACATTTATGAGTGAAGTCACATTAATGACTGCATAGATACTGTTTTTATGTAATTAAAGAGAGGAAAAAGCACAGTGCTTTCACTAACGCTTTGGATATCACAGAATCAAGTCAATCAGCCAAGTTGCATTGTAACTTCAGAGCAGTTCAAAAAGAAAATTGAATGTTACTGCAGCTCATTAGAGGCTTTTACAAGAAATGTTGGGTTTGCTTTAAAAATAGCGTGTAAAAAGAAGTACCTAATGGGATTCAGGTGCAATATTTTCACCTAATCATAGCACCCTGCAAAAATATCTTTGGAAATTTGTAATGAGCAAGTTCCACATTGCAGCATCCCAATTTCAAACCTACAGTGGTCACTGTTGGATTAAGCCAACCCAAACTTAAAAGCCATCCCAGCTGTAGAATTAATCTTTGAACTGAAGTTTGCGTGACTTTCTCCAGCACCTCCCTCCACTCTTCTCCTTCTTTCTCCTCTGTGCTGCTTGTTTTGTGGAAGAATTAGAATTGTTAAAATGTTGCCTGAAACCCGTTTTATGGATACATCTTGAGCACTTTGTATTATCCAAACTGAGTTTGTACTGAGGGCCTGCTGAGACTTTACATCTTTAAAGTGGGCACGAAAGTGATCTTTTGCACACTGTGCACTGTGCAAAAGTACTGCAGCAGGTATAAAAACGGGGAGGACCATCAATTAGCTGTTGAGGTCTCCTGACTATATTCTGATTTTTAATGTAGGCTGAAATAGTCTAAGTTACACATTGGTGTTGATTTGGAATTGTTCCAACGTGATTCATGCAGAAAACACCATTGGAAAAAAAAAAGGAGGGGGGGGAAACACCCCAAACCCCTTTACTATAGATCATCTGTTCTACGTGCAACCAAGCTGTCCACTGTGGTACCCAAGGGAATGCCTGTTGCATCGTGGCAGCTTTTGCAGTACACTGCTGGGAAGAACACGAGGAGATGACAGATCCCCAACTGCTGTAATTTCAGTGCAGTCACTTATGCTAAAATAACAGCAGAAGACCTTTCTGAAGTTTTTAAGTGATAGGTTTTTTAATCCATTTTATATGTGTTTATTTTAGATGGGGTTTAAGTTTTTTGTTTACAGGATAGTTCTAACAGGGGATCTGTGGTCTTCCTAATGCATCCCCTGTTTTGTATTAAAGTGTAAGACCTTGTTAAGAAGGGAGACTGTCCTGGCTAGGGGAAAAATTCCATCTTGCTCCAGACAGGACTGGAACCCTTAGATTGTAGTGATTGTGGAGATAGTAACTGTATGTGTTAAAGGAAAAAGAAAAGCTGGTTAGAAATGTAAATGCTTAAGATCTCAGAATGTTGCTCTCTTTTTATGTAGTTTGGAGTGTCCTAGGCTTGCAGCGCAGCATTTAGATACAGAATCAGATTTGAAGTCCTGATACTTTGGCTGTCTGTGAAGATTTTCATCTTCTGACACTCTCATGTGTATGCACTTATGATACAGGAGCTGTTACAAGAGAGTACCATGCAACTGCAGTTTTGTTTAATGTCAGCTTCCTTTGCATCATTGTTATTAATTTATTATGTTGACTGCAACCATCCCTTTAATTGCAAGAAACAGAACCAATGCTTTTTTAATAGTGTAGCTACTATTTATACTTAACTATCCTTCTTCTCTTAGTTTGTCTTATTCAGCAGCAAACTAGCCACAGAATCAAATTGTAGGTACACAGAATAAAAGACATCCCCTGAGCCCCCCCGAACTTTCATTCTGACTAGATGAGTTGGGCAGGGGTGGAGGAAAGGGAAGATGGAAGTAAAAGGGACAGAGACATTCTAATTGCATGTCTTTTGGATTTTGTTTTTCATGTAGGCTTTTGTGCACTGGGGTTATTTTGGGAGGAAGCCAAAGAGATACAAAGGGCTGGGTGGGTTGGGGTGGTATGGAAAAGCTGAAGCGAATGTCTGGTTGGTTTTGGAAAGAGAGTGTTCAGAGGAATGTGATAAGCCTCTTGGCAGCCTTGCTTTTATCTGGTCATTGCCTGAATTAAGCTGGCTGGTCTGCTGGTTTCAGTTCCTGCTTTGCTTTCCTAGTCTACCTCCTCCCTGAAGGCCTCATGGGACGTCCTGTGGTTTCTTGTCCTTCCGGAGACAGAGGGGCCTCCCTATGGTGTTTGTAATCTTTGGTGTTTGATAGCAGTACAGTTCACAAGGCTTATAGTTCTTATTTTCAGACTGCAATAACAATGTGATGTTATTTATTTTCTAGCCGTCAAGGCCCGTACCCGTGGCAAATTACCCTCATTCACCTGTTCCAGGAAACCCCACGCCACCTATGACTCCAGGGAGCAATATTCCTCCATACCTGTCACCTAACCAGGATGTCAAACCACCATTCCCACCTGACATTAAACCAAATATCAATGCTTTACCACCACCTCCAAGTGAGTAGCAAATGGAATGCCCCCACAGTCATATATTGTCCCTCTGTTCTCTGCCACATACATTTTGGAGTCTGGAGACTACCTCTGATTGCTGCTCTGGGAGAGGCTCCCATTGCTAAGTTGTGCTACGTGGTGTGCACAGTGTGGGCTCACTAGGGCCAGTGGACAGCAAAGAGAGAGATTGCTGTCCCCTCCTAAAACAGAGTATCGGAAAAGTTCTTCCAGGTTAAACTTGCAAGGATTTTACTCCTAAAGTATCCCCTTGATATACTTCCTGAGGATAAAACACTTGATTTTGGGTTGCGTTACGTGTACTTGGTAGGTTTGTTTACTGTATGAACTTTAATTGTGGTCTGTTTTGTTCAAGGGCAAAGCCATTCATGGAACATCACTGCAGAATAGCGTAAAAAGTGAATATTTATAGTGGTGTCTCTATTGTGATCCATACAGGCTTCTTAAGAACATTCAGTAGAATGCCAAAAATTGATATATGTTTCTTTCAAAGCCGCTCAACGTCACAGCTACATTTGGCTGGGAACAGGGCAGGAATAATAAGATCTCTCTGGCGGTATATGAGCAAAAGATATTTGAGGTTTTGAAGTGACTAACGAACAATAGGAGATAGCATTTACTAGGGAACTGGGAGAGCCTTTATGTTTTCTGTAAAATAACTGCTGTTGTATTAGCACTTTGCAGCTGGTGTTTGGAGTTCAGGGTAGCTGAAAAATGTAGTAGAAGAAGATGGCCTGCAGTATTAATTTGGGCAATCTTCGTAGATTAACTGTAAGTTACCACAAAACCTTGTTTTATGAGATCAGCTAGTAATTGGATAGCGGTGTCTTTGGTCATTAGATAGCTTCAGCTGATGAAACTGTTGGAACTAATTGGGTAATGTTGATCCCAGTTCAAAACAGGGAAAATACGCATTATCATAGTTTGCCATAATTAAGAGATTTGTTGTCAGTCTTCTGCCCACAGAGTAAGCTTGGACACAGAACCTGTCCAGTAATAAAAACCAGGAATTTTTGCCATGTCCAGTTTCTGTTTGGGGCCGGAAAGCTAAGGTCCTAATGTTAAGTGTAGGAGAATAGAAGATTTTGGGTTGCCATTGCTGTCAAGTTTGAGCCTTGTCACTTGTATCAGTTAGATGACGTAGTTGTGATTTTTCTTTTTTCTGTGTATGAACCTTCTAAGTTAGACCCAGTAGCAGATCACTGTGCCATTTGTTACTATTCTGTATAAATATACACATTATTATCGCACCGCAGATGCTAAAGGGAAAGTTCACGCTTTCTCTCCCTCTTCGATCCCAGCCAACCACAACGATGAGCTGCGTCTGACGTTCCCCGTGAGAGATGGCGTTGTGCTGGAGCCCTTCCGGCTGGAACACAACCTGGCCGTCAGTAACCACGTCTTTCACTTACGGCCAACTGTCCACCAGACGCTGATGTGGAGGTAAGCTCAGCCTTGCTGCGAGGAAGGCTTGCACCCGGGGACGGAGGAGTGGCACGCCAGGTGAACTTCCTTTAGGTCTTAAAAATTTCACCTTAAAAATTGTAGCCTAGACAGGAAAAGTGCCTTTTAAGCTCACAGATGCCCTCACCTGTCACTTTCCAGAGATGACACTGTTCTAAAATGCTTCCTGATCCGTGCTGCTGCATGGCCTTGCTGACAGCATACAGCATGCGGTGTTTGAAAAATCACTGCAGCTGTGTTCCATCCCTTCTGCTCTGGGTGGAACGGGTGTGGGATGTGCACAACCAACACCAGTACAGGCTTCTGTTTGAGAAACTCTGACCTCCTAGGAGCCTTGTGGCCTGTGAAACGTTAGTGGCAGGAGTAACTATGCAGGACTGTTACAGTGTATCCTTAAATTAAATGACACAGATATGTGATGATGAAAAATAACACACTGATGAAGAACCTGATTTAAAGGTTTGGTAAAATCATTTGAAAAGAGAAGTGCTTAAATCCTCCAAACTTTAAAAACTAACTTCCTAAATTCCCCCTCTCCTATGTCTCCACAAGTAGGGACAGGTCAGAAGTACCTAGAGCATAACTTTCCACGTACAAAGACTTCTGATTTTTGCTTACAGTGAGTACTACTTTCCAGCACAGGAACAGCTTTCCTAGATGGTGCTTTCCTGCATTTCGTGTAGATCTGCATAAGTGATTCCAGGTTATGTCCTGATTCCACCGTGCTTATGGAAGAGCTTTAGATCAAAGCCTTTATTTTTTTGTGTGTATATTTTCAAATATCATGGAATAATTTTGTCTCTTACTTTCTGAGAAAAACAGAATGATCTCAGTGTTTATCCTGGCTGCTGATTACATTGTTTGAGTCTCTCCCTGTGCGCTTGAGGGGGGGGCTGGTTAGTTGCTCAAGACCTTGTGTGGAGGTTGTTTCACAGGTGTAGGAGCTGAGATGGTAAAATGCAGCATCTTAAGAGCATTTCCCATTACTCCTGCCTCACTTGCAGTTTATTCCCAAGCCTGGACCACATACTCCCTGACCTTAATGGGAGTGATAACTTGTAGCTTCAGCTTTTTATCCTTGTGAGGGTCTTCTTCTCATTGACTGGAATCCTCATGAGACTTCTGTTTTCATGGTGTGGGGGGTGTGAGGTGGGCAGAGGTGTCCCCAGGGATAGACTCTGGCTCTAAAGCTGAGGCTTGATGCGGGATGCAGGAGTTCTTGCTGCTACGATGCCCCGTGGGGTAGCCTGGGGGCTGGAAGGGAGGGAGATTGCAGGCAGACCACATCCAATAATTAACACCTAACTTTGAGGTCAGTTATTGCTTACTTGCATTTCATTATCATGGAGTACTCGCAGCAGAGGGAGTTTTGGCAGTTATTTGCCGGTTCTTATTAATAAGTAATCACTACTGGGGATTGTGCTGGCTCATTCAGTAGATTTATAGTGCTGCACTGAGGCATGAGGCTGTTTCTTAATATCTGTTCTTTCTTTCTTCCCTAGCTCACCAAACACATAGCCTTTATTTAAACTTATTTTAATGAAGACTCATAGGTAAACTGTGCTCAGGTCTGCTGTTTTGAGAAGCTTGTTAATAGTGGGGAGAACGGATGGTCCTGTAATGAAGTCATTTCACATTTAACTCAAGGCTGGATGGATTCCAGAAAAATGAATTAGTCACATGTGTGGATGGATTTTGGTTTTATAGAGAATGGTGGAATCGAGCCAATTCTGAATACTTGTCTGCCAGTTAAAATATTCGGCAAAACCTCTCACGTGTACACACATAATGAATAGCAGGGCAACTATTTTTCTCCCCACTGGGAACTTCTCGTGGTTACAAGAAACAGAAAGGTTGAAGGCAGAGAAAATATCTTCCTGAAGCTGGTTCAGTGTTAGCCCTGCTCAGTTATTAATAGCATCCCACGGTGGAGACACTGCGTGCTAAGAACATGAGGGTCTCCTGGGCTCTGTCACCGGTCTGTGACATTCAGCAGGCCTGCCCCGGGTCCTCGGGAACATACTTCATCTGCTTGGGTTTTGTGTCAGAGGTACCAAGCCTTGCTTCCCTCTGGGTTTGGGTGACTGCAGTGTTCTCTCCCGAGGTGAGAATCTCCAGTGGATCTTGCAGAGAAAGCTTTCAAAAAATTGTTAATAAAACACTGGGGAAAAGCCCAGAAAGACTTAATATAGATAGATTATATTGAAAGGTCGGGTAGTTTGTATTCTGTAGCTTTCTTTTTTTTATTATTATTTTTTAAAAATGGTTTTAGCCAGTGCTAAATCTTGATGTTTTGAAATCTAGAAAAGATGGTGTTAAGTCAGAGTCGAAATCTCTGGGTTTGGATAAGGAAGATGGCAATAATGGTGGTGATCTCCTGAGTGAGCTGTTTCTCACGGATCTTAGAAAGATATCTTCCTTCAGGCAGGGTGAAGAAATGAGCACCTAGATTTTTCAAGCATAAAAGATAAACATTCAGCTGTCTTTTGCTGTCATGAACAGCAGAATCCTGACATTTCAGTTCAGTTCTTCACGTTCTTTAAAATTTCTTTTCCAAATTACTCATTCCTAACACAAGGTTAACATCTATGTATGAAACTGAAGTCATAGTCCCTACCCATTGAATTTGTGATTAACTTAATCTCAGCCTCTTCCTTTTTTGGAAGTGTTATAAAACTAATTTTTGAGGAGCTAAATAGTGTGTGGAAGTTATTATTGGAGAGGTGGGAGGAATTCATGCTCTGAAAGGAGGTCTAAATTGGGTAGGTTTAATCCACAGCTGTGTTAATTTGGAGGCACCGAGACACAGGGGGTGAGATACAGCGCTCGTTTTATCTTATTTGATTTACCTGTTCCAAGGCAGGATTAGCTGTACCTGCATTTTATCTGACAAGCGTTCATTCAAATACTTTTTAAAATGCTCTGAAGTAGTGAAGAATCCAGTCTTCCAGCACAACCCGCTGCAGCAAGTCATTTTCTTGCTCTTAACTTGTACCACACAGGAAGCACTTACCTGATGTCAACATTTTTCTTTATGCAGGATCATTCCATGGTCTGGTTTTGCAAAGTGGTTTGAGATATTCTCCTGGAAAGTCCTTTATAAGTGTAAAATAGTAACAACCTTGTGGCATGATTGCATCGTTAATTCATCATGACTTGCTTCTATTAAGGGATTTTACGAAGAAAATATTTAGATCCATTCCTAGCAATAATTCTAGAAAAATAATCTGATTGATAAAAAGAGCGTTCCTAGCATCAAAATGACCTCCCTCTGCAATGTGAAAGCAAAATTAAAGGAAGATTTATTGGTTGTTGTACAGGTCTGACTTGGAATTGCAGTTCAAGTGCTACCACCATGAAGACAGACAAATGAACACAAACTGGCCAGCTTCAGTCCAGGTCAGCGTTAATGCAACCCCACTTACCATCGAACGTGGCGACAACAAGACATCTCATAAACCCCTGCACCTAAAGCACGTCTGTCAGCCGGGAAGAAACACGATTCAAATTACAGTCACAGCATGTTGTTGTGTAAGTACACTGAGCTCACGGTGCAGCTGCTGATGCTGAGTTTGCTCTTTAGTACATTTTGCAAAATGTTGCCTTAGCTGAAAGAGCCTTACTCTCTTTTTTTTTTTTCCATCCATTTTTCTGGTAAGGTGCTTGTTTGATGATGTTGACACACTCAGAGTGCTAATATGGAAAATTTTGCTGCTGAATTATTGCAGAGTGTAGTGGTGCCCTTCTGATGTCTCCTTAAAATGCTTGTGGTCTAGGGGCAGAAAGGAGTTTGTTCTCCTGCCTATTCGGTGTGTGCCTGTGTAACAAGGCAGCTAAAGTGTATTAAGGCAGAAGTAGATTATTGTGATGCAAACTGTTGTCCGGTACTAATTTCATTTACTTTGGGTATTAAATGGTGTTTGGTTTGACATGGGAACATCAACACCATAATTGGTGGTGGTGATGATGACTTTCTAAATAGCTTTTCACATTCCATGATGCAATCTAGACCATACAACTTTCCCCTTTCTCCATTTCCATGGTTTAGGTATTCTCGGGGACAAGTACTGTGTTTTTAATGCAGAGCGTTGCAGACACACAGTCTGAGCTTTTGACTGTTCTGTTGTCACTGACAGGAAAGCAAGCTGCTACCTCTCCCAAGGTCACAGTGTGAGGCACTTTGACAAGAAGCCATCCACCCATTTTGCTTTACCTCACACTGATGTTTCTCCACATACTGTCATTTATCTGGTGGCTAAGAGCAGGCGCAGCCTCCTGTGAATCCATAATGAGCTCTGTGTTGGGGAAGAAGATTCAGTTGGTTCCAGACACATCAGTAGCAAATCAGTTTTGCAACTTCCAACGTAGTCTGAGGGCAGGCAGGTAGGCTAGGCTGTGTCAAAGAATCCAGGGTTTTAAAAATAAACCCTGATGTCAGAGATGAATACGTCAGCCCTATGTATTCTGAATACTAAGGAGGGAGAAAATGCAGAAAATCTTTGCTTTTTTTGAAGCCCTTGTATACGTTATGCTCCTGGAGCACGGAACAACATACTGCACAGCATGAAGAATATCCCTAAGGGAGCGCGTGTGCGCAGCAAAGCAGAACCAGCTTTCATATTTAAGCATCAGGCTCTTACGGAAGCCCCGTGTCCGGGGGAAGAATGCAGCTCTGCTCAGCCGCGTATTTACCCTGTGTGTTTGGTTCTCTTGGTAACAAAATGCGTTTTCTTTCAGTCACACTTGTTCGTGTTGCAGTTAGTACACCGGCCATCAGTTCGCTCCGTACTTCAAGGTCTACTAAAGAAACGCCTCCTCCCCGCAGAACATTGTATCACTAAGAGTGAGTTTTCATTTTGTGTGGGTGATGACTTTCCGGAATGCCGATGTTCAGCTGTGACAAGCTATTTCTACACGAGATTTACTTGATTATTGAAATCCTTAAGCTGTACTTGCCAGGAATTTCCAGAACATCATGTTTGTAGATTAAATCCTCGGTATCCTCAAATGCTGGGAGCTATTTGGGTGGTGGTAACAAACAGCCAAGGACTTAATGAGGACTCTCCCATTCCAGGAGAATCTCTCTGGCTTTTCCCCTGTATTAGTTTTTGACATACCTACAAGCCCCCTGTAGAAAGATTATTCTTTATTTATTTGGCGCTGCTTTAAGTGCTTGTTTGGCACTTCATTTGGTTGAGGGTACAGCGGGAACCGCGTGTGTGTGGTGGTTTATCTGTTCAGGAGAATGTTCTAAATTACACAGAATACACCTATGTGGATAAATTGTCCATGAAATTGGCCCTTAAAGGTTGAAGTGTTGGTCTTTCAGATTTCTACATTAGGATTTACAGTACGCTTGCTTTTTCTCACACATAACACATACCTTCTTCCTCAACAGTAAAGAGGAACTTCAGTAGCGTAGCAGCTTCCTCTGGCAACGCGACACTAAATGGGGAAGATGGAGTAGAGCAAACTGCTATTAAAGTGTCTCTCAAGTGTCCGATCACATTCCGGCGGATTCAGCTCCCGGCAAGGGGTCACGATTGCAAGCACGTACAAGTGAGTAGAAGCCAGTGGCCGGGCAGTATCCCCTCAGCCTCTGTTGTTACAGTACCTCTAGCCTGGTTATTGTATGGGAGAGCCTAATGAAATCTGATTTCATTGTGTCCATTAACCTAAATAATTTACTTTAAAAATATATATTTATGTTTAATATATAGAGAGAAAGTAAGCCAATTTGTTTAGTTTCCAGAGCTAGTAGTCTTATTTTCATGGCAGTTTTGCTTTTGTGCAACCAATTCAGTTAATACAGTATTTTCCCCTTATTTCCCTTTTTTTTTTCTTTTTTTTTTCCCCTTCTTTGTTTCCTTCTGATACCTAGTGCTTTGATCTGGAATCTTACTTGCAACTGAACTGTGAAAGAGGAACTTGGAGGTGTCCGGTATGCAAGTAAGTGCAACCACGCTACGTGAAATGCAGTTGTACACAATTTGACCAAATTCAGATCATATTTAAGGTCATGGAGGGGAGAAAAAGGAAGTATTAGAAAATAAAGTGTATCTGTTTCATTTACCCAATAGCATAAAGTCCAATGAGAATACTTGCAATATTTCCTAAATTGAGGGAATACCCTGGATTATTAGAAATTTAAAAACAGATAACAAGGGATATTTTCTCACAAAATACCTAATGTGTGAGCTCTTGTTACAGGCTATCAATGGGTTGTGTAGAGTTCAAAAGCAGCTCAAATATTTACATTGGTAACACAGATATCTGCATAAATGAATGAACTGGGAGTTTGTCGTCCTCTAGGTTATGAAGTATAAGCATCTACCAGACAACAACATGCTACAGCAAAAGAATGGATAGTCTATTCTAGAGTTACTTTTGTATAATATTAGTGTTGTAATGTCCAAATTACTGAACTTCGAATAAATAGATAAAAAAGTGTTCAGCATCCAGCTGAACATTGAGTAAGGATGGGAAATAACTGTCTCGGGTACTGTGCTCTGAGTCACACAGATAGGCAGTTAATGGCAGTGTTCAAGGAAAGGGGACATTTTGGAGTCTGCAACATTTCCCAGTAACTAGGTAGGAAATGAAGTTGGATCCTCCAAGGTCAGAGGCGGCATCAAGTGCAAATTAAAGTGAGAGCAGAAAGCAGAAAGGGTTCTAGTCCGGAATAAGGCTGATTTTAATAAAGGCAGAAGGCTTCCAAGGCACTGCAGTTTGGAGTGATTGCTTAGAGGAAAAGAGGGATACCTTGGCATACTTTCAACCTTATGTTGTGACCGGAGAGCTAGTAGACTGCAGGAGAAATGGAACAAAAAGCTTTGAAGTGGTTACAGGCTGCCCATTCTTATGTTTAACTGGGCAGGAAGACTCGGAGAATGTCTGCAGGCCAGTTGAGTGTCTGTAACCTATTGTGCTCAGTCCCTAACGGGTTATGAGTTTGTTCTAGCCTCTGCTGAGGAGCCAGGACTCTTTAGCTCAGGCAGCTGTAGCTGTAGTAGCTCATACTTCATCTCTGTGAGTATCCAGTCCAACCCCTGCTGTGCCAGTGATATTAGGTATAGGCAGGAGTGGAGATTGTCCATTCTGTCGGCTTCTGTGGACATTGCAGGCTTGAGAAAAGCTTGTTTCGATGACTGTCCGTGATTGATACACATCCTGTAGTGCAGGTGCTTTATCTGAACAACCTGAATCTTTCCTGTCTTCTAAGTTAGGCTAAAAATATAACAAGAATCGGGTGTCTTGCTTCTTAATTTATGTATTCATACATCCAGGCTCAAATTTTTGTCCTGTTTCTCTGAGCACCTGCACTCAGATTTAAGTGCCTACATAACTAAATAATTTCCATTTTTGTTTTGTTCTGATCTTAAATAAAATAGCTATAATATGTAGTTACTTTGAAGCCTTGTTACTGTGTAGCTTAAAAATAAAAAAGATCCAATTTGAAAAAAAAAAGTGCTAGCTGATGTCGACAGGAAAGATCTGCTATGTTTGAAAAGCCTTTACATTTGCAATATATTTCATTAAAAAATTATTTAAAGGATGCAAACAGCTTGTGGAAACACACAAGTAGATCTAGCCTTATCTCATCTATTTGATGTAGAATGGTATTATCCTGGCAATGCAGAGGTAGAACTAAAACTGCCCCAAATCATTCTGAAATTATGTGTTACAGATAGTAAGTTGGTGGATCCCAGTCTGCTGATTCCATCACTAACCTGTCCTTCTTTCATCCTTCTTTTACATGTGTGTAGCAATATGCTAATATGAGGTTTGGGGTTTTTTTCTTTTCTAGTAAAACTGCTCTGCTGGAGGGCTTGGAGGTTGACCAGTACATGTGGGGTATTCTGAACGCTATACAAAAGTAAGTGAACTTACTAATTTCTGATATCCAAGACTAAGCAACTAGGAGATACGTTAATGAGTACTGAGATAGTCATGTCAAAGTAGGTCTCAGTGATTGAACTTGAATATTCTACTTCATGGCTGCTTGGTGGAGCTACTGAATCAGTTTCCATCTACTTAATAGATCTTGTTTGGGTTATCTCCTGATGGCAGCCTCACCAATGAAGCAGAGGGAAGAGTGAGAATGGAGGATTAAATGTGCTCTCGTATTTTCAAGTAGTCCCTGTGATTCACATGTTGCATTACCACAGAGTTATGTTTGGATTTCATTGTGTGGATAAACACAGAAACATGCTCTCATGCTGCCTTTTTAAAAACTTGCTTATGGCACACACTTGAGGAGTGGAGAATCTTGAGGTTGTGTTACATTAGAGCATTTCAGAACATTTGCTACCATGCAGATTCTTACGGAAACTTCAGCAGAATTAATTAAAAAAAAATCAATTAATGTGCTAAAATTTTCATGTTATTTTACAGCTCAGAGTTTGAAGAAGTTACCATTGATCCAACTTGCAGTTGGAGGCCAGTCCCTATAAAATCAGATATTCACATCAAAGATGACCCAGATGGCATTCCCTCAAAAAGATTTAAGACCATGAGTCCAAGCCAGATGATCATGCCAAATGTGATGGAGATGATTGCAGCTCTGGGTCCTGGCCCGTCACCTTACCCATCCCTACCCCCTCCTCCCGGAGGCAACAACTCCACTGAATATGGTAACCAAGGTTAGTTTTACAGCTTTGTGCATCCAGGTGGTCACTCTACAAGTCAGTGGTTGAGTCAGCTTTGTGATTCAGGTCTGACAGTGCATCTTCACGGAGAGATGCATAAGGAAAGCTAATCATATGGCTGCAGTTGTGAAACTCTGCATCAGTGTTTTCATTTAAGATTCATCTGTTTAGAGGAAAACTTATCTTAGTAAGGAAATTGGTGCTTGTCATATTTATTGCCATGTAGCCCTCCCTGAGGCAACAAATACTGCATTTTACCTTGCATGTTCATGGCCTGCCACAATATACATCTCTCCTCATTTTTCTGGCCGTTTTCCTTCTCTTCCACCCTGATTCAAGTGAAGGCTCCTAGTGCTACAGAAGTTACAAAGCACAGAACCTGACGCATTAACCCAGCTACGTGGGCCACTAAGTTTAACTTGTGGCTGTGTGGGTGACATTTGGTAGGCCACCCAGAAAGTGGATGACTTTTAAAGAGCTTTTAACTGCTTTGCAAATACCATTGCATTAGAAAATTACTTTTGAGAGTTCCTCTACCCGTGTGCTGCCAGAGTGAGAAACAGGGAGCTAAATACAAGCAGCAGAGATACATTTTCAAATTACTGGTATATTGTGAAGAACCCAATTATAGTGACAATTCTGAAAATGTGAAACCAGAGACTGTTTCTTTTGCAAGTAATATGATATGACTCAGTTCAGCTCTGGGAAAAGACCAACTGTTCACACCATCAGAATCCCCAAATTGATTACAAGGTGATACATGTGCTTTTCGCAGGCGTTTGAAGAAAAATATAGATTGCATGCAAAATATGGTTAATTTGCTCCAATGACTGCAAAACTGATGACAGATGATAAAACTTTTTAGGTTTTCAAACAGATGAATGATTACTATAACAAAGCCAAGAGCACTGAATCACAAATTTTCACTCATTTAGTAGGAGTGAAGCGCGGTCAGAGCATCAGAAGGGAGCCATCTATTCTTTGTCATCTTTCTAGCTCACGATCAGGAGCAGACAGGGTAGTCACGTAAGGTGGGGTGTAGGGTTTGTGTAACGGTTGCTGCCTAGACTGTTATTTCCCTGCCTTCCCCCGTGGATGCTGTAGCAGAGGTAGTCACTGCTGCTCGGGGCCCTGAGTCATCCCTGGCAGTGAAACCCACGCTCTCCTATTTCCCCTGCAGTAGCAATGCGGAGCACCAGATTATCCTTAAATGTCTTTATAGGTTGGTCCCTCAGCACATGGCACAACTCTTGCCCCAGAGAAGGGCATGCTGCTGCACGGCTGTATCTCCCTGAACGTACTGCCTTGCATCCTCATTCTCCATCAATCCCTGCACTGAAACTTTGTGTTTAGGCTTAGGTTATGTTGTCTGGCTAACAGTACTCTAGGGCAAAGTAGTGGTAGTATTACTACTGGGGTTTATGTTTGTTTATTTGGGCTTGACAATAAGCATACTGAAGTTTAATTTGCAAATATAACAAGTACTCAGTAATACAAGACCTTATCCCAGCTCCCTGCTATTAAATCTTTCCTGAGAAGCAAGGCAACACCAGCTATACTCTGTGAGAGTCATCCAGTTTGCAGATTAACAAAATAAGAATTAGTAAGGCTCTGCAGTATTTACATGATAGATCAAAGTCCTGACTTCCCTGAGAAATACTCTTACAGGGCTAATGACTTCTCTTCCTCTGAGATTAAACTTCTGCTTGTGAAGCTGTGCTAAAGAGCAAATGATGCAGCTACTTCAGTTTGTCAAGCTCTCTTCTTGACTTGAACGTTTAAAGCTGCTGTACTTCAGCTGATGAGCTGCAGGCTCTCCCTGCAAGCTCCAAAGCTAGTCTCTTCAGAAAAAATAATTTTCATTATTTCAGTGCTTTGCAGTGGCTTTAGTTCAATTTTTAGTGTTTATAGCAAATAAGCCACCAGAGTTGGTATCTCAATTGAAAGTGCTAACAGAGGGATCTGGTCAGAAGAAATATGGAGAGTAAAATCCCTGTATTGGGATACATCTTTGCTTTAGAATTCAAGTGAAGATCACTAGGCTGCGGGGGGACAGATCAAAACATACTGAGGATGGTCATACAGTGCTTGTCCTGCAGACCAGCAGGGGACTCCAGGCTTGTCACTAGATGGTAGATGTGTGTGGTAAATCCAAATCATTTATTCCAAATTGGTGTGAAGTTTTGTTGCTTTGGAAAACATGGTTTCAGGCTGAAGTTAGGTGGATGTCATAAATTCATTAGTTTTTTGTTATGAGCGTGCATATCCACACATTGAAGCACAGGCTACAGGCAGCCAGTTTGTAACCCTGAAAATAAGAATAGGTCCAAGTGGGGAAAATTGATGCTGTATTTGCAGACAGTGAAATGAATTTTATTAGGATTTGTGGGAGCAAGGAGAATTACATCACAAACCCCAATAAGACCTGAAGGCCTCTTCTATGCTGTCTTAATGGAAGTTGCCATTTTATACTGCAGAAGAAGAGTTAAACTAGATATTGTGCTATGAGCTGGTCCTGTGGCATCTTCCTGATGCAGTTCTCTCAGTTACCTTTGTCAGAAGCTGAAGGAATGCTACAATCGTACCGGCTACATAGAAGCATAGACATATATAACACAGATGTCCTGTAAATAATTTGGCAGCCTGAGGTGCTTCCAGATGCAAATATTGCAGAGAATTTAATATCCCTTTCACTTATTGACTTGGTTAAGTGTATGTGGTGACTTGACAGTAGTTTTTCAAGTTGTCAGCAGTTTTCAATTAGTGACAAGAAGCAGATGAGTTATTACAGCAGCCAGTATTTGGAAGCTGGGTGCCGTTTTTCCCTCCCTGTTTCTCCAGCAGTGGGGAGCAGTGTCCTGTGCTATGCAGGGATGATGCCGTCTCCTGCACAGCTTTTACCTCTAAGAGATCAACGTTGGGAAACAGATAGTTTCTTTCATATCACATGTGTTTCTCTTTTAGGCAACAGTTACCAAGGGCACGGCAATTTTGACTTCCCGCACGGGAATCCCGGTGGCACGTCTATGAATGACTTCATGCATGGGCCACAGCTGTCGCATCCCCCAGACATGCCGAGCAGCATGGCAGCTCTCGACAAGCCTCTCAGCCACCCCATGCAGGAATCTGTAAGTAATGGTGCTGCAGATGTAGGTTTTCCTTTGTGGGGGTAAGGAGCTCTCACACAGTTAACGGACTTGCCTCGTGAACTGCTTTTATTTTTTGTGGATTCCTCACTTCGGAAGCTTGTGAAAGAGAGTAGTCCTGAGAAATGCCAAAAATGCCATTTTTAGATTCTAGCCTTTTCGAGTTTTTGGAGAAGCATTTCTGAGCTTTTTGAATTGTTGTTTAAGCTTGTTTATCTGAAAGAGACAACCTGGCTTGGTGTGCTTGCGTTAATTGTTGTGCTTTGCTCTGACACCTGAAGAAAACTAGACTTCACTCCCTAGGCCAGCAGGGTGTGTGAACACCCACCTTCAGCAGGCAGCTTGTTACAGCAAGACATTGACTGACTTCAAAGCAGGGACAGTATCTTCCTTGGCTTTGTCCCTGAGGGCAAAATCTGCATCAAAGCAGTTTGAGGGGGAATTCTACTCCAGTAGCATGAAAGGCACCTTTAAGGTGTTGGGAACAGGACAAGCCTGAAGATTTCAAGGAGAGACGCTGCCACTCATCTGGGAGTCTATCAGTGTAAGAGACTAAGAGATGGAGGTTCCTCAGGTCTCAGATGGAGAGGCAGAACTGTGTGCTGGAAAAGCAGCTTGCTCAAAGTGTTGAGTTTTATATACAAAATTTATATATCTCCAGAAAATGCAGCACTGCAGCAGCTAGGTGACAGAAAATCAGTATTTAGCTCTTATGTGTAGCTAGTCATCTATTTTAACTTGGGGGGCGGGGAGCGTGTGTACATCCTTTTATGTTCATTTAAGTTACAGGGCAGGGGCTTTATAGTGTGCTGTTACTGCACAGGAAGGATGTTTAACTTGACAAGTCATCTGTGCCATGTCTTTAGTGAATACTAGAAAGTACAATTTCAGCATATAATGAGGAAATGTGGTGGCAGATGCTCAGCAAAAGCCTACTCAGTGAACGTCTCCTCTAGCTGGCAGTGGGCTTTCCAGGGAGGATGGTGAGAAATAGGAAGAGAGTGGAGACAGAGTTCTCAGTATAGCTTGGAGAGAGCCCAAGTAACAAGGCTGTCTGCAAAGGAAGGGTCCAGAAACCATAACGACTTTACCACTTTACAGGCTAATAAAGGACAGAACAAACATGCCCTAAACTTTGTTTTACGTTGGCAAACTCCACACGCCCAGCTTAAAGAGCAGTCTGAATTATCTGTGTCAGAACCAACCACACAGTATTAGAGTAGTGAGGGGAAATGCTACCAACCTGAACCACTCACAGCTGCTTTCCTTTGAATCAAAACCACAGGGAATTATCCTTTGTCTGCTATTATCCAACACCTACCTCTTGACTTTGTCAGTTAACTGCTATACCTTTGCTCTCGGAGTTGCACCAGTGAAATTTCTGAAGAGGTAGGATATGAAGTGGTTGAATATAAAAGTGAAGAATTTGTGGCTTTCTGAAAATGGGACTGCTTACAGATGATAGCAAAGGTGAAAGTTGCTCAAGGCTGTGCATGTTCCAGAGCTGTAAGAAGGTATTTGGGCATATGTTAACAGATATTTGGTTCTGTGCGCCAGTGTGTAGCAAATCGGATTTTGCTTATGATAAGGTAGGAATTAAAGTAAACCTTCACTCACTTCTTCCTCATCCTTCACGGCAAGCGAGCTGTACTGTTTGGGAATGGGAAGCGGCGCTAAAGCAGGTTCCACCTAGTTGATGTCAATGGCTGATCTTCCCTAATGAGGATCAGTTCTCAGATGTACTAGCACAAGGGAATTAGATTGACTGTGTCAACATCATCATGCAGTCTAGGCCACGTCTGAGGACTACTAGTGCTCCCACACAGCTTTTTCAGTACTATAAAGTCTCTGCTTTCTTCTTTCTGGTTTTCTCCTCTCTCAAAAATGAACTGTTTGTCTGTAGCAGACACTCAGGAAAGGCAGCCTTAAAATTACTGCTTTTAGAGAAATGCATGCCATTAACACATTCCTAAATTATATAGCTGAATGTGTTTGGACAGACATCTCTGTACAAAAAGAACTATAAATTACATTGCGGAATTGATCTAAGGTTTTAAGATGTTGTCTGTGCTCTTGTCTGGCTTTCTGTCTTTCCTTCTTACATACATAAGGTGTATTTGTGCACATCTACTATGCGCTTTGACCGTTTCATGTTTACAAGGTAAGTCAGGATCAGATGTTAGGTCCTTTTAGACCTGAGGTCTTTCTCTAACTGGAGCTGAATGCTGCTGAGGGAGCTCCTGAATGTCCTTTTATGAAGGTTTATGTGTTGGCCCTTATTTCACAGAAGGCAGAGAAAGTTGATCCCTCCAGACGGACTCCATAGGTCAGTCCAGGAAGTGCACATGTGTTTGCCCAAGGTGTGTAGGGCTGGATAACCAGGCCTGGATCATCAGAACTACCTTCTCTCAACACTGCTGTTCTGCTGTTCTGCTCCTGTGAAAGAAGAAAAAATCAAGACCTGAAACGTGGCTAGAAGTAATACCTCTTCCCCAGTGCAAAGTGTTGTGAGAAGTGTAGAACTGATGCTTCTATGTCAGTGCCAGACTGCTGCAAAATAGCTGCCACAATCCCATCATGTTAGTTTTCAGAAATTGTGAAGAAGTTTTAGACAAAGGTGAATTCTGAGTTAGCTCTGGCTTCGTGCTTGTTGCAGGCGGTGTAAGGAAGGAGTGGCACAGGACTGAGCAGTGGATGATCACACCATAGTTTCATATACACGGTGAGGTGAGAGGAGCTGGTGCTGCTGCAAAAAGTCATTGCTCTTATTTCCATTTTCACTTTTCCTCTCTCACAGCAGCACAAGTGTTATTGCAGCCATGAATGATCTGGGCACTGTTGTGATTGGAAACTAATTCAGAGGGGAGAAAAAAAGAGTTTAGCTTTGATCCATGTCAGTTCCCCAGTTGAGTTCACTGTGTGTCCGCGAGCATCCACCCGATGACAAAGGCAGGGACAGGAAAAGTGGTTGAGAACAGCAGGAGGGCAGGACAGCAACTTTCAGTGGTTCTGCCAGCTAACCCTGCCAAAGAGTTGGTAAAACTATGACCCCAGTAATGGAGAGGAAGATAAACCATCAACTCAACCTGCTGATCTTTTTTTTTTCTATGTCAGTTTTCTCCCGAGATGAAAGGAACGTTGTTCTGCAGCTGGCAGGTGCCGGTGCTCTACAGCCACACATCTCCGCACTCCCAGAGGTCACTCTTGGGCTCGTAAACAGTTGGGTTCTTTTGTGCTATTGAACTGAAGATGTAGTTGTGTGTGCTATAAGATTTTCTTTTATAGATTGTAAATGTTTTAAGAGTGCCAGTGTTTACGCTCCTAAAAACAGCTCTGGAATTACCTTGCTCTGTAACCAAAGGGAACTATGTCAGACTCCGCGTTCATAAACTGATAGGAGTCACAGACAGGAGCTGAACACACTCAAAGTGTACTGCTTAGAATGGTTTTTTGTACCACTGTAAACTTACCATTAGTGAGCTGAATGCAAACAGAAACATGTAGAAGTCCTGAGCATTTCACTTTCTCACAGGTAGGTTGGTAGGAGGCGTAAGTCAGATGGATTTTGAACCTGTGATGGCTGTTTAAGATTATGGTAGCCCTCAGTCCTAGAGTGAACAATTACTTGCAATCCTGTGGTTATGTCAATGCCCAAGATACTGCCTTAGCAACTAAATATTTGTATAAATAAAGTGCTTGCATATATATAAATATAATGTAGAATTTCTAACCTGTTTGTGTTGAAATGTGTCTGAGAACATGTGAATGCCTCTTGGTTTAAACAATTGTTATCAACATGCCAGTATGACTTTTGCTTTGTGCATTCAGGGACTAATCAAGATAGTGCTGGTTTGGTTTGTTGGTTTTTGGGGGGTTTGTTCTGGAAACTGCTTCCCCCCTTTAGCAAGTGTCTTAAACTGCTTTTTACTCTTTATTATTCTTAAGCATTCTTAATTTCCACTGTTTCTGTTGCACGTGTCCTCAGTGAATGAAGAAGGGGAAACAGTGCTATTTGGATAGACATCTACTTTCATGTGGGCTTCTGCAAAGTTTTTAGGTTCCAGATTCATTTATATTACAGTGTGGTCTGTGGGCAGATTTTGTACAAGTTTACCCCTAAGCTAACAAAATAATGTTGCAGAAGACTTCTCACGTAGTCAAACTGTGAACCTAATGGAGAGAAGAGCGTGTATCCGTACTTCTTAACAGTTACTTTAAACTCTTGTATGGGAGAGAGGTGTTGCAGATAGAATCCTGCTTATTTCCACCAACCTATGTATTACTGAAGGACTCACGTGTAGCTGAGTGCGACTGTCCCGATGGATCAGTATTCAGGTTTCGGTTTTCATAAGAGTGGTGAAATGTATTTTTTCAAAATGCTTATTTCTGTGTATTTTTTTTTAAATTTAGTGGGAACATTTTAATTAATTTTTGTAATAACCTCCCTTTTGCTTTCCAAAACTGAAGACTAAGGTTAAAACAACCTTGCAGTTTACTATGATACGAAAGGGTCAATGCTGACATAGCATTCTGCTGGTTTCTGTTGGCTTGGCTGGATGAATTTCATGCTGTTGTTGTATGTATCTGTTCTTTTATTTCAGCTCCACTTTGTGGCAATATGTAGCATTCCTCAAAAACGTTTACATTTTTTGCTTCTCCATATACCCAATTGACACAAGACATCTGATTCTGAAGCCTTCAGACACTTCTTTCTCATGGCAGCGAGGTCGAGCCCCAAAGAATGCACTAGCATTACATATGACATGCAGCAGAAGGAAGAATTGGGCTTGTGTGTTTTTGTTGCTTCTCTGTCATGTGAGAAAGACTGTTCCCCGTGATTCCCTAAGAGGGTTTGGAAGATGCATGTGGTTTGGTAGTTTATTCCCCACAGAAAACCACAAAAATACTAAGCTTTTGCTAGAGAACTTATCCACAGCATGAATACAAAATACAAGTGTGATCATTAGCTTAGTTTAAGGTGATGTATTTCACTTTGCAGCCAGCAGGTATGTAGGCTCCCACAGCAGCTCTGCTGGCAGGTGGGAGATCTCTAGCGCAGCTGGCTTGGGGTTTGGTCAGCCATCAGAACCCACGAGTATCAGCCAGGAAAACCTTCAGCCCTTAAAAGGGGTGTTGGATCCTGAAAAGAGCAGGAGGGGAGGAGTGGGGAAGGGCTGGTGTTTGGAAGATGTTTGTGATGAGCTGAAACACCAACAGGCGGTAGTGTCAGGAAGCCACCCAATATGGGGAGCTGAGCAGAAATGATGCATTTCCTCAGTTAGGCAGTTTTCTGGCGTAGGGATCATTAGTTCAACAAATTCTCCATTCATGGAATTTTTTAGGGCAAAAGCATCTGCCCTGCTGATGCTGAGCAGCACCTCCTCTCCTCCTCTTTGGGAGGAGAGCCCTTCTCCCAAAGACCAGCCCTTCCCCACTCCTCCCCTCCTGCTCTTTTCAGGATCCAACACCCCTTTTAAGGGCTGAAGGTTTTCCATTTTGCATCTTCAAGCACAGTTTCCCACATGACAAAGAAGCAAACCAACAGCACAAATCCAAGGTGTTTATCTCCTCCAAAAAGCCGAAACACTTCCTCCAACATTGGGATATGGAGTTTTCTTTTCCAATTGCGCTTGTTTCTTTTTTTTTTTCCTTTGGGTGTTTTTTTTTGTTGTTGTTGTGCGTGTCTTTTTTTTTTTAATTTATTTATGTTACTTCTTTTTGTAACATGCGGTTACAGAGTCAGGCACCGCGAGCACTTGTACCTTGTGGCCTCACTTTCTTTTCCTGCTTTTTTCCTCCTCCGCAGATCCCTCATCCCGGCAGCACTGATCAGTCCCATACTTCCATGCAGCAAGGTTTGCACGTCCCTCACCCCAGCAGCCAGTCAGGGCAGCCATTACATCACAGCGGGCCTCCTACCCAGCAGTCCCGGCAGCCACCCCCGGCCGCTTCTAGCAACCATCCACACAGTGACCTGACCTTTAATCCCTCCTCAGCCTTAGAGGGTCAGGCTGGTGGACAGGGAGCACCCGACATGCCGGAGCCCTCGCTGGATGTAAGTCTGTGTCATACTATCATCTGCCTGCCATAGCGTGTGCTTCGCATCGCGGCGGGAGGGCGGGGAGGGCCTGGGGACGGGGAGCTGCTTCCACAGCACATGCCATCCTTTCATGCTTTGGTACATGGGCGCCAGGGCTGCAGCCGAGGGGACAGGGTGCTCCCGGCCGGCCGGGAGAGCGGCTCTGGGCTGAGCAGCTGCATGGCGTGCGAGCCGGGGCCGCTTCCCAGCACCGAGGCAGGCATTTCTTCAGACGGCAGCTCGGGCAACCAGGCTGGCAGCCATCTCCTCCCTTCCCCCTCGTGGCTGGACGGGGGGGCTCCCGTGCGCTCGTCCAGACCCTGAAGCCATGGCGGTGCCTGGGTAAGAGGCAGGACGCAGCTGCCTGTGGTTCTGCCTGCAGCGGGAGCTGCGCCAAGCCAGCTGTGCGCTGAGCCCTGCGGCGTGCCGAGGGGGGGTCTCTGCTGGCCCACCCCGTGGCACTGTCACTGCTCCCTGTGGCCAAAACCAGGCTGTGCCCATCCACCCATCCCCGCTCCCGCAGGTAGCTCAGCGGCTCAAGTTCTTCCTCCTGGCACACCACAGAGGAAAATAACCATCAAGGACGTCTTCTGCCTCCTTAGCCACTGTGGGGGCAGCTCACAACTAAACAAAGATAAACCTAGTTTGAAGGCCAGAAGTAACCTCCCGTCTCTTACTGTCCATGCAGTGGAGCTGGAAGTGAATTAGCTGAGGTATCTCTCAGGTTAACCACCTGCCTCCCACGATACAAATTCCTTAGCACTAGGACTGGATTTTCGTTTGAGTCGTGCGTTCCTGTACATGTATCTTCTGTCTGTTCCAAAGTCTGCTGCTGCACAGTGTCATTTCCTTGGAGAAACGTTCACCTCTGTGCCTTGGATTTACTTCTCTCTGTATTTACGGTTGGTGGATACTTAACGTCTTCCCTGTCACACACGAGCACCGAGCCGGCAGGTGGCCTGGCAGAGGGGAGGGGTGGACGCTCCGGTTCCAGGAACAGTGCTCAGTGGAGTAACTTCTCTCTCAACCAGGCTGCTGCTGTTTCACACAACACGCTCGCACGCACGTCCTTTGGGAACGGCAGTTCACGTGGCAGTTAGAGTTCTGAACCCTTAAGGACCCCATATGAGCAGTATTAATAGGTGAAATAAAAATATCATTTTTTTCCTTCAAATATTTAAGCAACATGAAGTATGCTGTTACAGGTCAGGCATTTGCTCCTCGATGAAAAGCAAAGTAGAAAAACCTGTACATTTATCACGGTACCATGGTTATCACTGATGGAGGCGTGCTGGATTCTTAATGGGAGGTGAAATTATCTTAGCTAAATAAGAAGGCGAGCGCTGTGCAGTGCGGGAATAGAGTTCTTTGAAGTATCCATGAACTCAAACGTGATCAGAAGGATTATTCTAATGGGTTTAACTTTCAGTGGCTGTGTTGTGGAACCAGACTGAATATAGCCTTACGCAGCAAACCAAACAGGGGACTGTACCATGGGCAACTTGGTCTGCTGCCTGCTGACAGTCACGGTAATTCTTTAGGGCTTCAGTGTGATGCAGTCTAAGGTTTAACCTGGGTTAAGGGATATACCTTGTAGAGACACAGATTGCAGGTGACTGACACTTGTACCTCAGACAGCAGAGGCACGAGAATCAGATGACTGGTGAGACCTCTCAAGTATTCATTTCAGGAGCTCTGGGTGCACCTCTCCAAATTCTGCCCCTGTTCCTGTAGCTTCTGCCCCCGGCCCCCACAGCCCCCGGTGCTCCTCTGTCTCAGCTCTGCTCCAGCACAGCACCCTCAGAGCCCACCACCTCCTTTCTGAGGTCTCTGGTTTTCACACCAGCTGGGCAGGAGGAGGCTGGGCTGCCTGGGCCTCACACCAAGGCAAGCCAAGGCCACCCTCCAAACTCAGAAGACTTCAGAGATACTGAGCATATTGTTTAAAACGTTTGCCTTTCTAAAAAGTTTTTTTTTTAAAATCCCCTGTATACAGAAATGAGTCTCAGAGACGTTATGTTAAATTTTTAAGAATCAAGTTGTAAAATTGTAGGACAAATTCGATCAGTTTTAACTTTCTACATGTTTGGTAGGGGCGCAGTTTTCTTTTGGGCTTCTGTACTAGGGATTCATAAAAAATTGAGAGCAGGTGAAATACATTTAAAAGCCTTATATCTTTAGTCTAGTATATGACAATAGCATTTTCACCGTGAATAAAAGGAGGTGGTATTTTAAAAAAAGCATTCCTTCTGGGAGATCCTGTTTATGTAAACTTGACATTGCATTTTTTTCAAAATGCTTAGAAAGTATTAGACTTCTTTCTGCATTTCATGTTTATCTTAGTGAAAAATATGTTCATCCATGTAACATCAGACGATGAAGCTACATTTGCACAGGAGTAATAGAAGCATATAAATACAATATTTGCATGCTAAATGTAATGCAGTCAAGCTTTTAGTTTTATAGTATTTGAAAAGAGAGCAACTTAAAATGAAATTTCTCATACCTACTATTAAGTTTGTTAAAGCAGTCCATATTTTTCTGTCTTTGCTTTAACACAATATTGAATATAAAGGGAGCTTATTACACACTCTTCCCTGCTGTTTTTTATAAATGACACTTACTTTTGAGTAGGACATGGCGAGATGCAGAATAAAGCAGAAATCACTGCTGGTACGCAATGCAGGAGTTATGATTTCCTTGTTATCTGAGTGATGGCTGGAAAAACAAATTTTTCTATTTGACATACAGTATTAATAAAAATATAGATAAATCCCCCACAACTATTCCTTTTGATACTTCAAGACATTGTGGATATTAGTGCATCTTCTATTGGGTGGGGTATTACACTCCAGCCCTTTAAAATGTCTGGGATTGCCTGTAATGCTGTAGTTGAGTAGGTTCTTCCAGCCACCATAAACTGTGTCACCACCACAGAAGAGGAAAGGACTCGCCCACCTGCCTTGCCACTCACCTCCCCACACTCCTTCTCAGTTGTGGTTTTGCTATTATTATTTTTTTTTCCCCAAGTTCTGGGCTAGTTTTAACCCCAGGCGAGTTCCCTGCTCCAGCTGACTGCCCCAGAGTTCATACCAGCGCCCAGAGGCACTGGGGGCGGCTGAGGGGTGAGGAGGGGACACCTCACCCCCCTCAGGCGGTGGGTGAAACTAACATGCATAATGAGCATTTATGGAGAAGATTTGTCAGCATCACTAGCCAGGAAAGATATTTTGTTTATTGATGAAGTTTGTGATGGGGAGGTTGATTGAGAAACCCTAATTGAGATGGTGATATAATTCACAGGTAAAAACCGAGTCTTACAGGCTTTCACAAACAGGTGGATACTGCATCATCTTGGGGTATTGTGTCACTGCCTTCCGGTTTATTTGGATATATACCTATGAAAGGCAGTTTCCAGGAATGTGTGGTGTTTAATCCCTTTTTTTTTTCCTCAGTGGTATTTCTGTTATCTGTAATTTTCCTTTTATCTTTATATTTTATAGCTGCTTCCAGAACTCACAAATCCAGATGAGCTGCTTTCGTACCTGGATCCTCCCGATTTGCCAAGCAATAGCAATGATGACCTTCTGTCTCTCTTTGAGAACAACTGAAACCATGTGTATTCTCCCATCCCTTTCACTTGTTCACACGTGTGTGGCTGCACAGCGAGGAATCTTAACACTCCTTTTCCACAAGAGAAGAAAAAAAAAAAAAACACCTCACAACTTGATCCAATGGTGCACTCCCTGCTTTCTTCATCTCAGAACTGCTTTTGTCAGCTTCAAAGACTGCGAAAGTGACGGGAGAAAAAAATACAAATAAATAAACAAATGCAGTAATCTCCGAGACTGCCGTGCTCCACGTGACAAGCATAGACAGTTGTGCAGCTATTGGAAACCCCATTTGTTGTTCATCCTCGAGAGAGAGAGTTCTGTGATAAACATAGTGTTGAAGTATCTTGGCAAAACCGAATCTTGGCAAGGGAAGAAAAGGCAACAAAATGGAACTGTCTTTAATTGACCCGTCTCAGTGTCCTTCCAACGCGTGTTCTTCCATTAATTTGAAACTGTTTCTCCCTCCGCCCCGCCTCCCCTCTGCCCCCCTCCAACCGTGGGTTTGCGTTGGAGCGATTGTCCTGGCCACACAAAAAGAAACACAAAAACATGTATGAAGCTCAAAAAAAAGCACAAATCCTACAGTCAAGTGGCAAAGATAGGGAAGACGTACAGGCCCGTCAGAGGGAGCCAGCAGTTTAGCCAGTGCGGCTTCGGAAATGGGGTCCTGAGAATCTCCAGGCTGCAGCCGTGGGTGTCGGTATTTCTGCAAGTGCAGGGATCTTAAACACCTCTTTGCAGAGGATTCCTCTGGCCAAACACACAGATTGGAAACACCCAGGATTTTTTTTTTTTTTTAATATATGTTTGCAATGTTTAGGGATTTTTTTTTGTGGTTTTGGTTTCAAATCAGTACCATTTGTGGCTGCGTTAACATCCAGCTGTTGAGATTGCTGTAATAGATCTTTTTGCCATGTATGCCGTGCGGAATGGAAAAGAGGAGGAGGGGGGATGCAAACCAAACTGTTCCCGATTGTCACCTACAGCCTTCGGTGCCCCGAGCGTTTGTGTCACTGTCTGTACTGCACAACACATAGTAAGACAGGCTGGGTTGAAGGCAGCCAGGCAATCGTTGCAGGATGGAGGGAGAGTAACGTCACTAGCTGCGTAATTATTTTTAATGATCGGCTTGAGAAGGGGCATTGACATTGGACAGACATCTTACAGCTTCATTGTTGTTTTGCTTTGCGTTCAGTTTTCCTGACTGTTACAGATAATTCAGCCTTTTTCTTTTCTCCTCCTTTAGTTTCTTTTTTTTTTTTTTTTTAAACTTTGGCTGCCGGGATGAGCTCTTTCTCCCGAAGGACCGGGCATGGGGAGAACAAGTAACTGTCGGTAGATTGCTACTGCCCTCGAGAGACCCTGCTGCCACCATCACTGTCTTGCCCCCGTGATCTGTGCTTCTCGTGTGGTTGCTGCTCCTGCATGAGCTTCCTATTGCTTCTGTGCCCATCTCTGTGCTCTTCGTCTCTCTCTCTTTCTCTCGTATAAACGATGTACAGTAGCTGTGTAAGAAGTGCATGTGTGCCAACTCTGCCCTCCTGGTGCAACATTTCAGCTTTTGCCCACTGTACAGTTATTGGTTTCCTTTCTTTTTGTTACTGAAGCAAATTTGGCCCCGCTCCTTTTCCCCGCCCCGAATCCAATCAAACCCCCTTCGTTTGCTCGCCACAATATGTTTCAAACTGAAGTGCCAGGCAAAATTTTGTTTGTTCCCGCTGGTTTGACTAGATCGCTTCCTAGCCCTCTGTGCTTAGTTTGCAGTGCTGTAAATGGCATGCTCTGTGCTTATGACTCTGGATTTGCTTTCCTCACCAAAGTCATATTTGTAAATTCTTTGCGGTTTTTGTTTTATTTTGCTCTTTTTGTTAATGTTTCCCACTACTGCTGTACATGCGTCATGATATATATATGCTAGTCAGCAGCACCTTGCTGTAGATATTAAAGGAAATGGCGGTTTAGTTCTTTTATTTTCCAGTAGGAGTATTGAATCTGTCAAACATATTATGTAGAGATGGTCCCACACTTATATTTTTCCTGTTTCAAGTTTTTTTAAGAAAGGCGCTGTTCATTATGCAAAATCAATTATTTTAAGAATTGCTATTGTAAATATCTTTGTGAATATTTTAGTATCGTCTTTGATAATATTCAACATTTTCATGATCTGGTTATACTTTTGCTGGTGTTTTTAAATACCTTGTCTGAAGAAAAATATGGGTCCTTTTTTAAAAAAAGAAAATTGAGGGTTCTTTAACAGAATAAGGGAGTTGGTTGTTTTGTTTTTTCCTTCCCCCCCTTCCCCCCCCCTTTTTCTTTTGATAAATTAGCCCAAATTTTGTATCCATTTATGAGATGAATGAATTGATACATCAGGCAGTACCTGGACAATCAGGGCCCAGCTCTGTCATGGAAACGCAGTAGTAAGTGATTGCCTAGGGCAAAAAAAAATAATAAAAAAATCAACTAACCGACCGATGTTCATTGAGTGTGGGTGATTGTGGGCTGGGAAAGGCAGAGATTTTGTTTGTTTGCCCAAGTGAGCAGAACACCTGGAACCAGCTGTCGGAACAGGTAAAGATGCACTAAGGCAAGCAGCAAGTATGCAAGGTACCATATTTATATCACTGTTCTGGTGCTCCGGTCTCTGAAACTGGGGCACGGTAACGCTTAGGGATGTTGGTGGGTGGGGGAGGGAAACAGTATAGTATATTTTATTCTGCTTAGAAGTGTCTTTTTTTCTTGTGTAGGCTTGACAACCTGTAGAGGGTCTCTGCAGAGTATTAAAGATACCTTGGTGTAATATGTGGTGACCTGGTTGTGGTGTGGTGCTGCTACCACACGATTCCTGGGAAAGACCGTTCTTCAGTTCCCGATGTGTTTTGTAGCCATTTTACTGTAGTAGTTTCCCCCTGTATTTTTGCTGCATTGTTTATATAGGTATTGAAGTCATTTGCAGGGGTGGCTGATGATGATAAACTGATTTTATGCCCCTAGAGTTTGGGTTTTTTGTTTGGGGGGGAAGTTTCTTAAGCCATAGGTTTGGAATAAAGAAGATTTCTCACTATTAGTTGGAACTGGTTGCTCAGATTTTTTTAATTGATTCTATTTTAATGTTCCACCCTCCATTGATTCCTGAGCAGCTAAATTAGTCACCTGAAATGATTTTTCTCTTAAACACAACATTAGTATTCTAAACCGGGTATGTTGAGGATTGACCTTTTGCTAACTGGTAGTATTTAAAATATATCATTTAAAAGTACCTGTTGGAAAGCATAAAGGGAAAAGAAAACCCCATAGATATTAGCAATATGTTTGGAGCAGTGTTTGCATCTGCTTTGTACAGTAATAGAGAATTAAAGTGGACGGTGGACATTTTTAAGCTTACAGAAACGTTTGGTTTCTAAGCAGAACTTGAGAGAAAATACGATTTTACCCATCACCCAAATGTTGGACACTTGAGACAGTTTTAAAACTTATCTGTCAGCAAAAATCAGGTACTGTATAGTGGAGTCAGTATGAAAAAGCTTCTAAATGAAAATTTAGTTATTTTTTTATCTGTTCACTGCCGTATTAAAGTTTAGAGAAAAAAACCTAGCAAATAGGGTAATCACAGTCATTTGTTTTAAAGCTTAATTATTATATGAAATTCCAGTAGTGTTTTTATTCTTCTTTTTTTTTGTTTGTTTACTTTTTAATTGTTTCCCTATGGAAGTTCATCTGGGAAAGAACCCACAGAGATCTACAGTTCTGCTGCCAAGACATTATTATAGGACTGACAGATACACGCCAATGTCTGCAGCGGAGACTCAAGGGACAGCTGTACATATGTAAATGACAAATAGAGACATGTTAACAGAAATGCATTCATTTTCCTTGGAATGTGCATTGTTTTTATTTCGCAGGAAAAAAAAAAAGCTTGAAGCTCCATCTTATGTGGAAAATGAATCCTGTTTGTTAGCGTTTGTGGAGTCTCAGCATTTGTTTCACTTTCACTTCTGTAATATACTCTGACCCTTTGTTTTGTTTTGTTTTATCTACATGTAATATTTAGCTTACGTGTACTAGTCTATCACCTGTGTATTTTTAGGGTGCTACAGAAAAATGATGAAGAAAAAAATAAGGGGATTCGAAAAAAAATTGTAACCAAATTCATACTTTGTACAATTTTTGATATCACGATCAGAGGGAGAATTAAAAAAAAAAGTACAATCTGAAGTAACATGCAAAAATGGCCATTGTCTTTGTTTGTACATTGTATGTACAGTACAATGCAATCATTTCATACTTTAAACTGGTCAGAAAAAATAATTGTGATTTTTAGTCTTGCAAAACTGTATGTAGTTAGATGATGTGACAACCTAATATTTATCTAATAAATATGTATTCAGATGAAACCTGTATATTAGGTGTTCATGTGGTTATTTTGTATTTAAAGATCAAATTATTTGACTATTGCTAGACATTTATATACTCTGTTGTAACACTGAAGTATTCTCATTTGCTCATGTTAATTTTTTTTTTCCTAAATAAATTTGCAAAATTAAGGTCTGGCTAATTGGCAGCTGCTTTGTAAATTTTTAGTTTCTTTTAGAAACAACCAGCTTCCCCTTTGCCCTGCCTGGTTTGTGTTAGTGTGGAAGTCAGTTGCCCGGGGTTTACCTTTCCAGGGAGCAGGACCTGGCAGCAGGAAGGGAAAGGCGTGAACCACCCTGGAAGAGACAGAGAATAAAAGGTTATGAACACAGATTTACTAATAGACACGGAATCACATACAAAAAGTCCCTGACAAGCAAGGTATCAGTGACTTGGGGTTCAGTACACTGGTTAAACAAGAAATAATGATTTTGAAATGAAATCTTTGCATGTTAGACAGGAAGGAGGGTTCGGCTCTGGTGTTGATGTGTGTGTTCTGTAATACAGGATTATTGCCTAATCCAATACAGTTAAATTCTCATTAGTTTACTATTTTTCTTGCAAATCAAGGTGAAATCAGTGACCTTGGAAGATGACCAAAATGAAGTGATTATTTTTTTTTAATGGATCCCCATCCTAAAATTAAAGGACTTGGTTTCAAAATGCAACCTTTGAGTTATGAAATCTGCTTAGTTTCTCTGCCTGCTAGCGCAAGCAGGCTGGATGGTGACACCGGGAGTACGCACCGGGCAGTACCGGCAACAGCCGTGGCACGCACGGGCCCTGTCCCGGCCGAGCTCTACAGCCCTGCCTGGCCACCGCCACCAGCACCAGTCACTGCATCCGAGAGCTTCTTTAAATAGAGAACTACTGAGTGTCTCTGTATTTGTACATGGCATTTGGGGAAGTGTTTAGTCTAAAGACACCCTTGAAATGCATTAAAATACATAGGAACAACCTAACCATTTCAGAATATGAGTATCTGTACAAGTATGTGATTGAGATATAGCAATTGCTCCATAAGGACACAAGTCCTTATTGTTCACCAAGACACACACAAGTACATATACAGATATATATATATAAAAATCTAGAACAGAGATTGATTTTTCTCAAAATTGGGAAAAATCATTTGTTTCTGACGCTCAACTTCTGCCTTCCTTGCTGGCACTACCCATTACAACAGGCTTTTAGGATAATGTAATAAAACTGAGTTAAAGTGTACTTAGTAGGGAAATAGGAAAAATATTTATCCATTCCAGCCAATAATTAATGAATATTTTATTTTTGGTGTTCTGTTTTCCTGGAAGCTCCCAAGAAGTGTCAGCGAGACACTGTGCAAACCCTCTTTGGCGCTGTACAGATGGAGAAAAGCACGAAGAGCTCGAGATGTCCTTAAGGGGCTGTAGGTTTTTTGAGCTTACTGTGAAGCCTGAGGAAGCTAGGACAATTCTGAAAGTGGAGAGTCTCCCAGACATCACCCGAGGTCCCCGGGGTAGGTATGATGTCTGTATCCAGTTGATGGGGGTCTCCCATTTCGCATTCTGGTGTGTCCTGTGCTCAGCGTGTCCTCCCAGGCAGCCACCGACAGGAGTATCTGCCTGTGACCTTGCTTATCAGTGTGATTATCAACTGTTGAACAACTTCAGAACACTCTTATTTCCCAACATTTCTTTTTTTACTCTTCTTAATCAGCGTGGATCTCTGAATCTTGTTATTTTGGTTGTGTGCTCTGTGTTATGCTGCTGTGCATTTCATTGTGCCTTTTACAGGAGCAAGAGACTGAAAAGGATGCGAAGCCTGGAGGAAGGACCTGTTTGTTTTCTGTTCAGACAGTGGGGACGGGACTCCTGTGTGTAAACAGAGCTGCTTTCCTTTGAAGAAGTAAGCCAGGCAGCATATAAAACAGTTGTTCAGCTCTCACCTGATATCCTATATACAGTACTTATATTTGTTATCCTATTTTTACACTTGTGTACCCAGGCTTTTACTTGTATGTGTATTTAACTAGAACCCACTTCCCTCTTATCTGCTTAAATTCCAAGTCCATACAAATCTTCCAGTATTGCAAACTTCCACTCATGCATGACTACCTTTCTTTTTTACATTTTGAATTATTACCAGAGTGTCACCATTTTCTGTGTCTATTTTCTATGTCGTTGAAATCCTACTGACTCTCTGATTGTGCCAATGCACCCTTCACATTTGCGTTCTCTCCAAAAGGAGAATTTTTCTTGTATCAGACAGACTTCTGAAATCTTCTGCTGAGGTACCTCATCTCCGTCGGTCTACAGAATTTTTCAGGGGAACATAAAAATAGTCCATATGGAACCTAATCAATTACACAACTTTATTTATAAAGCAAGCAGACAGGAATTACTCCTACAGGCATTAGCAAACAGCTTGGTACAGATGGACTTACTGGTTTGTCTGCTCCATAGTTGATCTGCATTTCCAGGAACTCTTTGCCTAAATCGTAATAAATGGTTTTCTGCTATTTAAGTCTATCCTTCTGTTAAAAACCACCACTTTTCTAAGTGTTTGGACTAGAAGAGATTAAGCTCTTACCCCTGTTCTCATTGAATATGTCTGTTTGGTTTGGCCAGTAGCTTTCCAGCTACTGAACTCACTGTGGTTTTTGATGGATCCAGTGACACACAGTAAAGTCAGCTTCTCTGGAAACATTAGTATCGACCACTTTGAAATACACTGGTTTCTCTATTTTTGGGGGGTTTTATCAGACATTCTAAGATTACAAGTTCTGGTTTTACCTATGTCAGAGTTTTGAACAATTACATTTTTTATTTAATCTTGCAATCTAGACTTTCTTCTTTGCCCACAGTTGTTTCATGATGTTGGTTTTGGGGATTTTGTTGAATTGTTCGGGAACATTTAGTTTCATTCGTCACCTTGTTCACATGGCAACGCGTTGATTATTGTGAACATGGAGAGAGGTTGTTAATTTTAATTAATTTTAACTGGTCAAACACTAGAAAAAAGGAAAATATTTTAAAAAATAATGACACTGTTGTTAGAGTTGTATTATCTTTTTTTTCTTTGTTTGGTTTGCAAAAACTATTGAAATACTCCAGTTATTTAATGAAATGCTGGAGTTGAAGTCTTATTGTAGTTTTAATGCATATTTAGATTGATTCAAATTTTCACCAGCTATTCTTAAGTTTCAAATTTATAATCAGTGCCCAATTTTGCCTTGTTTGTTGCTTCTGTATGTCTCAGAATGTACATTTTGTACATTTTTACGACATGCAAATTCAGTGATTTTTGGACATACCCACATACCTATCTGATTAGCTGGCCTAGTTAGTTACTGGTAAAAATAATCCAGTTCATAAAGTTATGCAGAGTATGTTTTTTCACATTAAATTCTATTTGGCAGTTTTCCTTTCTAAACTAGGAATGACCGTCCCTCTGGGAAGAAGCATTACTTTGATATTGCCACTACTAAACTGAGAGCAAAATGCACGAGAGCGACACTGAGACAGAATCCAAAGTTGAGGAAACCTTGACTCTTCTGAACAGCAACAGACATTCGTGCCCTGAGTGTGTAAGTATTTCACCAAACATTTCATTACCCAGAAAATGATGCTCTTCAGTTGTAAATGTGACACACATTAATTTGCATCTGACAGCTTGCTAGCTCAGTTGGTGGGACACTGTGTATTCAGATGATCGTCACGTGCAATTATGTCATGTAAGTATGTCGTAACGTTCCATGCTAGCTAATGAGTAACGCTGTTACGTGCTGGTGGTAAGCAATCCTTTCTGTAGTGAAACTGCAAAAAAGCAGAAAGGAACCGGAGGGACTCTGTACTGTGAGACTGGTTCCAGCAGAATTGTTCATTAGAAAAACCGGTGGCATTTTTTAAGTCTTGTTATGTCTGTGAAGCTTTTAATTTCTGGGTGATTCTTGTTCAAACTGATGCTGTCTGACCATTTTTAGCTTCCAGCTGCCTTTCTGAAGTTGTACAACTGAAATACATGTCTCAAAACTGTGATTATTGTTCAAATTAGTTTAGTGCAGACAGGATAATTCATCTTTACAAGGTACAGAGGGAGGTGTTACTCAAAGAGTCATCATTCCAATTTACACACAAGACAAAATCAAGGAAACACCAAGGCTTTAGCAGGCACCTGAGTAAAGCAGAGCTCTTGAGAAACAGAGTGGGGAAGAAAGGTCATGAAGACACGACAGTGTAAGGAAAATAACTGTGTAGAAAGCTGCTAAACACTGGGAAGGTGAAAAGATGAGAAAAGGGACCAAAACGGACCAAAAACCTCTGAGAAAATAATTTAAAAAATGCAAGTACTCTAGCATGTATGAAAAACATATAGTTAGGAATCTGGGGTAGAGTCAGTGACGTGCTGCACAGGACCGTGGGTCCCACATGGCCCTCTGTCTGTCAACACCACAACCATTGCCCATTTGAGCTGCAAGTCAAATTAACTTCTGAAATACACCTCCACCTAGAATGTCGTATCATGAGCCTGTCTCTCTTAAAATGCTAAATGTGTGATGTTCTTCCCCCTTCTTTCACCTGGCTGCATTCTCTAGTGTTCTAGACCATGACTATAGGAAGTGCCAGTACTCCGCTGGTTTTGGTTTTACTGGTTATATATTTGTTGTATCACAGAAACGAGACTATCGCAGAAATGAAGTCACGCAGTGAGAAAAAAGAGGAGTCAGAGCAGGAGCTGGCAGGGGCGAGAGAACAGATGCGGGTTTCCCTGCGATGGTGTGGGGGGCAATGCAGTGCTGGCTTCCGCTCTTGGGAAGGAGCTGCTCAGAGTCCCCTCTGATGAATAATTTCTGAGCAATTCCACTCTCTGTAAGATCATCCCAAGCTCCAGACTCATCTTACTCATACAAGGTGAAGTAGTGTGACTAATCAAGCCTAGAAGTATCTCTGATACTATTACCTTATTTCTTGTTCCTCAGATCAGAGGTGGTATTTCACAGGTAAATAAACTGAACTGATCCCTATAAATGTCAAGTTCTGTTATTACCTAAATTTCTGTGTTTTAGAATATAGAAGGGCTCCCATAATTTTTGCTTTATCTTAATACTGTTTTGTAAGTACAGAAAGCATCTCCTCACCCACACACAGACAACACACCTATCTAGATATCCCAAAGCTTTGCGAGTCCACTGGGAGCAACAGCTGTGTTTTTCCTGTAGCCTAAAACCACACATTTAAAATACCCTATGTGCCTCACCAGGCTGTGATGTTGTGATCCATCCGTCCATGGACCAGCTGTAGTGGCGTATGGACAGTATTTGGGGCAGCTGAACGTGCCCTGGGCACTGCGTAAAGGCGCTGTGTAATCTGACTTATTAGCAGTGAGTTTCCATACATTATGCAGGGAGATTGAGCAATGAATTCCGAGCAAGCAAAGTCACTCAGAACTTCTGAAACGAAAATGCTAATCACAGCTGTAAAGAGCATGAGTGGATTGAGGTTTTTCTTGTATGACTATTTGTAGGTAATTAGTATGAAGTCATGTGGGGAAACTCCTCCTTTACGTACAGCGTGTGCTGGAGAGAAGGTTCATGTTGTGAGCTGGGTTACTACAAGTTCCTAGGAGGAAACCTTGACTGGGGGAAATATTTATTAGCATTTTTTTCTTTTTATCTGTAAATGTACCTGTGTGGCTACTCTATGCCCTTTGAGCTCTTGTACAATTTAATTTCACACTGCAATCGCTTAGTATAATGGAAAGGTCTTTCACCATCTCCCCCACTCTACTCCCCATTCATAAATAAATGCATATCACAGATAACAGATCACAGAAATCCTTCCCAGCTCTCAACTCATCTTCCAGCTTAGCCAAAACCTTGAAGACAAAATTACGCTGAGTGTTTTGAAGTGCAGCACATCCAGGCTCTGCAGGTGGAGGGTGGGAATGCCCACTGCAAATTCCTGCTCTCTCCACTTAAAGTCAAGCCGAATCCCCGAATGACCTCTCCCTCTACTGACAGTCCAGATTAGCAGAGTCTTTGAAATAACCATGTCCCAGATGTGCAGGGGTTCTTAAAATCAGTGTCAAAATCGACACCATGGGAATTCCCTGTATCACCAAATATCAAGTGATGTTCATGTGAAATCCACTTAATAGTAGATTCCTCCAGTCTATATTTGAGTTTTTATTTGCCTGGTCTAAGCACACAGCCACATGAAGAGCATATCAAAGTGTGCCACAGACAAAGACGAGTTGCATGTAGTTGCATTCTTGCAGTTGGTGGGTTGCAAAATGGGATCTTGCTACAGCTGCCAAGATCAATCCAACAGCAGCAATCCAAGACTGAATAATACAATTAACCTACTTTCCTGTGCAACAAACAAGCAGACGTGCAGTCAGACAGTTGACCATCACCTTTCATACCAGTACAGCATCTGTCTGCCGGCAGGTTACGGCATTTCAAGCCCCTTGGAATCAAAATCCCCACAATTATGGCACATTTCAAGAATTTATTCTTTCTGTTTCTTTAGAAGGAAGAGGCACTTAACGGCCGTTGTTTCCTGACCATCCCGGCACAACGGTGGTAATACTCAGTTACTTCATAGTCTTATTTATGAAGACTTTTAAGTTGTAAGCAGTGCATCAATATGAAGTACTTTTATTGTAATCATTTAAGGTTCTTTATCCTCTCCAGGAATTTCTCTGCTAGGACACAGGAAGGGTCCTTTAATGGGTACATTTCTAAAAATACATATTTAGAAACTTGTATCAAATGAGTCCCCCTTGTTTATCCATCTGTAACTTTTTTGCTGTCTTTTGAGATTGGGGGGAGACAGACTGATGGAATCTGTAGGGCAGGCAGCCATCTCCCTAGCGGCTCCGCTGAATGACATCAATCTTGACTTTTATCTGTGCCACCACATCATGTTCCCTCTCTTGTATGGCACAGGGATGCCAGGTGCACTCTAGCCAAGTGTACTTATCTCCTAGCCAGATGTGTCAGAATTTAAATGATGAACATATCTTCATATGGATGTGTTCAAAGCTTCTCTAAAATAATTTACTTTTGCTGAGCCTAGCTCTAAGCCTCATTTACTACTGGTCAATGAGCTGACCACTAGTCAACTGTCTGTTGCTATAGGTATACACAGAACTTAACATTCTCGTGGTAATTTTGGTTCGGGCTTCTAATGGCTACAGCCATTAGAACAACACTAAAAGGTATGAGGTTTTTCATGGTCACTGGAGAATAAGTACATTGATAACTAGATTAAATGAAGTCATAATTTCCCAAAAATGGACTTGAAGCTGAGAGGACACAACAAGGCAACTAGAAAATACATGCTGATTTAGCTACTATTAAAAAAAACAAACACTCGTCTTTAGATCATTAGTAAAAGAATAGAAAATATCGCCGTGGCACTCTATGGATAAAGTCATTGTTCACTCCTATCTTGGATACAGTGCAATGATCCCCTTATCTCAAAAAAATCCATAAAAGTGGAAACAGCTCAGAGAAGGGAAATAAAGATTATCTCAAAGACATGGAAAAGCTTTCTTATAAATAAGAATTGGCTGTGACTTTTCAGTCTTGAAAAGAAATGACTGAGAGAAGAAAACATGTAAGTCTAAAATCATGAACAGTATGACAAAGATGGATAAGAATCAACTTGTCTCCTCCAGTACAAGACACCGAGGAAGCTAATGGGAGCAGTATTCAAAACAAACATATTCTTGATGCAAAGGGCAGCAGGCCTGGGGAGGGGCAACTTCCAATTCGTTGCCACAGAAGTTGCTGATGCTAAGAGTTAAGACAGGTCCAATGAGTGGATAAGTACATAGGAAAAAAAAAAAAGATCACTACGTTCCAAAGTCATGTCCAACTTGATAAGTTCTCGGAAGTGGAAGCAGTAGGAGGTTGAAAGTGTACTGGCCTATAACACAGACCTCTCCTGTTTTCTCTCTTCCTGAGGCATTCCTTTGAGACAGGATTCGGGACAAGATGCATAGCCCAATATGGTTCTGTAGTAATGAAGCATGGTACGTCATCCCTACAGCACTGCCAGCTCTTGAATTGCTATCTCAAAACTCTTAACCTGCTAAATTTCTCAACGAGTCCCTTCCACTGAATGGGCATGAAAGTACAGGTCTGTCTCAAGCGTGCGCCTGAAAAACAGTGTTCATCTAGGATTTCTCCATTGTCTGTAATTGCACATCATAGTTCTTCTGCCCTGAACTTTTGTGGTCAGGGCAGTGTCTTGATTGACAGCTTTCTGACGACTCAGTGAATGTCACTTTTAGCTGCTATTTTATTGACAACAAAGAACTCGTGCGGGATTGAAAGGTTCCCTGCATAGGGGCTGTCCTTGTGTGAATCTGTCATGCTGTATTACATTTGCATTACTCTTACCTTCATTAGAAGGTTAATTAAGTTGCATTGCTCTAACCTTCATTAAAATAACTTAGCTTATTATACAAGGAACGTCAAAATTGCAGGTGCATAACTACGAGAATCACCCTTGGGGTTTTTCTGGTTTGGGAGTTTTCTGGTTGGTTTTTTTTTAAGCATCATTTTAGGAGCTATTTTCCCACATTCAAGCGCTATAATTTTTAACAACAGTAGCCTGCGGTAGATAACTGCTGTTTAGTTTTGGTAACTTACTGCCTTACAATAATTTGTATAAAGCCATACATCCTTTTCAGAAGTGCCTTAATAGATATTGCATTTCCATCTGGGCAGCTGAAAGAGCAGAGTGAGCAGACAGAATGTCATGTATGTGCAGAGTGCATTTTGCAGAGACTCAGTGGTCCAGTTGTGCCCCGTTAACTGCAAGGTTTATATCACAAATGAAAAGCATCAGGCGTCCTGCATGTCCTTTGCTTCAGGTATAACGGGGCAGAACACTGTAGGTGTAGCGGACTTGGACAAGCCTGCCATGGAGAACAGAACTTCTTTTCCTGCTTGTTTTCAATGAAAAAAGTTGGTCTCTGATACCAGTGGGCTTGCATTAGTGATACGACTGCTGGCTGGAGAAGTACTGATACACTAATGGTGGCTGTGCTTCAGCTAGCAGTGCAGAACAGCACTGTTTAATTATTGTGATGAAATCAAATTAAACGTATGCAGACTGTAAAATATCTCAACAGGCTTGGTTTTTTTAGAGGAAACGTAACTAACTGGCTTATGAGAGTTGTCTTGCTGCCGGTATGCTGATGGAAGAGCTTTCTTTGACCTCACAAACCAAATCCAAGGACGTTTTGTGGCGTTAAGCACTTCAAAAAACTTTTGAAAGTTATTATAGAAAAGAAGGATGGTAACTGTAGTGGATTTCAAAATAACATCTGAAAATGACTAAAGTATATACTAATTACGAAGCATTTTGATCTGAGTTGCTAAGTCGGGACAACCGAATGATAAATTTTGTTATTTTCATATAAAGCATGAATGGTATTTACCTTTATAAGCCATTTACACAGCGATGCAATGGGCACCTGGGGGGTCTGTGACACCAGGGTGACACCAGGTACGTGCTCCGGTGCAGGGACCCGAGGTTGATGCCGTGGTTCCATGGGTGCTGTCGGTGAGTAACGCCGCGGGGTGACTCCCCGTTCCCCTCTGCACCCAGACTGTGGGGTGACTCCCCGTTCCCCTCTGCACCCACACTGTGGGGTGACTCCCCGTTCCCCTCTGCACCCACTCACCCTCAACACCTAATGGCGGCCCAGGCCTGTCTCCCCCTGGGGCCTGTCAGGCAGGCCCCACGGCCTCCCCTGGGATTAGGAAATTTTAGAAACTTCCTCTCACCGTTGATCCCTGGGGTGCACGGGGCTGTGAGGAAATGTGGAAAAAGAAAGGAAAAAACCCCAAAACAAAGCCAAACCACAACGGAAATCAAACAAAAAGCCCCAAACCAACAGTCCCCTCAAACGGTGGCGGGTACATGGAGGGATGGCGAGGGCCCTGTGAGGGCAGCCGGAGCCCACAGCGGCCCGCTGTCGGTGGAAAGCACCGGCTCCCCTCCTCCCTGCCGAGCCCGAGCCCCGCGGCTGAACCCGCCCGGACCCGGGGGTAAGATCAACTCCGCCGCCATGGGGCTCTCCCCGCGCTGCCCCTCAGCGCCCCCGCCGCCATCTTGCCCTGCGCGCCGCCCCCAGAGGGCGCTGTGGCGCCGCGCCGGAGCCCATAAAAGGCGGCGGCGGCGGCGGCCTCCGCGTGTCCCCGCGTGTCCCGGTGTCTGTCAGAGCGACCGACCGACCGCGGCATGCTGGCGCTGAGCGCCGCCCGCCGCCTGCTTCGCCCGCCCGGGGACCTGCTGCTGCCTCCGGGGCTCGCCGGCATGTGGGCGGCCGGTGCCCGCGGTTGCAGCGCGGCCGGCGGCGGCTCCCCGAACCCGGTGGTGTACTTGGACGTAGGCGTCGACAACCAGCCGCTGGGACGCGTCGTACTGGAGGTAGTAGGGGTGCGGAGGGCTGCCAGCAGCTCACCTGGCGCCGGGGGAGGGTGGCCGGGGAGCCGAGGGCGGCGGGGCGCCCGGGCATGGCGGCCGGTGAGTGGCAAGGTCAGGATAGGCCCGCGGCTGGGGGGGGGGGGCCGCTGGTGCGGTGACCGGCGCCGGCTCCCGAAGCGGCGGGGAAGGCTCAGCCGCTCCGGTGCGGGTGAGAGCAGGGCCCGTTGTGGCGGGCGGCCTTCGCCGTACTGCCGGAGCCGCTGCCCCGCCGCCCTCGGTGTGAGGCGAGCAGGGTGGGCAGGGGGTCGGAGCGGGGGCACCTGCCCGCGGTCTGTCGCCAGGCTGTGCCCGCCGTCCGTACCTGAAGCCATCCCGGCGGGACGGGCCCGCGGGGCGGCTGTGGTTCCTGAGGGGGTGGCTGGGCCCTGCTCCGGCAGGGAGCCTCAGTGGAAGACGACTTTGAACCTCAGCGCCAAAGCTGGGATGGCGTCAGGAGTAGCGTTGCTGGGGCAGCGTGTCTCCCGCCTGGGAGGGACCAGCCGGGTTCCAGCCTCCCCCGCAGCCCCGGCGCGGCCGAGGGGGGTCAGTGGAGGGAGGGCCGGGGCCTGGCGTGCTCCTGGGGCAGCGTGCCCACAGGGGTCTCCGGCCGCTTCCAGCTTCCACCTGCTTTTCGATTGTTTTTTTTTTTTGTTGTTGTTTTGTGTTTTTTTTTTGTTTTGTTTTTTAATTTCCCGGGTGATTATGGTTAGGTTCTTAGCCTCTGGTCTTCTGAGGTGCTGCCTCCTTGACCTTCCCGCTCCGTGTGGGCAGCAAGGTTTGCCCAGCTCTGTTTGAACTGGCAGCTGGCTCCGCAGCCCGCCCGCCAGCAACCAGCCTGATCGTTAAAAATCCAGTCTCTGCAACGCTCACCCCTTGGAAGAAGGCCTGAACAGGAAAACTGCGGTAACGCTCTGCCCTCACGAGAGGCACGATAAGCGTCAAGACTTTAATTGTTGGGATAACCGCGTATCCTTGGGGCCGCACACGTGCCTCTGAATAAAGGCCTTGTGTAAGGGAAGGAATGAGGGCTGAGCTCCAGCACCTGCAGAGGGAATGCTGCCCTTCCGAATTGCTCCCTGCTGAGGGAATTCAGTGTGGCCTCCTGCCTCCAACACCCACCTTGGGTCTGTATTCGTATATTTTTTTTAAAACGTGGTTCATAAGGTTTCTCTCTAAAAGGGTTTTCCTTGAGGCTAGAGCCCCATTGATTTTTCTTCATGGAAAGCAACAGCGCATAAATTAACTGGACACTACCAGCCCTCACATTCTCAGGTGGTAACGGTTGAGGGAGTCATAGGTAAAAATATTGCTATGTGAGTTTCCTATTCATCGCTGAGATTTAGTAAAGAGCTGAGTGGTATTATAAAAAATAGCATTAATGTTGCTGTCTTTCTCGTGGCAGCATTTCATTTCCATGGTAAAGATCTTTAACGTGCCCAATTTACAGAAAATCTGAAAGCATTGCATCATCGTCTTGAGTCTCTGGTGAAGTTGTGGTTAGATTTAGCTGCAGATTATAGACATTTGAGGAGAGTACCCTAGGGAAGGAAGATTAACTTCTTGCCTCGGCCATGATGTTTCTAGGTGTCTGCTGCTGGCCACTGTCAGGGTGTGCGACTAGATAAAACCCTGGTCTGGTTTTGGGTTTGACTCAGGATGGCCATTTTTGCCTCACTTTTTCCAGGCAATTAGAATACTATACATTTTCAAGATTAGTAAAAAAGTGAATACTAATGAAAATTAGAATTTTTGTTGGTAACAAACGTGTATGTATCATCATGGGTCAATTCTGACAGACAGTTTCTTCCCTTCTTTTTCCCTTGCCTTTTCTGCAGATTTCAACAGATGGCTCTGTGCTGAGGATACTTTGATCTCTCCAGTTGTATCTGAAGTGGGCTTTGATCCTTGGGGCCCATCATAAAGATTCTTCTTAGTCATTGCTAAATTCTTTTATTGCTAAATTCTTTCATTGATCAATGGAATCATTAGACACTGCTCAAACTACTCTTCATTAACTGGCTAAAAGTTGCATTGAGGAAGTATCTTAAATTACTACCCAAATGCTTGGAAAGCCTTAAGGTATTCTTGGAGTTGTGGGTGGCTTGTGATTTCAGGTAGCTTATCACCTTGGGTAGAGGGTTCAGTTGTGCTACTTCACTGTCCTCTGGTATAGAAGTTTTTCTATGCATGTGTGAAAAAGATGACTTACTAATCTGTTTGTTTATTTTTCTTTAACAGCTGAAAGCTGACGTGGTTCCAAAGACAGCAGGTAAGGCAGCATCTGGAGAATTTCATACTTAAATGTTTAAGGTTTAGATTGTGATTGTCAGGAACTAGAATATTCTGTTACGTTTTAGAAATTATGTCCATGTTACACCCTTGTTTGTTAAATGGAGAAATATGATGTGAACTTTGTCAGAATTGTGCTAGTGAGGAGTTAAAATTTGTTGTTGTTCCAAATAGTTTGATTTTGTAATTCGTGGCTAGACAGTACAGTTGGTATATAGGATTATCAGTGGTAAATAAATACATTTACATTAAAAGCAAACCCCAAAGCAGATGGGAAAGGGTAAACCAAAGGGATGATGTCTCTTAGAGTTCCCAAAGAGCATACAGGGCTTTGTTTTCCTTGTCACTAGCTGATCAGTGGACTCGTGTTACAGAGTTTTTGTGGTTTATCACGTGCTTCCTTCCTAGTCTGCTTGCTTAGTGGTTCTGAAAACCTTGTACTTTTCTTTCAGTTCCCAGTAGATGAATAGCCTTAAAAAAAAAAAACAAAAGGCATCAACTTCACAATTGCTATAGAAAACAAAGGCACAAAACTCAGAAAATGAAGTCTTTGACTCCAGGCTGGTGGGTTTGGAGTTAAGATTTAACAGCAAAATAAAAAGGAGATGAGATGGAAAAGGGCTGTGTTTGTACCCCATTGTGAGGCTAAACAAGCTTTATAGCAGAGGTTTCTTAAACAATGGAAACAACGAATAAGTCAATAATAACTTAAAGATACTATAAAATTTTTGAGATGTATAAACTTGGGACATAGTTAATCTGGTTTTGTTTGATTATATTATGTATCACGTGTGGCAACATAAAACATTATGCTTTGTTTTCACAGAAAACTTTAGAGCTCTTTGTACTGGTGAAAAAGGATTTGGATATAAAGGATCCACTTTTCACAGAGTGATTCCTTCATTTATGTGCCAGGTAATATTTTCTTCCTTACTTTTGCTGTTAAATTTATCTGTATGTTATTTATGTATTTTTAGAACCAGTTAGACCAGTAGTGACGTTTTAAGCGTTTCTGTCTAACCTTTGCTAACTTCAGAATAAAGGAATGACAGCGTGACTTGCATTTCCCATCTTTTTGCTGTGGCTGTTGCTTAGCACATCTTTTGTACAAATAAATGTAAATTATGTGTAGAAGGTCTTAAAAAGCCTGTCTTAAGGCCTTCTGCTTTTGTATAGCAGTGTGCTTTAGTGGGGGGTATATTTGGCAAAATGGCACTTGCTTGGGAGAAGCGTTTGTGTGTAGAATGACAAACAACCTTGTGTCCTAAGTGAGCTAAGAAAACAGCGTGTCCATTCTTTACTCCTAGTAGAATAATCTGTTCACAGTAGAGAATGTGTTTTAAAAAAAATGTTTTTTTTTCTTCTGAACATCTCTCTGATAGGGAGGGGAGGAGGGAACCAAAAGGGTTGATTTTGGTAGATTTTAGTGGTGACACACCTGAAATGGATTTTCTTTTGATTTAAAGGATGAGTCCTTCAAAATTCTGAATTAAAGTCTATGCATGTTAGCAAGTTTTTCTTAAGCAGCAGCAGCAACAAAAACAAAACAGAAAAAGCCTTCTTTGTACTTGGTTTGGCAGATGAGCAGGATTTCTGTGCTGTAGCAATTCCTAGTTGTCCTCTCTTCCCTTAGAAATACTACATTTCATTTTTGCTTGAAAGGAAAACTAAGGTTTTGTGGTACTGACAAAAGGAGAAAGGTTAGAAGTCTTGCTAGGGTCAGAAACTCATAAGACAAATAGAAGTCTCAGTACTCTCAGTTCTACTACTAATTTGGGAAGTTCTGTGTAAAAGTCAGTCCTTCTTGCCTCTCTGTTTTGTCCCCACAAATGGACCTTAAGTGAGGATACTGTGTGGCTGATTCGGTGATAGGGCGCGATGATGAAATTTTTTTCATCATCTGATGAAATGATTAGGAATTACTTGGTAGTCATTACCAAAGTGGAAATACTGTCATAGGTTTCAAATATTTTAGCGAGAGGAAACAGTAGAGGTCTATCCACTTGTTGAGATGGAGTGTTAGTATGATTCAGGCAATTGGAATAGCCTAATTGGAGGTCATCACACCCAGAACTTGGCAGTTCAGATGCCCCCACATGGCACACAGGGTGCAGAGCATTCTTCTGGGGCTGCGTAGGAGTTGCTGTAACACCACCTCTAATAGATTACTCAAGGTGAGGATGGGAAGATGAACGTGACATGAAACACTTGTTAGGTGTGAGCCGGTGTGGGTGGTGTCCCTTCTGGGTGAGGAGATGGCAGATTGCTGGCTGGAAGCAGTGTTTAGTAGCCACCTTTGGGATTTGCTGTGGTTTTCTTTGTTCGTTGGGTTTTTTGTGTCTAACATAAGGCAGATGGTCACATCTATCCCAGCAAGCAACATGTAGCTGAGGGAAGTTTAAAGTAGCTCAGGTATAGCACTTAAAAACCTAGAAATAGCAAATAGTAACAGTGGAGATCCCAAGCAGTGTTTAAACCTGTTGGGAGAAAGAAAGGAAGGAAAAGAAACAAACAAAAGTTCTCAGGTCTTGCATATGAATGAATTTGGGTGATTCTGTTTTGAGGCCTTTGAGGTGTTTCTTAAACTTACTGCCATTTGTTGCATCACATTTGGGAGCAAGGCCGGTGACTCAGAAAGGTGATTCTTGGAGTTATGGATGTCAGTGGGAGAATAACAACAATATCTGGAACAGAAATTTGCTTTTAGCTTGATTGTATCTTCACCTAGTTACACGGTTTTATATCCTCACCTAACCATACTTGTTCTTAACCTGAAGAAAATGTGTTCATTTTATTACTTTTAAATTAAAGCAAGTGAATATATTTTCAATAACATCGCTTCTGATGTAAAATAATGCTTG
>JAOTQQ010000002.1:13105912-13177155 GCA_026546715.1 Gallinago undulata | reverse complement strand
CCAAGCAGTGTTTAAACCTGTTGGGAGAAAGAAAGGAAGGAAAAGAAACAAACAAAAGTTCTCAGGTCTTGCATATGGTAATGAATTTGGGTGATTCTGTTTTGAGGCCTTTGAGATGTTTCTTAAACTTACTGCCATTTGTTGCATCACATTTGGGAGCAAGGCTGGTGACTCAGGTGATTCTTGGAGTTATGGACATCAGTGGGAGAATAACAACAATATCTGGAACAGAAATTTGCTTTTAGCTTGATTGTATCTTCACCTAGTTACATGGTTTTATATCCTCACATAACCATACTGGTTCTTAACCTGAAGAAAATGCGTTCATTTTATTACTTTTAAATTAAAGCAAGTGAATATATTTTCAATAACATCGCTTCTGATGTAAAATAATGCTTGTGTGCTAGTAAAGTTAATACACCATTTCTTTTTCAGGGTGGTGACTTCACAAATCATAACGGAACTGGTGGAAAATCCATTTATGGCAGTAGATTTCCAGATGAAAATTTCATACTTAAGCACGTAGGACCTGGTAAATAAACATACACTTTCTACCCTCTGACTATAACCAATAATGAATCATTGTTTCTGAAGAGGTATTGAAAAAAAGGCTTTTTCAGATGTATGGGGCACTTTGTAGTTACAGAAATATCAGGGAGGTTTGACAATGCACTGTTCCTGGCGTCTGCTTATTTGTGGTGACTGCTGTGCCATGTAAGTCAGCCTGTAATGGGTGACACTGCCCTCTTGCTCTCGCTATAAAAGGGACAGTGCAAAATAAAGTATGGGGATTTTGTATTTTACTTACAAATCCTGCAAAGGTGAAAATAGTGCTTTTATTTTCCTCTTTCATAAGTCATAAACTTCAATTTTTACTTAGATGATTACTGCAGAAGGGAAACAAAGAGATCTGGGATTTCTTATTTACAGGCCCGTCCTTTTAAGCTCAAATCCAGAAAAAAAGTAAAGGAAAAGCCATACATAAGAAGAGCTGAATTCTACAGTCTGTCTTCTTCAGATTATTTCCTCATCACAGGAAACTACTGCTGATATTGAACCACAGTAGAGGTTACCTGATACTAATAACATTCAGGATTGGTACAACTAATTACTTTACTAACATTCGTGCTGTGGAAGGCAGGGAGGCTGGGCTGCAGTGGAATGGTCAAAGACAAGAAGTTGGCATTAGAAATCATTTAGAGACAATGTGAGACCATCACATCTTCTGTCTGTCCATCTTTAGTGTAAGTGCGCAGAGGAACATTGTCTTCTCTTCTGTGTACTTGGTACATCAATGTAATAAGCTGCTGCTGCTCTTGTTCTAGGTGTCCTTTCAATGGCCAACGCGGGACCCAATACAAATGGATCTCAGTTCTTCATTTGCACTGCAAAAACTGACTGGTAGGTTCTCAGCCCTGCACGTTAACCTGATTAATTGATGTTTGGATCTGGAGGGCTTGGGGTTTTAGTGGGTTTTTTGTTTGTTTATGGGTTGATGGTTTTTTGTTTGGTTGGTTTGGTTTTGTGTTTGTTTTTCTTGATTTCCAATTACTTGACTCATAAGGGAAAATTAATTGGTTTATGCTCCTTGAGGGAGGAAGGGCTGTGTGGGTAAGGTCACTATCCCTCAGAACATCCTAAGGTCCAGAGCTCAAGGTATTTCATGTCACTTGTAAAGCAGTTGTGCCTGCCATAGAGTTGATCAACAGGTGAGAGCTATGAAGGTGAGCTCGCATCCCTTCACTTGGTTTGGTTCAGTCTTTATGTTGTTTTAAGTAAAACTGCCTTTTTTGTTTGTTTGTTTTACAGGCTAGATGGAAAACATGTTGTTTTTGGGCATGTAAAGGAAGGAATGGATGTCGTGAAAAAAATTGAGGGCTTTGGCTCCAAGAGTGGAAAACCCTCCAAAAAGATTGTCATTACTGACTGTGGCCAGCTGTCCTAGCCCTTTGCCCTACCACTCAGGACAACTTCAATGCTGTGAAAAATCAGTCATAAAAGCCCCAAACATTTCTGATCCCATAAGTAGTACCGACGGAGCCATATTTTCTATTTAACTTATTCTGAAGTTTTATACCTATATTGAATAATATCAATTAAAAGTATAAACCAATAACTAAAGCGTTTTAACTGAGCTACCTTGGTAGTCACACTGTCACAGCAGTTTGGTAGAGTCCCACTGCATTTTGAAAGTAGCCCTACGGTCACCCAGAGCATATCTGACTGCAGCCTTGATGCTGTCCTCAGTATTTGGATGTTTCAGGTGTTAGAATCAGTGGTGCAGTTGACAACTAAGTGATCTGTACTTGGGAGTTAGATATCAATTGAGAAATACCATGTTCCTGTGGTGCTAATAAATGCCTATTCTGTTGTTTGTATCTCATCACTTTGGAAAAATAATACTAACTAGTGCGCTCAAGGCTGACTGCAACAAGACCGTCAGACTTTTTCTTTCTGTGCCTCAATAGAATTAACGTGTGGTTGTGGGTTATTTTAAATTAATTCTGTCTTAATCATGTTTTTTGTAGTCTCAGACTGCTGTTTAAAATTGAACTCTACCATACCTGCTTCAATGGAGCAATCTGACTTTTGGGTTAAGTAAATTGCTCTTGGTTGAGTTCACCTACTACTAGGGCTCTACCTGGGCAATAAGATCACAAATTAGCCAAAAGATCATGGGACTTTTTTATTATGCAACTGTGAACTTACTTGAAATGTGGTTCTGCTCTGACACATGGTTCTGTGAGGAATGCTGCATGGTTCTCAATAAATAGCCTATTTTTGCACTTTGAGAATGTAACCAGAGAATAGTGAGCTTGCTTGAGCAACAAATGGGTTTCATTGCTTTTTTTGTCCTGTTGTCTCTGTGAAGTCAGCCCACCTTGGGCATTACTTGGGTTCTGATTTCTTCTCACACATCATCACCAGAAGTCAAAATTGGTCCCCACAGAATCACAAGGTCTAATTGGTGCAGCAAAATCATTATTCTTGGGGTTGATGAATGAAGAGGAAAGAATTCAGCTGATCAGCTCAACACATTTTGTTTGTTTAAAACAGTATGTTTTCTATGGAGCAGTATCAAATGTTGGAACCTCACAACATCACTGTTAAAATCACTGAAACCATAAAGTATTCATGCTTGTGGGACAAAGTACTTGACTGGTTTTGTGCAATAATCTTCTTACTGAAGAGCAAAGTAAAAAGAGATGACTCTCTTCAAATGTGAATTTATTTCCATTACATTTGGATAATATGTAGGTTTGAAACTATTTTGCAGTGGATTTTTTTTCCACTGAGGGCTCCATTCTTATGTGTACGAGGTAGTATTTGGAGTGTCATTTTGCAGAAATTAGAATTGACAAGCTTTTTATTCTTTCTGCTGTGGCCACTTAATCTTTCTTTATAGTATTTTTTTAATTATTAATTTGTGCTGGTTGGCTTATTTCAATTTGATTGAATAATGATTTTCTGTGCACATTTTCTCTTAATTTGTATATGAAAAATAATTAAATATAGTTCTACCACAAAAGAAAGTCTGTTTCTTTCTTAAATAAGACTTTGCACACTTACTTGAAAGCAGGAGTGTGAGGAGCTGAAACCTGTTGCGTTTCCTCGGGCTGTTCTATTCCATCCCTCTGTGATGGCCGGATCCAGTGGCATCCAGAGATACGGGACAATGGAGCCAGGATTTGCCTCTCGCTGGTGAATCTAAACTATATATCTGGTACATGGACAGTGGTTCAGGTTTTGAGACTGTTCTCTTGTCTGATTGATTCTGACCATTTGCAGAGATAATGGGGAAAGAGTAAATTTACTGGGTGTTATTTTTTTAAATTTCTAATTCCTTTTTGAAAAGGTGGTTCCAGCTTTTTGCTGGACAGTGAGGAAAAGTTCATTCCCTGCTGCGTGATCAGGAGAATCTGGTCTCTTAAGAACTTCCTGTGTATTGGTGGTATTTTCACCGGGCAGCCCAATGGAAGGTGCTTTGCTACAAACCAGGCCATTTTCTCAGAACAGCGCGTTAAACCTTAAGTAAGTAATAGCATTGTGTGTGTTACAGTGCTGTGTTAGACATGGCTGTGGCTCTAAGAGACACCTCCATACCCTAACTTCTGAAGTGTAAAAGCCAAAATAGTCCATCAGGGCTCGCAGCCTTGACTAGAAGATAAATATTAAGAGATGCAGGATCCCTCTGATTGGCAACGCTGGTTGGGTGTCTGGATGGGGCTGGCTTTGATCTCCAACTACCAGGCTACTAAAAGGTCAGTCTCTTAAGTTTTCTTCTATAAATATCCTCCTCAAAATGGATTTTTCTGGGGTCCAGTTTTTTGTTTGTTTTGTTGGTTTTTTTTACCTTCCCTTTCCCCTTTATTTAAAGAGAAAAGGCACAGAGCTCTATTCCAGTGTAAGCCTTGCACCCTGTGTCATGGCAAAAAGTTCCTGTACTGCAATTGCACAACTACAGCCTGTACTGATTGTACCCGAACTAATGTCGAGAGGTGGTTGTGGCCCCACGGGACACCACAGCACGGGTTGCAGGACCTTGGCACCCTGGGTGGCTAGCCCTAGCCCACTGTGCTCCTCTGGCTCTCAGTCTTGGACAGCTTCTCCACTTCCCTACACAACCCAAAATTGGGATGGCAGTTTGTGGGTAAGTACAGGGAAATCAGCTTTTGCAAGTAATTCTCTGCCGGGGTCTAGCTTTCTGCAGGACTCAAAGTGCTTGTCTGTTTCCTGTCAGCCATCATGTGTCACAAACGACTTTGAGAGAAGAGGGTTCTCCTTTCGCAGCCTTGCATGGTGGTTTTGTGAGCTTCAAAACCATGGGTTAGAACAGGAAGAGTTGGCAGTGCCATGGCTTGTTGGTGACCTCCTGACGCCAGGATTTCGTCCCCCTTCGTAGCAAAATGGTCCGTGTTATGACAATGGTAAATGTTGGCTCACAGCTGTTGTGTACAGGAAAGGACTTTGACTTCTAAATTTAATCCATTTCAACTGTGAGACAAGAAAACTGCTCCAAATTATTCTAAAATACATTTAGGTATTAAAAGGACATGCTTTCCTTGTTTTCTGCTGTTAGAAAGCATTGATCAGAACGTGGTTCATTTTAAAGTACCTGAGTCATTCCAGAGTAACTGTTGTTACTCGTGGATGTATTCAAAACGTGGAAAATCTGCTGCCAGACAAGTTGAAGCACAGCTTGATTTTTCCATCCCCTGCCCGGTGCTTTGTTGCCCCAGTGCTGCCTGTGACATGGGGACAGAGCTGGTGGCTGGCACCTGGCTGAGGTGTCCTCAAGTGCCGGCAGCCCCTGCTTTCCCTGGAGCAGAGGGGGTTCGGGCAACTCTTTGCTTCCCTTGTGGCAAAGAAACACATCTCCCCACCAAATGAGCAGCATGGAAATTATTATTTCCACCTCCCTCCCTGTGTGTTAGATTGGAATGGGCCAGTTCAGTTTGATCACTGGTCACGGACTGGGCTGTGTGTTGAGAACTTCCACAGCCACCCAAGCAGGTCATAAATTGCTATCGATAGTAGTCTTTGGCAGGTCCCAGGCGTTGGATGACTTGCTCCCTCCATCTTCCTCTACCTCCCTGCCCATTCTCATGGACTCCCACGCAGCCCCGGAGCTCCCGGGGTGGCGGAGACTGGCCGTTGTCCCGTTCCCCACGAGGTGGCACCAGGCGATCGCCCATAGCGAGCTCGGCCGCTCCGTGACGCCAGCGCTGACGCCTCCGGTGGCGCCTTTTCCTTAATAACGCGGGGAAGGAGCTGGGGATGACAAAGCAGCGCTAAATTCAGGTGAGTAGCAGGTAGAACTGCTATGGTGTTTGTAACTGGTTGTCCTGCAGCTTCCCTTCAGCTACACCATAATGAGATGAGCTGTGTTTAATTACTCTGGAAGCACTAGAAGCTGCTGTTGACTGGCCTGCTGGGTATGAACTCTGCGAGCCCTTCAAGGGATGCTTCAGCTTCTCCCACATGAGAAGACATTAGTACTGTAAGGTCTTTCCCAACATCACCATGATCTGTGGCTCACTGAGGTGTGACAGAAGATGTTAAAATGGAGTGTGGCCATCAAAACTCTTTTTTTTTGGGTGCGTGTGAAATCACAACTTAGAAATCCCGTACAATTCATGGAAGAAGAAAGAAGGTGTTCACTATGGAGTGGTGGTGATGAGATGAGATGAGATGAGATGAGATGAGGGATGGCGGGTGTGCTACTGCAGGTTCTCACCTAGACGTTTAGCATAAAAGCTAGCACACTGGCAGAGGGGTTGTCACTGCCTGTGGCCCATCCGTGCCCTGGGGCTGAGGCATGGGCCTGCTGGGAGAAGAGCTGCAGAGCAAGCGGTGGTCACCACTGAGGTACTGCCAAGTGCAACACAAGTCAGGAATAACAGGCTCAGAGGGCACCCTTAGGTAAAGTGCAAATAAATATACAAAATATACACAGAAAAAAAAAAAAGAGTTTATATTTCAAAGTTGTTTCAACAAACTCACAAGTGTTTTTGTTTAGTCTCATGTTTTAATTATTTGTTCCAGACTCTCTGCTTACATAAATTGCTTTCTTTGGTGCTGGTCTGAGGCTGTGTCTCTTTGTTTACAAAGTTTAAACCCTTTGAAGTCAAGAGGTTCGAGGTACAAAATGCTGTTCTCTTTTGTAGTGCCCTACGCGCTGCTGGTGGCAATATATCAGCAATCAGAACCTCAAAGAAGTGAATTACTTAGAGTGAAAATCATTTTACATGACATTTCAAGGACAATATCTGGATGTCCTGCTGCTAGCTGAGAATTTGTAGTTGGACAGACCCTTTCTACCCGATTTAGGAGTAACTGGGCTAAAAAAAACATTGACCTTCAAGTGAAAAACTTTTAAATCTCAAACTACGGATTTTTGTATTGAGTCTGACTCTGTTTAAAGACATTGTATGAACCAGCTGAGCACAGGTGAATTTTGGCCCAAAATCTTCACAGCACAGTAGTTTGTTGCACTGAAAACTGAACCTTGGCAGTGATTCTTTTGAGCATTGAAGTTTCTTCTCCAGTTATCAGCTCCCTGATTTTTCCAGCACAGCACTAGATACTAGATGAAGGGACTTGGAGACAATCACGGAAGGCAGGAGAGCTCACTGTAAGAGGTGGTTCTCTTACAGGGGATCTGAATGAGGACAAGCTTGTTTGACTTCAGATCCTGTGACTAAATGGAGAAAGGCCTGAGGGATCTTGCTGCAGAAGGTTGTTGGTACCTGCTGCCTGTTCTGTCAGTGGTAAGGAAGGTGACCTGGGACACTACTGGTGTTTTTGACTTGAGTTCAGTCCAACCATATCAGAGGCTAAAGCTGACTCTGGATTACTTGTTATTTATTAGCTGGATAAATGAACAAAAACTTAAATTTCAGTCATCATTGGGATTGATGAAGTTTGAGAAGAATAGAGAAAAACTTGCTCAGCAGCAAACCTCATCATCTCTCAGGAATTCACCAAAACGTTTGGGTCCCAAAGGCCCCAGAAAAGACCAGCAGGTAACTGGACTTCAAGCTCTAAGAAGTGCTGCTCCAGCCTACCTGTCCCCACTGAGGGGACAATTCTTCACCTGGTTTGATAGCACGCCGTGACTTTGCTTGACACGAGCCAATGCTCACTATATATATAATATATATATAATTATGTATATTTTTGAGGATTAAAGCACAGGTTATAGCTTGTGTGTAAATGATGACGTACCTCCAGTGGAACAGCAGCCCTTGCTGTGAGTGCTCCAACGTGTGTGTGGTTGAGCAGAGCCACCTGCTTAACTGCACAGCACGGGGAGGGTTTCCCCGGTTATTTTTCCCCCGGTTTCTCCCCAAACGTGGCTGCTGCAGCTGCGAGTGGGTGTAGGGTGAGGGGCCGGGCACAGCGACCGCCCCGTGCTGCTGCTCCTCAGGGCCACCTTCACGCATAAGCATTGCTGAGGTCCACCCCAGCTGGAGAGAAACCAAGACTCTCCAGGAGGGAAGGAGCAATGGCTTCATGGCGTTTATTATTTCTCGGGAAGCTGCATTTCTTTTCGCATCTGTATCCCGGCCCTGGATGCCTGAGGAGAGCAGGTCCAGCTGCCTGGGCTGGGATGCAGGGCTGGACCAGCTGGTGCAGCTCCATCCTCCTCCGACGGGTCACTATTTTTAATCACTCTTGAGAAATGATGTGAATTCCCAGTTCTTTTTACCAGCCAGGACAAAAACCACATAACTGGGGAAAATAACAGTCTGTGTCTTTAAGACAGGGTCAGGGAGAAGTTAAAAATGTGCAGATACAGATGTTTGGGGCTGGGGGGGGGTTGAGGGTGGAAACTCTGTCACCGTTCTCATTTTCACTCACCTCCTACTTAAAATTCATCCAGGAAGGTAGGCAGAGGAGCACAACAGCTGCTAAAATTACTAGGTGGAAATCATTTTTAGCAGACGCAAGTGTCTTGTGGTTTTCCTGCTTGCTCTCCCGTTTCCCCCCTCGCAGAGGCTGGCGTGTGGCTGGTGACCCTCTAACGCCAGCCAAAGGCCATCTCTTCGGGACGTGGGGCAGCTGCGGGACCCCGGGCCGGCTCCCCCAGGGCTGGCTGTCCCACCCCACCACTGGCACTGCTGACCCCAGGTGCTCCTCGGAGATGCAGAGGAGTGTGAGGAGGAGGAGGAGGAGGCAGCAGCAGCTGCGAGTGTTTAGGCTTTGCCAGAGCAATAAATTTTGCTCTAAACAGCCCGCTCTCCAAATGATGCAGTGTCTTAGGGGTTTGGGGTTTGGGTTTTTTTTGGTTTTGTGTTTGGGGTTCTTTTTGTTGTTTCTCCCCTGCCAAAAGTCAGCGTTTGGTTAGGATTTTATTTTTTTGGAAGCTACATTGCTATTAACGTGGTGGTTGCCAAGGCCAAACAGAGTGCAAAGTGTCCTTGGAGAAAGCTGCGTGATGCTGTGCATTAAGAGCGGGGGGATGCCAGCACGCAGCCTGTCACACGCTTCCTCGCATCGCCAGGATCCTATAAATGCCTTTGCTGCATTTTTTTTCATTTTTTAAATTTTTTTTTTAAAGTATGGATCTCTGCTTAAACTGCAGAAGCTCGAGCTTTGCATTTTTGGGGTCTGATTTCTTTTTTTCGGTGGGAGGGGCGTGCGGTGGAGGGCTGACCGGGGGCAAGGGGGTTGTAGCCCAGGGCCAGCGAGGAGTTACACCCAAACCCCAGAGCCCCCTCCCTGTGTCCCCCACCCTGGGCGCAGCATGACGTGAGGGAGCTGTTAACCCACTAACCCTTGGCCCCCGGGCTCGCTGGCCTACGCAAACAATAGGCTGGCCCCACGCGACGGGGAAACGATGCAGATGGCTGCCCCCATGAGCATTAATTACCCGTGGGGGACAAGGGAGGTCATTAAGATTGCTGTCGGGGCTGCAGCAGCGCCTCGGAGCGAGCGCTGGGGGCGACTGTGCAGGGCATGGTGTATGCACGCTGGGCCAAGCAGCCCCCATCCCAAAACCACATGAAAAAATAGCCCTTTGGCTCAGTTGTCTCCCCTTCTCGGCCCCCCCTCCCCGGAGGAGGGGATGAAGTGTACCCTCAGCAAGTTTGCTGCCAGTACAGTACTGGGAGGGGTGGTTTTATTCCAAACCCGCCTGGACAAGTTCCTGAGCAACGTACTCTAGGTAGGCCTGCTTCGGCAGGGGGGGGTTGGACTTAGATGATCTCCAGAGGTCCCTTCCAACCCCATATGATGATTCTATGACACGCCAGAGGGCTGTGCTGCCGTACAGCGAGACCTGGACAGGCTGGAGAATCGGGCAGAGAGGAACCTGATGTACTTCAATAAAGGCAAGTGTAGGGTGCTGCACCTGGGGAGGAATAACCCCACGCACCAGGGCAGGTTGGGGGCTGACCTGCTGGAGGAGAAAAACCTAGGAGTCCTGGTGGAGAACAGGATGACCATGAGCCAGCAATGTTGCCTTTGTGGCCAGGAAGGCCAATAGCATCCTGGGATGCATCAAGAAGAGTGTGACCAGCAGGTGGAGGGAGGTCATCCTGCCCCTCTGCTCTGCCCTGGGGAGGCCCCATCTGAAGCACTGTGTCCAGTTCTGGGCTCCCCAGTTCAAGAAGGACAGGGAACTGCTGGAGAGGGTACAGCAGAGGGCAACGAAGATGATGAGGGGCCTGGAGCATCTCCTTTATGAGGAGAAGCTGAGGGACTTGGGTCTTTTTAGTCTAGAGAAGAGAAGGCTGAGGGGGTATCTGATCAATGCTTATAAATACTTAAAGGGTGGGTGTCACGAGGACAGGGCCGGTCTTTTTTTCAGTGGTGTCCAGGGATAGGACAAGAGGAAATGGGCACAAACTTGAATATAAGAAGTTCCACCTAAACATGAGGAGGAACTTCTTTACTTTGAGGGTGGCAGAGCTCTGGAATAGGCTTCCCAGGGGTGTGGTGGAGTCTCCTTCTCTGGAGATGGTCAAAACCCACCTGGACAAGTTCCTGTGCAACCTGCTCTGGGTGGACCTGCTTTGGCAGGGGGGTTGGACTAGGTGATCTCTGGAGGTCCCTTCCAACCCCGTGTGATTCTGTGAGATATCTGCTCCTTCCACCCCACAGAAGGAAACCTCAAGGAAGCTGCAGTTTACCCCACTGTCAGAAGACTTGGCCACAACTGTGGCACCCCTGGGTGAGCGAGGTGCAGGTGGAGCTTTGCCATGCCCTGTGGAGAGGGAGCAAGAGCCGCTCTCTGACAGCGGGGCTGTCCTCCCCACCTCCTCCCCATACAGCCATGTCCTCACAGCTGTGGCACCAAAGGTAGGGCTGGATTTGGGGCTGAAGGCTGGTGGCCCTCCAGGTGTTGCTGCCACACCAGGTGGAGGTCATGGCCATTGCTGGCTTTCCATCCCCAGCTGCTGGGCTGGCAGTGGGGCCAGGCAGCGTGGCACGGGGAGGGGGAGGTGACGGTGGCCACTATGGTGGCACTGCTCCCACCAGGAGCAGGTGCAGCCGGGCAGGCTGTCGCAGGGCACAGTGGACACACGTGCTGCTGCCTGTGCTTTCCTTACCCAGGCATTGGGGTGCCTGAAGGTGTGCTCCCTCTGATGTCCAGTGATACCCAGTCTGCAGCGAGAGCACAGCATTCCTTCATCTCTCTGCAGGCCACCCACTTGAAATCACACCTTAATACCACCCTCTTCCCAGTAAACCCACCAGTGAAGGCAGATGTTGACTGGGAAATCAAACTCCAGGTGCATACAGTGTTTGCTGACCATCACCAGTTTGTGCCCCTCGAGCAGCAGCTTTGTCTCCAGTAGGGGATGAGGGGGGGCTCGAGGCATCTGCCTTCAGCCTGCACTGCTCCCACCTGCCTGTGCAGGAGCCGGGAGTGCCTGGCATGGTTGCCTCTCTCAGACCCTTGTCTCTGACCCATCTTTGGAGGGGGAAGGTGGACATGGCTGCCCTGACTCCCGCATCCCTTTGGAGTGTAGGCTCCCCATAGGAAATCTGGCCTGCCTGGCTGAAAGCATCATCCCAGATCTCTGAAGCTGGAAGAGGTGCAAGGCTTTACTGTTGTTGGGGAAAAAAAAAAACAAAACACCCACCCCACTTTCTGCTGGATGCTTTCCTTTGACTACAGGGTGAAGAGGATTACGCAGATCTTGAGGGCTCAAAACACAAGGCAGCAGAAGGGGAGGTCACCAGAGGATTGGCCAGCTCTGGGGTTGCTGTTGTTACAAGCCGCTTGTTGGAACTGGCGGTGTCACGCTGGGTCAAGGCAAAGCAGTTCGTTTTTCCAGTGCTTTTATCCTGTTTCGTTTCCAGTTGGTTTGAAACTATTGGAAAAGTGGTTTGATGCCCCTAGTTTTTGGAAAATAGTACTCACTCACACAGATGCAGGAGCGCATAACGAAGGAAAACTAGAGACTTTACTGTAAGAATGACTTAATTTTGGGATGAACTGGAGGATTATATGATGGTTAGTTACAAAATGCATAGAAATTGGTGTGGAACAGTAGAGGAGAAAATTAGGTCTTGCTCTTGTCCACCTTTTCAGCACCATTCCCTTCATGCTGAAATGAAATGCTTTTTTCTCTTCACAACAATATGAAATAATTTTCCAGAAACCATCCTGGCCCAGATCGCCTTAAGCAGAGTTATAAAACTGCATCTGGCGCAGCACACAATTCACAAGAGAGGGCAGCCAAACTGTACCCTGATGGCTGGATGACATGCCCTTCCTGTGGGGTCCTGCTGCTTGCAAACCCAAAAGCTGTGGCCCGCCCCTAATTTTACACCCCCGCTTCTTGGCCACGCTCAAATGTGACTGTTGAAGTTTGCAGCTAATGCCTCTCTCTGCCATTAAAATCTGATTCCTGAGAAAGATGGAGGAGGCGGCGGGCGCTGGGGGAGCCGGGGGCCGGTCACCTTCACCTGCAGCAGCACAGCAGTGCTTCCCAGCTGCCGCTGATGTTTTCACTCCCATTTAATTACCGCCCCAGTTAATGAGGTTTATGTCATCTCCTTCCATAGCTGTTTCCGAGGGCGTCTGAGGAGCAGGGTGGCAGGGGGCACCTCCACCCACCACCACCCAAGGCACAGCAGGGGGATGGATGTAAGGAAGGAGGGATGGATGGATGGATGGATGTAAGGAGGGAGGGAGGGATGGATGGAGGGAGGGATGGATGGATGGATGTCCTTTGCTGCCAGCATCACGCCTGCGGTGCGACAGCAGCATCCTGCGTCGTCATGGGGGCAGGATAACATATTCCTTCTACTTTCTGTCTTCTTTGCTTTCTAAGCTCAAAACACAGGTGGGAAGAGCAAGGGTGAGAGATTGAAGAGAGACAACGCTGCGGTAAAATGCAGCAAAGTGCCAGGTGGGTCAGTGAAACAGAAACAGCTCTGAAACCAAACCAGGTCAGTGTGAATGCAGGGCATTGGAGTAGAGAAAAAAAGAATATTTTAGAGCTATAGGAGAGAAATCAGTACAGTATTTCAGAAAAAAAAAAAAAAAAAGGAAGGGTAAATCAATGTAATTTAGGAGCCACGAAATTGAAAAGATGAGAGCACTGTTATGTTAGCTGAGAAATCAGCTGTGTCTCTGAGCCTGCAGCTGTGGAGGTGATAGGAACAGAGCACACAGCTACCTGCAACTGCTGCAGGGCTGTGACATTTCCCGTCCCCATTCCTCCTGCCAGCGCTGGCTCAGTAGTTTCTTCACACTGCCTGATCCTCACCCTGACCCTGACCCTGATCCGTCCCGCTCACCCGCAGCAAGGAGCTCTGTGGATGGGGCTGGGGGGAGCCTCTCCATCCCTCCCGCCTGGCTGGAGCTGGGACCAAGCCGTGCGGACAAGGATTTCCCGGCAAGGCTGTGGGTCACCCTGGGAGCTGGGCTGGTGTTTCCCATCCAGCTGACAGGCTTCTGGAGAAATACTTAGCGTGGGGCAGTATTGCCTCCCAAGCCTTTAAATATAACTTAAACTTACAGCCTGAAGGCGCCGCCTTGCTCTCGGTGGGACTTTGCAGCTGCAGTCTTGTTATCCCATCTAAGAGAACTCTGTTCCTTTATTTCCCTCTTTTGGGGCATCTGGAGCAGGGTCTGTGCCAGCTTTGTGTGCCCAGAAGCTGCCTCAGTTCCTCAGGAATGAAGCTGTTGGTTTTTCAATGGCTGCTAACAGCCCGCAGATAACACAGGTCCCTTCCCTGTTGTTCTCCGAGAGCAGGGCCCCTCAGAGAGCAGGCTGAACTCCCTATCAAGGAGTCAAAGGGCTAAAATAATATTGGCCCAGCGTGTCATTGCTGAGTAAGGTCCTGGGCTTAACAAGACCCCAAATTGTTCCTGTTTCACTGATGTAATTTGTTATCCTGAATTTCCCCCTATTTTATTACTTCAGTGCTCCTGCCTCTAAAGTCATACCTTCAGCATGTATTCTTCAATCACCCCCTCAAAACCTGGCAGAAATACCTGTCTGGATGATAAACTAGTGGCAGTTCTGACCTGGTTTGTATTTAACATCCTTCACCTGGCGAGCTGGTTCCCTGCTGATCAGAGCGCTGGGGCTGATGCTGTCCCCACCCCAGGTGTCTCTGGCTCATTTACATTTAGTCACCTTAAGTGGGATGTGCTGGGAAATGCTGGTGATCCCCAAGGGGGAAAGTTGACTAGAACCCATATGATGCAATCCTCAAGCTGATATAGATCTTACCTAATTAGCGAAATTTTTAACCTCTTCCAATCCAGTGGGATTTATTAGGACAAGACTCTTTCCTCCTGGGGAAAGGGTTTGTAGTCAGTTATTTCTCAGCTTTTTTCTATAGTCACATTGCTAAGGTATCAGTGTTAGGGTACCGGTGCTACAACAGCTTCTTTGCTACCAGCAGAGCATTAGCATAAATGAGGGCAGACAGTATTTTACACCTATTTTGTACTAGCTGGCAGAGAGCAATGGAAAGCTGGAAAAAAACAAAACCACAGGCTACAGAGCAGAATGAATAAAAACAAAAAAAGAGGCTAGGTCCTTTAGTTTTGGAAACTCTCCAACACCCTCTAATATGCATTAGTGAGATATCAACTTTCTGCCATGCAGGATGAACTATAAAATATTATATCTTAGCCCTGCACATTTTCAAGTTCCCTGTCCTTTATTACAGCCACTGGTTTATTAAAACTGGAAATGGACCTAGAAGCCTCTGCCCGTCTCTGAATGGCTGCATCCAAGCCCTGCAGATTTCGAAAACTGGCCTCTAACGTTTAAAACAAACCCAAGCCCAACACAACAGCAAACAGCCTCTCATTTCTCCACCCTTGGTTCCCTACGTGGACAAAAATCCTTGCACCTGAATGTACAAAGGTATTAGGTTCATGAGTTAACTTAAATCCTTGCCCACTAACTTAAAAGGCAAAATGCCCAGTGTGGTTAGCAGTGGATGAGGATTAAAATTCAATCCCACTTGAAACTCTTCCCAAGCATATATGATCAATGATCAGTTTGAAAGTATATTATTTTTATTTTTTTTTGAAGTCCATTGATGTGATTTGTTCTGTTTGTAAGACCAACTGGCAGCAAAAGGTATTAATTTCCTATCACTTAGTTCCAAATTGTCCTTCCTTTGTCCTTCTATTTTATGGTCTCCATTAAGGAATGTTGTCCTCTGGATCATTTTTATTGGCTTTGCTTTTTAATAATCAGCATTCATGCTTAATACAGCAGTTTTTTGGTAACAAAATTCATAGCTTAAAAAACCCAAAGCAGCCCCTCTTTCCCTTGACAGATTTGAAATGCGATTACTTTCATAAGTTATAAATAAAGGCCTGGTAGTTGATGTTTAGTGGGAAAGCCTCCCAGTGTATTTCAGAGCCCTGTTTTTCAGTCTCCTCCGATAAGAAAACTGCTGACTTGGCATTTGGGGGGAGCTGGGTTTTGTGCTTTGTGTTCCTGCTGCAGCTGCCAGGGGTTAGCAAACCTCTGGGCTGCAACCTGGCCAGACCAGGAGCTGCGGGTGCTGCTGTGCTCCCGGCGAGCCGTAGCACCACGCTGGTGGCTGCTGGGTTTTGCCCTTGAGCTGCCTTCTCAGGATGAGATTTGGGCTACCACGTAGCTGTCCCCAGCGTCTTGCTCTTGGTGCCATCTCTGCCAAGACCTGTGAGGGGGTCTGTGGCAGTCCTTACCCCCAACCTGAGCACCGCTCACACCAGCCCACTGCAGTCTACCCTCACCATTGGGTCCCAAGATGGTCATCTGGGACAACACATAACGACGGCTGCTTTTTATGTTTACACAGAGAGAGTTTGTTTAAAAAGAGGTAATGTGTCTCCCCTCTGTTTATACGTTGTCATTTTTTTCCCATGGTAAGACGCTGGGCTAAGTCTGGCTCTGGGAGGTCGGAGCCCCGGGGTGAGGGGATGCTGGCCAGCCCTTCCTCCAGATAAGCTGCTGCATCTCTCCTCTGGCTTCTGATGCGGCCAGCAGTTTGGGGAGAGATAGAAATCTCTACTGATAAACGAAAGGCTTCAACTAAATGCAGCTACTGACAGATATGGTTGAAATACTGCATGGGTTTTGTAATGAGAAGGGAAGGGATGGCAGTGATTTAAATAACACCTATAACACTTGGTTTGCAATAACAGTGTTTACTCCTGACCTCATTTAGTGGCAGCCTTTTGGAGTAAAGAGCATTCGTGGACCCAGAGGTTTCCTGAAGGGTTTTGAATTTGTCAAAGGTGTCTCTAAACAGCCTGGCAGAGGTGCTTGGTTTTGAGGAAAATGTGTTGCTTTATTACTGGGGGTCCCTGCCAGCCTCTGCTAGATATTCCTTTTTTTTTTTTTCTTCCCCATAGTCCTCTCCAGTAATTCAGCATAGGAAAGTTCAAGGGGGAAGTAACTTTTGTCAGAAAAAAAATAATCTGTTAAAGCAATCTTTCTGATGCTGGTGGGTGAGTGCCCAGAAAGAGAGGAGATGATGATCCATCTTAGAGCCTGCCTCAGTAACAAAAAAAAAATATAAATCTAGTATTTAAAATGGAATTAATTTTCTCTTTGGATTGTGATCAGGTTGGAATAAATTCCTTCAAGCTATGCTTTCCCTCAAACACCATTAGTTTTTAGAAGCTTTCCTCAGAGGAGCCAGTTCATTTGTCTTAGAGCACATCGTGTTGCTGGACCCTGTCTCGATGGAGGAGGAAGGCTGGGCTGGAACTGCAGTCGCTCCTAATGAACTCATACTTGTCACGCATCCAGGACTAGATGGGCTTGTCTGCCCCTCGCACCCACCCAAAACGTGGCTGTGTCCCAGGGAGATGACCTCCACCCTGGGCCCCACAAGGGCTGAGGTACACACAGCCTGATGCATCCCTGCCCAGGGACCGCCGGGACCTACGGCTCTGGTACTGCTGCCAGAAGGAGACACAGCACAGCAGAAACAGCTTGCTTTTCCTATCCTGCAGCTTGGTTTTCCTATCCTACAATCCCAAAGGAGCACAGAGGCTGCAGTTGCACTGGGAAGTACGTAGGGAGGGTGCGACTGCAGGCAGCTGCCTGTCCCTCCCGTGGTGGAGCCGGCAGCAGGAGGGACAGGAGCTTGTGACAGGATCCCAAGGACATGATCTTGATATTTTATTTTATTTTTTTTTCCCCCAGCAGCTCATATATCCAGGCAAATAACAAGTGAGACGAATTACAAGTGCTCCTTAAAGGCAGAAGTATCATATAATTGGCAAAACTGAACCTTAGAGCAGGATTTGCTTGCCAGAGATGTCAGTGCCCCCGGCAACAGGCTGCTTGGGCAGCGTTGGAGAAGAGAAAGGCAGTGCTTTGGGAGTGGGGCCTTTGATGGACCTGTGAGATACGGAACCTCCACACCAGGACTTGTCTCTAGCTGTCAAGTCTGGGCAGTCCTGGTGTGCACAGAAGATGGGGAGCGAGGCCCTCAGAAGCAGCAAATGGGAGGGTTCAGGCTGCGCAGCCTCCATGGCTCCTGGATGCTTCTCTGGGCTACCTCGTCCGTATCCATACTGCAACACCTAAAACCTGGGAAATCCAGGCTGTGGTCTTGGAAAAGATCATATATTTGGCTGATGAAACCAGGGGTACGACACAATGTGCTTCACCTTCTGTACCACACATGACTTAGGACGTCACGGCTTTCTGATTTAACAGAAAAATAATTGTAACACGGCTAAAGCACCTGGGAAGTGAATGGGAATTTGCTACCTGATAGCTCTCCTGAAGCAGTCACTAAATGCAGGGTGGGCTGGGGTGGCATGTTTAGTCAGTGGCATTTTACAAGGTCTGGGACTTCTAAACAGGTTGCCGATCAAACCTTTTCATCAGTAGCAATATAAAATCACTGCTGGTAAAGCTTACGGACAGAATGATGACAAACAGGTAATGATGATACCAGGATAGTCAGGCACAGTAATGAGGGTGACTTGGTGGATTCATATCTTCAAAAATGTTTATTTTTGCATAGCCAACTACAAAGCTATACTTCTGAGGACATGGAGGCAGCGTGTATAGATAGAGCAGGCGTTGCATTCTAAACCCTGCGTGTTTGAAGGAGTTAAGGGCTGCACTGGATGCAAAACCCAGCAGGAGCTTCCATTTCGGCGCTGTGGCAAAAGGGCCACTGCCATCGCTGCGGGGGGAAGCAGAAAGAGGGGGAAGCTCTTGCCTTTAAAAAGGAGAGACAAACAAAGGCGTGCTCTGTGTGGTTCAGGGACCACTTTCAAAAGATGTTGTAAAGCTAGGCAAGTCACAGAAAAGAGCCACAGAAATGATTTGGAGTAGAATAAAATCCCTTATAAAAAGAGACTTTTTAGCTTAAAGGAAAATAAAACGGGAAGAGGGGGAAGGAAAGAACTGAGAGTGACTTAATTGCACTATATAAGTGGAATGTGGGAAAAAATACCAGGTACTTAATTTACTATATGAATGCACAAACAGACACAACACTTGGAATCTGAGGTGTTCAAATTAATGTAAGGAAAGGAAGATCACCGTCTGACCAGTGAGATTAGCTTTGGACCAAGCCACCAATTGATCTGGGTCTTCCAGTGAAGACAAAATGCCTCTTTTCAAAGGTGTGCCAGAAGAGTTATTAGGCTAAATATGAGAGTAACTGGCTGAGATTTAATGACTTATAGCATACAGGTCAGAATAGATGCTTCAATGCTCCCTTTGGGCTTCCCACTGCGTTTAAACCCCTCTTTCCTGATGTGAATCTTGGCTTCCCCCCACTCCTTATAATTTCTTTCTACTCTTGTTTTCAGTCTGTTCTTGGAGGAGTTTCACTCTATCTCTCTGCTTTTAGTATGCCACTGCAGACAAAAACTGGGGTTTTTTGAAGGTCCTGAAGGGAGTTAGACTCCCAGCTTCATCTCAATTCAAAGGGAACTGGGTGCCAAACACAAATCTTGTGAAAGCCTCAACCCAGAGCTCTGAAATTCAGTGTAGCTTTGAAAACCTCATAAAAAGCAAGCTTACTGATAGTGGGCTGTCTTGAGTTTTATTCCTTCATCCCAAGCATTTTTCTGATGGAGGTTCTATAAATATACACAATGATGACTAGATATAAGAAAGTACATGTCTGGCTGTCACATACAAATTTTCTGCAAGGAAAATCACCGCAGTTATTTTGCTGGCTGGTTATCTCAAAGCAGCAAGTATCCAGACGGTTGTCTCCAACTGTTGTTATTAAATTCAGCAGGAAATCCATCCTGTCCAAAAGAATTATTAGTTTCCATTTCTCCTGGAGATGTCCGGAGATGTGAATTTGTGTGTGTTCGTGTTGCACAAGTAGCCAGCCAGGGAGCAGGGCTATGATTTGCTCTGTCCTCGAGCTCTGGGAGCTGGGTGGCAGCTGTAAAACCGGTGCCGATGTCTAGGCTGGGGGGCTATTTAGGAAGGCAAGTCTTCCCAAAACACCCTGATTTCTCCAGCTATAAATATGTTTCATGTCACAGGACAGCACTTGAAATTAGTAGTTTAACGTCTCAAAGCAGGGCCCAGATGCCATCAGTGGCAGACTTTGCCATGAAGATCTTGGTATTTGTCAGCTATTTCTGCCCAGAGGTGTGTGAGATACCACAGTTTCCCCTTTTACTTACAAGAGGAAATAACTGTGGTGGCAATCTGGTTTTCGTCAGTGCTGTGGACGCTCAACCACAAAGCAGTGGTCCCTTATTTATACCATAAGGCCCATTGGGGGCGGGAATCATCTGCCAAAGGCAGCGGGAAGGAGAAGCGGGACCAGGGGGAAATTTTGCTGACTGCCTGGAGCAGGGTCCCCTCTCACCACTCTCACCTCGGTGCCAGCGAGGAGGGACCATCCTGGGGTGCATGGGGCCTGGGTTGCAGGGACTCCAGTGGTCCCCAGGGGGGCTGGGGGAACCCTCACCTGCTGCCAGGGATACTATGCTTCCAGCTACCTTCTGCCATTCCGACCACTGGGAAGGTGACCAGATGGCAAGGCGGCCATCAAAGTTAATTTCTGGTGCTCTGCCTGTCTCCAGCTTTCCCTCTCCTCTCCTTTCTACATCACAGGAGAGCTTGATCTTCCCCATTGGACCTCTTTTCTTGGCCAGCAGAGAGCTGATGGGATGGAGGGGTTGCGTGCTCTGCCTCGGCCTGACCTTGTGCTTCAGCTTTACTGCTCAGGTTGTGTGGGCCACTCCGAAATGATAGATGTTGCTCTGTTGTAACCCTGGCAGTGTGCCTGCAGAACTCAGTCACCAGCCCCCACTTAGTTTTCCAAAAGAGAGAAGCTCTAACAAGCGTAGAAAAGTTCAGATTTGCATTTAAAACTGGGTGCATGATGGTGTAATCAGCCTGACAAGGGCTCATCCTGATGTTGGTGAAACCTGCACAACCTTCTTTTCAGCACAGGACTGGCCCAAGGGGCTGAGAAATAGGGGCTGTGCTTGTCCTTCCCCCAGAGAAAATAGTTGTTGGCCAGTAAGGCTTGAAGCGCTGGAGTTTCAGCTGCACTAAAGCCAACCACCTCGTTCATTGTAAAGGAACAGTTTCAAACACACGTGTAACTTCAGAAGGGCAGAGGGTTGTTATGCTGTAGTCAGCCCCCACACGCTGGCTTTGTAAATCATTAATAAACGGATGACATGCCCTGCAAGGCTTTGGGCTTTATCTGTTGTGCTTCACTGCCACCGCTCCTTACAGCCGGGATGCCTGTGTCGGCCAAGGAGCACTCCTCCAAAGGCTGACAAAAACCCTGCTCTGAGCTTCTGCAGATGGTCAGGGCACGGTCCCAGGTGCTGCCCAAATACCCCTGTGGTCACCAGGCTGCCTGCAGGTGCTTTTCGCTGTACTGTGCCCAAGGTAAATGGGCTTGGCACTAAACCAAAGCAAATGGTTATTCAGTGAGCCTTCAGGTCAAGGCTTTCTAGAAAACAGGTATAGAAAAAGAGAAGAAGAAGTATGGAAAATAAAGCACAGAACCCAAAACTTTGAATATCAACAGTAGATTTCTTTTTGGCTCTTACCTGAGGACAGTTTGTCCAGCTTGGAGCCCCAGGGATCTGTAGTCAAAGGCTCATACCCTCTCTTTCTTATTTCCAGTGGATATTTCTGAACTCCAGCCGCAATCATGCTAATTTGGGGGTTCAAAACTTCTCCATCTTTTGACCTTCCCTTGTCCTTCCCTTCTGCCTCCAAGAAGGTGACTTGGGTACCTGGGAGCTTTGCACACAACTGGTCAGTGTGGCAAATGCAACCTCTTCCCTTAGCTCACACATAGCTGGTTGGGAATTGACAAGTTTCTAGTCAGCTGTTTTACCTTCTTCAAGTAATTTGAAGTAATTTTCAAACTCAAGTAATTTTCCTTCACAAAGCTTTCCATGGATTTATATGCTTTATAAATAGAACATTAATTGCAAACCCATGAACTTTGGTGTATTTACAAATTCTCATGGAGAAAGTGAAAAAAAGGAGTGTGTTGTCCAGCTGTCTCTGGGGCAGCGTGCCCTCACCACCTTCTCTTGCTCTGGGAACTTCATGCCACGTGCACTCTCCATCATGGCCCCTGCAAATGAGGCAGGGCTTTAGTAATTAATAATGATACTGAAATACAGACATTCAAAAGAACAGCACTGAAACCACACATACAAGCTAAAAATGTTTTTCCAGTGATGACTTCAAGATGGATAAAACCCTTTATATGTTGCAGGGCTCCATACAAGGAAGAATTTGAAGCATTGACCCCTAACATTTCCTATCTTTCAAGTGCTGTGTTTTACTATCTAATGGCTTACTGCTGACAACTTCTGATTATCTGGTGTAGCAGAAGGATTGAGATGACCAAGGCAAAGTAAAAACAAAGATAATACAAAGCATATGGCAATTAAATAGTAAGAAAATAAAATAAGAGCACAGTGAAAGGCTGAGCAGCACCGACCTAGGCAGGGGCAGCCATGGAGGAGCACGTGATGGGAAAGGGTTGCAGCTCATCCAAACCCTTTTGCAACACACTTGGGACCTTCTGTGATTAATGTCCAGCCTGGGTAATCTGTCCCTGAGTAGTTGAGGGCTGTTTTGTTTTCCTACACAACTGTAGAATAAAGCATTTTGCACTGTGCATGTTACCAGTGATGGCTCAAAATGAGGTCAGCGCTGAGGACTGGTGAGCATCTCACACCATTAGCCACCCCTGCTTTCCATGCCACAGACCGATGCAGACCATGCTTGGGCTGGAATTGGCCATCCTGGTGGTGATGCCCTCCTGGGGATCACCCCCCTACCCCGAGATGGGCAGTGTGGGATGGCTTTCCGTAGCAGACTGGCTGCAAGTAGAGTTCAGTACAGGTGTATGTGTGGAATTGATTTGGGAATCATTCCCAGGTGTTGCAAAATGTCTCCAGCTCCCAGCCAAGCTGCTGGGGGCTTTCAAAACAGCTTGTCACTAGTTGGAAAATGTTTATAGAGGAGAGCAAAAGCCCAGAACATTCGTTCACATTTGATTGCTCAGTGTGAGCCTCAATTCCTTCCTAGGACTCGGGGTATTTGGGCAGGCTGGCTGCGGGGAAGACGTGTGGAACCTTATCAGGCAGCTCATTTGGGATTGCCTGTGACTTTCTCAGATCTACTTTCCAACCGGCTCTTTTCCAAAGTAACCTGCCTCACTCTTTCCCTCTGGCACTGTGACCCTGGAACAAGCGTATCACAGTTTTGGCAAGTTTGGGACATGCTACCACGGTATAGCAATATTATGTGGCAAGTACAACATATGTTTTGGAAGAGAGTTCGGTTTATTTTAGCTGCTCCAAATTTACTTGACCTGTTTAATCCAGCTTTCACACTACATCATCTCAATCACTGGGATTGCTTATAGGTCATGCCCCACACACCATGAGCAGCCAGTTGGCCTTTCATCTGTGTGCTTAATTGTCCAAAATGATTTCCATGTGATTAATATGAAATGCCAACACCCCTGATAGGCCAGGCGGCTCCATCTTCCACGTTATGTTTGGCAGGTGCAGGGTCTGGCCCACTGAGAAGGGAACAGTGTGAACACAGCACGCTGGGGAGCCCAGATGGGTTATCTGATTGCTCCTTATCTTGGCTGGGCACAAATTAATACTGACTCAGGCACCTCCGGGAACTCAGCTGGGGGTGGGGCAAAGCTCATGGTGTGGGTAGCCCTGTCCTGCTGTGGATGCTGAGCCGTGGCTTTGCGTGGCTCTTTGCTACCCTGTGGATGGAAGCAGCAGCTCAGGCTCGTGTAGGCATGCCTCTTCTTTTGGGACCTGCCCAGCCTAGCCCTCAGTGAAGCGCTGTGGCTGCAGCGGTGGGAGCAGCAGTGGCCACAGGCTGCAGCAAGCGCTGCTGTGGTCCAGAGGGCAAGGGGCTGCCGGTGAAGGTGTGAGTGCCAGGGAAGTCCCATGGCTGTTGCAGGTGGTGTCCAGTGGGGATGGGACAGCTCATGGTGCCCTGCTCACAGATCGCACCAGAAGTAATGCCACAGGTGTCATCTGTCTTGCAGGGACTTCAGTGTAATCCCCCCGAGAGGGTTTTATGCCCCATACAAAAATGGTGAGATGGTCGCTGTCAGCATCAGAGAGAGCGGCTCAGTCCCCACTCCTACCCTCTGGCTTCTCCTGCCAACAGCAACAACCATCACCCCTGCCCGTCAGCCGCTCCCTCGCCAGCCAACTGAATCATGCTGGAGACGGGAGGCTTTTTTGGGTGCTAAAACTTTACAAGGCAAGGACTTTCAGAATACACCCATATGCCCTGCCTGGAAACTGGCTCCCACCTCTGCGGAAAAAGCCAGGCATCCTCAATTAGGCATTCATGGAAAGTGGGGACGAGCTGGGGCCGGAGCCAGAGGCTGCAAAAGTTTCCACATTTGCCAGCACCGATCTTGCAGACCTGTCTGCTCACTCCATCTCGGGCTCCTTCTCACTAGGCAACCAAATGTGCTAAAAGGAGACATCAAGAAGATCATTTTCACACCCTGCTTGCTGTCTTTGGGATATTTTTTTGGCTGCCTTGCAAAACCACTGCACCATGTCCTTTGTCTCCCCTAAGCAATGTGCTTTCTGCCCTGAAGGGCTGTTGGGTGGCTCCATCTGGCCCAAGAGGTGAAGAGGGCTTTGAACAGGGATAGAAAGATGATATTCATCCCTGATGGGAAGGCCTCCTAAAATATTCCAGAAGGAGCTCTGGGAAGAAGAAAAGGTCAGGTTATTTGGCTGGAACCCAGCTGCAGGTGGGATGCTGGGGGACTAACAGGGGCAACCAAGAGCTCAGCTCCTACCCCTTGCAAAGAAGTGCTGCCTGCCTCGTTCATGGCATGGTTGGGTTCTCTGCTGAGCCAGTGACCGGGACTGTGTGAGAAAGACCAGAATCCACAATCATGATGTGATTACAGCGACCTCACTTTGCTTCCCCTGAGGAAAGACACAGCCATGGTCACACACCTGCTTCCTGCTCGTCCAGAGGTGGCCAGGGCTCGGCGCTGGCTGAAGCCTGAGCAGCTGGCCCAGCTATTTCTCCAAGGCCTTCTAACAAACATAAAGCCCTTTGAGTGCTTCCTCAATAAATGCTTCTCATTAAAATAAATAAATAAATAAGTAAAACCTCGAGGAGGCAGGAGGCATCAAGCGACTTGAAGTTTACAGTTCAGTTATTTCATGAACAATCACTTGCAAACTAAATCTATAGGTGAAGGAGCCTCTGCTGAAGTTGATCAACTTTATAATGTAAACACATGTGTCTCATTCCAGTCACTGAAAATATTTTAAGCAGCTGGCGTTTTTAGAAGATTAATTATCATTATTTTTTGTTTGTTTGTTTGACCTGGGGAACAGGGCACAGCTTTGGAGTGAATCAATAGCAGACTTCTTTTTCTTTTTCTTTTTTTTTTTTTAAGTATCCCTGAGAGGGATTGGTGACATGCTAGAATCCAGGAAGTACATGGGTTAAAAGAAAAGCAGTTTTTAACTCTTAAGAAAACAAGAATACCTGCCAGCAGTGAAAATTACGTTTATATGCCCATTACTTTAATGTTAAACACTACCAGCTGTATTGTCTACCTTTACAAAAAGAACTCAGGTGACAAATTTCCCCTACTTTTCATATTTAGAAAGCTGTTTGAAATCTGCTAGGTTTGCTGGTAAGGTGTTGAAGAAAAGATCAGGTTTATGAAGTGCATTAAATTCTCATTTAAAAAAGAAAATCTAAGCTGTATTTCACATGTACAGTCCTTGAGGGAACAAATCACACATACCTTAGACTGAACTTCACCTTTTCTGGGACTGTAAAGCTGTATTTGAGCCTCTATTTTTTCTCCTGTTGTGCTAAATTCTTGCACGGAGGTGCAGAGGGCTCAAAGTAGGAAGGAAATTGGGGGAGAAAAAGTTCACTTTCTTCTCTTGGCTACATCCATTTCGCAAAAGCCTCCAGATGTAACTCCTTTGGTCTGAATATTTCTGTCTGCCTCAGACAGACATTTTCTCCCCTTGTAGAGAGATGGGCAGACATATTTAGGGGAGAAAAAAATTATTGTGAAATGTTTCTCAATCCAGCTCTGCGCATATTGTGCTTTCCCCAGAGCTCCTGTGTGTTTTCACTCCTACAAGAGCACCGCAGGACTCTGAACAGCATAAGGGGCTGTCTGGGTGTGAAGCTGGACACCTGGAGTTAAAGACTTCATTTAAGATCAGCAGAAGGGGAAACATGGGCTCAGGCTAACCAACCTCCACCTTAATTTGGGATGTCCTCGGCTGCGGCTCGGTGCTGGGCAGAAGGGCATAGTGCAGCGTGGCTGAAACCCATCATGGAAGCCCAACACAACTTGGCTGCCTCCCATCCCCATCACAGCATGGCACGTGGCTCGGCCAGAGCCTACGACCTCATCCTCATGAGCTCCGTTTATTGGACCTTTAGGGTGCTGGGAGGTGCTTAAACACCTCTTAGAAATTTTACTTGCCTCAGTAAATTCCTTTGTGACCCCAGAAAAACCATATGGCGAGGCTAATCAAGGGCTAAGACCTGTCCTGCCACTTGGAGAACAAGAGAGGGCGGTGGGGTCCAATGAGCAGGAATGCAGTGCATGGATGCGTTTAAAATAACTTTAAACACAGCTAATTAGGAACAGCTTTTCAAACAAAAGTATCTGCAATGCGTTTAAAAAAAACCAAAAACCAACAACGATATCAAACTAGCTACAGTAGTGCAATATTCGGCTGTAGACTACAAATTACTGTGGTGTTTCAATTAGTTTCCGAATTAGCCCAACTGAGGTTTTCTTCCAAAGCACAAATGCTGGGGAACCAACGGGTTTTCCCCTGGGCAGGTCTGTCTGTCAGACAGCCCTCAGGTGCCTGCCAGGTGCCAGATGCAGATGTTTCCTTACATACAGGGCTAAAAGTATGTTTAATTCATGCTGTGCAGTTCCTACTGTCACGCAAAAAGAGTCCTCTCGGACCAGCCCAATGATCAGACCAGTACCTCCTCCAGTATCTTCTTTCCTACAGCAGCTTACTGAGGGAAAAGCTTCAACGTCTTTGTGGCTGCAGCTTCATGGTTAATAACCCTTGCAGGATTTCTAATTTTTTTTAAATGTAGTATTGTAATTGGTTTTGATCTCATTTATTCTTGTGACAGAGACTATCACATGACCATGAATTGCACTCTGCTGTGTGAAATGTTTGCTTTAATTATGTTACCTCTGATAATTTTATCCCAAATTCCCCACTTCTAGAAGGAAAGCTCTGTAGAAACAATGACTATTTCCTCCCTTGTGTCATTTGTTATGGTATAGGCCACTATCCTATCTGCCCTCAGTGATCTCTTTTCCAGGGGCCCAGTGCAGTCTTTTTTTTTCACAGGGAAACTATTTCTTTTCACCATTCCTGATTTTTTTGACTTCTGTTTTATCCTTTTACAGCGAGAAGGATCATATAACGATGCTTTCTCTTTGGTTTCCTGTCCCTACTTCAAATCCTTTATTTGCCTTTTTTTTTTTAAATAAATTATTACGATCTTTGAGTTGAATTATGCAAAATAGCACCACACGTTTATTCCTGATTGTTACCAGCTAATTTAAAATCTTCTTGAATATGCACCATCCGGGGGGCTCTTTGCAATTGTGCATTATTTGGATTTATCAATGTAAAATTGCAGCTCCCAACTTATCAGCCCATCACTGAGTGTCCAGGGCTCCGTCAGCCCCTACTCATGGCTGGTGTTGCTTTGACTACCCTGACTCGGTGAACTGCTGCTCACCTCCCTGTGGGAGACTACCTGAACCAAGTTGGTTCAGTTCCTCTTAATCCTGAAAGCTCCAGGTGCCAGTGAGTATTGGTTGTCTTCATTTAACTCAGCCACTTTTACCTCAGTTTAATTAAAGCAAAGCAAACACATGGGGCAGCCAGACTGCCAGAGAAGTAACCTCACCTCAGGCCAAGTGGCACGTGAGACGGGCAATCACTGAGCATTCAAAAATTGTCCGAGACTTTCAGAAACTTTAGCAGGGCACACTGTAAAGCAGTTTGAATTGATTCATTACAATGTGTATTATTCAAATTTCTGTCCACAAAGGCTTACTCTTGCATATTTCCTTGATGAAATTTGTACAGCTGCCTGAGCCTTGACTGTCCCGTGAGCATTAGAACAAACGTTATTGGTCTCCTGGATGTGACTGAGATGTCCTTTGCCTCCCAGCCACCTGTGAGGGTTCCTGTTGGTAAAACTGATGCCCAACTCCCGGGAAGGGCTCTTCGGGTTTGGGGTGCAGCTGGCACGGCCAGACGGAAAGTGCCTGCACCTGGGGAGGAGCCGGTGCCCCCCTCCCCTGCAGCTGGAGAGCACAGCTGGAGCCCCCAGCAATCAGGGCAGCAGCCAATGTAAGAGAGGCAGAGGGCACGGAGGCTCCTTCCAGGGGCTATGGGAGCCAGATCTCTCTGTTTCTACCTGAAGATACTCAATAAATATTTTTTTTTCCTTAAGCTGGTGGTGGGGTTTTGTTTACTGCTGTTTTATTTGCATACAGTGAGTTTTGAAGTCTTACTTCCTATTATTTCTGTAGTGTCTTCGTGCATTATTACTTCTCTAAGTTTTGCTGGTTAAAATCAAGTGGAACATAAGTGGCTCCTCAGAAGTCCATTGAGTTGTACCTTCTTTTTATTTTGCTAAGGAAACCATACGAAAAGCTGGCTGGAACGAAAAGCTGGCTGGAGTTAGGTTTCCTACATCTCCTGCTTATATGTTCAGAAATTGTGCGAGAGAAAACTTCTTATGGTGATGGGGCATTCTAGTTTCTGTTCTCAGCTGGTGAAAAGAAAGCTAGAATACAAAAAAAATAACAATATTTGGCTTGTACCCCACTTGAAGTAAAATGTCTACAAAGTTTTTGCCTATGATTTCCTTTCCCTGTAAGCATGGGTTTTGGTTGGGTTAGCTGGGCATGCCATTTTTACCTTTTATGACAAAAAAAAAAAAGGGAAAAGGTCATTGAGCATTTTTATTCAGCTAAGCTCATGGTATTCCCAGGCTTCCTGCTGTCTCCGTGGTCTCCTCATGGCCCACAGAGGGGGCAGCACCTGGGCAGTGCTTTTAAGCAGGGGTGGCTGATGGTGCTCTGTTCTCTTGCAGGGCAGAGTTGGCTGTTTCTGCTCACCTGGGCTGCAAATCAGGGACGCTCTGTGGATTGTTGCCTCTGCTGCAGCTGTGGCCCTTTGGAAGAAGACCCAGTGAATACTGACTGAGGTAGGTGTTTCTCAGCGTGTTCAGTTACTAAAAATGTCTCCTGAAGTTTGTGGAAGGGTTGTGAGAGGTGTTTATCTATGTAATTTAAGAAGGTTTATCAGTAGATTGTATCAAGACCAATTTTATGGCTTTCCTTATTGTCTGAAGTGTTTTAGAGATAAGGAAGACAAGGAAGAGGGATTGCGTTACTGTGAGGAGAGCAGAAGTGCTGGGTGAGTAGGTGTGGGCCCAATCACTAGTGTTATTGTGATAAAAAGGTTCAAATGATCTGTTTCTCTAAGTTGGGAAGGTGAGTGCTAGAAAAAGGCAGAGCTGAATGTTGTGTTTTATTTTATCAGAATTGCAAATTAACTATGTACTATGTGCCTCTCAGGAGTACAGGTTGTATATGTTCTTGCAGTTAGGAGGTTTCTTTAGTTCTTGAATTCTTGCTGGAATGAGCTGGCTGTTAGCATTCAGCCCTTGGTGCTTCAGGTTCCTCTCTTGTCAGTGTTGTTTGTGTACATCCTCCTTCAGGGGTTATGGAGAAAAATTGATCTTTTTAAACTAATTTGAATTGTGTGTTATGGCAGTAAATGATCCATGTATTGGGGCTTTGAGCAAGACCATACAAGTGTGATATATGGAGTGCTTGTCCTCCCTACCTGGGATTTAAGGTCTGGTTCATACGCCTGCTAATATGCTGGGAAGATGAGATGGGGGGCTTTGATGTGATGTGACTAACACTAAGAATAGTAACTTGGTGTAATGTTTAAATTGTTATTTTATGAAGAATAATGAAACAGCTTTTTATTTCAAATTATCGATGTTATGTGCAAGCCCTGTTCTGAAATCTCTGTTACTTTTCTTAAAGTGGGAGTTATTTGGTTCTTTTGTTATGAGCAGGGTGTTGCAGTGTCTTGACCTCATTCATAGAGAAAAGGAAGATGTACTTGGCAATGAAAAATGAGGGAAATGTAGTTTGAGCATTTTTGTCGATGCCATATTGCTTGTAGTAATTTTTTTTTGTTGTTTTAAACATGAGAAAGTTATTTCTTTGAGGAATCATAGAAAATGTGGTAACAGGGAGCTAGGACTTTGCAGCTGGTCTGCTCGGCATTTCTTCTGGTCTCAGTGGAGCGTTAAATCTGAGGTGTTGGCATTTGGGGAGCCCTCAGTTGTTTTGGTGGAAAGCTTGGCTTTGTGGCTGGTGTTTGCCATGAGAACAGTACTATTGGCGAGCTTTAAACTGAAGAACAATGTTAGGTTTTTCAAAAGATAATTTAACTAGCTCTGAATTTGCGCTTTTCCTTTCTATGAGGGCTCAGCTAGGACAATATCTTTCATCATTTGATGAAACAGTCACTTTTTTTCAAGGCTTCATAATGGCACAATTCCTTGCCCAACCTCTTTCCCTGGCTACACCCACGTGTCTTCTTGCTGTCTCTCATGCAGACTACATGAGAAGAGCACTCAAATCTTCCCAGAAACTAGGCTTGCTATGTAATATAAATACGGCCACTGTGATACAGAACTTCAAATATCAACCATGTACCATGTTTGTATGATCAGGTCTAGAAGAACTGTGTGCTGGTGTGTCTATTAAGAAAATCTGTTTGGTTTAAATGAAGGACATCTCTCGTATTGGAGGCAGGACACTTAAAGTGTGAAGTGAATTTCAAGACAATCTTATTTTAACTTCCAAACACAACAGTATTGGCAGTCTCAATAGAAAAACTGCTTGCCATTGAACTCTGGGGATGTAAGAAGACCGTTGCTCGTAAGCATTGAGCATTTAGTAGGTCTAGTTCTTGCCAACTTCTGGTGTTCACAAAGAATTAATTAGTTCCCATCCCCTAAATTTAATTATATAGCTTAATGACTTTTAAAAATGATGAATGTTATTTTTCATTGCAGCAACATTTTGGCACCTAAGCTTTCCTATCCACCTATTCAGGATGGAAGTGTACTTTGATTATAGGAGGTTTTTCCTTCAGAAAAAATGCTAGACAATACCAGGCTGCTATAAACTTAAGAACTGGCCCAGTCAACCCAAGTTGTTCTACCAGCAGAGGAGAGGTTGGGTGAAGCTCTCTCACCCAGGATGTGACCAGGCTTGTTGCAGATCAGACTCAGGTGCAATGGAGAAACTTGTCTTCACATGGTCTGGGTGATGGTTATGCTGGGGCAGGTTTGCACTGCAAACCCCAGGCTGGGGCTGGCCAGTCCATGCCTGGGAACCCAACGCAGCTGGTAGTAAAACTTCAAAGCAAGGAGCTCCCAAGAAAACCATATCACTCTCTTGTTGATTTTTTTTGCAGTACTTTAATACAGCATTAAAATGCTAGAATACTAGAGGAAAGCTTTATACTATCCAGCAAATAAGGCACATGTCGGAATGCCATTTTATGGACAATCCACAACAGAGGTTTTACAGTCTCTTTAGCGACACAGCCACCAGATGAGCAAGCTGTCATCTTGATTGCTGATGCAGAACTGGTACCTCTGAGGCCTTTGCCCATAGGTTTTGTTTGTTTGTTTTAGCTGTACAAGTTTATTAACAGTTACAGAAAAAGAAATTATACAAATCGTCAACTGAATCTGACAAGGTCAGTGGGTACAGCTAAACAAATATAATAATTAGGTTAATTTTTTTTAAAGCTGAAGAAATTCATAAGATACAGTGTTAGTTTTAGCACTAGTACACAACGCAGTGAGTGCTGTACTAAATAACCTTTTAAAGGAAACAAGAATCCAGTACAGGGTTGGGCAGACCTTCCACTTTAGCATGGTAAAATATCAAACTAAAAACCCAATCCTTCATAATATAATCAAACTACATGAAATGTAAAGTGTAAAAATGCTTCAAATACGTGCACATGCATATTCTATATTGCTATGAGTTCTAATCAAAATAAACATAAACCCCTACAATAATCTACGTCAATCCTTTTCTCTGACATCCTCTGATGGATATTATTGCTGTAGCCGATACTGCATAGCTGAGCTCACAGTCTGCAAAGAGTTGTGAAAGTCAAGTTGTCAAACAGCGTCCCAACCAACTCTCTTCCCCTCTGGTTACGGGAAAGGAAAGAGCCACCATCTGAAACCCGGCGCTTGTGCTTCGGAGTTTCTGAAAGCCGAGTCTCGACGGTGCTTTCAGCATCTTCTGTGTCTCTCACAAGGCCATAAAGTGACAGTAATACTGTTATTCGCTCCTCGCTTGCTATATGTCTAGTGATAGCTTTTTCTAGCAATCCTTCCCCAAATACACATAAATAAACTGTATAAGCATTTTCATATAAGTCTAAGCACTTGAATAATATATTGGTTACTTAATACTGATATTTTCATCCAAGGATAACAAAAACAATATGGCTTAAAGAATTGCAAGGTTTTTTGTCAGAATTATGTACCAACTTTCATATAATATTTTATGTAGACAATATTTCCTTCTTAATGTAGTTCTGTTGCATACTTTATACAGACAAAAGCATTGTAAAAAAAAAAAGTAAATTACTTCCATAAATATTTTCTTGAGGATACATCCTTAGTTCTGCAAAATACTTAAGAAAACTCTTACCTCTGTTAGTATCCTAGTTGAGAGGAAGGCCCTTCTGAAAGCTTCCAAATTGTAAAAACTTTTCCCCAAAAAACAAACAATACTTTTTTAAAAAGGCCCTCAAATATATACAAAAAAAGTTACTGCAAAGAGTTTCCAGATAAGATAACAATTCAGTATTACAAGAAATATTTGTAACCATTCAAAAATTTTAACATCTAAAAAGGTTTCCAAAATACACACATAGTATTAAAAAAAAAAATTGAAAGAAACTCTATGTCAAGTATAACTCAAGATAAATACACATCTGCAAGTAAAACTGTAAAATACTTCATACAGGGGTAAACATTTATATCAATCATCTATAGCTAGTAACTGCACACGATTGTCCCTTTGAAATTCATCCTAGAAACACAAACCATCATCCCTATATCTAAGATCTCAAACAGCCCTCTGAGCACTTCAGCAATAGAACAAACCAAATGGACAGCAGTGGTTTTGCAGATAGGAAAAAGATACGGGTTGAAGCCCAATCAGGAGTGGAGTCATATCCTAAAAAATGGGTTTTGTACAGGGATAGTTCCGTCGCTTTTTAAAATATGTTGGCAAAGGCAAGTGGAAAATGTATGTCAATTCACTTAACTTGAAAAACACATGCTGATGATTTATTGCATACTGTTCAGCAGACAACTCTTAGGATCCATACTAGGGGGAAAAAATATTCTACGTGACTGCAGGACAAAGAGAACTAATCTATGAATTCTGACATTTCCAAAAGCTTTTAACTTTCAATGTTTTACGTAGTTTTATTTCTGGAGTAACTGCGTCACAGGTATGCAACCCATGTATAATCTAAATTTCATGTTATATAAAAAGGTAAAATATAGAGAATACTTCTCAGTATAAGGCTTCTCAGACATACGTAACTTCACATTTTTAGTTTACAAACTAAGTCCCATATAATGGGGAACTTCAAAATACACCTATTTTCAGAAATAATATATACTCTTGTGTATTTATCTGAAATTAAAAAGCAACTTTGAGACAAACAGGCCTCAAACTTTGCTTGTGTGGCATCATTTTATGTCCATGGTAGCAGCAGTAGAAACTAGCTAAAATGGGCCATCCTTTAAACTACAGGGATTTTTCTTCATCACCATTAAGTATTCATAACAACTTCATTGGAGCTGCATGAAGTTAAAGCAGCTAAAAACCTACACCACACATTTCAAATCACTGATACTTTTCTCCAGAGCAGCGCCAATGTCAAGGACAAATTCTGTGTGAAATGTTCTGACCAAATGAGGAAACAAACTGTGTTGAGGGTTTTTTTTTTTTTTTAAGAAATAAATGAAAACTTAAAAATCTCTTAAGAGTGGGGAGGAAAGAAAAAAACCAAACAAAACCAACAATAAAAACCCTAACCAAAGCAGTGTGCACTGGATGGATTGGTAGGCAGACAACAGCAAGAATCTAAGGTTAAAAACCAAGTTTGCCAAATAAATGCGGAGAGCCATATTTCTCCAAAGAATACTCAAGTTGGGAAGGCCTGTATTGATTAAAAACTTTTGTTACTAATATCTGCTTCGCTTCTGGTAATACTGTCTAAAAATTAATTCAAGGATTATTAGCTGATGTTCTAAATGGAGAGCTGGTTAAAGAGAACATCAGAAAGCATTTAGAAAAAAAATCTAAGAGGTAAATGTACATCAATTCATCCTCTTTACATTCAAAAATCTGAATTTTTAAGGTTTTTCCAAATTGGAAAGAGTTAGTTAGGTCCTTAGGTGAATTACCTCATGGGGGAGATGAAAAAAAATTTGTAGTAAATTTTTTTTTAAATCAAAATCCAGAAATTGCCCTCTGTGGTGTTAACTAAAAGCCAATAATTATAAACTATTGTATGTTATGTATGCGGATGTGTTTTTTCCAGCAACGCACAAACTATATACAGATGATCGTGGAGCAAATGCCCAGGGCCAAATGCTATAATCCTACAAGGAAACCTCACACAGAGAAGGACAGAGGAACGTTCCCCCCAGGTGAGCTTGGTGCTGCAGCCTTCCCCAGGCACCCGCTCTTCGGGGAGAGGAGGCTTCAGCCCTGTGCAGTGAGGACAGAAAACAAGGGGATGCCCCACAGGGTTGGAGGGGGGGGGATTTGGAGTCCAGCCCCACTTTTGGCAGGGTTGGCAAGGCAAGAGGGCTGCTGCCAGCCATGGGGTGGCCAGGGCCTGATGGCAACTGCATCCCGCCCGGGGATGGATTTGTGGTCTCCGAGTTAGGTAGTACAAACTACGGCAGTGTTGCTTCTCACTTTTTCACACGTGTCGTTCTTTATCTGCTTTTCCCCCAGTGCTAGGGCAGGGGAAAATCTGTTCTCCTCTTTATTTCAAATATGCTAACTATTACCTAAACACTTTATATGTCTACTGCCTAGGAAAATATCAGTGATATAAATATTGAATTATTGAATACTCTCATAAGTGTGCTCTTAAGAATTATTACTCTACACCTATAGATATAGTGTTAAAGTCAATCGTGGGTTTTTTTTAGTACAACCTAAAAATCCATAAGCTAAAGGCATTGCCATGCAGTGTTGAATCTCGATAAAGAATCTTTAACAGGGCACTGTTGTGAAAATAGCAACAATTGCGTATAAATGCCTTTGTTGAGAACCTGAGGGTGTGCTGTATATTGATATAGTTATATCAAGGGATGTGCTATTTTACTCACCTAGTGGTTATCATAAGATGGAAATTATTTCAACACAGAAAAAATGGTTGATAGCAACATCTTAGTTTCAGGGAGAAAATAAAATAACATTTTCCCTTATCTTCATTTAAGGGGGTTTCTCCACATGTCCTTTAGCCAGCTGCGAAGCATCAAGGTGATTTTTTTTGTTTTGTTCATGTGCTAAGTGCTCAAGAGAAAAAAATAGATCTGGCTTAGTATGTGACTCTTTCAATATTACTTGTGCTTGAAATAAAATACTAAGATTAATACTAGAGGTTGAACTTTGAAAATCCACCCCTGTGTATTTTCTTATTCTTATTTCTAAGGGCAGATTAGTATCTTTGTTTAGAGAATTTGTCTCTAAGGTAATTTCTTAGTCTGTGCAAAAGAATGTTTCCATTTGAAAATGCTCAAGCTGCATATCTTCACTGAGGCAACTGAACTGTTGTTAGTGTTAACCTTCAATAATATTATTTTCAGCTATTTTAGTTGATGGAATTGCCGACTGGGCAAAACTAGTTTCAAAGTGATTAATTTAGTTAATACTATTTTAGCGTTACATAGCACTTCTCATCCAGTGATGTCAAAACGCTAAGAGATATTAAGCCTCACAACTCCCTGTGAGGTAGGTATACTATATTATTATCCCCATTTTGCAGTTGGGGAAACTGAGGTCCAGAAGGACCTTGTGACCTGCCCAAAATCAGGGAGCTAATGGAAGAGCTGCGGTCAGAAGCCAGGAGTCCCAATGTTTATCCCTCGTTCTAACCAGTAGGCTGGGTCCCTTGGGCTACCCATAGATAATGAAGTTTATGAGATATATTTATGACACTGCCACCAGAATAAGCAGAAATAATTTTCCCCTGTTTATAGCAAAGCAGGGAAATAGCAAAAGTTTCACCCCTAGAGCAAATTCATAAAGAGCTTCACATTTCCTATACTAATGCTCACTCTACGTTTTCGATTTGCTTTACAAGAGCTTGACTGTACATACTGGTAACATCCTGTTATAACTTGGCATAAACCCCCCTCTGTCTTAGCGTTATGGAATTAATCCTCAAAACAAATTTAATTCACATCAAGTTATTTAGGATTTAAAGTATTTCCGCTAAGTATCATTCACACAAATCAATGTCTCTAAAGGAGACTTCAGAAAAACAGAAACTGTTGATTAAAAACAAAAAACAAAACCAAAAAGCAACCAACCAAACATTATCCCTTTTTTAGTGAATAATGCAAATGAATTGCTTGTTGTGTCCTTCTGCCAATGCACTCTTATGTAGACATACAAACAGGATACTGTCTCGAGGTACTTTCAGTTCATGCTACTTCCCAATCCCTGATGAGATACTTCTTCGTAACAGGATGTCCCTGCACAAAGTTTTACCTGAAATGGGACAATGCAATATAACTCCTACGTTTCTCCTCAGGTATGTAGGTGTTTCAGGAAGACATAAAGAGGGAAGGCTGTATAGAGTGTTCTCTATGCCTTAAAACACCCCTATGGCTAACAAGTTTTATACTATAACAAATTTGTACAGTAGAAAACAGGACATAAAAATATTTCCAGAAAGTGGCTTTAAAACTACTATAAATAGTAAGTTTGGCTAATCTTTCAATTAAGGGGTTTGGGGACAATTTTAAGTATTCTTATCCCCTCTCATTCACAGTAAATTTAGTGTGCTTGTGGCCTAATGAACAGCCCGTACACATACAGGGACCATTTCAATGGGATTATATGACAAGAGAAGGATCTGTTAGCCGCGCAAGCAAGCCAATATTGTCTCCTCCAAAAACCTCTTGGAATCCTTCCTGATGCTCTGGGTCCCATTATGGCAATCCCTTTCTACCCAACCCACACTCTCACACAATTATTCACTTTTTTTTTTTTTTGCCACATCCTGCAAAAATGACTTTTGCCTAAGTCTTGCCCAAGTGATGGTAACAAATAAAGAAAGTCCAAAAAAGGAGCAGCACAGAACTCCCAGACTTTCTAGAACTGAGAATAAAAAATAAGTTTCCATCTTTTATGCTGTGGCTTCTTCCATCTTCCTTTGTCTTGTCATATAATAGGAATAGCGTTCGTGTTGTGGGTGAGTGCTTATGATTAGTGGCCCCACAGCTATTTAACCTCTGCAAAAGCCATACATGTAACACATATTCCTCGTGAATATTATACCTTGCCTATTGAATAGTACTTCATTTCACCTGGCCGTGATATAGGGTCTGTGTAAACAATCAGCAGAACCTGCAACCCTGGTTCTGTTGTGAACACTGTCAGTAATGCTTTATATATGTGTGTTGCACATATATATATATATATATATAAAACTCACATATATATGTCTGCATACAAATCAGTCCTGTAAATACCTGTTGCATGCGTGTGCATGCACAGGAGAAATGTTACATTCTATTAATGGTAAGGCATATTATTAGACAGGCAATATTGGCAATTATTTTAGCTTTCATCTTGATTTGTTGTGTTGCTGTTGATCGCGTGCTGCCAGAGGATCGTTAAGGATGATGGGGACGGGAAGAGGCCACTTGGAAGGTTTATTGCACACGGCGGCAGTAGTAGCCCAAAACTTTGCACTTCTCACACAGGTGCTGGGGATGTTCTTTGCTCTGATCCGAAACATCCAGGCCGTCCGGCTTTTCAAGGGGTCTCTACAGTGAAGGAAGGAAACTGGATTAGATCCAAGGTTATGGCCATTTATCTTTCCACAACTTTCCTAAGTCCTAAAGATTTTGCTTTAGCTGTAAAATCTTAAAGTGCTCCTGAAGCCTAATTTTATGCTTAACTGAGCTTTCTCCAAATAATTATAAAGATACTGTATTTGTTTCCTGAAGGGATGAGGTATTTTTTCAGCTCAGCATTTGTTCAGAGTGGCCTCACGACTTAATATGGTTCCTCCTCACAAGGTGGTGATAACTTTGTTGTAGACGAATTCCCAAAAGACTGAATTGGGGGCTATATTTATAAAAGCTGTAAGACAGAAGAGTTTATTCTCTTGGCTCCAGTAACTGAGATGTCCCAGGGGCATTAACACCTCAGACACGGAAATCCCATTACCCAGCAATGCCAGCAGGGGTTACCAATGTTAGAATTAGCTGCTACGACCAGAAGACCAGAAAACTGTCTTAACAATACACAGATATTACATAGCTAACTGAGGTTTTCCCAGTATTCAGTCCCATATTTCTGAGGCTGAAATTTTTGAAGTAGAGCAGCTGCAAAGCTATTAATAATAAAAAAAAGAACACCCAAACCAAAAAACCCAAGCTCATAACACAACCCTTTCTCCTGAACTTGAGTGATAAATTGATTATATATTTTTAGTAATACTTGTGAAATCACAGGGTTGGAGGCTTATTCAGCTAAACAAGGGAATTAAACTGTTTGGTTTTAAATAGATCATTGTTCTTTAATTTTCCATGACATGTAAAGGGCTTCACAATCATTCCGAAAATAAAATACCCATGTTAAATACTGCAGTAAGTGTTTGGAAAGTCTAATAGTTAGACAGGTGATAGAGATGTGAGGTAGAACATCACAAAGTGCACCATTTGTTTGAAAAAAAACAAACAAAATTCCCTAACCTGTAATTTCTCTGTTTTTGTGAAAGACTATTTCACCTTAAATACTATTTCATTGCACTGTGCCTTCCCGTGAAGACAGTGGTTGTTTAAGGGGTCTGTGGTAGAGACAGCGTGTGGTGTGAATTCTGAAAACAAGCCATGAGCTTCTCACTGTTATCACAGGGATACTGGACTCTTGCTTATCTCTTCAAAATATGATTCTTGGAGCAGGGCGGGATAAATATAAATTACAAAAATTATGGCCATTTATCTTTTCACAACTTTCCTAAATCCTAAAGATTTTCCTTTAGCTGTAAAATCTTAAAGTACACCTGATCATCTAAGTTTTCGTTCATAAATTCTTCAATGTAAAACCACCCACCCGAGACCCTGTGGATAAGAAGAAAAGAGACATTCAAAATTTGCTTTTTCTGGCTATGTAACTCTGCAAGAAGAGCTCATAATCCAGAGAATAGAAGGGTTTCTCAGCTCTCTGAGTAGCTAAAATGAGACAAAAAATATACTATTTTCCTGAACAAGAGATGTCTGCAAGTTCTTGCTTGGTTGTACTGGATTATAAGTGCAACACTCTTAGAATATTGCACAGCTAGTAAAAACAATATATGGGAGCAATTCAGTGGTGATTGTCAATGGTTTGTTACTGATTCAATGTTCTTATCCATTATATCACCTGAAGTTTTGTCTGTCCTGAGCCATATATAATATGTCTTTGAGTTTAATTTTGTTTACAATTTAATTGCACACTGGATTTCCTGTATCAGGGGGAAAGGAAGGCAGATGGACCCTTCACCTCCTCTAAATGCTTTAACCTCCCCCTGCAGCCCCAGTGAGCTAGAAGTTGGAAGTCAGTGTATTAGGATTTGAGATCTGAACCAGCAGTCCTGTTTCTAGACTTGCAACACACCCACTGGTGCAGGCAGTGCCTCTGCCACAACACAGACAAGTTAAATAAGTTGGGGTTTTTTTTGGGTCAGAAAAACTGTCGTTGTGCCTTTTCTACCACTTATTCCACCAACATCTGCCCACAAATTTTCTTCAAGAATTTGCATGACATAAACGTAGTCAAAGATGATGCTCAGGTTCAGGAGTTCCAGGAGTTAATTTATGCTCCTCAACAGAGAATTTGAGAATTTTGAAATGCTACACTTAAAACAGGCTATTTGACTCAGCTCTGATTGCTTCTACATGCTAGCTATGCTCTGATTAAAGAGAAAAAAATACAGCAGTTATCATGTTTATTGATATAAGCCAGATTTTTTTTTTTTAATACGCAAGGCCTTGGGAATCATTTTTCCTGGAAATAGTGCAAAGGACATTGGGAATGCCTTGAAGCGCCAAGAGTTTTTGGACGGTTTTCAGGAACAATAGCTCTTCGTGGTTTGCTTTCCCCCTGTGTTGATTGAGCTCAGCTTTTTGGCCTGCAAAGCATTTCGATTTCAGAAATGTTATTGTTACCAGCGTGTTACGACACAGAGGCTGGGGAGAGAGGGGTTACAAACGCAGGAGAGCAGGTTGCCAAGGGCCAGCTGGAAGCAGTGGAGCTGAGCAGAGCCCAGGCTGTGTTTCTGGTGAGGCTGTGGAAGGTTGAGGCTCCGAAACCGGTGCCGTGCTTGCGCTGTTTGTGTCCCAGAAACACTCCAATCCAACTTTTGCACAAAATGAAGTCCCAACTTATCTCTGTTTGTTCGCTGTTTACTCTTCATGAGTTTCTTGTAAGGCAAAAAAAAAACCCAACAAACCCTTTCAAACACACTGCTGGTATTTGTCTGTTACTCATGGTGGAGGACTTTAAAGTAATCATCCTTGCAACCTTCCTCACGCCCTATGAAAAGGGTAGGACGTTAGGTAGCCAAAGAGCTGTGTGTCCATCAAGGTTGGACTTCATTTGGCACAGGAAGACCTTGGGCAATTCTCCCCAGCTTTGGTGTGGTGGGAGGGGACGGACAAGATGGTGGTGCGATGCAGCCCACCCCTGCCACACACTGTGTGTTAGCTCTGGGGCTTGCCTGAATTACCCAAAGATCCAAATAGCTGAGGAGACTGAAGGGTTCTGGGCTGCTGCTGAGAGGCTGGGAGCATGAAAACTCAGCCATGCGCTTGGAGAGGGTGTGGAGAAGGGGACAGGCTATTTGGCTGAAAAAAATAATTCCTTTCCTTAGAGGTGAAATGGAGCTTGTAAAACCAACAGAAAATCCTGCTATGTTTCTCTGGAAAAGGTATGCTTTTTTTCCATTAAATGGAGAGTTTAAATATAATACTTCAATTTTCATTGTCTTTTTTCTAAATGCAAGCATTCAGGATTTGGCAATCCATATTTTCAGTAAAAGCAACAGGGATGGGTACTCTTACATTCTTCATTTTTATGTGTCTTTCTTCAGTTTTCTCCTGGTAGTTGCAGGGTGGAAATAATCTTGTGCAGCTCCACCAGGAAAGCATTTGGTGGTAGTGACTAAAGCTGTTGCCTCAGGGGAATGAAGCTGAAATAAATTTAAATTTATATACCAATTCCTGTCCTGTAAATTAACTTCTGATTGTGAATTATTGCTGTCCCAGTCTACATGCACTGAATGAACTCTGCATTCCCCATAAGTCAGTTAAAACCCCCAAACCCTCAAAACTAAAAGCTCACCCTTATGGAGTATTAGGTGTCAGAGAAAATGTCACTAGGACATTGTTGAGGAAAATTGCTTCCACTAAGAAGTAGAATGGAATAATGTGGCTGTTTATGTTCGTATTTAGAACACTGAGTTTTGGTTTTTTTTTGCTGTAGAATGGAACAATGTGATTGCATCACTGATGGATATATTTGGCATCAAAAGACAAATGTAGAAAGCATTTATAAACAATTTTCTGGACTCATTACCTCAAGCCTTAAGGGAGCAAATGAGATGATTAAATGACTGATAGCTATGTGAATAGACACAGCTATGTGGATTCTACAGCTATAGCTGGCAGGATCATTCTTAGGTTAACAGTCTTAAGGAGCCCCATAGCTAGCTACGCTTCCCTCAAGAAACACATGCTATCATGAATTCGTAAAGTTTTAGTCCAATAAAAAAAATTACACACTGGGGAAAGAAAAGGTGAAATGCATTGTGCATGCTTGAGGAGCAGACCCTCTGCTTTTCTGTCTGCCTGGGGGGAACAGGGATGTTGATGAGGCCCTCAGTTGTGGCTGTGGACCTGAGAGGCAGAGAGAAGGCAGCTGCAGATCAGAGGCATGATGCTCAGAGAGAGCAAGCAGCCTCTGTCAGCAGCTGGACAGGCCAGCTAGGAGCAAATGGTAACCGCCTGAGCTAAACGGCAAGAATCTCTTTATAGAGTTCAGAGAAGCAGCAGTCTGGGGTGATCTGTATTTCCACTGCTGGAGCACACAAGCATGGGCATGCTGGGGAGGGTTTCTTAAGTCTAAAGAGTCAAAATATCATATTTGTAGGCCTGAAGCTGTTGAAAAGCTTCAGTGATCAGACCCATCCCTTCCCATGCTGAGAGAAGAGAGGTGGCTGTGGATGTACCCAGGTATAGGAATTGTGATGGGACCACTGCATTGCCCATGGAAGTAATAGCTTGGATACCATGAAGAATGTATTTACATACTGAATTATTTCAAGTCCAACAGTAAATTCCTGACAGCTGGAAGAAAATAGTGTCCAAGAGGATGAGTCGGTCACCAGATGGTTGGTTCTGCACCAGCGCAACAGCTGTCATCACAAACAGCACTGGAGTTAACCACAAAGTCAGAGAAGAAGCCTTGATAAGAGGCCAGCCAGGAAGCAACCACAGGCACAGATGTTGCTGCTATAGCGGGCGGGGGAAAAAAAAGGACAATTCAGAGCTTGGCATCTGAGTTGTTAGAGTGCCAAGAGTGCCAGAGGATGGCTATAAGGACTGCCTCCGTTGCTGGAGCAGGGTAATAAGAGCATAAACAACCACAAAATCCCAATTCCTTGGAAGAAGTAGGAGGTAGGCTTCAATCCCACCTGAGACTTCTGTTTATGTTCAGAGTAGCTAAAGTAAATACTTGGGAAATGGCATTTGGAATAGCCATAGAGCAGCTTTGTCAGGCCTCCTTTTTTTCAGCCCCTCTTCCCCAATAAGACTTGAGCTCAACTGGCCCCCAACGTTTGCCCCGTGTCCTGTGAATTGCTGTAAGCACTCCCACAGGGAGGCTTACCGCTTGAGGGATGTGGTGGGAATGCAAAAGGAGGCAGGCAGTGGCGGGATTTAGTCACGAAAACAAAAATGCATGCAGAGCTTCCTTAGGAGAAGGAGGAATTTTGCAGCTCAGGGGTGAGAGCCACCTGATTCCCCACCCTGTGGATGAGCTGGGGAATGGATGGCAGCAGCCCTGCTGTCAGACTCTTGTGTTACTTCTTGTAATACATGCTCTACCAGCTCTCTTAAATGCAGAGATTTAGAGCTGTATTTACAGAACACTCTGAAGTATATACACAGCTGTAAAATTGCTGAGAAGACTTTTCCTGCCCCGGAGAGATTAAAAGCTCATTCTCACAGATAGGGTATGTGGAGTAAGACTGCAGGGCTGAATTGAGACATTCCTTGTGGGGAATTGGCATGGGATCATTTCCTGGAGTGAAATGAGCCTCCATGAACAAAGAGCAGGTGGCAGCGAAGTGTGGCTGTTCTCCTCTCCAGGGACCTGCTAACGAAAGGTATGCATAGGAAATCAAGATTTGAGCATAGCTGCACAAGCCATTCACACACCCAGCGTTTGTGCTTGAATGGCTACCCCAGAGCAATCCAGAGTGGAGATTATTATCTTCACTATTCTGATATTCCTGCCTGAGCCAGTGACATGGGCTTACTCAGACATGAACCATCCCCTGTGAGATAAAGTAGACAAGCCCTACAAACTGAAGAGCCCAGAGGTTGAGGAAAGTAACTGGTGAAGATGAAAGAGAGATGGAGATGAGGACTGGTGAGAAGGGTGAGCCTGGGAATTGAGAATAAGTTCCTAATTCACTGCAATCAACGTCAAGTAAGCCTGAATATACGGATTTCATTTTTCTCTCCTAAATTGGACAAAAGCATCCTAATCTCCAATATTTAGGATGATGTAGCAAAGGTTGGTGGCACATATGGTTATATTTCAGCTACTGAATAAACTCTAGAGAGGCTGAGCTATTCAGTGAGAAACTGGGGGAATGCAGAGATACTTGACAATACCAGAGGATGGGGAAGTATCCTTGGAGGTGTTTGCTGTGTCTTGTTCTATATCCACACCTTCCTGTAAGTGTCCTCTACTGCAGATGTGGAACAGGGGAGTTTGATGTGATCTGGTATGAGTTTTCATTCTGTATACGCAATTGTGAATGGAGACTTTTATAATATGCTCTCCCAGGGAAATGTGGCACCTGACAGTCTTTAGAAGCAGCCTAAGTTGTTTGCAGCTAAGTAACTTTTGCAGTGTTGGAGGCTATAGTAACTTGACATAAGGCTAGTTAATGTTGAGAAACCAACAGTGATTTGCATCTGCTGATAAAATGATCATTAATTTTTTTTTAATGAATTTAAAAATATTTTCTTTTCTGTTAGGCTGCAATGATACATTTACCAAACGGTAAGGCAAGGAGTAGGAAAAGGAGATAATGAATTTCCAAAATATTGCAGAAAAGAAATATTGGCAAAATTGTTTTGAAGTAAAAATAATTTATTTCACTAGAGGTAAATAGTGTCTGAGCTTGAATGGAGCTGGAAATATTTTTATTAAATATCTTTCACTATGCTTTTATAAATGTAGTCATTAAGTGTAAGAGAACCGGTGCCTAGGTAGAGCATATTTTAGAAAATAGTGCGGAATAACAGCTCACAGATAAACACTGATAAATGTTTAGAGAGAGTCTGGTGTGGAGCTGGATGCTTGGAGAAAAAACATGTATGGGTTAGCAAACACTAGGCTTTGTCAAGAAGCAGCGTTGACCTCATGCAGCCTAAGTTAGCTCTCCTTTGCTGCTGGCTCCCTGCATGAACTGACGCTGTTTCCTTTACTGTCTGGTTATTGCTGGTACGTTGAATCAGAAGCAGCACAGGGCACCTCTGGAAGAATGCAGAAGAGTAGAAAGAATGATGACAGTAACACTGAGAAATAGAAGCTGATGGAGGTGAGGCAGAGACAACAGGATCTTTCAACTCGAAGTTGTAAGTTCAAATTTTGGGAAAGAGCACTAGGGACTGGCTGCAGGTTATTTGTGTCTGGAAGCCTAGTTGAAATGCACTTTCATCTTGAAGATCCCCAATAGCTGCAATAGCTACCGGTGGGACATGAACACATGGGTAGATAAGAAGGGCAAAGCTCCTCCATATCCTGAATATCTTGAGGGAATGATGTGGAAACAGTGATGGAAGTCAGCTGTGGAAACCTGTGCTGCACATGCTGTGATTATTCCCTGGAAAACAGCATGTATAAGGCTCCAAGGCAAGTACAGCTTACAGAGCACTGTCGACTGAAACCGTTTCACAGTATGTTGAGGAACTTTAGTATGCTGAGGACTTTACTACTACTCTGCAGGTTAGACTCCTCTAGCCCTGCCACAAGGAGCAACTCTGCCCAAGGGACTACTTGCAAACCTTCTTTGATACAAAATACACATATTCCCAAGTCTACAATGCCTCTTGCATAGTGTGGATGGGATACCTCTTGAGCGATTTCTCGTGACCCTTTGAACAGTAACATAAATGATGGAAAGAATTTAGAAGAGTAAGATAAATATTTATAAACTTGTGTTATAAATCAATGATCTTGTAACTTCTCCCACCCTCAAGACTGTACTGTCATGCATGTGATAAATGACTTCATTGCTCAGCCTGGATTTTGGTGCAGTTGTCTACACAAGCTGTCTAAACAGAGGCAAGGAACCAGAGACCTTGGAAGCTTTGAGATGATCTCGTGTAAGTTAGTGAAAAAATTGCTTAGCTTTCTTTCCATATATGTGCTTCCACACACACACACAAAAAAAAAACCCAAACCAAAAAAAACCCCAAAACAAAAAACAAGTCTTTGCTTTTTCTCACTTGCAATATAGTTTCCAGTCATAGCTTTGTCAAGGAAATTAGACTGTAGTTTCTAAAGATGTTCTCCTGTTTCCAAATTTGGAATCCGAGTGGCTTTATCCCAGAGAAAGGGGAATGGACCATATCCTCTCAACTGGCCAACAGAACCAAAGATACTCACTGGCTCAGCTACAAAATTGTACAAGTTCATTGTAAAGTAGGCTTCTGCTACAAGCATGGCAGGCTTCAAATGCTCCATTTTATCTGCAGTTCATATTGCTTCAAGGCACTAGCAATTTGAAATTGATATTTTGGCTGCATATCGGAATGCAGTGTCACTGTAGAGACTGAGCCAAATCTTGGTCTTAGAATTAGATGAATATGCTTATGTGTACAAGAAGAGGAAATATAGTTGATTTCATATTTCTGGGTGGGATAAAACTTAATAAACTTGTTTATATCTCCTCATTCTGCTTGTTGCAATGAACTTCAAATTCTTCTGTCTTTTCATCGTAATAAACTCATAGTATCCTCCTTTAGGACTTTTTTTTCCTGACACCCTCCCCTCCAAATTTTCATTAAATGGTATGAAGTGTTCCTTATGAGCCCATGGAAAGATTTTTTTTTTTATAGGAATTTTGCAAGCACTCAGGTAACTAATGAGACACCTAAGGCTCCTGATGGAATTTCCTTTGCACCTATTGTAAGTTACATCCAAATGATGTCTATGGTTTGAGCAGTCACTCTGAGCAGCAGTAACTTGACCCATGCACAGCTCTATTTATTACCAAGATTCAGCTAGGATGAATTATTCCTCAGGCAAATCACACCTCCCAAACTCTTTAAAAATAATTCTCACCTTTTCCACCCACAGAAATTTTCTGCAATATTGCAAAATTCCCCTTGAATTTTTCCATGATGGCATATTTATTCTTCATGGGGTTGTCAAAAGTGACTTTCTGCATGAAAAGTCAGCTTTGACAGCCAGGCTGTAGCCTGGTTTGTCAGGGAAACAAGGATTATGAGCTCATGCAGTTGGTCTGTCTGTATCCCTTTAAGGACCAATGAACTAGTTGAGTGCATGGGACCAATTCGGGTGGGATACAAGGAGGAACCGATAGCTTTCCCATCGTGAGCTGGGAATGCAGAAAATTACCTCAAGGGATAGATGGAACTGCAATCTGCAGGGAGCTGACAGGATGGCAGATACAGCTTTCCTGGCAGAGCTCCTTCTTAGGCTCGACTCTTTCAGCTTAATAAAAGGTTTTCTCTTGAAGTGCTTTGCATGGGTGTCACTTGTATTATGGAAACCAAGAAACCTCTCTAACCAGGCTGTCTTGTTTTACTGCCATAATCCAAGGAATCCTGTAGATAGGAGTCATCTTTGCAGTGTTCTCTTTTATCAATAATCTTCATAAGTAGGCATAGACCCCTGACCAAATCTAATCTTATTTCAACAGGTGAAAAAAGTAGTAAATGTGAAATAACCCTTCTGACACCAGTGGGATGAAACATTAAATTGCTGTGAATATGAAGAGAATCAGAACTAGGAGGCCCATTGCTAGTGTTGAGCTTGTTTTACCCCATCTCAGATTATAAGGCCCCACAGTCTGTTCTTATAATAAACATGGGTAAAGTTTTTAGTTCAGAGGTATTTTTACTGAAAGATTGGACATTCAAATTATGCAATTCTGATACGCCAGTCTGGATTTCTGAGACTGAGAACAGCAACTCATCTGGGGAACATATTTTGGTGGCGTATTGTAGCCCATGTAAAGTCCTATTTAACCCTTGGCAAAGTCAAGAGCTTTCCTAGTTCTGAGCCCGTCTGCCAGCAGGTCTGTGCTCCTACCTGTTTGTGAGGATAAACATTAATGTGGCACTTGATACATTCTTGTCCCATGTTAGCCCAGGAGTTTCCACTCATCCATTTTCTCTTGCACTTGGGGCACTTATATTCACCAAAGCAGCGTTTCTTGCCCTGGTATGGAGTCAGACCTTCTCCTTTTGGACGAGCCTACAAAACAAAGGGAAGTAGCAATGAATGACCGATGTGTGGGGAAGTAGTAGAAAAGTAAGATTTATTTTTTTTTTTTTTTAAATTAGGAGACTTTGGGCAAAAGATACTGGAGAAAGACATGAAGGACATATCCCCTTCACAAAGAGTTTGTACGTTGAAGCTAGAGTTTAACAGTTCTTAGAGTTCTTACCTCTGTAAGAAGCACTTAAAAGTTCAAGAAGACTTGCAACACTTGTGACTGAACACAGTATTTAGAGATATGCCCATGCACTTTCTACAATGAATAGTTTTAATATCCATTTAATTATGATAAGATCATACTTATTGAGTACATCTTGCTAATATTACATATAGCATCTGGAGAAGCAACTCGCTACTAAAGGGCTATATTTCTTAACTAAATCCTTGTCTATTCCCCACTAGAACCTATCATTAAGAAAACTTTTTAAAATACAGCTCCACATAGCCTCTAAACAATGAAATATTGGCAATTTGTTATTATGTGCATAAACATTATTATATGGGATGCGCAAACTGGGATTGAGTATGACAAAAGACGTGTTTTTGATTAATGGAAATCATTAATTTCATTAACTTCATTTGGTTCTTACTCTTGGTAGATGGTTTCACTGATTTCTACATCTTGAAGGAAATAGGAAGGGATTCTCAAATGGACTATTGTGATGTGTAAATGTTAAATGTCCCCAAAAGAAAGCCTTATCTAGGGAAGCTAGTAGAGTAGACAATGACCATGTGCAAATACTGCTTTTTTTTTTTCCTAAATACGTTCACTAAACCTGTGTCTTGTGCTTCACAAAAGTATAGTAAGGAACATAATATGTTACAGTGAAAATGGCAGTACTGTGTACAGCTGTCCTGATGGCAAATGTAAAGATGAAGCCATTTTCCAAGAGTCTCTATCAGGTGTTGAAATACTGCCCATGTCTTCACTGTATTTTGTTTGTTGCTGCCTAGAGGGGAGATACTTTGCCTGTATAGTGCTAGAATGGTATCATCACCTACCAAAGGATTCTTTGTTATGCTTCTGTGACTTTTATTTTTCTTTAAGGTTCCCAGATGAACTTTACAAAAGTCAAATGACCCAGCATGCTGGGAAAGGGTTTGTTTTTGTTTCGGGAGCTTGTACGATTTCTCAGTGTGTAGGTCCAAATTGCTTTCTATGTGAACACATGGGTTGAAAAAGCAGGTGGTTGGCAGAAGACCTGAGCTTGGCAGGAGCTCTGAGGCTCAGGCTCCCATGGCTGATGGAGATGTACTCTATGTTACCTCCGGGGTCGCACATGGGAGCAAGTGGGACAGGAACACTGAGTACGTTCCACCCCTCATGCTGGCAGGTGGAAGAGGACAAGGACCCCAAACCTACTCTGGCCTCTATTTTTCTTCCCTTTTTTTTCCTGTAGTGTTAATAAACAGCATTCTCTATTTTTCATGCTTATTCCTCAACATAGCAGTATTCTTCTTTAAAAGATCAGCTGCAGTAGCAACCTCTGTTACAGATAGGCGAACATCTATTATAATTTGCTTCATGACATTCAATCTGATAAGCCACTGTAAATATTCTGGCTTAGAGCAAAGATCAAACTGACACTAGGACACACATATTTACAGAAGTATTGCACTAAAGAAAAAACTGTTCATTGGCATAATGAGAAACATTTGGACTTTCATAACTAAATGAGTGCTGGCAGGCACCCAGAGTGTAATCTTCTGATCCATGGTGTCCCTTGATAAGGATGGGAGATTGCAACTGAATGTAGGGCAGGAAAATGTCAATGTATGGAGACATCCTTATTTTGGACACTTAATTTGGCTCTGCCTCTGAGGAATTTGTTGCACAGCTCAAGTCAGTGTAACAAGGAACCACATGCTCTCTTCATTTAGAAATTCTCATGGAATTGAATAGGAACCCTGTGTACAGAGAGCTACCATGGTTGAGAGATGTTTCCCCTCCTCCTGAGGTGTCACAGATTGCTTTATTTGTAGTTTTAACTGGGGCTATGTTATTGAACAGAAGGTGAGTTATTTCTGATTCTCAGTTTCAGTGGCACTCAAACTCCTTTTGCAGACCTGGAAATGCAGCTTCATTACCCCTACTAAGAAGCAATCCTTTCAGAAAATGTGCAGGCCACTGAGTGCATTATTTCCAAAAGTAATAGCACTGACGTTGGAGACAGAGCGTGTTTGAGAAGTCTTGTAAATGTTTACCAACAGTATTTAAACATAACACTCCCACTGCAAAATGTTATGCCAGCCGTAAAGAGCATTTAAACATCAGACTCCCACAGCAATATGTTGTGCTAGCCACAATTCACAGAGAGGGGAAACTTTCAGAGGTGGCAGCTTTGAGCAGGCAGCTCAGAGACAACCGTAGGTTTCCCCAGGTCAGGTAGCTGACTTCAGAGACACTAATGCCCTGGAATGCTCTGCCCTCACAAACGCACAGGTGGGCACTGAAGATGCTAGGCGGTGAAGTCCTCTGTGTGTGTACAGCTGGGAATCACAAATGGAGGCCTTCCAAATTAGAAGCTACTTTTAAAATTTGGCTTCTTCAACTTGCTCAGTAAATCACAAGCAGAACCAGGAAAAGATCGTAGGAACCTTGACTCCGGCAGTGATTTCCTGTTATAATTGCTAGACTAAACTTCTGATTTATTTTTATTTTAACTTTTCAGCTGTCGCAGCTCCCTCCTCAGTCAGTGACTTTAATTAGTTTGCTGGCAAAGCTACAACATTCTCTGTAGGTGTTTCGCTATATGGATGTTTATACTTTGCCCTAACAGATATTATTTTCCTTCCCATATCTTCATTTTCCCAAACTGTGCCCCTCAGGGAATTTGGATTCTCAAACAAACAAGCTCATTTTCTCTAGCGAGAAACATCATTAGGAAGCACTGACAGCAGTGAAGGCAACTCTCCAACTCCCTCCACCCTTCAGGTCCAAACCAAACAAAAATTTGACAGTATTTGCTGGAAGGCAAAACCTGAGCGAGATACACTAATGGCCCGAGAGGTCTGAGGCTGTGTTATCTTTTTTTTTTTTTTTTTTTTTTTTTTTTTTAGTGTTTGTGGGTTAAGCAGCAACACGGTTGAATTGCATAAAGACTTCCAGAAAGAGCCTGCTCCTTGGTGCAGAAGCAGCCAGCCCTGCCCGGTAGGGTGCTCGAGCACCCGCTCGCTCTGCGGCAGAGGTATCTCAGTCATCACCCAGCTGGAGAGCAACGATGCCTTTCATCAAAGCTTTTTCTTAAATAAGTGCCAAAAAAGAGCAAGAAGAGACATTTTTGTCTCTTGGTATTAACTTAATGACTCATTTTACAAAATATAGGATTTACCTTGTTTATGCCATTAACCTCCTGTTCCCTGCCCACCCCAGTGTGACCTGAATGGTGTTTAACAGTAAACTTTGGTTCGTGCAAATTCCTCACAGGCCATTGTCTTTCCTCACTCTTTCTGCAGATAGGGATTTATTTATCTTCTGTGTTAACCTGGCAAAGTTATGCCCCTTTTCATAATGACAAAAATATTTAGTTGTTACCATGTTAACATATGCTGTCCCATTGCCTCTAGGCCCAGGTAGTCTTTGGCCTGGTTTCTACCCTTGGCTGCAAAAGCTTGATACCTATGTCTTACCATGTTCAAAATAATATTCAAACTAGGTTACAAACCATAATATAAACAAGTTTTTTACATTTTAAACATTGTTTTTGTCTGGCGCATTGACAATTTTATGTTTTAAATGCTGATTTGACAGGCTTACTCTGTATAAACCAAAGCACCCAGCGTTTCTCCTGCAATGTGACTGTACAGCTCTCAATGTATATACAGCTATATACATCTTCATTCAGGCATTTCAAAGATTATTTAATGCTTCCAGGACAGGTAGGCCTTTGGGAATGATCAAAACCAAACAGATTTTTTGAGAAGGGTCAGAAACTAGCTGTCCCTTGAAGGATGTCTCAATGTCCAGATCTAGGCCTCTGTAACAGATTCTTTGTGCTGCGGTGACTTTGGAAATCAGCAGGGGATTTGCAGAAGAGAGACCCTTCTTTCTCCAAGGTGCCCCTGGGATGGGAGCTGTGGTGGCCCAGAGCCCTGTCCTTCCTTGTGGCCCTTGGGCAGAAATTGAAGCCGGTCTTGGAGGGGGTGGTGTTAGTGCTGGGGTTGAGGGGGACTCCTTCTGGCTTTGAATTCGGGAAGCAGCACAGATTCTGCAAAAGCCCTGGCCGGGCCCTCTATCCACCAGAGGTTGGCCAAATGAAAGGACATTGCCCTCTGATTCATGAGATGGTGATACATCACCTTGGTCTTCCAGACAAATGCTAAGATAAATGAAATCATCTCTGCGGGTTTACCTAAGCCAGTGCCCGTGTTCACCTCAGCTAGATCCAATATGTATACAAAGCCAGTATTTTTTGTGTGGCACAGCAACAAAAATGACATCGATATTCCAACCTTCACTGACACCCAGCTGCCTCTATTTTTCATGCTCTTCCTTTCTTCAGCCAAAACCACAAATTGGCCATAGCAAGATTTTCAAAAGTGTTTAAGTTGAGCTTTTGTGCTGGTGAGTGGCCAGCCAAGCGCTCTCACAACCTATGAGATTGTGCATCTCATGGGGGAATCTGCCAAATCACTTGGCAGTTATGGACATAATAAAGGACTCTTTGCTTTCCCCAGACAATTCTCTCAAAATATCAGTTTGCAGAGTCAGCATTAACATAACCACTCCCCTCCACATGCCCTGCTTAAAACTAGTTTCATGATAAACAACCACGGGCAAAAAGTTCACTTGAAGTGAAATGCAGAGGAACAATGTATTTAATGCTTTTCTTCCCCTCATCTTCCCCTGTGTTTGTGTTACACAGCCGAAAGGCGTTACAGCACAGAGGGAAGATGAAGTCAGTATGGTACTGGTAGGTGGGTCCCCTTCCTAGAATTCTGTCTAGGGTGTGCTTATAAGCATGCTTCATAAAATGAAGTAGAAAAGCAATAATAGTGACAAAAATGGCTTGATGCATTGACTGGCTCCCAAGTGGTTTGCCCGAGTGGGAGGGACGAAATTTTATTTTGGAATGTGAGCCCTCTGACACTCTCAATTGTAAGTCAGCACAAGTAGGAGATGGTGTTTAAAAAAAATCTAGCACTTATTTTGTGCTACTCTGTGTGCATGGTTTGGAGAAAGATGAAATGATAAAGCATACCCAAAATGTTCAATTAGAAAGGGAAAAAGAAAGTTAGGACTAAATCAGTTAGGACTGATTTAGTGTACTGGGTGTCCTGGCATTCTAATTCTGACTCTGCAGCAAGTTATAGAGTGTTGGGAAATTCACTGAAGTCTTCTGACCTTTCTCAGCTTGGTGCAGGCTGTCTACAGAATGAGGACGCGCTTGCATGCTTATGCCAAAGTGACACATAAAAGGGAATCCTTAGATTGGTCAACTTCCTTTCTTTGTCCTTCCTGACTTTTGTATTCGTCTAAATCTGAGTATCTACAGAACAGGTAGACAGATAGGAAGGTTGTGTGTTTAGAACATGAATTCTAGTATGGCTGGTCTATTTTTCCTTGCCAAATGTAGTCCATTATGCTGGTGTGTGATGTTGCTGATGTGTGACACTGAAGACTTCTGAGGTATTTAAATAAACAGTTGCAAAATCTTTAATTAGTACATGCAATGTTGGAAGAGCATCCAGCGGATACATAAAACAAATGAATGCTTTTTTTTGCCCTTCTTGTCTCTAGTATAATTTGTTTATTTGCAATATGATGAGAACTCTTACTTGATACGGGTCAATTAAAGGAGGATAGCTGTCAGAAAGCAGATTTTTCTTTACAACATTACAATTTAAATAGGAAACTTCTATTTGATTTACTGAACAACAGATATTATGGAATTTCTAGACGTATTGTGTATTCCAGACTAAAGATTTATGACAAATAAAATTGTATCTGAGCAAGAAATGGCTGAAAAATAAAGAAAAATTGAAAACTTGTTTGTGTAGCTTAACAGAGGATCCCAGCATGTGTTTTGTTGGACTGGGATTTCCTTAGGGGTCTGGTCTGTCACAAAGCTTAGGACTACTTCAGCCTCTGATGGGGGTTTACTGCATGGCTTTTATCATCAATGGAAGCATGAGGATTTTACAGTACTGCATTCGTAGAGACAGGATCGTTCTTCAGGGTAGTTAAGCCTCATCAGTTATTATTTCTGATCTGAAACCTTCTATCACACTTGTACTACTTCTGCTCTTAAATTCTGGTCGAGGTAGGAGATGGCTTTGCACTGAGGTGCCAAATGACTATTTGAGTTGGGTATCTGATTTCTCAGCACCTCTTCTTAGGGCAGTGTCTGTATTGTAGCCTTCCTCCTTACCATCAGTGCGTTGGGCTGGGGAAAAGGGGACAATGAGTTGTTGGAGCTGATGCCTGGCCTCCTAAATAAACATAAAATTAGAAGTGGGTAAGACTGCTTAGGCTCTCTGTGTGTCTGTTTGCTGCTCCACGAGTCACCATACACTATGTTCTTGCTAGTAGTATATTCTGTCACCTTAGGTGGACAGTAATTTTACAGTTGAGTGTATAGAGAAGTTTGCTCCTGTACACGTTTCTCCTTTCTTTATTTCATCTTCATACATGTACTTCTACTGAGCAGAAACCAAGTCCTCTGCTTTCCTAGCCCTGCAGTCAGTGTCTTTCTAGCAGGGTGGTGTTCAGAATGGAACACAATTCTCCAAGAAGCAGAGCATGAAACAAAAGATGTGATTATGTGTAGCATGCAATCCAAAATAATGTTAGTCTTTCTGTTTTGCTTGCACAAATCCCCTATTTCTGCTGTTACAAACATTTCATTCCCGAAGTCTTATTCTTTGGGAAACATTTAAAAGTGTATTGATTAAGCTGTGTCAATGAACTCTTATAGGTAAATTTTGAAATGGCAGAAGACCAATTTTGTGTTTGTCATTGCAATATATGAGAATGCATCTCTTGGTTGCTTTGAAAAATCAGTGTTGTCAACATATTGTATGTTAACTGCAATTTTTGATCTCTTTTGCACAATGGTAAACCAAGAGTAAGATTTGGCAGTATTTGTTACTAATAACATGCACATGTTTTCTGATGATGATTAAAGAAATAGGCATGATTGTCATGGACATGCTGATCAAAGTCTAGAAACCCAAGAAGCTGGCTTGGCAAGCATTCTAACATTTAAATCAAAATCTGGTTTTGTAGATTTTTCAGAATTTTAGCCATGCTTTTTGGAACAAAGGCTTTTCTTCTGCTACAGAATGCGTAGTTGAACTGATCATTAGAACCATCCTTGTGCCAAAGACATGTAATACTAATTTCTGTGCTCAGTCAGTTTGAAGCATAATATTTGCAGAATTGCCAAACATTAGTTACTATCTGACATGTCAATTACTAAGCACTGAACAGTGTGAGAAGCTGACAGTGTTGGTTTCCATCTTTGCGAATCCTAGCCATCGCTCTACGGCCAGTATAGAAATAGAAAACATGTAAAAGCTCAGTACCATGCAGTCTGAGAAAACATCTGTATTGATTAAATAATAGTATGCCGTTTTCATAGGCCTCTGTCTTAATAAAAAAAAGAGTTGGAGGTATTGACACAAGCAAGCACTGTAACAGAAAAGTATTTGGAAAGCACGGTAACATGGTGATAGGACTGGTGTTGGACTTCCAACAGCTGGATTGAGTACGTAGCCCTAACAGATTTCCTGGCTGGTCTTGATCAGGTCATGTAATCAGACCGTTCCTCAGCTCTTCATTTAGGCCTCGGGGGAGAGGTCCTTTCGCTGTTCCCTGCTATTTTGGCAGTGCTTGTGGCATAATCACTTGGGGCTATGTATGGTGGTGTAGCTTCTGTAGCATAATGGAACCTTGAACTTCATCTGGGCCGTCTAAGTGTTATTATAATATACCAAGCAAATAGCACTCTCAAACCTTTCCTTTTCATAGAAGAAAGTTTGGGTGCATAAGTGTATTGCACAGAAATGTGTTTTCTCTTGTTGAAGCTTGTTAGTAGAATCTTAATAGAAGGTGAAAATCCCTTTGTGTTCACAATTCTAACAAACCTCAGATTATTATTTTTTTTTCTGAATGTTCATATGAATTTTCTGGGTTTTAGAATTTCAAACAGTGCGCTTGTATATTCAGTTATATCATGTGTTATATACAGGGCAACAGGCAATGATCTAGTGTTTAATGTGTTTGGTAGACTTTCAGAGTCACAGAGCTCAACTAAACCTACCCGAATCTTCTATTAAGGAAAGCTGCAAATAATTTTCTTGGTTAACTATACTTCAAGGACTTATTTTACCTGTGTGTGTGTGCTGGTCCTTGCTTGCTGAACGACTGTGAAAGATCTCCCAGACTGACTATCTATACTTGTGGCCAATCACAGCTTTAATGTTTGTTCCCATAGGACTTTGAAAACAATGGAATTACTTGAGCATATAAATAGCTGCCTAATGAATCTTCTTTTGAAAGTATTGCATAACTCAGTGTAACCCAGGACTGAAAACTTTAAGACCGGGGTAAGAATAGGTCTCTGGTCCTTATGCATGTGAAGACAACTGTCAAAATGTGAACCAAATGCTAACTCTCATAACGAAGCAAACGTACTGAAAAAAAATTCTCAGGGAATTGGGCAGCAAAAACTCTTTCCAATGTATTATTGAATGCAATATGAAGTAAAAAGGGGGCGATGGGGCTGTAAAGTGGGGATGGGTAGTCCCTAAATGAACCTGGGTCTTTGCTGTATAATTTAAGTATTGTATGTTATACAGAAAATAGGGATTTGCATATCAAATTAGGCATGTGGAAGAGTTAAAATTACACTCGCCTGCTGGGATGCAATGAGGCACTTCTTTTCAGTGTTACAAGATCATATTCTTCCAAACAGCTTGAGATAAAAGGAAGTGGTTGAAATCTTTCTTTCTCCTTCTCTGATACAAAATTGGCCATGCTGAATTAATTATGAAGAAACTAGGAATGTATTCATTTTAATAGTTTCCTGATGTGCAGACTCTTTTGTCCCTCTTCATCTGTTGCTTGAAAACATACAATGGCAATACCCTTCTCCTCTCTCCCTCCCCCTTCTCCTCTGGTAGCACACCATATTAAACATGTTGGCATTTTTTTCAGTAGTTGGAATCCCAGTTTTGGAGCAGTGAGGGTCACACCCTTGTTATAATAGGGCATTACCTCTTCCAAGCTGAGGTCAAGACTCATATTTTTGGACCTGTTTAATTAGTCCACCTCGGGTGGCTTCATGTGAGCTTCAGATTTCTCCCAGGGCTAATGTGGCACAGCTGGGGCACTGCTCTAGTAATGAGCTGACAAGTCTCAAGATGATGATCTTCTGTCCTTTCAAAAGTAGCGGAATAACTCTGGAAACCCTTGCCTCCCCGTCGGTCATGGTACCCTTCCAGAGGCAAAACAGATAGGAAGACAGACAGATGTCACTGGAGGTCATTTTATTCCAAATCTAAGTGAGTGGCAGGTGCTTTTGAAGGCCCAAAATGTGGGATGTTACCTTCTGCTTCATTCCTGTTCTGAGTGTGCTTATGCAAAGCCTCTACCTGAAGAGATTTGGACTAAATTATGATGTTGAGATGCAGCTACAGATCTCCAGTAGATCCTCTGAGGGTATTTCTATCCTTATTAAGTTTCCAGGTAAAGAAAACTGCATGAGAAGACTGTCCACGCTAGGTTGGGTGTGCCAATATTTGGTCAAAGCAGATTTTCAAAAGAGGATTTGGATCAGGGAATTTTGCAATTTATGTGGTGACCATAGATGTTGTGTTGCTTTCTGGTTTATGCTTCAGCTGAGAATCTGAGACATTTTTTTGCATCAAACTATAGGCAGAATAGCAATATTGTCTCTACTATTTGAACTGCTTGTGAAAGCTGCATAGGAACTTCAGACATGGCAACTTGCAAAACTTTTAGTACTTACTTCATGAACTACTGTAGCTTAATCTTATACTGGGTGCAGCTTGATATAAATTTGGTATGAATTTACAGAGGGGAGTAGAGAACAGGCCTGTATTAAATGTAAAGAGGACTGTAGGTGGTGAAGTGAGATAGCTTCCTCTGCTGCTCAAGTGGCTTTGTAAAATCCTACTGTATGATTATCCATATCTTCTGGTGCCTTTATCCTTTTGTAAATCTGGACCTGTTGCCTTTCCTCCATGCCATATATCTGCTGGGCTACACTTACTGAAAGTACTTTGGTAGGGACTTTAATAGCACAGTGGTCTTAAGGAGAAACCTAAACTTGGGAACCTGCTACTTCTTCACGTTCATTAGAAATAAAGCCTGTTGATCTCCAGGGACTTCAGGAAAGACCACTGCTTTATGCTAAGGTATTTTTTCCTCTGAGGCAGAGTGGGACTCAAATTACATTAATGAGGCACTTACAATAAATAATGATTTTATTTCAATTAGAAGCATTGACATCATTCATATATCTAAAAATAACATTAATTCCTTTGCCCAGTTTCCGAATGAAACTGCGTCATTCCCAAAGCATTATCTGTTTTTCTTCTACTTAAACAATAGGTGGCCCACAGCAAGGTCAACCTGATATAACATATTTTAATATCCTTAACTAAGAAAGAAATTTTTAAGAAATATATTGAGTTCCTGTTCAGTTTCCTGAACGGTCTATGTCCTGGGCTCTGATGGCAGCCAAAAGGTGAGCTTTGCTCTCTGCAGGGTAGGCAAGGGGGTATGCAGGGAAGGTATTGCACTGGGAGGTAGAGAACACTTGGAGTAGGGCAGAGGAGGAGCCAAAGCAGAGAATATTTTAATTCATTGTGATTGCATAGAGCAATATGAAATGGGACTTTAGCAGCTCTACCAACCAGGAAATGGCTTATTTTGCTCTGATTTGACTTTATCTTTCTTGTTGCACCCTCTGGACTGATACAGTCTTTTCTTATTCACTCCATATGTGTCTGAATCATAATAATGATGGGTTTCTTTCAGGCTGAACCAGAAATGCTTTTGCTCTTGTAAAGGTTTTATCTCTTCAAAACAACTCTTGGAAAGAAAAGGAAATGTTGTTAAGAAGATAAGGACGAGTTTCAGGGGAAAGGATGTTTCTAGAAGAACTTGGCCTCCTTCCTTCCTTCTGCTCTGAAAGGGACAGGATCTCTTTCAACTACCCACTAAATCCTTCAGGATTCAAGACCTGGCCCATGGCATATCCTGTGCAGAGCATAAGAATAGGTATTGCTAGAGTGACAAAGATCCAAGAGGAGAGTGCATGTCATGAGGAGAAGAATGTGGTCTTGTGGTTATGGCACTGGCCCGGGCCTCCACAAACCTGGGCTTCATTTCTGGTTTGACTAAAACCTCTCTCTGTGGGTTTGAGAACAAGTTACTTGATCTCTCTGTGCTTCAATTTTTCATCTGGAGCATGGGCAGTACTAGCATACTTAATGTTCTGTGAGTGTAATTAATGTTTGTTACTACAAAAGTGAGAGGTATGCATCTATCTTGGGTTACACAAGTCTCAGATAAGGTTTTGAGCAAGGACTGCTACAGGCCTGTCACCAGCGAACCTGACCTTGCTTCTTGATCCAATTTTTTTGAAAGGCTCTGCTTAACAGATGTTTTGTCTCTCAAACATTTTATGTTTTTCCAACAACCTGGTTGGTTAAAATAGTCAAAAATGTCATTTTCCATTAACCGTTTGTGACATCTCCACTGATACCTTCTGCCATGTGTTTTTTGGTTACTTGTTTTAATGATGTATGACAAGTACACACACAGTTGTTATAAGGATTTCTAACTCGGAAATTCTTCATGCAAAAGATAAAGCATGGGACCTCTTTAGAAATCTTCCCACTGTAACAAAAGCAATGGCAAGGACTGCCCACACCCTCTCTAACCTCCTCATGCCAAAGCAGTGTAGTGGTGGAGGCTCCCAGGACGCGAGCACACAGAGCAGGCTGTGGCCTGTCCTCCAAGACGAAATACCACAGCAAGAGTGTCATTGCTTCTTGCTGGAATGGGCCCTTTGCTTGAGCTATTAAGAAACAGGCTAAGGAAATAAAGACCAGATGAGCAACCACCCTCCCTTTCTCCACCTCAGCCTCCTTCCCTCCACCTTCCTCCCCCACCACGTTGTCTCCAAGATGACATGCAAAAAACACCAATTGAGTCAGCCAGCCTGCTTTAAATTACAGCATTCTTTCAGAGCCTGGAAAAAGACATGCTATGCATAGCCCAAAAATGAAACATGACTTCAGCTGCTGCTATCTAAATTACGTAAATGTTTATTATGTTTAATAATGTGAAAAAGACTTTTTTCTGGTCCCTGTATTCTTTCCTCTAGAAATAATTCTGCTAGATTACAGGAGGAGTGTGATGAGTAGAAGAAAGTCTTAGAAACCCACCCTTTCTGCCCACAGCAGCCATGCATAAGTCTGTCCATCTCAAGAGCCCTGAAATCCCAACTACTCAATTTAGTTCACATGCCTGACATCACTTAGGAGTTCCTCACTTGGATTGGATCCCTGTGCAGGTGTCTGGGAGGAACCCATTGCTGGAGTTTTTTTCCTATTGTAGGCTGAGTCTCTCTGTTATGAAAGATGAGGTTTTTAACATCTTTACTGAAGTGCATCAGGAAGGTCTCACTGTTTTAAACATAGTCACTGGTTTGCAATGAAAACTTATGGGCATATACAGCTATAATTTAGATGACACAAAGATGACCATCTTTTGGTGAGGGGTTTGTGATAATACAGTATGAATCTGCACCTCTACTCTCCTCCATCCTTCCCTCCCTTCCCTGTTCATCCTGCTTCTGCAGTTGTACTTGCATTTTCCACTGGGTTCCTTCACTGGTGGTTTTGGGGTTTTTTTTTTTTTGCACTATGTACAAAGTTATCTTGAATCATGTAAAGAATCATTTGTCATGCTACCAAAACAGCATCAGCAACTGCCAAACTTTGTTAACCGTTCTGTGACATTCGTGGTTGATGTTTGTAGTGTTAGAAGAACTTTGAGCATCTTACTAAACTCTTACAAAAAGGAACTGAGGCAAACCGGTTCCCTCCATAATATCTTTCTTGACCACATGCAGAAATCTGCAGTGCCATGAAGGTGAGGAAGGCTGGACTGCAATCAATACATACGGAGTGGCAATGCTAATAGGTATTCAAAGGGTGAGAGCACAACATAGTCAAAGTGCTGGGTGAAGAGGACTTTTCACATCAGACTTCTGACTAGCATGAAGGGAGAGAAGAGGCATCTAGGAGGTGACTGATGCACAAAAAAAGATACAAAATAAAATTTATAGCCTTTTCAGTGATTCAGATTCTGCCAAAAAGTTAGTTAACTGACTCTTTATCTCTTCACTACTCATTATTTTGTTCTTCTAGGCTGTCAGAAAACAAGCCAGGAGAAGGACTGTTATCTGAAAGTTTTTAAAAATCAGAAAGGTCACAGGTTGAATCAGGCCATGGATGTTGTGTGTCTTGGTCCATAACTGTGGCTTTTGAGAGAAATAAAATCTCTGAAGTGTTGAAATGGGAAACTCATGCCTGACTCATCAGGCTGCCTGGCTGTACTGTAAGAAATTAAGTCTTTTGGACACCTATGTTTTAGGCTTGCTTTGTACAGCTGTGTAGCAGGAACTTTGAGATAATCATTGCTGTTAAAAATTTTGAATGGAAACTCTGACCAGAATATAATCAGAAAAGTAAAACAAAATGGTAACTGTCTAAACAAGTGAGTTGTAATCACCATTTCCTCTAATGCAAGTAGATGACATTTCTCTTCCAATTTTTTTTCATTACCTCTTTGACTATTCCTTCTTAAAAAGCTAAACTATTCAACCATTTGCAGCCTTCACAATGTGTTTGTACAGCGGCCCCAGACAGTATTTCCTATATTTAAGCATTTTATTGTCAAAGACACTCACACACAGCATTTTCTTACCATGGATACCCAAAATCTCACTTCCTGAAAGTCGCTACTTTCCTGCCTGTGTACAGAGAAGTAGCTGTCACCACAGGAGTCTCGCACTGCGCTGCTCTGACACGTGATGTTGGCAGCATCCCAGTTCGGTTGCCAACTCATGACCCAAAATGGGGGAGCAGCCTGAGGCCAACTGGTGGTTCCATATTCTAACCCAAAGCAACATCAGGAGACAGACTAGGAGATGAATGGGCCTTACAGGATAAATTATCTTTCTCCCCAAAGTGAGAATTCTTTTTAAAGAAAAAAACCCAAATCAACATCAAAACACACCACCAAGTAAGGGATCTCTTACTAGTGAAGAACATGCCGCACCAGAAAGCGTGTGTGAAGGACAGCTGTGGTGTTCAGCTACTGCACGTGTTCAGGAGCTTTTTTTTTTTTTTTTCTAGGGTGCTAGTTCTATTTTAAAGATTATCCTCATCACCCTTTTTGGAATATCTGATTCCACTTTTGTCCTAGCAGACAGTTTTAATACCCACAGGCAAGTAAAGTGAAAAGCTCATTATCAAACAATAGAAAGGGTGAATCCATGTTCTAATAGAAACCTCATGAGAGCAGAGGATCCACCCAAGAGGCTGTAGGGCACAGAAGGCATGACAAGGCTTTGTGCTATGTTCAGTACTTTTCATGGGAACATGTCTGTGACGAAGACCATCTTCAACTTTTCTAAAGTGTAAGGCAGTCTTCCTGACACAGACAGTGAACAGGCCACTGCAAAATGCCTTTACTAGATGCCATCTCTGTTGTTTGCTCAAGGCTAAGAAACTATTCATTTTTTTTTAATGGTTATTGTGCAAGAAGCATCTGGTATAAAATGTTTTGTGGCAGAAGATGACTGGAGAGGTGGGATGAAGATCTGGGGAAGGGAGTTGTGCAGTTCTTTATCCCTTTTGCTACCGTATCTCCTTTCCTGTTTTACCCTCATATTCTTTCCATACAGAGATGCTAAGTCTAAGGATAGATTGACGCCTGCTCTGCTTGAAGTGGGAGGCAACTTGCCTTGATCTTGAAGAGGAAGAAAAGATTTCAAGCCATTAAGAAAATCTTGTCAGGAGACCTTGATTATTTTTTTTTTCATATTAAGGTACTCCTCTCTGTTTCATGGGGGTATTTCAGCAGCGTTACTGATTTAAGAAATAAATGAAAAAATAAATATGGAGTGATAGAGTAGAAGATAAACAGGAACAAGTGTATCCCACCTGACTTACTACTATAAGTAAGTAGTAAGTCTTATTTTCTCAAACCAAGGAGTGCCATGAAGGCTATGCTGTTCTGGTAAGTCATGGATTCAGACTGCTGTGCGGAGGTTGGCACAGCAGCAAACGTCTTCTAGCCCCTTGTTCAATTTTTTTTAATTTTTTATTTTATTTTTTCCAAGGCCCAGTTAACTTTATCCACTCTGCATTTCAGGGGAATGTGCAGTTCAGTGTGTGCCTGGTGAGAGAGGCTCATTATCCTCCACAGGCTCAACACAAGCCCTCAATTTTTTAAGAGGCGACAAAAGAGGTGGCCAGTCCCGGTTTCCGGACTCCCCGGCCGAGCCAACATGGCGGGTTCCTCATCCCTGCTGCAGCTGCCTCTTTGTATGTCCCGGCATAATGAGGAGGGACGGGGAGGAAGCTGACACAGGTGTGCCACTGGGCCGGGGACTTGGCCAGGGACGCCGCCTCCAGTGCGTGCACACATCTCCCCACACACAGGTCTTGTGTTTGGTCTTGGCCACGGCCGTCAAGGGCCTCCTTGTCGCGGCACAAACAACAGCGTCGCGCAGCCTCCCTTCTGTGCTGCCTCCCGGCCCAGAATAATCCCCTTTCTCAGCCCTAATACCACAGCAGAAATGTCATCCTTATTCTGTAACGCTGGCATTTGTCAACTTGGTGGGAACAAAGAGAGCATTCATTGAGCGGGAGACAGGCGGAGGGCCTCAGGAAAAGCCCTTTGAGGGGACAGAAAATGTTCTTCTGTCAAACTTTGAACTCCACCGGAGCTGCTGTTTGTCTTCAGGTCTGATCAGACTGGAGACAGAGGGCTGCCTTGTGTTGACCATGTCTTCAGCTGAGGTCACAGGGCAAATTCAGGTTTATTTTTTAGGACAGTGTGGTAGCAACAAATGGCATTTCTTATGGGGCAGCCCCATCTTTAATAATCGTAGAGCTCTACTGCCCAGCTGGGTTTGCCCTTGCTTGGCAAAATTAAACCTATAAGAAATTGATTTTTCCTCACGCTTAGTTTATACATAGATGTAGTTAAATTCTAATATAGGAGACTTGTATCTTCTATCCAACACTTAGCAACCCAAGGGCCCTGGCAGCAGTGAGGGACAGCTTGGACTCTATTAAAGGTACCAGCGAGAGCCAGCAAGATGAAGCACTGCCAGCCTGCTCTTTCTTGGACAACCTAGTAAGATCTGCAGGATACTGAGGGACAGTAGACTTTTCCACTGGAGACAAATATGTCAACAACCTATGGAAGAGATTGAGCTGTTTTGACAGTTTGCTCAATGAGCCAGCAGACTCCTCACAAACAGCATTGACTCCTCTTGCCCTTGCTGTTGAATTAGAGTGGATGGCTCAGGATAGCACTGTGTAACCAAGAGTATTCCACTTCATTGAAAACAGATCCAGTGGTTTCCTAAATACCACATTACCTGCTAGCTGAGCACAATCACTGAGCTCATTTAGAAATCTCTCAGAGCAACGTGCAGAGGTGGTTTAACCCTGGGGTATTTGTGTTAGGAAAACTGCTGCAATAGAGATCTGGGTAGGCTTAATAATTTCAGATAATCTTAGATTTCTATGTTAAATTGTCCTCTAATGAAGCTGTGTTAAAGCATTATCACACCTTACGGCAGAGGTCGCTGTGTTTTAGTAGAAAGTTAAATGAATTTTGTAGGCTGTTAATAACATACCCTGGGCTATTTCCCCCTTGCTCCCATTCCAGATCCCTCACCAAATTATACACAGTATATCTGCTGGTATGGAAATGCAACCACCTTCGGGGTGGAGAGTAGTACCAGTTGGTGCTTTGCAACTTGCTAACTCTTCACAGTAATAAATCTTTTGTCTAAAGGTACTGGGGTATGCTCAGTATACATGGTCTTCAGGAAGAGAAGCTCTTTCTAATAGTTATCATATGCAAGGCTGTGTTAATGACACTGGGATTTGAATCAGTCTTGAGAAACGGAAAAACTTTTATCATAATATGTAATTACTCTAAATGTAACATTAACAGCAGCAGCAATAAGAAAAGGATACAGCAAGATAAGAATGTATTCATTAGTATTTAACTTCCACACATAAATGGAAACAAAAAGAAGAGTATGTATATATACATTTAGCATGAGGTAGACAATTCACTCAGCAAATGCGGGGAATTTTCTTTAAAATGGTGAAAGTTATGGTTCAGTTTGATGGAACGTTATTGCTAGATGGATCATCAATGAAGCTGTAGTTAAGTAGCTCCATACAAAAATTTGAGAGCTGATGGAAACTGACAGAGGAAACTGTGGGACAGCAGGATGGTGCCCCAGGTGACCCCTTCCTAAAGGCTGGCATAGCCAAGTCAGTTCAGGAGGAGGAGGAATTGTGTTCTAAACCATTCCAGTTCCTTCTTGGGAGATAAAAGGAAGAAATACGTGTAAGAATGTCACTGTTAATCTTTTCTGATGGCTGTGGGGAGTGCTTTGGTTATACTACAAGATGCTACAGCTGTCAGACCGGCCTGTGGGCAGCACACTCTGTATTACTAGGGTGCATGCAGGGAAACATATGCAAGAAATCATTTTAGAGACTGCCCATCACCCGCTGCTTTTTAAAGACATGGTTCTGCACATGAAATCAGGGTATAAACAAGAAAGTTCTCCTCCTTCATCTTGTTATCTGCATATGGAGTCAGAGGGGAATACAGAGCATCTTCACTTCTCTAAAGCATCCAGTTAAGTGCCTTATTCCCAAACCATCAGTTCGGACTTGGGTTTGAACAGCATGAACTGAAGTCACATCCTCAGCATCAGGCAAAGTAGTACCTGAAAATCCCTTCCCTTACCTGTGCTGTGCTTCTCTCTGGATATAAAACAGTGGAGTAGATATTTTGTTTTTCCTATATAAGAAATATAGGAAGAACAAGTAAGGAGAACTGTTCAGAGTGCATGGACAGAGAATTTAATGACTATAAATGTAATCTGTAGTGAAGTCAATAGAAAGAGTGGATTAAAATGAAACCTAACAATGTGTTAAGGAAAGACACGTAAGAAAAGAATGTAGAATCTCATTGTAACTTGCGAGAAACATAGCAAGAAAGCGGATTGTTAATATCAGACTTGCATAAAGATAGATGTGCCCATTGGTCCAGAGGTGCATATCTGTGCACTCTCAGCAGCTTCTTCAGCAGTCAAGTCTTACCTGCCCTTTCAATGATTTTTCAGTAGGGTCTATTCTATGTTAATATTTCTGACTATCTCTATTTTATATTAATATTTCATATTAAAATAGTACTCTTCACTAGAAGAGGAGTGGGCTGACGACTGTCCAGTGTTTTAAAGTGAAAATAGTAGTTCTGATGTATATGTATGTAGTTTTAATTCTCTGCTTTTTTCTGCACTTCAGTTTGATTTGTGAAATGGCAAAAACGTCACTGATCTATATTGTGTGAAATTAGCAATCTTAAATGAATTAAACCTGCTGAAAAGCTTTAAGAACAGCCTCCAGAAAATAATTTACCTCATTTGCCATCACTGATAATATAAATCAGTTTTTCCTTCCTGTAGATGTTTGAAAGCATCCCAGGGCCATTAAATGCAGAGAATCCTTGTTACTCTATGGAGGTTTATGATCTAATAACTTATTCAGCATATTAGGGTAGATGTGTGTGAACTGGTATGGGATTGAGCTCATTTCTTACTATGTCTGTCTTTGTGCTGTTTTCTCAGCCTTTATCCAGGTTATTTAACACATTGTTCCTTTATATAAAACTTCTAAAGCTTAAAACATATGAATATTTTCTGTAAGTAGGGAAATACAAAAGAACTTACTCAAACCTTTTAATAAAAAAATGAGTCTCCGATTAAGTTGGGATTGTCCCCAATTAGTTTATTTCCATGACACGCTGTCGTTAGTGCCAGTTGAGTGCTCTATTATGACTAAATTTTTCAAACCAGAGGTGTTTTTTAAAAAAAAAAAAGCTTTTGATGCTATAAGACTGTAACCACACAAGGGCTATCTTTCAGTTCTCTCATGAAACAGATGTTTCATTGCTTCATATAGAGGAAACAGGGATCAGCTGATTACCTCACAGGTTGGCCTGAAAGAGGGAGCATGTTGCTTGCAGTCCGTGACTGTGGGAAGTGTTTTAGAAATGCACAGTTTGACCTGGGAAAGGGGCAGCGGTGAATAACCGGCTTGGAGTGGTACTTGGCAAGAAGGTTGTGGTGACAGTATATTTTTGAAGGCACCTTGAAACAAAGACGTGTTCCAAAAAAGGAGATATGCACAACAAATTCCAGGGCAGGAGAACAGCTGCAAAAATCTTTTCTGACTTTGTTTGATCTCAGACTTTAAACTGAACTGCTTTGTTTCACGGTGCCTGCAAACAACTGGAGCCTTTTTAACGCCGCTATTCATACCTGTTTGTAGAAAAGTTGGAGCTATTTGCAGCCATCTTGGTGTGTAGATGGATCTGCATTTAACAGGACTTTGTTATCAAAGGGGGAGAGGTATTTAAAATGATTAGTTCAAATTTTACAGTTGTGACCTCTGCACAGCCTCTGTTGGTGGGCAGCACTGTTCTGCAGGGAGGATGCAGAAGGTCTCACCAGGGTTGGGTGTCATTCTGCATGGTGTGTAAGGTAGCATGGAGGACACAGGATTGCTGTTTAGTGTCCGTACACCTTTGTAATCGTGATAGCTTGCAGATATCTGCTGCCTAGACTGCAGGTCCTGTCACGTCACTGGATAAGCACCCATCATCACACATGGGGGAGCAGACAGACCCCCTGCTTTGGTGCTGACCTGCTGGGGCCAGACCAGGCGTGCGTGCAGCAGGAGGCACAGTGCTGGGGATACAGATGACACGGGGGGGCTCTGGCAGCCCTCAAGTGCTGTCATAAAAGCTGGGTGGTCTGTCCCAGCTAACATGTACACAACTTAGCAGCTTTTTGCACAGGATGCTTCTTTGGAAAACATTCTCTCTGTCTGTATTCGATGGAAACTGTTTTGGGACTTTGTTGAACGATACATTCAACACTGTATAAGGAGATCTGTGCCGAAAATTTAAGGCAGCTCTGTTATTACAGAGTTAGTTTTATAAACTTGCAGAAGAAATTGCTTTCAACCACAACTTAGTAATAGTCTGAAGCGTGTGGGGCCAGTTTAGGATTTACATTCCCCTCTCTCTTAAACAATTAGCTCAGCTAAAATTGGGTTATACTACATGTGTTTAACCAAGAGAAAAAACGTCTCTTTTGCTAACCAGTGTTATGGATTAACAAAGAACAAAAGTAAAGTTGTACAGGAAGCTCCTGCCTGGCAGTGAGAGCTTTTCAAGCTACAGTTCAAAACTTCTCCCTAGAAAAGCAGTGGTGGAGATAGCCTGGATTTGAGCCTGCGGTGCCTGTGTTGTGCGGGGTAACATCTGCTGGTTCCTGACTGGGAGCAGGACAGGCAGGGGGATGGTGTCAGTGCAGGGATTCCAGCAGCTGGGAGTACGTCATTTGAGTAAATAATATAAAAGCTTTAAAGCCTGATGTTTTGCACTCATTTGAATATGGAAATTATCTTTAGGCAGTTGAGATAGAGATTAATATCCCCACAAGCAAAGGATATTCCTATTCCCTTAAATGGAGAGAGCCAAACAGCCGCTTACATTGAAGACAAGGTAGATTTTGCAGAAGGAATTAGGCACCCAAGGCACACTAACTTCCTACAGCTGTCTTGAAACTCCTGGAGTAGTGATGTACTACCACAGCAAGGTATATAATAGGAGGAAAAGGCCTGTGACCATTTTGGCCAGTGTGAAGATGAACTTCCCTTCGCAGCATCTGCACTGTTTACATATTTGCCTTCCATAAGCCAAGCACTTAGTCATGTAAACGTCTTTCCAAAAACAAACAAGCCCAGATGCTAGCTGAACCAGAGTTAAATAAAGGTCATTCAGGTGGCACTTGTTTAAACCAAGGCCCTAAACCCCAATACTGGGGTATAAAAGCAGCAAGCTGAATGCTGGTTTCTCCCATATTATATGCCTTTGGTTCCTTTGGTCCTTTCTTAGCAGAAATTCCAGTGTGTAGTATCAGATTTTGACAGCAATTCAAAAAAAAAACACCTTGCACTGCAGACCATATGTCAAAAATAGGCACAAAATGTACAGTGTAGTACAGTTTGTATATTACATCTGAGGGAGAAAGAGAGTTGTCCATAATATTGACTAGCATTAAAGGCAGGTATGACTTTGGTGCCACTGTCTCCCCTCAGCAGAAACAGTGTGAGCAATACAATCGGTTCTTTCACTCTCGCCTCATCAGGACGTGCATCTGTCCTAATGATCAGTGGCCTGAAATCAGTTCTCTTCCAGAAAACAGAAGAGTAAATGATGTGAAATGCCCATCAGATAGTCTGTGCTTAGTAGTACTTAATTAATAGTGTTCTCTATTCTCTTATGTTCTTTCTTTTCTGTTACGAGTTTCATGCTCTTCCTTTTTCTATTCTTCTTTCCTTCTCTTTTCAGGATACATGTGTTTTTAATGTTTAAAAACTTCAACAATGATGTGTAAAACCTACTCTATGTCATTTCCCTCTGCAGAAAAGCAGCGCTCTGTGTCATCTACAAATGAAGCTTTCTTTCCAGTTACACCTCCACCCCCCTCAGCACTGTCCTCCACCCTGATTTCTTGCTCCTTTTAGTCACATTATGATAAACAGGCTTCTCTCTGTGGGGCTCGGTGGTTAGTAATAACTCAGCCCCATGAGGCAGAAATATAACTTTATAGTCAATGTGATCTGTCAGAAGTGGTGATATGTAGGACTGTACTGTAAGTAGTTGCAGGAAATGCAACTTATGGACCTATTTATTAAAATATATTGTAGAAACAGACACACAAACTGTAGCAGCTAATGAAAAAAGTCACAGAAATCTGACTGTATACAACTTGCAAATTATTTTTAAACACAAAATTGCACTAGTAAACTGTTTTCAATTATTGGTTTACCACTTCCATTTAAAATTGAGCAGGAGATTCCAGCTGAGTGTAGAAACTGTAGTAGATGGGAAAAATATTACACATAGGCGTTGGGTTCTTCTGAATTTCAAACCAAAAATAAGTGTAGATGATGGTTTTGTTTGTAACACTAACAACTTGCTGGGAACTCAAAAATTTGCCTTTTTACCTCTCTTACAACATCAGAATTGCAATTGCTTTCCCAGACTTGACTGGAAAAAAAAAGTTCTCCTGACTGATAGAAAAAAGAGGTTCTCTCAAACAAGGAGCAATCACAGACAAATACCAACTCATCTTAAACGTATTACTAATACTTGTAAAGAGATCACAGCAGCTGAAGTGTTCTGCAATGCCGTGCTGATTCTAAACCAGCAAGAAGATACGCATCCTTTAGGTGCACAGAAAGATTGAGGAAGAGATTTTTATCCCAGGACAATCAGCATTCAGACCAAAGCACTTTCATGCATAACATTACGTTATAACATCATTTAGCAATTTCTTCCACCCTTCTGAAGTGCAATCGAAATCTTGTTCTAGACAGGACTTTTCATTTTAAAATATATTGTAAGCGTACATACTTCAATACATGTTTACTTAAAGACAAGCTCAAAATGTGCACACCTTGTACTCAGGGAAGCTTGTGGTAATCCTTAATTCCTGAGAACCTTTATTCCTAAAGTTAAGACTGTCCCATTAAAAAGGTTGCTGCCCTTGGGGTCAACTTCTAGTAAAATTGTTGGTGATCCTAATAGGACAACTGTAGGTACCCTTGGGTAATATGATGTAGTTAATGAAACAACTTGAAGATGAGGATTTTATAGATAACACAATTGAAGATGTTTAGAATATCCCATAAATTCAGTGAAAGCATTTGTAGGATCTCAGGATGTGATCCAGCCTGTACTTCTGTTTTGTGGAAACTTATAGAAGACAAGCTGACTCTTGAATTGCTAGAGACATGTTGAGCTACTCTCGAACACCCTTGACTTCCTAAGAGGTACAGGCATCATATTCAGGTACACAGTCCTGCACTTGAATAGAGAGGTGCTAGTTTTGGCTGGGGTACATTTAATTTTCTTCAGCTTATCCAGGATGGAGCTGTGTTTTGGATTTGTGCTTGAAACAGTGTTGATAATACAGGGATATTTTAGTTATTGCTGAGTGGTGCTTCCATAGAGTCAAGGCCGTTTCTGCTCCTCCCACTGCCCCACCAGTGAGTAGGCTGGGCATGCACAGAAAGTTGGGAGGTGACACAGCCGGGACAGCTGACCCCCAACTGACCAAAGGGATATTCCCTCCATGTGATGCCATGCTCAGTGTATAAAGCTGGGGGAAGAAAGAGGAAGGGGGGTAGATTCGGAGTTATGGCATTTT
>JAOTQQ010000002.1:13082490-13105811 GCA_026546715.1 Gallinago undulata | reverse complement strand
AGCTTTTGCTTTACCTATTGAACTGTCTTTATCTCAGCCCAGGAGTTCTCTCACTTTTACTCTTCTGGTTCTCTCCCCCACCCCACTGGGGGAAGAATGAGCGGGTGGCTGTGTGGTGCTTAGTTGCTGGCTGGGGTTAAACAGTGACAGAGGAAGACGAGAACGATGCAGGTTAGAAAATTTCCCGCAAAGAGATCTAAACTGCAGTATTAGGATAAGTGAAGAAGAATGTTGCTTGATAATTATGACAAGTTAGTCTCAGAGAGTAGTGCTATATTAGACCTAAAAGGGTGACTAAATCTGACCAATCTTGAGATTGCACTAGTCCTAAAACATTTCCAAAAGCTCTCTCCTCTGGCTGCCAGCATCATCTCTTTCTTGTGTTCAGCCTCAAGCAGCTGTTTTTCATCCATAAATTCAATTCACCCCACTGAACATGGGATCACTATGTAGAAGCGATTTGGATGCAGGCAGTGAAAACTAGCTAGTGCGATGTGTGTGTCATGTATATAAATATTGGCATTTAAATGCAACCGTCCTACCTAGTGAATGCAACCACGCAGATCCTTTAAGAGACCAGAGGGAAAACTGATTCTTGAGGGATGCCACAAAACTGGGCCAAGGAAGGGAGACAACTATTGGAAGTGCTGTTCCTGTGGAAAAAGACTGAAGCCATCTTAACACGTCACTCTGGTTGTCTGCCACCTCTTCTTGGTGCAACAGCTGTGTTTCATGGCCAGTAGTGTCGAACACTAAAGAGGTGCAGGCTGAAGAGAATGGACGTGTTCTCTCTTCATTGCCAGAACGGGGTCATCCATCAGTGCCATTATAGTGGTTTCATTTGTGTCCTTGGCTTGCATCCAGACTGTGCTGGGACTGCTTCACTTAGCTAAGGCAGAATCCTTGTAAGACACATATTTCTTGTCACAGGCAGAGCAGTCCTTCAAAGAACCGTATTTTTATCTATACTGTTGTGAATATCTGTCAGCCAGACAAGAAGCTGTCCAAGATGTTCACATAGGGAAATAGTGGATTGATTTGAACTTATGCCATACAATTAACCAACCTTTTCATAAACAGTAAAAGATGAAGTATGCACTGTGCTGGTTCAGTTGCTACTGCATTGACTTAGCTCTCCCCTTCCCCCTACCTGCTTCCGCCCTACACTAATCAGTTCTGCAGACATTTGGGATCAAAAAACACTGGCAGAAAAGAGGAAAAAGTTTCCCCAGTATTACTGCTGAGCTATAGGCTGAGTCTGGGATTTTTAAAAATAATAAAAATTTATACTACTGACCACAAAATGGCTAAATGCCTAGATCCTGCAGTAGGAGTTCCTCCAGAAAACCATTTAATGGTTCATCCTCATCTCTCCTAAAAGAAATAGAACTATGAAATTGTACACAAAATATGCATTGCACTTTACTGAAAGGGAAGCAACAAGATTCCACCAATTCCAGGCGTCCATCTCATTAGTCTTAGGCTCAGCAGCATATCTTTAACAAGCATGTAGGTTACATTTTAAAGCATTTTCTGCTTATTTGGCCTACCCAAGAGGTATCCTGGTTTGTTTGTCTTTTAAATTTAAACTTGTCAACTTTCATCATTATGGTTGGTATCTGCAGCTCACACCAGATATGGGTATATTATTTTTTTCTTTCATTTTGTTTGTATTAGCTGGGTTGTGTTTTAAAGCGAGGCCATTACAGTGAAAAAGTGTTATGTAAAAATCCAAAGAAGGTGGGGCAAAAAAAATCTTCACTACTTGCTGGAAATGGAAATAAATTAGCAGGGTCCTAAGTTTCTACAGATTTCTGTATTCTTAATAGAAATTAGGTGGTATAGTTCAATATAACACACTGGAAATTAATAAAGTGTGCTTTAGTCCTCAGTCGAGGTGTCAGGGCTTGAACAGCTAACCCCTAGAAAGGCTGTCCTGTAGTCAGAGGCTAGCCTTGGACCTTGTAGAGATAGCTTGGGTCAATTCAGAGCGATGGCCATTTCACACTGGGATCCAGACTTGATGAAAATAGCCGGCACTGTGAATCTAGTTGCCCAGAACAAGCCTCCTGACCCTACTAGTGCCAGCTCCCCAAACTTTACAAACTGATGTAACTGTCTTTGCTCAGCAGATAAGCAATCACCTGTTTGAGGCCAAAGCAGATGACATTGAGTGCCAAAAGTCATGTAACACCAGGTCTCTGGGCGCGCTGGTAGCTGCAAGGATCCAACTGTGTAACACGTCCTTGTTCTATTCCTGTCTGCTAGCTCTAGCATCACATACATACCTATCTTTCTCCCAGAAATAAAATTGGGAATCTGGAAGCATGTATAATTATTTATACATGAAATGACAGTTGCTTTTCTTCAGCGTGCACTAGGAATGGTCAGCAACTTTAAAGGTGACATAAAGACAAAGCCCTAAAACTCCCATGCAATTCTATTCCGTTCATCCCCACTCTTCGGAGGAAGCTAATAAAAGTAAAGAACAACGTTTCGATGCATCATCTTATTCTGTAATATAGAAGTCTTGGCTTGTGTGTGGTCAGTAACACCAGATTGTTTCACACAGTTCAAAGATTGTCTTGTGAAACAGAAGCCTGGAAAGAACAAGGACCTGTGGACACACACACACACACACACACCCAGTGACACCAGCATCAGTGCCAGAGCTAGCATGGTTAATGCAGAGCACAGTGTATTTCACAGCACTGGAAGGGGCAGGTCGCCTCAAGGGGCTTTGGTTTTGAGATGACTTTAGCGCTTTGCACCTGCACTAGGAACAAACTTTAAAAGTAGGTCACAACTGCAGACACGGTTATTGATTGCAGAGTCCAGGCAGGCTGTAAAAGCGTCCCGGTGTATCTGCTGTGAGTGCTGGCATGCAATGTCAGGAAACCCAGAAAACACAGGACCACCTGTGGAGTCCTCCTTGTGGTACGATCCTGTTAAGTTAATACTCTCAAGCCTCTCTGCTGACTAATACAGGCAAACACTACGGCCAGCCAGGATTTTAATAAGCGGGACGCTTTTACCTATGGCACATGCCAACCCTAAGCTTGCTGTGGAAAGCAAGCGCTAAAGTAAGCAAGAGGTTAAAAAAGAAAACGTCTGGCTTTTTCAACAGCTGGGTTCCATTGTGAAAGGGTCATGTGGTGCCAAGGAAAACAGAAAATAGGAAGGCACACAGATTTGTTAGTTTGAAGTAATTGACCACATGGTGTCCAATGGTTTGTGTTCTCATGTTCTCCAAAGCGAGGTCCCATGGGAGCTGAGGCAGGGGTTCCAGTTCCTAGCACTCTATTGTTTACCCTGATGGTTTCCAGATGCTGGAGACAAGGACAGTGAAATCTTTGGGACGCTGCCAAAGAATGAAAAAGACTAAAGAAAACACTGAGGGGATTTTTTTTTTTCATTTTATTTTTAAAGAGACAGTACTTCTTTTCACTAAGATCACCTTCATTTACCATTCCTCTACTCTCTGAAAATACCCATGCACACACTACTACTCTCCCTTTCTGCTTCTCCCTCCCTCTGCCCCATTTCTGTACTTAAACAGCTCTCTAATGCAACCAGCCAAGGGAAAGTAATGTAGGGTGGGAATTTTATTTTTTTTTCTCCTTGGCATCCATAGCTTATTTAGCTGTAACACAGTGGATGTGCAAAAATGGTCAGAAAACCCCTGCAAAAAATTCATAGCAGGCAGATCACCAAGAGGGTGTCAGCAGTGATGGGAAAGCCTCTGAAGGCTATGAGTTCAAGTTTGCTTTGGCATGGCTGGAAGAAGTTTGCAGAATTCTACAAAGAATTTCCAAACATCTGAACCATAGAAATCAGGGAGGGAGAGCAAGAACAGGAGAGCAGTAGGCACTTTGAGCAGCAAAGCCAGAAAGTAAAGAGCAAGGGAATGTAAAAATAATTTAAAAAAAAATACAACCCACCCCAAACCCTCTTGGTAATTAATTCTCAACTTCCAGAAAGATGGGGTCTGAGAGCAGGACTTCAGTGTTTGGAGACCTGATTCTGGTCAAATTTGGCTGTGAAGGCTCTGAGTCAGAGTAAGTTTCTGCACTGCACCTATGTCTATGTATGTATTTGGGGTTGGGCAGAGACTCTGGAAACCCACAAAAGTGTTCCTTTAAAATGTGGTGAATGGGATAGCTGTTCTGTTCACAATAGAAATTAGAAATGTTAGAAATACCAGTTTATGCCTTTCCTTTTGTTTTCGTGAAGGGTGTCTGCTATAGCCTCATCTTTGCTGCAGTATTCACATCTCCCAAGAGGAGTTGTATGTGCATGGGAAATGGGCGTTTTGCAGAAAAAAAACCCTCTTCTAAACTAGTCTTTCTTGAAAGTTTAATTTCCTAAAAGGAAACTTTAGCAAAACCCGCATTCAAAAAGATAAAAAGTTTTGAAACAATCTAGAAGCTTGATTCTAGACTTACTAGTAAGTGTAAAAATCCATGGTATCATTGTTGACACTGCATCTATACTCAAAACCTTAGACAATCTGTTGGCCAGGTTTCAGACCCCCTGGTACTACCATCTTCTCCTTATTCAGGCTCTTCCAAAGAACCTCTTAAAAAACCCAAAGATGCTGAAACCTGACGTTCTGGGCTGAACCTATGAATAAAGGGCACAAGTGCCTTTCCTTTTTCTCCTTCCTGTCTCCTGGACAGGCTGAAAGGGTCCTTAAATCTCCCTTTGTGTTATGGTAGTCCTTGCCTGTAGGGCTGAGAAAAGTGCTTCATTCAGAGAGGAGTATTGGTTTGTTTCTAGTGTACATCATAGACTTTTAATGTTAAATGTACTCCTTTCTTTTTCTTACTGCATGTGTTAACACAGAGGAGCTGAATCCTGACAGCACTAAAGTCAAAAAAGGGCTTAAGAAAGCAACTTTTCAGCAGATGCTGTAAACAGGGCTTTCAATCTGAGCTGGTATGTCAGAAACCCAGTGTGGGGTGTGTTTGTACATTGACCTGTACGTGCACAGTGGTTCCGTGTCTCAGCAAGGGAATGACTGGGCTGACACGCATCTCAGTGCACACGCTTGGTAAATCCATTCAGAAACAAATTGAGAGGCACATGATGAATAATTTTATGCATCTGTTTGACAACATGCTGAAAATATTACCTATCTTATTTTGTCAAAAAGTTGTGCTACTTTCCAACTCTAAAAGCAGATCAGACCATGATAGAATGCTAAAAACAGTAAAATCTAAACTATATTTGAAAATAAGAGGGTTCCCTGTGACTTTCTAATTAACCTCTTTGCTTGTTCCCAAATAATACGTAACAAATGATCTGCAAGCCTGCTTCCCTCTCCAGAAACTGTAAAGAATTTCAAAGGTTGTTATTATCTAGTATTTGAATCGCATCTTGAATGGCGCCTGGTATCAGCAAGCACTCAGGAGGTCCTGTGTCAAAATTTTGTTTTACAGTATAGCATGCCTAATACTTTAATTTTTTGTTAATGTAGATCTAATGGTAGCTATGGTAACTGTATCACCTTTTGTAGAGTTGGACTTCTTTTTTTTTGTAAATAAAGGCAGTTATTTCCTTCATTAAATAGCTTCATTTGTATGGGCATGTCCGTGTCAGAATTGTTGTACTGGGCCAGTTGAAAGTGCTGGTCCAGTCCCTGGCATGGGCAGGATGTCAGAGGAGAAAACAAAACCAAGATAAGTTTAAAACAGTGCTCTTGCAGCCTCCACCAATTTGTAATTCAGGGATGCCCTGAGCATCCCAGAGGTGGTATCTTTTTCCAAACTCCATTCTGACTTTGCTTCTCAGAAATACAACCTGAGAGTACTGTATCTGATAGAGCAGAGCTGACAAAGGAAGGAATGAAGTGGCAGCATTGGGTTGTAATTCACTTCCACTGAAAACATCATCAGTGACTAAACTCTCTGTATTTCTTGTTTTGGGTGTGGATCATCAACAACGTGACTGTCAGATGCTATGTGAAAATCCTTACGTTCCCCACGCTTTGCCTTCTAACTTGGAAGATGCAGGTAGAATCGAAGTGACTTACAGTCAGCATAGAAAATATACTTTTGTTTTCAGACTTGTACTTTTTGGAGGCTCAAATGCTATCAAGTAGATTGGCGAGAATGTTTTTTTTAGAAAAGGCTTTGTTTTCTCTATTGAGGTGTTTTAGTTTAAGCATGCTGCTTGTGTTGGTGACTTATCAAGACAGGGTTTTCAATCCGATTCCTGGAAGACACAGTCCCACAGCCAAAAGCCACTTCCAGGGCTCACCCTCTTCCCGTGCACTGCTCTCACAAGGGAGGCAAAGGGAGGGCTGTGGCCGAGGCTGGGCAGCCTCTTCTGCCTCCCCCTGGACCCGGGCTCAGCCGTGGGGAAGAAGCACAACTGTGGTGCTGCCACACAGACTCTGCAGTCAAACACAAGAGCTTTCCCAGGGACTGTCAAATGAAAAGTCAAAACCTAAACCTCAACCAATTTTTGATCCTGTTAACTGTGATGTAAACAGAATAAAATATAGCGAAAATGCTTTGAAATAGAAAACGTAACTCTTGCTTAAATTCATGCGGTAAGTTTGTTATTTTTATTATTGTTACTTTTCTTTTAAGACTATTTTTACTGTGAAAGCATGGAGACAGGCTTACAGCCCTGTAGAGACACTGCACCAGTTTTTGGGTGTACCTTGCCTCCTTAATATTTTCTGTCTTAGCAGATATGAAATAAATAAGTGCATAACTGAAATGAGTTCTTAGTATTCATGGAAAGAATAAAGACAGAGGTAAAGCAGACAGAGCTTAAAAGAGCATTTAATATATGATGATATTTCCATTTATTGTCATAACACTAGATTCAGTGAAGATGGTTGAGGAATGATCCTTATGTAGTCTAAACAGATATAAATGTGTAAATGTGACTTGATGGCTTTATAGTGGCTGTGAATCTAGCTCCTAGCATTTCCCTCTTAATCTCTCTTATAGTGATGAACTATGTGGAAGAATATTTACTGCAATCCTCTAAATACAAGTACTGCCATTTTGACTGGCTTTTAGGTACTCCCAGAGGGGTACGTTACCGATTCCCCTGTACCTTCTGCTTTTCTGGGCACCTGAATGAGAGTTTAAAAAGCTTGCCAGAAATCAGTACACTTGAGGCTGCAGGGCTTTGCCAAAGTAGTATGAATATCTGACACAAGTCTGTTAAAGCTTAGAGGCAAGATGGAATCCTTTCAATTCCATTGCGCTTTCAACCACTGCCAACCTGGCACTCCAGCGTGCAAGTTTTGAATCAAGCCTGGTGTACTTTTTTCCAGGCAGATTTTTTTCCTTACTATAAAAACTGACGGCTCTATTTTAGAATAACATTTCATTTATGGTATGTAAAAGGTGGCTTGAAGGAGCTCTAGGACAAGCCTTTGGTGACTTAAAAAGAAGAAATAATTCCTTACTAAATATATTTTTCCTCTTTATCTGTATCCACATTTTTGTTATTGGAGAGATGAGCGTGAATCCTGGGGTTTTATTTGAGTTTTTCTTGTGTGTGCTACTTAAACAATTGAAATGTTTTAAATAATGAATATAAGAAGGGATACCAAGTGCTTCATAAGCATCTAGTGCTTTGGAGAATCTCTTGGTTTGGATGTTCAGTTTCAAACATCAAGAAGGGGTTTTGTTTTCACAAAATACAGCTCATTAACCTATTTTTGGGGTGTTCAACACACTAAATTGGTATTTTATTTTTTCTATCCTTCTATGAATTTTCAGAAAATTAGAAGGAATAATTTGCATAGAGCAAATTAGAGTTCAAACATTTAAGAGTTTGAACTCTTACCTTCATGCTCTGCATTGTTATTGGATATAGACCTCTGGTCAAGACAAAAAATTTTAAATGGAATATATAGATATACGTATTTATTAGAGAGATGAAAAAGGAGAGAGATACCTTCAACATTTGTCTGTGACTTCAGTGTTTTAATATTGTGCTTGCAGCAAGCAGCTGATTCTCTTCAAGTACATCTGACCTAGCAGATGTCTTAAAGTTAGAGAGCCATGACCTCAAGCACTGGCTTATGGAGAGGTTGGCTCCCAAAGAGGAGCTCCCAAAGAGACAGTCAGAGAGAGAAAATAAGAAAGGAAAATGGTTTTATTTGTTGCATCCGGTTAACCGGTAACAAAACAAACAGAAAAACATACACAATTATATCCTGGATTTCAAAAGCTTTAATTCCAAACTTTGTTTGACCCGGTTACTCTGGGCTGGCTTTAGAAAATGAAATGCTGCCTTTCCTCCCCGGCTCGAAAACTGTTTCCTGCCTGGGATTTATGACTAGTGGTGGACCTCAAAGGACTGCATAATGTTCAGTATCATAGGAAGTGAAGTAGATTTAGCTGCGAACACAAACTGAAAAGGGGATTATCAGCAGATTTCTGCAGCACTTGTGTCTATCACGTGTAGCAGACTCCAAGGAGTTTTCTCCCCTCTTTTGTCTTGTTTATACGCAGTAAATTGCATGTCTGGGGATTGTATGCTGCGGTCAAAATGTCATCAGTTAAAATGTGAGCAGTTTTAAACTGGTTACATTGCTCTAAAATATTCTACACTAAGATACTATCTTGTTCCAATTGAAAATATAGACATTGGCTATTTCTGCTGCAACAGAAGTTTTAAAGTTTGGGTTTTTTTTTTTTGAGGTTCAGGTCTAAAATACTGGTTTATGTTCTATGCTTTCTGAGCTGTGTGTTTTCTTGTCAGAATGCACGAACAGATTACGGTACAGACAAACCACACTGCTAATAATAATCCATGGGGAATCAGATTGCAGAGCACTGAATGACCCATGTGGTTTTAAATCAGGCTTCACTGATAACAGCAGCGGTCCTGCTGCAGAAGTCAGTGGGAATAAGGTGCAGCTCCCACAGGGATGAGCTTACAAAAAGGTGCAGTAGCATTTTCTCATTTGCAAGCAGTATCTGGTTTGCAAAGAACTGAATATAAGGTACTAAGAGAATTAGGCGTTTTAAAACTTCTAGTGAGAGCCTCGTAACTGATGCAGAACTTATGACTACCAGAATATTTTTCAGTTGTTGTGATTGTGCTTTCCTTGAAGCACTTTTCTTGAAGTGAAAATCTCACTTTGAATTCCCAGTTCTCCTGTGTGCTCTGGACTGGACTAAGCCTGCATGGCAGCACCTCACCTCCTAGGCACCGTGTTGTCAGCCCCTCCAAAAAGCCTGATTTTTTTTGGAAGTCCTGGAGCGTCCTCTTCCAGGCTATCGTAAATATGTATACAAGTGGACACTTCAAGAGAGGAGAGATAATCACTAGGAAATGAATCTTGGTCCCTGTACATCTTTAATACAGTGTCTCCTGCTAGGAGGGAGAGGATGCAGCTTCTTCATCATGGGGAGCTGCCGCCGCAGCTGCTTGGGTAGTACCAGTGCAGGGGGTAGGGTTCAAGCCTTGTAGCCCCTCCAGAAAAGTGGTCTGGTTACACCTTTAGCACTTTGGTTGCCTCTTTCTTTCTTCTGTACGTATTTGTTATCTTTTCTAGCAAGCCACTATTGTTTCTCAGGTTATATCACAAAACAAAAGCCAAAACTACGCAAAAAACCTGAGTAGGCATAATTTTCTGCTTCTCATGTAGGCCTCTGCTTACCTATGTCTTTTGGATACAAAGTGCAAAATATGGCTGAAGGAGAACCTGCATTAAGGGAAAAAAACCATTCTAGAGATAGAACAGGACCTGAAGGGAAAAGAGTTTAATTCCACTATGGCACCTAGAACGTGTTGTTGTCTTTCTTATTCCTCACACTTCCTCATGGATCTCTAGTTACTTTTGGCTTGGTAAAGCAAAGTTAATAATTTTAAACTCTTATAGCAATGTGAGTCAAACAGTATAAAAAGAGAGTGTAAGAATACGAATAAGAGGAAAAATGGATTGGGTTCTGTTGTTGAACAAAGCTCTCTTTGAATTTAAGGATTAAGGACTGCAGAATATGACAAAATATTTCAGAATGTAAAGGCTGTGACTTTGGCAGTTGCTACCTAAAGCTCTAGGCATGAGAGCTGAGATCTAGGTGTCTGTATCTTCTGTCACAAGCCTAATCACTTAAGAAAACAAGTTCTTAAACACATATTTAACTTCAAAAGCACATGGAAAAACTATACTGAAATCAGCTAAATGTATGGATTTGCTGGATTGTGGTCTTAGGACTCCAATAGTAAACTTAAATTGAAGGAACCTGAACTTAAACAGTTTTTTCCTTAAAAGAGAAAAAGAAGTACTCTTATCTCAACCCAGTTTCATTCCTCAGTGTGTAACGATGTGGGGAAAAGTTCAATGCTTGTTACTCTTCCTAACACTCGGACTATTTTAGAGCAGACAAAAGAGAAAAGAGCCATTGCTGAATGAGACTCTGTTTCCATTGCCTAAGATGGCTCTCGTCTTGCTGTAGGAATACATGTGAAAGCAAAAGAGACAGCTGCACCAAAGAGCCCAGTAACCCAGAAATTTCCTGTCCCATTCTTTCCTATGGAGAATGTGGGGATTTGGGAGCTCTCAAGACAAACACACATCTATATTCCCATGTAAGACGACAGTACAGCTGCCAAGACTGCAAGATGCCCCGGAGTCCGTGATTGTTTCTGAGACAAACTGTGCTCCGAATGGATAATCCTGCCTTTTGTTTATACATAAAAATATATTTTTTAAAAAAATTCCCTGTTAGGTTATCCATTAAAGTCAAGTGGATGCTAGGGTAAACAAACATGAAGAAGGCTAATTCCTAGGCTCCAGGACTGTTTCAAGATTTCGTGACAGTTTTTGCTGTAGTGCTCTATAACACTTGCTCACATGCACCAGAAACACCATGAGAAATGACTGAATAGTGAAGGTGGGTGCTGTCTTTTTCTTCTTGTGATGCACATGTAGAGTTACATAAAAGTTGGAAGTAAACAGTTGTCCACTCAGGACAAAAATGTTTTTCTGCTGAGTTCACTTCAGATGTAACTAAAATCAGAGCTCTGACCCTGACCGGGATGAGCAGTCACGGAAGACCTATAATATTACTGATGTAACAGAGACTTTCCCAGCAGCTGTGGGAGTTAGAGAGTGTACACCTATGGCTTTGCTCTTGTTTGGTTTGGGAACTGGCAGGCATCCTGTTTTTGCCTACGCAGCACCCTGATGCCAAATGTGGGTTGTCCTCTGCTGCAGCCGCTGCTTCTCCTTGGGAGCATTGCTCTCTGGAAACAGCGCCTCTGCACAGACCGACCAATTTACTTTCCCACTTTATCTTAGCTCTTAAGCCATGAAAAGATAACAGCAAGTACAGAACGCAAAGTGACGTTTCCCCTTTCACTGTGGAGCACTAGGACATTGCTCTCTGGATCCCGACTAGAGATAAAAGCTTATATGTAAGATTGACCAGAAGAGCTCTCTGAATGTGCCTGAACTGGACTAGCCAAGAAAATCCATTGCTCCTTTCTCTTTCTTTCTCTTCCTCCTCCCCCTGCACTTTCTTCCATGGTGTGGCAGTGGTGGAAAAAAGGAAAGTGAACAAAAGGGATAAAAATAAAAGATCAAGGAAGTTGATAGGATCAGACTAAGTGGCCACTTTTTTTCCATTGCATTTAAAATCCATGCGTTAAAAAACTTTGAAAGTGTAGGTCTGCAAACTTACTTATTGGCTGCGTTGATGTAAACTGTCACTCTCTTGTGACCTGCTGCTGGTGTTTCTGCATGAGAATACTCCATCACGAGCAGGGAGCAGTTCCACAACCAGTTCTGATCAGAGTAAACAGTGTTTTAAGTATCACCTTATTAATATATTGTGCTTGTCTTCAGAGTTGTTTTGGTTTTTTTTCCTTATCTTGGCAATAAATCTGCAGTGTTCTGATTTCTGAAAATGTACATATTTTTGTTAAAGTGTACTCTTATTCTACAGTGGAACCGCTTTCTCTCTTTCAGAAGTTAAAACCAGTCAGGTAGAGTTTCTTTGGAGGAAAAAAATCTTTGGTTCCAGTCTTGCAACTGGATTCATGCAGGATGACCTGCAGTACAGTTGGAAATTCCTCTGAAGTTTAGGGAAAATCTTCATAGAGACAAGGATTTGACTGTAAATTCGTGACCTTGAAAACGTATGTTTTGTCACTTACTGTAAGACCAGAGCTGTAGCCACATATCTTGATACTTGAAAGGGAATGCATTAAAAATTCAGTGATTTTCCTTTAATAGAATATCTAATATTTGTTTATTTGGAATTAAACATCAGCCTTTCCTCATGTAAGTACTGAGGCAAACACACGTGGTCAGAAAGACCTGACCTTCCAGTATGAAGCAAAGAGGATAAAGAAATTTGCTTTATATTGGCTTAGGAGCATTTGTATTAGTTGAAATACAAAAAAAAAAATAATTCCTTCTACCATGTCTCCAAGAACCAGGCATGAATCCGATAGAGACATCTGTGACTGGAAAACGTGCTATGTTCTGGCCAAGCTGTCTCTGCAGAGTGAAATATGGGGTAAGTGAAAGCACTGCCCTGGAAAAGCAAGTAGTAGTAAAGCTGTACAGATGTGAGAGAGAGACTTCTCTTCTGCTCACGGATACCTCCTGCCAATGCAGGCCAGTGGAAGAGAGGAGAGGAAACACTCAGGGATGAAAGGGAAAGGAGAAGGAGAGAAAAGAAAATCAAACAGCAAGTGAGGCACTGCAGAAAACAGTATGAAAACAAGATCAAAAAATAATGTTTCTTCAGCATTCAGTTTTTTTTTTTTTCTTAAATTTTCTTAAATTTCTCACTTATAACGCATTTCTAACTCACTCTGATGAGTCAGCCAGCCAGTGAACACCCTGTCCTGGAGTAAGCCTGCTGACAAAAAGGAGCATTTTAGGAATGGCTGGACTGAGCACGGTATCTGTATGCAAAACCGTAAGGGCACCTCCAAAGAGCTCATTTAATCTACAACCTAAACAAATGTAACTAATATTTCTTCAGATTTATGACTGTTTGAATTGTCCAGCACAGATTTCTCTCCAGTTTGGCAATATATTTCTGGCTGGTTCCTCCTGAGAGGGCTAACACCTGCACTGGTTATTCTGCTTGTTGTAGATTAGGTCTACAGAGACCCTACAGTCTCTTTTGATTTAGGCTGTTATGAGGCCAAAAGGATGATCTGGGAAAATAAAGGCTGGTCAGCCTGCCTTCGGTCCTTGGCAAAACCATGGGGCACACCCTCTTTTAAGCCACCTCTGGGTACCTGAAGGAGGTCACCAAAAACAGTCAGTGCAGATTTACCAAGGGTAAATCATAGCTGATTTCCTTCTATGATAAAATCACTGGGTTTGTGGATGAGGGGAGAGCAGTGGGTGTCAATAACTTGGCTTGAAGTAATCTGTAGACCGATAATAATAAAGTGTGGAGATTCAGAAGACTGTTATGCAGGCCAGATAAACATTGGGACAGTTTAGACACAGTAAGTAAATGAGTACATGACAGAAGTGCAGGGTGGGTAAACTGGAAGTTTTCCTACCTCTTTTGCAGAGGAAGTTGTAAAACTGAATTAGAAAATATTACACTGAAAAGGTTTAAAGGAAATATGCGTTATACAATGCATAGTTCCAACCTTTGACACTCACTGAGAATTGAATTGGATTAAAAACCAGCATCAGGGATTTATAAAGAGTAAGAACAATGAGTTGGGCATGGTAAAAACTCTTCTGCATTTAATAAAACCCATTATTCTGCAGAACATGTGTCAACTACAACTCATAAAGTGTATCTTTGTCACATTGTTTTAAAATTTTACATTCACTAGAGGATTTTTTTTTTTAAGACTTCTCAAAGTATCTGTTCAGTGGTCTCTCTTTTGAGGCTGTCCCTGTCTAATAGTCTGAGAAAAGGTGCTGGGTATCTCCAGGCTTTTGGCAGCATTGGCAGAACATACACAGCGGTTGTGAATCTGATGGTGGAAGATGGTGATTCTATGGGAAGGGTTGGAAGCATGAGTTGGGCAATACTGGGTGCAGGAGGCCATAAGAGTACAGTTGCAAGCAAAGATGGGGTCATAGAGAACTTAGTGAAAAGCAAGATGCTCGTAGGAAGAGGACACTGACAAAGATGCTGGTGTTGGGGAAGGGACAGAAGAGGATGTAATCAGAATAATAGAGAGAGGTCTGAACTTAACAAAAGTGGCACTGCGCTGCAGGCATGCTGCTATTTTAGTCCATCTCCTGGAACTGCAGGGTTATTTACTGGAAATCTAGCCTGAAAATGCATTCTTTGTGTAATGCTCTAAGTAGGAAGCCACCCCAAGGGATGCAAATTACCAAATACTGTGACGCTTTGGTGTAGAACATAAACCCAAACAAACCAGGACTCTCAAAGGCCTATAGCTAAATATTTGTTTCAGAGTCAATTTAAAAACAGAATTTTCATCCAGCAGGAGCACACAGTAGTCCTGCAGGTCTCACTTGGCTGCACTACTTGCTCACGCCGCGTTCCCGGCCGGAACAGATTTTAATGTTCAAAGACTTGGGGTCTGCAGTGGGGTCGGTCCTCTCTGCGCCAGGTGACAGAGAGGGCACTTTTCACAGCACTTAACAGCACAACACCTATTCAACACACATTATACGGAGACTAATAATAACTACAACCCAAGTCTATTAGAAAAATGACATGGAACAAACCGGATTTATGATTTACACTAGATTAACACGGATTTTTAATAATTAAATTCCATTTAATTCGTCACCGAGCCACAAATTAAGATTCCCTGGAATCCATCAAGTAATGTAACGTGGCAAAATTACCTTTCATGAATTTGAAAGATACTCTTACCATAAATTAATCTGTTACTGACAAACAAATTTTAAAATACTTGGATTTCTTTTGGGAAGTTTGTGAACATTCATTCCTCTCACTGAATACTTTTTCATTCACGAATAACCACAAGGGCACAAATGCAATTATTTTTGAGCATGTAGTCCTTCTGAATGAATAAATGTCTCATCATTTATATTGGTCTGTGGGCACCTATAAAACCTGTGGTCTCTCCATTATTTTTTTTATACCTCGCAGAAACTCTGTGTGTTAGATAAAATGCTATGACAGCCCAACAGCTGAATTAAAGTCCTCAGGTACGAAAGTACAGAACAGTAGCACACACTTCCATTTGTGTAATTTGGTATTTTACACATGCAGTGCTTTTGTTATAAAAGGCCGATCTTTTTTGGCATAGCAGTTAAAGAATGAGCAGATTTTGTGAATTTAACTGTGGAAGTTGCTTATCAATTTTTTACATCAAATGAAAAGGAAGGAATAGGATCCCAGTGATTTCCCCAAGACTGGCTATGAGTTTTTGGTCACACGCTTAATGTGTTTAACTGGTTGCCAAGGAAAGTCAGCTGTAGGTGACACAGTTGGTAGGTTTCAATAATTTTGATTCTAAGGAAAGGCTTTTAAAAGGTGTGGCTGATAGGACAGTGCATGGAAAAAGTTTTTTAATTAGTTTTATTATAATGAGCTTACACAGACCCAGAGGCTGCTTTACAGAGGTGAATGTCATGATCCCCATTTTACAGAGGAGAAACCGAGGCATGGATGGGTGGAAAAAATACGTAGGGGAGGAGGAGGACTGGGAGGAGAACCCAGGTGTTTGGCTCTGGGCTCAGTTCCTGATTTCTGGCACTGTATATTTCCTTTTAACAGACAGACATGCAAATGCCCCTCCTGACAAATTGCGTCTTATGCGCATGTTGTCACTATTAACCCAACCCTGAGGCAGGAAAATTTAGTGCAAAAATGGTGTTTCTCCGAGATGACTAGATTTGGGGCCTGATTTATTTGCTATGAAGCAATCGCTTTTGTCTTCCTGTTAGGACTGTTGCCACGTGGCCCCTGACACTGCTGAATCATCCCCTTGCGCTCATACACACTGGTAATATTTATTAAATGAAACACTTATGTCAACAATCAATGCTTGGCAGTGGAGAAAACATGACAGGAAATATCTTTAGTATCAAAAGGGTTGTTACACAGCAGGATACATGCACTGCTTGGAAGTAGAAGTTTATGGCTGTCTAGCTGGGTCTTTGCTGATATGCATCTAGAGAAAAGACCTAGATTATAGATAAGGGGCCAATTGGTGTGTTACCATCCCAATCTACCCTACTTCTTTAAAGCTCTGCAGCTTGTTGTAATATTCTCTGGAGCTACAAGGTTCAGATATAAAATCAGCAACAACTGCAAAACTACACGTACCGTCTTGCTTACTAATAAGTATTAGGGCAGTACAAGAAAACTGAGATATATTGCTTGAACACAGGGAACACGACACAGATGTGGCATCCCTATAAGCCAGAAGAATTGCAAGCTGAAAGCACAGTAGCAGTTGTAGGAAACAGTGGGACTTGAGTGACCAGTTCCCTAATGTTCTTTCAGAAATTTTAGCAAAGCATCAGAAATATATTACATGTAGCATCATTCTGAGACCCAGGATCTCTTGGAGGCTTTGTGAGGAATGAGGAGTTCTAATCCATCTAAAAGCTAAGAGCTATGGGATTTGGATCAGGATCTGTTTTTCAGCCTTGTTCTCTAGGGAAAAAAGAAGGGGCCACAAGCCACCTCATTACCAACCTTAAAAATGACTGTAGGTGAATTTCACTCTGGAAGCTCTACCCTGTGCCATTAACCAACGTGACTTCCTGCTCAAACATCTTTCTTTCCAAGAAGCTATGAGGCAGAGATCAACAGGAGAGACAAAGGCTATTTTAGCTACTTTAAGGCCTGAGTTTCCACTAGGGAAGTGGACTTCCCCAGAGAAATGTTTTGTTTGAAAAAAAACTACAAATCCCACAACAAAAAAACCCCAAGTCATTTGGAATTTTACCCCTTGGACTCAAAGTTCTTCTGTCATGCTATCTTCAGCTTCTGTTTTGCAGTCCTTGAGTCACCAAGTGACCAGACTGAAAGGTCTTCACGGATGCATGATCTAGAGATCATCTAGTCCAACTCCCCTGCCAAAGCAGGGTTGCCCAGAGCACATCACTCAGGACGGCATCTAGGCGGGGCTTGAAAATCTCCAGAGAAGGGGACTCCACGACTTCCCTGGGCAGCCTGTTCCAGGGCTCTGTCACCCTCACCAGAAAGAATTTTTTGCTCATATTTGAGTGGAACTTCCTATGTTCCAGCTTGTGCCCGTTGCCCCTCATCCTATCGCTGGAAACCACTGAAAAGAGTCCAGCTCCATCATCCTTCAACCCACCCTTTAGGAACTTGTAAACACACATAATGTCTCCCCTCTGTCTTCTCCAGGCTAAAGAGCCCCAGCTCTTTGAGCCTTTCCTCGTAGGGGAGGTGCTCTAATCCCTTTATCCTCTTAGTTGCCCTATGTTGGATTCTCTTCAGTAGTTCCCTGTCCTTCTTGAACTGAGGAGCCCAAAACTGGACGCAGTATTCCAGTTGTGATCTCACTCTTCCACAAATACATATTATTCTACTCTGTTTGCCTCCTGCTTTGTTCCACCGGGATAAAGAATTATTATTTTGCTGAGAGAGAGGAATGTCAATGATTATGTGCAAGATGAATTCAGAACCTGCTTACTGGATGTGCACACCTTAAAGATAAACATCCTGTAATTGTAAATCCCAGAACTGCCTTTTTCTCTTGAGCTTGCACTTGGAATTTGTGGAAGAAATCTCTGGGCGCTCTGATCCAGACTCACTACTCAGGGCTGTGCTTAGTAAGCATTACAAATATTAAATAGCATCCAAACATTATAAGTGAGTGCACGTGAGAAAAAACTCAAACCAAAAGATTCAGAAATGTCATGTACAAATAATTAAGAGTGGGCTCAAGATAAAAAAAAAAAAAGGAATCCAGAAATATTGAATGTCCAGGAGTTTATGAGCATCCAGGTCCATGGTTTGGATTCTGTCCTTTTTATAACTGCAAATCCAGAGTTGGGCTGGGCTCAGACACTGAACCTTTCGCTCAGGCAGGTTCAAAGATTCTCTGGTCTGGAGCTGGGGACCCACATTATTTCCAAGAATAACTTACATTTTACATTTTTTCCTCTTGTCCTCCAAGGGCCTAACTATATTGCTTTTGGCTTATGGAACCTGCACGGACATCAAAGGAGATCTTCTACAGTAAGACAATGTGTATCGGACCCTACACAGACAGAGAAATCCTTTTTATGTTTCGAAATGATGATCTACATTTTAGAGTGAATTCTCTGGATGTCACAGGCTGGTGCTGCTTGCTGCTCCACGCTGCGATGAGCAGCAAATGAGTATTGGGTTATGTTATCCCTATCTTTATCTACCATATTTCATGGGTTTCAAACGCTATTTCCTGAAGCTAGAAATCTAGCATTAAAGACGGGACAGAATCCAGAAACAACAGTGATCAGCCATAGCTTTCTCTCAACATACCTACACTACTGCGCTCTTTATTCTAATTTTTAGCTCAGCCAGGCTGAGGTGATAGTGGTAAAGTGTAGTGAGACCGCAGAATTATTTTTCTAAGCTGCTGAGATATGGTAGATACGTGTTAGGCAGAATATATGTTCTTCCAGGCATGTCTCAAAGGGCCTGCTTATAGAAGTGTTTAGGTGGAAACCACAACTCCCTGAGGAAAACAGAATCAGGGAGGAAAACTTCTGTCCACTTGCTAGAATTTGCTATAACCTCTCGCACCAGATTGTGTTCCAAAAAGAGCTAATTTTCTTTTATTTTTTTTTGTTTTGTTAAAATGATACATAAGAAGCTGGGGAAAGCCATGCACTGAAAGTATAGTCCTGTGCTAACCAGGTTTTCAGCTCAACTGCAGGAGGAGAGTGCTGTTCTGTTGGAATATATCCAACATATCTGCACTCAGTAGGAGTTACAGCTAACTGAAAGAAGATACATAATGGAGGCATAAAAAAAAAAAAAAAAATACTCCTGTGAAGATGCAAGATGCATTTTAGCCAAAGATGCCAGCCACCTCGCTGACACAAGTCAGGGCTACGCGGCTGCTAAGGCTGGTTTGCTTGGGTATCTCTGCACGAGGGAGACCTGAAAAGTTATCCATCCCAGTTAGTGGTTTTATCATGCTGTGGAAAGAGAGGAGGAAGACTTTTCCTTTTTCCTTCTCTCTCTAGTTGATATGTGCGGGATGAGACAGTTCACTCTAGAAAGAGTAAGAAAGCACAGGCAGAAACAGATGTTCCTTGGAAGTTCCTGGGTTCCTGGAAAGGCCTGGGGCATCTACTGCCTCCCCATCCCTACTGGTGAAATGGCCAGTAGAAGAGGAAATAAGAGACTGAGCAGAGCCACGTACTGGTGCAACACCACTGGCATGATGGCAGTGACAGTAATTTTAAATAGCTAGTGAGCAGCAACTGGCTTGATTGCAGTTACAGGAGGGTTACGCACGTTGTAACAGCTGGCATTTTGGAACACGGCCTACAAAATATACTAAAATGGTATTTCACTCAGACATTTTACGTGTCTATGTGCACCCATGGCAGGTTGTTTGCGGTCTCCCGTTTCCCCCTCCGCTACGAAAACAGAGCCCATTCCAATTTACCTTAGCAATAAATTTACATACTTTCACATCGAAAGTGCTGGAAAAAGGCTAAAAGTCTACTCCAAAAACAGAACTAAACTGAGATTTCTCTCCCGGGGGCCCAACGAACACACTGTGAACTGTACATCCCACCACCGCGTAGCCTGCTAATCTTCCAGGGCTCTGAAATGTGAGACTTGGTGTAAGTTACAGCCAGAGTTAGAGCCCACACGCTGAACACAGCTTAGCCCCGGTAGAACAACCTGCCCTCCCGAAGCCCATTCCTTCCCTCCTGGTTTTAATGCGTTTCCAGTTCTAATCACAATCAGAGCCCTCTTTGTCTTCCTGCCAGCTTCTTCCCTTTGACGCACAGAGATGAGTTTTACTTCTTAAAGCTTGGGAATATCCATATCTCTAGACAGATGGGAAAGGAAAGGCCCAAGTAATAAAGCCCAAATCCAGCTTGGAAGCTCAATTTCAAGCAAAACAGTGGTTTAGCCTTTTGTAATGAGACCCTTTAAGTTAGAAAACTTAAATCAAGATGAGAGCGGTTGTTCCTATTTTGTAAGAACTCTCATAAATCACTTAGGTGGAGGTTGCAGGCTTGCAGATAGTTTTAAAAAGTTTTGAGACCGTATTCTTCCTTCAGGTGACGGCACAAAAGACAAATGAGTCTAATGAAAATATTGGTAGGAGAGCAGTCTGTAGAGGGAGAGGGATAAGCTTGCTCTCAGCGTGCAGAGCTGGGTCTTGATTCTTTATCTGGCTGCTAGAATCATTAAAATGAAAAAGAGAACCAAAAAAAGTCCTCATTACATGAAAGAAGCATTGCAGAGTGCCGTTTCCTGGAGCTGGCTTTAAACCAGAATCTCTTGTGTGGGTGAGACTTTAGGAATTTTCTTTAAACATGACTTGGATTGTGAGGCATCTGCAGAGCATTACTGCTCAGATCCCTGGACCACCACTTCTGTGTACGGATAGCTTCAGTGAATGTATTTGCTTTTTGAGGGTTTTCTTTTCCCCTGATTTAATGTTGTACCATCCTTTCTTCACCAAGGGAGTGGTTTCCTCATTTGTGATGTGGTAGTGTTTGCCAGTTTTGGAAATTCCAGCTTGACAAAAAAACCCAAACGCATCAGCATCTACAACATGTTGTTATAATTATGTCTGAACCAAAACCCGTGCAAACGATTTTTTATTTTTTTTTTTTATCTAGTCAGAGGGAAGTTCCTATTCCTATCTGCAGCTGAACTTTGCAACTGGGTTGGCCTGCTTTTTTGCATTGCCTTTTTACACTAAGAGCTTCCAGGGGAAAATAAAAGCGACCTGACCATGGGATAAAGGTTGCTGGAGCTAACTGCGTGTCGATGGGCATCAGCGATTTATTTAAATGCGTTTTCAGACCTGCCTCGGCCAGGCCCCGGAGAAAGGAGCCATTAAGCTGCCCTCCCCACCGTGCTCATCCGCATGTTTGCGAGCGGGCTTCCTTTCCCAGGGCGGCCGCAGGAGCGATGGAAAGAATTCCCTGGCTGGCAGCAGGCTCGGGAGGCGGCAGGGAAAGGCAGAGCGGAGCGGCTCTCGGCCCCCGCGAGCCCCGTGGGGAGCAGAGATAGAGTTCAGCGCCGCCCGCTTTCGCAACCGGGTTCGGAGCGGGGACTTGCCGTTGTTTACTTTAGGGAGAGATGGAGGCGAGCAAGGGAGAAGGGAGCCGCTCCACCATGTGCTGCCAACTGCTCGACACCCCACGGCAGCCCCCTTCCTAATGATTTATGCAGCTGCTGGATGGGGTCTGGTTTCAGGGGATGTGAGCTGCGGGAGCAGGTGTGGGACTCCCAGGCAAGGACTCCAGACCCAGGGACAGCCCGGTGAGAGAAATCCGTCCTCTTCCCAGGGTTCGGTGAGGGGTTCTGACAAGGAAGTACTTTGTGCGAGCTTAGCTTTCCCCCATGATGCCGGCCTCAAGGATCCCTGCAAAGCCACCTGCTGCTTCCAGGGTAATAGGAGCCAGAGGAAAAATGCAGAAGAACTAGTCCAAAGCATAGTCCAAAGAGCAAATGTTGCGCTGCTCAATATCTAAGGTAATTACTGCAGCAATTTTCCTGTGTGCTAGAAGTTCTTTGTTTGGGTCTGTGTACATGCACACCCTTTCAACTCATCCACTCTGACACGCAGCACTTGCCAAGATGGGATTTTATATCACCTCCCACAGTAACTGTGGCATAAAGAGGGACAGGATGCTCTTTATTTACTGCCATTCTGGGGATTCTTCTCCTGGGCTTGCTATCGATGTTTTTACAATTTAAAATAATTTGTAATTTAAAGCCGCAATAGCCGGGCCAACGATAACAACAGTTCTCCTATTGAGCTCTGTGGAAGTTCACATCCTCCGCTCTGTATTCCCCCTCTCCCCTGCCTGAACTTGATGTGTTTTGCTAGTAGGCTGATATCAGATGTAATTTTCAAGGAACAGAAGCTCCCGTGATATTAATTTCAAATACTGTTTTGACACTGATGCGTGTGCAGAGGGGAGATCGTTCTGGGGCAAAAGTTTTGTGGTTGAGGACTTCTCAGTTCACACCTTACTCCTCTCTCGGTCACTTAATCGTCTGTTGCAGGGATGATGCACTGTTCACCTCAGGCAGCAGCCGTGATAAAGGTTAATGCAGATGGAAACCTCTGTACCTAAGTTGGTGGGACCCCAAAGCATTTTGAGCTTGTGACCCTAGGCTTATAATTAAGAATTGTTGGTATGAAGTTAATCTCTTAAAAAAAAAAAAAGTATCGTTACTCATTTTCCAATTGGGCTATAGACCTTCATGTATGATATATTCCTTTAAACCTGGAGGTTTTGACTGTTTCTTTTGGAAAATGCAATGTTATTGGAAGGAAGTCTGGGCTCTGAAGGAGAAAGAAGGGAAAAAAGGCTTTTAGACCACAATTTCAACTTGACCTCATTAGCCCCTCTAAGTGAGCAGCTCTCCAAGTCAGGGCAGGGATAGACCGTAGGGCACTACTATGTGTCAGGGCTTCCTGGCCTCCTACATGCCGCATATATTTTTCCCATAGCCACCTTTGCACTCTGGCCAGGCCAAGATTTGTGTTTGGGAAAAGTTCTCAGGACAATTGGAGTCTCCCTTAGCCCAACTCTGAGCTCCTCTTTGCTCTGTTGGTTTTGCTGACGCAGATGCTGGAGAAAAGCTGGCATGAAAGTTACTGAATGAAACTTGTGAAAGGAGCAGGGGACACTGAGCAATCTTCATCCATGTATGAACAGAAGATGCAGCTCTTACTTGCACTTATGCTGAGAACATAGAGAAAGCTGTCAGCTTTATGTACTCATTTTTCTCACCTATATGTATAGGCACAGCTTGATTTTACTCTCAACTACTTTAAAGAACTGAAACTCTTTTTTTACCTGGTGGCTGGTCCCTGTTGGTGTTTAAGAATTGTAACAAAGTTTTGAAAAGAATTTACTATGTGTACATATTATTCTGTTTTATCACTCCCTGCTGGCACCTTGCCCTCTTAGCTGCTCTCTAGCAAAAGGGGTGGGATGTTTCTAGCAGAGCCTGCAAAGCTGTGCACAGCCCTCAGTTGTCTGGAGGCATCTACATACCCCTGTCTATGTGCTTCCCCATTGTCATGGTTTAACCCCAGGTGACAACCAGAACCACACAGCTGCTCGCTCGCTCCCCCTGGATGGGATGTGGGAGAGAACCAGAAGAGTAAAAGTGAGAGAACTCCTGGGCTGAGATAAAGACAGTTCAATAGGTAAAGCAAAAGCT
>JAOTQQ010000002.1:13029036-13082367 GCA_026546715.1 Gallinago undulata | reverse complement strand
AAAATGCCATAACTCCGAATCTACCCCCCTTCCTCTTTCTTCCCCCAGCTTTATACACTGAGCATGGCATCACATGGCAGGGAATATCCCTTTGGTCAGTTGGGGGTCAGCTGTCCCAGCTGTGTCACCTCCCAACTTCTTGGGGCCCCAATAACCTACTTGCTGGTGGGGCAGTGTGAAGAGGAGAAAAGCCCTTGACTGCCTAGCAACAACCAAAAACATGTGTGCTATCATCACTCATCCTAAATCTAAAACATAGCACTACACCAGCTGCTATTAAGAAAGTTAACTCTATCCCAGCTGAAACCATGACGCTCATTCAGATGGGAAAATAACTAGGTCATAAAGAGCTGAGAAAACATCCCCCTGCCTCCAAATAGCTGACAGTTTCTGAAAACTAAAAATCTGCCCTGCATTAGTTATTTTCAGGGTTGCAAACCTGAAGGAGAAGGAGATCTTCGGTCCCTTTTTGTGCAAATGTACTGAACTCCTGCCTCTTCTGGGTGATACCTCAAAGAACTTAGTGTCTAAGCAGACTCAGAGGGAGATGTCTGTACTTTGTCTTCCAAATTAAGAAAATACTTTTGGAAATTTAGGTCTGTGTTTACACACATCCACATCATGACTTCTTGCCCTTCACCATCCTTCCAGTCAGGGTCCAGTCACTTCCACAATAAATAGAAAGCAGAGATTCTTTGTAGGCATCTTCTGTGTGATAGGCTACTGGGTTGATGGCTTTTGAATCGGTTCTTTGGATGCATCTGGAGTTCCTAGTAGAATACTGATTTCCAGGTCTTGTATTTTGGGAAGGGGATATATATCAACAGTCACTTAATAGTTATTTCAATGAGCTAAGCACTTATTGAAAATTTAAGTTACAGGGTGTATAAGTAAACAGTTTTGAGATGCTATTTCTAAACAGGCTCAGCAGCACATAAGCCTGGCTGCTGAAATTGTTCTTGATCTAGTTCAATGACCCTCAACAGCAGTTTTTGTTATACTAGTCTGTATGGTGACTATGTTTTCCTCCTAACTTTGGAGTCCTTAACATTCAGTTTGAGGAGGACAGAAATGCCTGTTTATAGGACAGTCTCATGAAAAACAGAAATGCAAGGAAATAGAAGAGGTTGCGAGTATCTGAAGGCTTTATGTACTTGCGTCTTTCTCATGCTGTGTTTGATTCCCATTCCTAAATATGCGTAATATCCTCACTGTGCACCCTGGAAAATAAGGACTTGCTTTATAGCTTCATTCCCTTTTAATTTCCCTGGCAAGAAACAGGAAAATCTGTTTTGCCTGTTTACTGGGAAGAAAATAAAACTCTAGTTCCTCGCCTTTCTAGAAAATTCCTTACTACTCATCTCTTTCCACATAACAAAGAGACTTGTGAACCTCTGATCAGTAATATAAAATACACCAAATGGTGCAGAGCACCACCGGTTACTGCCTGTGTCAGTTTGGTGTGGCATCAACCTGGGCAAGCAGGGAGGAAACTATTACTGGAGGGTAAAGCTGTACGTCTCTTTTTTTTCATTGTATTTTAGTACATTGGAAGTTAGGTTAAATAAGGGTCTATATTGTCCCTTTAGCCATGATCTGCATGTAGCAGGGAATGTGTACTTTTCTTGTAATCTTTTCTTTCTGTTTCTTGACATATACTTGATCTCTGCAGTCAGATCATCTGCACATCTCCTTTTGACATCTCTTCATGCTAACTCTGTGTACTTCAGGATTTTCTCAAAGCAAAAGCTGGGACTATGTCCTGCTTCCTCTATGTATTTTAGTTCTGCAGTTTAAACTGTTCCCACCGTCACTTGCTTAGACCAAGATGAACAGCACAGCCAATATTTTTTGCTACAGCTGAAGCCAAAGTTTTGGCAGAATGAGTACTGTGAAGCTTCCGAAGGTTATGCTATAAGTAATATGTCCAATCAGGTCATTTCCAAATGGGCTATTTCCTATTTTTGTTGTTTTTTGGCTTCTTCCTTTCCTAACATGACAGACATCTTGCTCTTGTTTGCTAGACCAAGCTGCAAACAAATGCAGAGAAATAAAAAATTAACCTAAATGTTTTTAAGCCAACACTCCCCTCTCGTTACTGTCAGCTGAAAAGTCCAAGCATGGTGAGAAGAATGGGTGCTGGGGTGAGTTACAGGGGTAGGCACTCCTTGGCTGTAGCCAGCAGCTACCACCTAGTGCTCCAATAAGTTTCCTTTGAAATTCAACGAGCGGATGTGCTGGGACACGCAAACAGTATGAACAGGAATTAATACTACTAGCAGTAAACAACATATAAAGCGCTTTAGCCAAGGACCAAACTCAAGTCTCACGTATGGCAGTGCCAAACACAGCCTCAGAAGCGTAAGCCAAGGTTCAGTAATAATGCCTTAGCCTGTAAAACACGTCCTCACTCAGCTGAGGCTGCAGATCCAATTCGGAATTGAAACCATTTAGCTCTGATATTTATACACAAGCAATGAAGCTGACATACGTCAAGAGAAAGAGCTGGTACAGTTGTTCTTTACTGTGCTGGCAAAAGAGTATTTCATTCTGGATCACTGAGACTCACAGCCTTCCAGAAGTGTTTTTAGGAAATGTGGATTGTGGCTCTTTCAATGTGCAGAAATGCACGCAAGCAGTTTTGTGTACATTTAGGGAGAGAAACAGGGAGCAAGGCAGACCTGGAGAGTCTCTGTTACAAAAGCAGCTTCTACTTTAGCTGCAGCCCTTATGCTTTATGCTAATTGCTTTTGCTAGAGTAAAAACTGGTACTAGATTCAGGGATGATATCAAGGTCACGCCATTCAAAGAAAAGGAAACCAACCCACAACAAGTTCCTTAATTCCTCTTGACAATAGCAGCATAACCCTATATTCATTTAACGTCATCCAGCCAGTATAGTTAAATAATACTATATAACTTAAGAGGTAAACTCTTGCTAAATTATTAAGTGTTGAAAATGATGCACCGTATTTCTTCTGTCTTTCAGTAAGCTATGTGGTTTGTCCGTGATGTCTAATCTGAACATTTATAGCATTTAAGCCTTGAGGATATTGATTCTTTTTTAATGTGCAAATGTGAACATGGTTAATAGAAGAAATGTATTTTATGTACATAGTTTAGAGTATTTACACATAGTATTTTTATTCTTGAAACACTCTCTATTAAAGTCTGAATGTATTATGAAGAGTAACTACCTAAAACTTCTATCTATTGAGCAGGTCTCATCCATCCAGGCTCATTTCAAATCTTGCTGAAAGCCAGTGGACTTTACATTGCCTTCAGCTAGGTTTTAGATTATATCTTCCTGGTCATTCAGTGGAGTGTGTGGCTACCTTTGTATGAGTGGTAAGATGTAACCTCCATGGGGCTTGTTTCTTAATGATGAATCAACACATTTAGGGTACAAAGATATGAATGGCTTCCTTGCTGGCAAATCAGCAATGCCTATCCTGATGTACATGTTCCCTTCTAGTGGGTCTTTGGTTAAAAACGTCCCATACACCCAGACACCTCCTGATGGGCTCTGAAATGTGCTGAGCCAGCAAAGCCCAGTGGCCAGCCAACCCTCTTATGTTTGATCAGAAAAAGTATGGGAAAGTCTCTACACATGCTTTCTGGCCACCCTTTTATAACTTTACAGATCAGTATTAGCAACTGAGGAAACAGGGCTCAGATCCATGATCCAGAGACAGCTCTCAAACACTAATAACACCGTCCTTGAAGTAGAATTACAGCTAAGGTAGAGACAGCAGTGGAAACAAAGACACCCCAGAGAACTGTGCCGCTGTCTAATCATCAAAAACTGAAATTGCAAGTTCCTCCCAGACTCTGGTTTTCACTTGCGGTTTGTTCTGTTTACAAAGGAAAGATGAAATATCTACGTGGTGCTGAGGTTTGCAGTGTCTGCATTCGCAATTTAAGGGCTTGCTTTGCCTGATCATGCTAGGAGAGGAAGCTTTTTCTTACTCTCCAGTTTTCTATTGTCACAAGCCACATCACTAGATTTAGAAGATAATTTATTGAACTGTATGCAGGAAAGGACTATGCCGTAAGAACTCTACGAGTGGCTGCTTTGGGCTTCATGGTTTTGGGAGCTGTGCAGCTTTGTGTGACAGTGCAGAAGAGCCCATCCAGTTTGCTGGCAACAACTCTCTCAGCAGAAGTAGCCGCTCCCCGGACCTCTGGCAAATTGAAAGGCCAGACTTGGCCACACTGTTCCTTAAAAGTGACATAGCCACAGGAACAGATTTGTGACAAGATGGCAAAAGAACAAATCCCACCATAAAGGAACAACAATGAAAGGCCGTAAGGGGGGAAAAAAAAAAAAGAATTCCAGAGTGGGCTGATGTGCTTACGCAAGACAATTTACACAATCACAGCATTGTACAAAGAAACAAAGATATGGCCTTGGGGAAGCCACTGCCATTTTGTAAGTAATAGTTAAAAAATGCTTGCGCTGACTGTACCAAGAAATGCCTGTAGAGGCAGGGGCCCTAATAAGGAGCAGCAGGCAGCACCCCAGTGGGTGAACAATAAGACATGGCTCCCTGAGCAAAAGACTGGCCCCTTGTAGACACAAAAGGCTTTATGCAGAGTTGCAGGCTCTGGCTGTATCTCTGAGCTGTGCAGCCTCGCACTGCCCTTCGTGTAAATACTTCTGGGCTTGAAGATATTCTTAGAGATGCAGGGGGACAAGAGGTTTCACAGCAAGAGCTTCCATCCTCACTTTATATTATTGTCTGCGTCTCCGGTGCGTTGGGAACTCGGCATGCTCAGCTGTGTTTTTAGAGCAAGTTCCTCCAGCGCGGCTTCTTTGTTCCTGTTCTGCTCCAATCTGCTTGTATTTAGGCTTCCCCAGCAGGGTGGGAAAGCTCCACAAGTGTCAGTAAAATATTAGGTTTTGTTTTCTTCTTTCAAGCTAAGAATCTAGAAAATAATAAGAAGCACTCTGGTAATCAAGAGTTGTGGGGGAAAAAGGTGTTTTTGCAGCTAGGAATATAAATTATTGGTGACTGATTTGGGAATTTGGTCACTGACATTTAAAACCAGAAGGAGCTCCCCAAGTTCATCAAAGCAGAATGCCTTGTGGGATGAGATGGCTTTAGAGTGCTGCACTGAGTTTCCAAAATGCTGATGATTAGGATTTCAGACCATGGGAATCTCCATAAATTGATGAGGCAACTTATTCTGTTGCGTAGAATTTTTTTGCTTCCTGTGTTAGCATAGATAAGATATAAACAAAAAGGGGTTTTTATAAAATAACAAATAAAACTTGGGAAAATGATCCATAAGACAAAATAAAACAGTCACCAGGTTTTCTAAGGGGGTCTTAATGTGCTCAATTTCATGGAACTGCAGTAGGATTTGTTGACACACTCCCAGTCTAGATGATGCTTTGCTAATAAATAGGTAAGTATTCTGTAGATTTCAGAAGCAGAATGATACTTCTGTAGATATATCAAACATAAGTTCCGAGGGAGCAAAGAATTATTGTAAGGGAGTTGTAAGTGTTAGGCCATTATAAAGTAAGTGGTGGTGGTGGCTTTTAATTATTATTATTGTTTATTATTATTATTGTTTAAATATCTAAGAAGAAAATTCATAATAGGAAGGTCATGGTAGGAAACGGAAGAAACACCACTCTTTCAGCTGGCTGAAGTCAGGCTGTGTAGAGCACTTCAGAATATGCTGCCTGAAATGCAGCGGCATCAGTCGAGGAAATGGCAAGGCCAACTCAACGGGCCGTTCCATTTTGGGTTGTGATTGTCGCTTCCTCCAAGCCTCCAACAGTATCCTTCCTCTCCATCCTGCTCAGACTTCCACCTGCAGATAGACCTGTGCAAATATCTACTAGGGTGAAGCAGTGTGAAATTTCTTGTATGTCTCTATTGTTTCCCCCCTTGCAATTTCCTCACTTTCTAGACAAAAGTCAAAGATTTGCAGGAGTCGAGATAACAATCCTTCCCCTGCCCTTAGTTGGACAGGATATACAAACAGTTACGTTTCGGTATCCAAGTCAGTAGGTGCAGCATTAGAAAGCAGCAAGCCATTTTGGCACGGATATGTATGTGCAGGTTAGGTGGCACTTAGGTCTGTGTGACAACATAAAAGGAACTATCACTTTGACCTTAAGCAAAGAGCTTGCTGGCACGGCACACCGTGCAAAAGACCACTGCTTTCATGGTGCTCCACTCTCCATCATCTCTGGATTTTTCTGCACTAACAGGATAACACTCACTTTCAAATTCACAATGCAGCCAAAATCAAAACCTTCGATACATTTCTTCTCCTCCACTGTGTTTTTTTTTAAATAATTTGGTAGACAGATATTCCTGTATGTGTCTCTGTGAGATTATGCCGATTTGTTATGCACCTGCCTGATAAAATACTCCAAGTTGTATTAGCGACCAGGGATTACACACACGTTTGTTTTGTTTCATTTTGGTTTTCACTTGAATGTAAATCATCTAGGATCAAAGGGCTGTGTAATCAGAAAGAGGTTATGAAAGAAATGTTTCCATCTCTTCCTGCCATGTGCCTTAAGGCTACCAAAGCAGTGCTCTTTCAACCCTGAAAAGAAATAATAATAAAAAAGCAAACCATTAATTAGAATGTGGAATTAACTTCAGGGTGAAGCATGGAAGCTTCATTGCCGAGTGATTTAAAATGGGACAGTAAGAAGGGGGGGAAATCCTGCACTAGGGGAAGACTGCGCTAACCTGGGTGACTGAGCAGGCGTCCTCCGGCAGGGTTTCTAGGGGTCTGCTGCACAGCAGATCAGCAATAAACCCAGGAGGCTCTTGTACCAGCTGAAACATTAACGTGGACCATTAATGTGTTGAAACAGATTGTCCTCTACAAAGAGCCTTTTTGGGGGTTGTAATTGTTTATGTTTGTAATTCTGTAATGGGAAATTCAGGTTTGTTTATAAACAGTGGGAAAAGTGAACTACGCAACATGAGCTAGTATTTTACTAACTTTAGAGAAATCTTTTGTAAAACTTTATGTTTACATGATAGTTAGCACTGTCCTTCTGCCAGAAGATATTGAAAAGAAAGGAAATGAACTGTGCTGTCATTTACACCCCATGAAAAGACATTTGATAGCTTAGAAAGATTTCTCGGTTTCTCTAGTGACTTGTTTCTAATGTAAGCTTGCTCTCTTTATATTCTGGGCACGTATGGAGCCAAGCACAACAGCAGTACTGAAAAAAAAAAAAAAAAGATAAACTGTAGGGCCAAATCCATTCTAATGTAGCTTCATTGCAGATGGTGGAGTTAAGCCAGGAGAGAATTTGTCCCAAAGACTTTGGAACAACAACAAAGTATTAAAATGAAGCCTAATCGAGCATTAGAGCTGACAGGAGTAACAGGAATTTATTTGCAATTAACTTTCACTCAGAATATAAAGAAAAACGGTAACAGGAAAACTTTCCAAAGCTGTAATGAGCATGCACAACCTCTCTGTGCTCTGAAAAGGAAGCTGACCTTTCCCATAAGTTTCCATAAATGTATCTCCCTATAAATATACACTGTTATCTCCTGGTTTTGATCAGCTCACTTGTCCAGTTAGGTCCATGTAACTGCTAACTTTTAAAGGTGAATCCTTGCCAAAGCTGTCTGTGCTCTCAAAGTAAAACAAAACATTGCACGTGTAAAGAAAAAAAAAAAAAAAAGAAACCTTGTTGCTGATCAAGATGACGATAAGAATGACCTACTAGGACAGATGCACACCACATCACATAATAAATATATCGTTACTGCATATGGTGTGACATCACAGGTGTGCCTGAACACACTTGATGATTTAGCACCTTTTGCTGCGAGATAAAGCTGTGCCAGATTAAGGCAGAAAGCAATGTGGGCAGGCAAACTATGAAATGCTTTCACAAAGACCATAAGTAAATAATTTAATAAAGCATTCCATTCTTTTCAATATTGCCTGCTCTATGCTAAAGGACAACAGGTGCTTCGTGATCAACGATCTCCAGTTACACAGACACGTAGGATGTAGAAACAACACTCTGAGGGGGCGAGGGTTGTGGGTTTGTTTCCCCTGTTTTTTCTTGTGTATCCTACCAACAGGGGTTGGGCATTTAGTATAACTCCTTTCCACGCAATCCAAGTAATTTGCTTTTCTAGAGCAATGATTCAAGAATTTTTTGTTGAAACCCATCCAGGGCTATATAGGTTAATCTATATTCTTCTTTGTGATCTGGCTATGTGATTTCTTTTTTCTAATCTTATTTGATAATGACAGAATTTGCAGAGGTTCAGATAAACATTCTCAGGTTTAGTTTCTTACCAAAAACTTTCTAGGGCTGCTGAAGTGAGTTGGATATATCTAGATTGAAAGACTTTTAGTATCACCTGTAACCTGGTTGTATGGAGTAAGTCGATAATAACTTTTCCTGTAATCCTTGGCATGCCTGTTTCCTGTCCCTCTGCAATTCAGAAGGTCTACAAACATGCAACAGGATGAGGCAAAGCCAAATATTCATACTCTTTCCAAGCTCTGTAAAAGGTTAGCTGGGAGGGGTCTGGTTCAATACAGACTTTTGCAAATAGATTCAATTAAATCAACTGTTTCTAATTCTTGATGAGCGTTCTCACTCCTGTGGCTTAAAGCAGCAACCTCTTGTTCTGCTTTCACAGTCACCACCTGACGATGCATGAAAACAGCACAAGCTGTTGATTAGGTCACTAATCGAGTTTGAGGCATGTAAACTGCAAGATTACTTGAGCCTCCCTGGCCTGCCTCATGTTCTTTCCTAAATTCTGGTGGCTGCTGTTGTCCTGCACCACTTCAATGACCTCTAAAGAGAGTAACTCCTATACTACCTACCTAGAAGTATTTGAGATCAAATACATTATTGAAACTGAGAGTCACCTGAAATCTTAGTTTCTTTTGAAGGTGTTACTGCAGGGTTTCTAAACAGTACAAAAAGTTTTGTAAGGATGACTTCTGCAGAAAGGAAATTAATCGATGCTGGAAAGAACAGGTTGCTGTGCAGAGAGTTTGCCTCTGTGTGCTCGGAGGGTAGGTAAGACATGCGTTCCTCAGGCTGGGCTCACCACCCTCTGCCCAGCCTCACCACTCTCGCCACAGTACAAAGGTTGCTGGTACCAAACTATGGGACTTCGCTCCACTTTTGCCTTTCCACTTCTGTCCATTGTGAACCTGGCTCTGAGTGTGTGGAACTGCTTTTGCTCTGGCCTCATACAATAATTTGAGGGAAACACAGACCTAGAGAACACCACCACTTGGAACAGAAGAGTGCAGTGAAAGTGCCTGCTTTGATGAGTCCATCCGATGCCCAACACAGTGATCGCTGTTTTGTGGTAACTGCAGCCCAGGCTGATGCCAGACCTGATTCCAGTCCTTAACTCCTCCTTTTGAGTATTGACAGTGATGCAGAACTGTGCAGTGCTATTTTGTGCTTGTCAGAGGGACAAGCAAGGATCAGCTATGGACTTCTCCTTGGGCTAATGGTTTTGTAGGGTCACTTATCTTTCTTCTATTAATACGCGCTTAACAAATTGAGGTACTGAGACAACTGCAGTGTAGTGTTCTACCCACTGCAAATTCTAGAAAAGACTCTAAACCAGCTTGAAGATGTGGGAAACAACTGCTTTTTTCTTGCTTGTTCATTTCCCCCTCCATTTCCCCATAATTTTGCTAGAAAGAAAACTTTGTTTCACTCTTCCCTTTTTCTGGATCATATGGATCAGAACAGGATCTAGTTGTGCATCTTGTTTTAATCAAAATAGGCAGAGATAGCACCAGCACAGGAGCCTATTTTTATCATCTGAGAAACAGCTGTAGTTAAAGCAAGAAATAAATTGCAGACTAAATGAAATTTCAGTGGTCCAGAGTATGGTTATCACCTGTCTCCAGAATGCAGCACGAGAACATATGCGATAGGTCCTAATATGCATACATGTGTTCTGGGGTGAGAATGATTAGGTGAGGACAATGCTCTGTGCTACTCTGAAGAAAGACTGAAAGGCTCAGTCCATTCATCTCCTATTCCCCCCTACTAGCCATTCCAGAAAAAAACACAAGGTTTCTTACTATAAATCCTCCAAACTTCAACTTTTGGTTTTTGGCAGATGATTGCACTGAACATGTGTTTGCAGATAAACAGGGTGAGAGAGAAATCAGGCAGGCACACTGTATTTAAATGTCACTGTATTTAGAGTAATGCTACAAATAGCCATAAGCAGGTTAGGTAAGAAGTTCACGGGAACTGGGTCGTCAGAAAAATTGGGGGGAAGGGAAGTGCGATCTTAACTTGTCTTTGTGGTTGTTACCCGTAGTCAAGATCAGCTCCTTTGTCACAGGGAAAATGTGGAGAATCTCTGGTCATCTGGGTAGAAGGAAAACTTCCTGGTAGGAAGACCAGAGATCCTTTCCTATTAACCCTTCTGTGTTCCATGATTCTCTGCGTTACACAGAGGGTAAAAGCTCCAAAGGAGAAAGGTCTGGTATTAACATTATTGTTCGCTATTTTTGAGGAGTTGCTGGTCACACTAGACCTGGTAGAAGCTAACAGATCCAGGCAGTCCCTGCACAATGAGTTCATCCTCTAGATGATGACATAGACTGAGGATCAGAAAACCATCTAGGATTACTTAGTCTTGAGGGTCCATGGGAGTATATGGTATCAGCTCTTGTAGCTTTGTTGCTGACTACAGTGGCTACAGCAAGCCCACTCTCAAGTCAGCCATGATGTTCTGGGTAAAGGAGATGGTGGCGTTAAGGGCGTTTGAGGGTTGGCCTTATGGAAAGCACATTTTTCTCCTTAATTAAAATTTGTCCTTTTTAAGATTGAGACTTCATTTTATGCTTTCAGTTTCTTCCTGAGATTTTCATGAAGAAGGATTAAACCGTATGTGAAGCTGCGTGTTTACAGCAGCAAAGGAAGGAGGCATGAGTTAAAAAACATTTAGACCTACAAATAACAGCTGAGCACAGATAAAGTATGAGAAATAACACGAGTCTTTCAGGCTGTAGCTGAAGATCAAACGCATTGAGAAAAGTTGCTTTTTTCCATTAGTGTTTTCACATGGCTCTGCCTCCAGTCTTCAGGCAAGACCAGAAGCAAAAGTGCCAAAATATCATGAGAAAGGCTGCTCTTGCAAAATTTCTGGCCTGACCAGAAGTAGGAAAATCTCATGAAAAGACTGTTCTCGTCTGCTTTCCAGCCCTGCTTGGCACATCCAGGAGGCTAAACCAGGTTCCACTTGTAAGTTTTGAACCCTATTTGAATTCTTCTTTGGTTTCCCAGGCCTTTTGTAAATAGTACTCTGTAAACTTGTGGGAAGTCAGCTGCACTGACTTGATACACTTATCCCTGGACCTGTGCAGACCAGCAGTGATGAAGTGTTTTTCAGCCCTTGTCTAAAAATTATTTATCGTTCGCTACTAAGCAGAGATCTTGTAGGAGCTGTACAAAATGACAGCAAAATACTTTGGCCACAAGAGCTCAGTCTCTAATAGGCAAGATGGGATTTTGCCACAGTTCGTCATCTATAAACCAGAGATGGACAGTATCACTAACCCAAGTGCACGCAACTGGTCAGCATTCAACCGAGATTTCTTGAATCCCAGTCCAGAGCTTAAACCACAAGACCATTCTCTCACATCCAAATGAATGTGCTACACATTACAAGAAGTCTAAATGCAAACAAAAATATCTGAGAAGCCTGTTGTGCAGGCAACTGGCTGGGATTCAGTCTGTAGCCTCAGTGAGTTTACAGTCAGCCTAACTCGCTCAGAGCACATAAGTTTGTATGTTCTATTGTTGTGCCTGTGGTAGACAGTAAGCATAACTGATCTTAAAGTCAATATGCCCAATGTCTGTGCTTACTAAAAGACACAAAAAAAATCTAACTCCAAGGTTCTGCAACTAGTAAAAGTAATGATGAAATCAGAAGAAAAAAGGTGTATGTTTGAGAATGCATGGCTGCAAAGCTGGGTGCTGGAACTACTAAAGAAAAGGAAAGTGGGAAGGGCATGCTGATTCGGCCAACCTCTGTAGAAGTCAAGTTCTCCAGGAATTTCTCCATTATTTCAGTGTCAGTTACTGAAAGCCATGTTCTTTTGCTCACTTTGGTGCTCACTATTTTAGTTGCTGTAATGTAATTGAAGTAGTAACGTGATTCTCATTGAACAACCCCCTTCCTCAATGCAATAAGCAGTAATGATTGACTTCAATGAACTACAGACACATAGTCCGGTCACTCTTTATATTAAATAAATAACACAAAACCCCCATGCTGTTTCCAACCTATCTTTTACAGTTAGGACACGTAGCCAGTAGCAACATGCTAGACCGGAGTTTCAGGGACACAGGCATTTACCGAGGAGGACCTGGCTATGATTTTGAAAAGCATGAATTCCCTGGGGAGAATGTGTGGGGAACTGCAGTGCCTCAGGGCAAACTGGTAGAGCCAAGGAATATATTTCTGACTGTGCTAGAAAGATGCCCCATGCAAAGTCCATTAGGCAGAACAAACACAGCTCTGTTTTACGTGATGCGAATGGATTCTAAGGGCACATTACCGCCTTCTTGTAAAAAAGGATCTTCTTTGTGACTGAAATTCCTTAGCGTACTGCACACTGCGGCTAAACTGGGCAGCTCCACACACAATCTCTCTGTTGTGTTTCTGTGGCGAATATATGGTACTGCAAAAGACAATGGCAGATGGGACAGTCCTCACTGAACAGTGAATGGCATTATCTCTCTTTAGGCTTATAATATTTTCATAACTACTAAGCAGACATGAACTGTCTAGGCTCTAATACATGAGGCACTTTCAAAGAGCAGCTTCTGGACCAAAAGCGTTTAAAAAATAGTCCACAATTTGGCCTAAAGATGCTCTGCTGCAGTGCTCCCCACTGATGCAGAACAAAAGCAAAGGATTACCAGTGGATCTTGTATGCAGGATGCCATGAGAAAGACCAGAGTCTGCCACAGAAAACCTGATTTATTTTAGGAAAGTTTCTAACTTTTACTTTCTTTATTTCTTTTGTATAAAGTGATTGTCTCTTCTGCTGTTGACATTTCCCATCCCTGTGAGACTAGGGACCTTCGTGACTATATAGAACAATGACTAGCAGAGTGAACCCAAGACAAGTGACCATACTATAAATTACTAATAATCTTGCTCTTGCTCCACTTCTAGATAAAAGAGGATGGTGGCTGAAACTTGTTAAAAACAAATGTGTATTATTAGCTTTTGCTAGCTGACTAGTGCATTCCACTATGTTCTTCATTTCATCTAGTTCCCGAGAATGACAACTTTCTTCCAAAGAAATAGCAAGTAAGATCTGACTTTGATGGCAAAATAGAAACCATTGCCTTCCAGAACCTCTCTTCTCTGTTGGTTAACCAGTCCCAAGTGCTTTGAGCAATATTCTCTAAACTAGCAGGGTTTTGATTGAAGAATATTTTCCATAGACCCATTATAGTTATCTACCAGCTGTGTTGGTTTTCTTTCAAGAACATCAACTAAATGTTGAACATCAACTAAAATCAGTACCAAAACAAGTTACTATTTGAGCACTTACTACCATCCCAAAAGAATGTAATCGATTCCTTAATGGGCAGGACTGCCATTAGTTTGAATGTCACTGCATTTCAACATGAGATGGGGAGCTTCAGACCAACCTCTTAGAAGGACAAGACAGCATTCACCTCACACTTCAGCCTGCCATGTAAAAGTCAATCATGCTGTCAAAGGCACAGGCACACATGGAAATGATGTAAAAGTACTTTTCTGGATTTAGTTGGCTGAGATTGATTAAATCACAAAAAGTTGTCAGGCATCTTGCAAAACTCTTCTGTTTAGACACATACAGAAATGTATACAGTAAACTGTATCTTGCAGATAGCTTTTGCAATACACTGCTTTTAGCTTCCAAAACCCTGTCTTTAAGGACATGAATGGTACAGTTTGTTACAGGCAAGGCTTTCTGCCTCGCTCTTGCCACAGCATGTGGAAAAGCAACAAGTCTGAAAGCCACATCTTGGTTGAGCTAGAGCTACTTTGAAAAGAATATACCGGTAGGCATATCACATCCCATTTTGCGCACAGAGCATCTGTAGAAGAGCTGGTGGGGAACAGTGTTTTTTCCATTCTTGGCCCTTCTACTGAAGGTGTGAATAATGGTGCTGCAGCCATTACAATAGCCTTTATATTATGGATGCATGTCCACAGATAAATGGACCAATAGCATCTGTATATATATACCAGAGAAAATGCCTGAATGCCTAGTGACCCTCTTTCAAACCCAAACAATAACTTTATAGCTCTTTCACATCTGCTAAGATTTTAAATGTTGTGTGTGAGTATTTTCTAGTAAAATAGGCAATCATAGGAGTTCATTTCTGGCTGACAAGCGACAGCAAAGGGAAGTGCTCTGTTAGATCAGCAAACAAGCAGGAAGACTGCATCCCTCTGCAGAACCCCGTGCAGCTGGCAGGACACCTCTCTCCTGCTTTTTACACTTTATTTTCCTTCTCAGGGATTTGAGAGAGCAAACTCTCTCTCCAAGCCTGCCTTTCCTCAGCACGCCCTGTCCCCTCCCAGCCAGCCACACGCAGAAGTGTCCGTGCACGTACGCACACGCTCGCTCTTTGGGTGTCGTCTGTTTTCTTAATTTAGATTTTAACCACTTCGCCCTGTCAATAGAAGTATGAACAGAGCTGGGCTGTAAGGCAGTGCATTTGAGATTAAAGTTGGATGTCATGCAGCCACTGAGGTTTGTATTTACTTGTACCATAACAGATCCTGATCCTACCGGTCAGAATCATGCAAGGTTTATGGCAATTTGAGATAAAGAGACAATTACATATGTACCTGAAGGGTACATTTTGCTGTTTCCAAGGAACAAACCATGTAATATGTCATTTAAGGCAAGTAATCAGGGTCTGATTACTCCTTTTAATTTTGTTTTCTTGTGACAATATAAGCATAACACCGATTACATGGAAATTATAGTTGGAGTTGAGCTCCAGATTTGACAAATGCTATGAACTGCTATGTTATGCGAAGTAACAAAGATTAAAAGGAGAAAAACATCACTAATGTGAATAGTAAAACTAATACTGAGATTCTTGCCTCCAGAGCCATAGTCCTTTGTTTCGTGGATCAGAGTTACGGGAGAATCCATGAGGGCAAAATCTGAGAGCAGGGTATGCAGGGCTCTCTTCAGCGACATAAGAGGACCAATGGCTATTTTTAAACTCCACCAATTCACTGATAACTCTAAAAGACTAAGTGCTCTACTTCTTATTTTGTTTTGCTGTTAATAGAAGTGAGGCACACTGTACACAGAGGATTGCTTGTCAGGAGGAACACAGAGAGACAGTGCTTTAGAAAGATGTCTGATAAACCCAGTTAGCACCAAAAATGAAAGTTGTCAGTGCAGCTTTTCAAAATGTCCCTAGCAGGGGAGTGCGACAGGACCTGCTTCCACCTCCTCCTTTATAGAAAGCTACTGAGGTATTCCAGGCCACATTCCACTAGAGATGTATAGTTACTTTCTCCGTGTAGGCATGGTACGCTTGATTTTTCTTACTGTTGTCGTCCTTTTGGGTTGGTGTTGTTTTGTGTGTGGTGTGGGTGGGTTTTGGGTTTTTTTTTTGTGTGTGTTGGGTTTTTTCCCTGTTGCTTGGGTTAGATGATCTTAAAAGGTCCCTTCCAACCTAGGGAATCAGGTGATCCTGATTCTCATTCATTGAGAAAGTCTGATCTTGGCTTCTCCTTCCAGGAGGCATAAGATCCATCCATTGCTCATGTTTGCATGAGGTCACACTGCAGTCAATTCTCTGTGCAAACAGAGCCTGCATGCCCTGATCGGCTTAGTGTCAGGAAAATACGTAAGGAAAAAATATTACTCTTATGGCATGCCTTTGTGGAGAGGAGGAATTGAGCAGGAACATAAAATTACAAAAGGGGATGATGTCTGTGGTACCCAGCTGTGCATGGTGTATCTGGCAAATGCTATTGCAGTGTAGTAAAACGCAGGAGGTTGAGGTTTTGATGAGAAACAGAATTTTCAAGCGCATGAGAATAGAGCTGCTTTGTACCAGATGTCCTTCTTGTTCATTTTTCAGCCAGCGTCCTCTGCATGGCACTGCTAAATTTGTCGTGTATAACTAAGATGCAGTACAGAAAAATGGATTATCGTGCGCTTCATCACATGTTAGCATGCCCTTCTCACTTTCCAGAAAGATGGAAGGAACTCGCCCAGACTCCTGGGCAGAAGCACATTGATGCCTCTTCTTTTGTTAACACATAGAAATGATATGAATTTGTAATACGGTACCCCAAAGGTGAATGACTCTCTGCAAGAGATGGAGGGGGGAAATATAACATTGACACTGACTAACATCTCTAGGCTGAAATTTTTTGTAAGTGGAGTTCTGTTTTGAGACTCTTGTCTTTAGTGACACTCCAGAGAATAATAATCCACAAGTGCTTGATCCAGTCCTGCAGTCCATCAAGTTATTTGCTTTCCCTTAAACTTCGGCGTATCTGCTACATGCTCAACTTCTCTTTCTCAGGTGGCCTTCTCCAGAATAAAACAGTGATAGTTAAAGTGCAGGTAAGATAAAGACAAACATGTTCTCATAAATGGCTCTAAGAAGGAATCACCACCATGATACAACTCTCTCACCAAAATGCTAAGTGCTAAAAATACAAATGTTTAGTGTAACTGCTTCTTATTCCTTCCTGGCCCTTAGCTCCTGCATGTCTCGACTAGCTTAAGCCACAACTCTTGAAAAGAGAGAGTTGAAAGGGAAATCATAGTGGGGTTGATTTAATAGTGAGAGAGAAATTAGAACAGTGACAACAACTTTTGTTGGCATTTAGAAACCATTAGTTTGAGTTATGATATTTACTTAGGGGTGTAAAAGGTGTTCAGGATTGATTTGTAGGACTTAAAAATGAGATCTTGGCCTTAGTGTAAGCCCGCAAAGTTTGATTGAAAGTGTAAGAAGCAAGGGGGGAAGGAGAAAAAAAGATTTCTGAGAAACTTCTGTACCAGAATGGCAAAAGAAATAGCATCACAATTTCAAACATCATTGGGTTTGAAACAGTGAAGTGAAGTGAAGTAACTTTGGTCCACAAATATATGAATTAAAAAAAAATGTTGAGGAAATATTTGAGTTTATTTCTAAATGATAGTCTAAATTATTTGTTTGATAAAACAGAAACTATGTTATTTCAACTGTTAGTTTTTTTAGTTTTACTATGCTCATAAAAGCATAAAAATCCCACAATTTTTCATCAAATACAACTTTTCATCTAAAAGCTTTTTTGCAGGGATTTCCTAGGATATTTGTTTATCAGTCTTCATAGTTAAAACTTTAAGACATTATATTACCTGCTTGTGATTTTACAATATTACTACAGGACAAGAGACTATAAGCAAAATTTTAACTACACCACTACAAGCAATTACGTAGATGTGGTTCAAAGCCAAACGCTCAAAATTAGGAAGGCTTTTTTATATTTTGGGAAAATACTAGAACAGCTTTGCCTCTTGTTCATAGGGATGACTAGTAATTCAGTCTCAAAAATTTACAATTCCCTGAATCATCCCCATAGTTGAATTGGTTGTAATGAGGTGCATTTCACACTGTGAAAAGCAGTTTAAGGGTAAGCTTAATCTGAAAATAAACATTCATCATTTATAACATGTGGATGCTTTCTTTTGTTTTAATTTGAAAATATTACATTGAGTTGCAGCCAAAAAAAAAAAGGAGTAAAGGTAAAATAAGAACTAATAGAGTCTGCAGAGGACAGTGTTTAGGGTGTGATAAACAGTGAAGAAGGCAGGTAACTGATACAGTGATCTCAATCATTGGGCAAGTTGCATACAACCATACTTTAGCATGGGTAAATGTAAAATTAGAGGGATACAACTTGTTACCATAAATGCAGGTTTCTTCTCACAAGAGTGATTGATTCTGAAAATGACCTCAAATCACTGCTGTTACTTAGCTAAACTTGATTTTCCAGTGTGACACTACGAAAAAATTAAAATTTTTCTTCATCGCTGATCAAGACTAGCCATTAAAATGAAAAAAAAAAAAAAGTACTCCAATTCCGTGAGCAATTAGGTCAGCTGTGCAGAGTCAAGCAGAAAGTTTACTACTTCCAAGGACCTCAGGGGACAGTAAAATGCTGGGGACATCCAGCTCTGCAGCGCTGCCGGCGCGTCTGACCCACGGGTCTGTGTCCCCTGAGATGCAGGTATTCAAAGCTTACCTCTCCAGCTTCGGATCGGAAAGAAGCAGACAGCTCTCTCATGGGGTCATTGTAGAGAATGAGAAATGTTTGGTTTATGTGGAAATGTGTAGAAAAGTCCGAGGTACAATACATGGTTGAGGGAGTTGCCTTGCCTCTTCTGACTCAAGACTCACATACCCATTGCGCAATTTGAGTTCTTTCCACCACATAAACACCACAGCTAAATAAGGTCAGAATGCCACGCCAGCTGAAATTCTCAGCTAACAGTATTACCTGGCTTTTTCCTGTTTGTTGTTTTGGGCCAGATCATCCAATATTACAAACAGATGCATCCCCACATATTTGAACAGAATCCCACTCGTTTGTCCTTGAGCGCTGACCCTGTTAGGTTTCCCTGCCTTCAGCCTTCAGACCTAACACACAAAACACCCCTGAGAATTTAGGAGAGATGGTGGGGCAAAACCCAACAAGGACAGAGAAGAGGGAGTAAAGTTTCTGAAAATCCCAGTGCTGTGATTCTCTTTAAAAAGGAGAACTAATGGCAAACTGTCTATCTGCAACACAAAATCTGCAGTGCAAAGAACATTCTCTGTCAAGAAGCTGATGAAAACACTAAAGCCATTGCAGATATTCTTACTTAAAGTGGAGTTCTGGTTTTAGCTTCTCTTTCTTTTCCCTCTCTCCCGTTCAACTGGGACAGAGAAAGTGGAATATGAGACGGTCAAAATGTTACTTGGGTCATTATTTCACCCTAGATCATTACTTCTACATGTTTTAATCCAATGTATTCAGAACTTCATGATCTCCAGCATCTTGCCTACCTCAAGAGAATTTTCCCTATCAACTATTTAGATGGCCAAAATTCTATCAAGTCCTTGACTCAGCTGTTTTCCCAGAGAGTGTACTCAGTATTTGAGAGAAAGAGCTGTCTTCTACCTGGTAATCTCTCATGACTATACCTCTTATTTTCTATATTGTAGGGTATATTTGTGCCATGGTAGCTCTGAAGGAACTACTTGCAGAACTGGAAATCGCATACTATGATGCATGCAACCCTAATTCTCCTTGTGGCAGTGCACTGTGTCATGTAAGATATTACTGTTTTGAGCCCAGCCAGAGTTTAGGTCCAATTGTTTTCTTACATCCTATGAATCAGATATTTTAGCATCAACCCTGTCAGACTTTGGATCACAGGTGGTAAAACAGTGCCACATGGCTTCCCACACACCAAAAACCTGCTGAGCATGACTAATACTTAATTCAAAAAGCTCCCCAGATTCTGCTTTGTGTAGCTGGTATTTAGCATGGGAGAGATTAAAGAAGACAGAGCTAGACTCTTCTCACTGGTATCCAGAGGCAGTGGAGATACAATCCAAAAGCAATGGGCACAAACTGAAATACCAGAAATTCCCTTTAAATATAAGAACAGCTGTTTTACTGTGAGGGTGACTGAGCACTGACACAGGTTGCTCTCCATCCCTGGAGATCTTCAACACCTGAGGGGTGTTGAGCAAGGGGCTGGACTAGCTGATCTCCCCAGATCCCTACCAGCCTCAGTAGCTTTGTTGATTCTGTGATTTAATATTCCAGAGTCACATGGAAGGTTTCCTGCAAAGCACCTGTGTTCTGAAGAGTAACAGAGGAATAAAAGCAGTATTAGTATGAACAGTGGGGAAGTTTGCAAACATCGAGGTTTTTTCAACTTTAAAATTTTCATACAGCTGTGCTAAAGACCCCATTTCTGGATTTATTTATGACTGCAAAAGTACACAGGATTAGATTTTGAAGAGGATGGAGTACCTAACAAGTTATTATTTAACTATCTAGTGGTCTTTAGTGAATTGTCTTCAACCATCTTCACTTTTTACAAAAATTAGAGTAAACACAGTTTTTGGTACAATACTTCTGGAAAATCACTATTACTATTTGTGTTGTAAGGAACAATATCATGTGAGTTTAGTAACCAGCCATGGCTAAGAAACAAAACAGAATGTTAGAATACTGCTAATCTAGCTGCATGTTAAAACTGTGTCAGAGTGTTCAAATTCAGCTAAACTCAAACTCCATGACCCCAAACTGAAAACTGACTGATGTCCTATATTGTGTTCTGTAGGACAGTTGTCTAGTTCTACCTGTACGAAATGAGGCTACACTAGCAGAAAAGGCTCAGCTACATGTGATGGAGCACCAGTTCTGTATTCTGTGGGACATTTATCTGATCAGCCCATGTAATTTACCCCAGTAGAAAAGTCAGGGCTTAAAAGAAAAAACAGCTCCACAAATCTTTATCTTCCAGAGACGTACAGTATAGTACTTCTTACAGTCTCCAAATTCAGTTATTCATCTAGGCTAGAACTGCCTTCAATAAGAAGGAATCAGGAATCGGATTTTTTTAAGCGGCAGTATGGAATACATCAATTTTACAAGGAGACAATGAATATTTACTGTTGGATAATCAACTTCTGGCTGACAATCTGACTTATGGAGTCCTACTAAAACCTACTATGCAGTTTTTCAAGAACTTGAAGTTGCTTTTCCATAGATCTAAATCTATAGATGTAACTCTTGGAGTTCACTGCACTTTGGCTATGGTCTTTGTTGTAATATATCCACTCAAGGTATGCTAAAAACATCTGGAGATGAAACCACTGTGTCTTAACTTGCAAGATGTGCTAAGCAGATAAACAACTTGTTTTCTAGTGTGATTAATGAAATGACAGTGATGAATGAAATGACAGCCACTGGAGATTAAAAGAGAAAAATACAGGAAAAAAGGTTGAATTTGTAAAAGCTAGATAAGGTTTGTGTCTCTGGGAACTATATACAAGGAATACAAGAGCTGTGCTTTCCGATCCCCATGACGTCTGTTTCGCTGTGCCAATTATCCTTTCTTCAGCTCTAATTGTCCTACATCATTGGAAGGAACCTTGGAAAGGAGACTGAATGGGTCAAAATATTGATCTTAGATACTCTGGAAGAGGAATGAGGGATTTAACCGCGGCAGCTGGATAAGGAGGGGAATTGATTGAGAAAGAATCTCAAGAATGGAGGTGAGATAAAGAGACGGTATGACAAGATGCAGAACATGGGGTCAGCAGGGTCAGACCCTCTGTACTTGCTCCAGTAATTCTGCTGGAGCAAGACACCAGCCTGTTTCTGAAGGCTAATCATCCAAAGGGTCCAGCGGAGTGCCATGAAGATGATGAGAGGGATGGAGCACCTCCTCTATGAGGACAGGCTGAGCAAGCTGGGGTTGTTCAGACTGGAGAAGAGAAGGCTCTGGGGAGACCTCATAATGGCCTTTCAATATCTGAAGGGAGCCTACAGGAGAGCTGGAGAGGGACTCTGTCAGGAAGTGTAGTGAAAGTACAAGGGGCAAGAGGTTTAAATTGGAAGAGGGGAGACTTAGATTAGATACTAGAAAAAAATTCTTTACAGTGAGGGTGGTGAGGCACTGGAACAGGTTGCCCAGGGAAGTCAGGGATGCCCCATCCCTGAAGGTGTTCGAGGCCAGGCTGGATGGGGCTTTGAGCAACCTGCTCTAGTGGGAGGTGTCCCTGCCCAGGGCAGGGGGGTTGGAACTCGATGATCTCTAAAATCCCTTCCAACCCAAATGATTCTATGATTCTAAAGCTGCTTATGTCTCTCTCCAGCTCCTACTGAAACAAGTAGGTCTTTTCCACAGACATAGGTGGAAGTTAGACTAAGTCCTTACTTAACAAACCTTAGGGTGATGCTGCAGACTGCCTTTTCTGATTAATTTTCAACAGCTGGCAGTCTTCAGGCAACAGCTGTCTTCTCACACTTCTCTGGCTCTTATCTCTACTAGCTTCTGCTTTTGGCCCTTATCAGCCATCAAATGTACTAGGGGATTGTAAGAAAGGAGACTATGGGATAGAGAGAAAAGATGTGATAAGAAATGTTTATGAAGAATGATGCTCTCATAAGATACTGCTCTTCCTCCTGAGAAAGATGGGCAAGGTCCCTGGGATTGCACTGAGGTGTTTTGTGTTTCATGGAAGGATCACTCAGCCTGCCCTCCCCAGGGACAGTGACAACTCTGCCACTGGTCCCTGCTGTGGTTTCTCTGCACGCTGATCCTGCCCAATCTCTGTGTACAACCACCAGATGAACTGGTTAAAACAACACAGGCTGTAACGCAAAGCCTGCAGGCTGCACCCAGCTCTAACCATCCATCATCACAAGGAATCACTAATGTGTACAAGGGTTGAGATAAGACCAGCTCATGAATAATGAACAGCTCGATAACCTGGGCCAAATACATAGTAGTGAACAAGTACTTTGAAATGCCTGTAGCCACAGAGCAGTTCCCTTCGTAGGAGGCACAAATATCCAATAGCTCTGCCCAGGCTGACAGCAGAGAGCTCCTGCAGTCTGTGTGGGTGCTAAACTTCCACAAAGCAGCACCTACAAGTAATTCTGCCATTTCCTGGTGGTCAGAAGATTTATCTCCATCATAATAGTTGTCACCACAGTCCTCCATGGAAAACAGCACAACATCCACAGATGTGAAGTTGTGGCATTTGAAAACCCCGGATCTACAGAATACTGTATTACATCTCAACAAGTGTGGTTACAGGACTGTTGGATCAGAAGATCAGAAGAAGCCAGTTGGCCCAGAGCAGAGGCGGAACTTGCCCAGGTCTGCATGGACCATGGTCAGACACATCTAGGAGAGATGCAGCCACTGGGAGAAGGCCACTTCTGTCGACCACTCTGCTTTCTGGCATGATGGAAACCTCTTCCAGCAGAGCAGCACTCATTAGTAGGCAAAGGGGAGCTTTCTTGGGTTACAAGCTGAGCTGAGACAAAGTTACATGCTCTCACAGGAACTACAGCTCACCAGGAAACTTCTCCCATTGCAAGTGCGGGGTACGTGTATCTGACCTCATTTTTTTGATGTTAAAGGAAAAGTTACTAATCAGAAACACTGCATTGCACGCACAAGACTGAACCTGGGAAGAGACTAGGACAGAAAACCACAAGTGTACATCTTGAGAAGGCTCAGATGCTAAATTGTGTGAAAAGGGAACAGAAGTGAGCAGAACAGAGTGGCCAGGAGGGAGCTTTCCTCCATGGTGAGGCCACCAAACCACCATCCACAGAGGAGGGAGGTGCCTGTGTAGAAGTCTGCTGTCACAACAGAGTTCACAAACCAACCTATAGAACTTTTCTTGCTATCTTGCCAATCTAGAGGAGCGTGGCTGTGGAAACCTAGATGCAGAAGTAGCACAAAATCAACTCAGCAGCTTGTTTTAAGTTAAATACAGTTGAAATGAGGGAAGCTCTCAATGCCTCACAGTCTGTGACTACAGAAACATGCCTCTCAGAGTCAAAACAAACCCTGATGAGTCCTAATGTTATTGGAAGTACAGAAGACAGCACTTGTATTCCAGTTATTCACTTGCCTGAAAATTACTGGGAACATTCCTTTGAATTAGTCACATAAAAATCTTGAGTAAAATCGATTTTTGTTAAGTATTTCCTCTAAAAAATGAAGCAAATTTCTTTTTCCAGTTGGCTACTCGGCCCAAGTCTTTTGGTACAGACATTTCTGACCCCTTCTTCTCAGGCCCAAGGTGTAAAATTTCAAGGATTATGATACATTCCAGAAATGAAAAAAAGTAGAGAGAGAAAAAATGCAAAGCTTTGATTGTAGGAAGGGCTGGGCTGCTCTGTCTGGAGCTTAGGTTTATGGTCAGGGTTAGGGTCGAGGGAAGGAGAAAGCCTAAATCTACGATTGGATTTGGGATGGAAAACAGCTGCCAAAGAAGCCAAGGGCTGTGAAAAAAAATTATCTTGGTCTTGGAAAGGGCTTGGGCACCTTGTGTGCAGCTCAACTTAGGAACATGAGGATTGAAAGAGAGGAAGCCCAGAGTCACAGCTGTGAGGATCTGTAAATAATCCTCCAAAGAAAACTGGGGGCTGATGTTACAATTTCTCCTCCCCAGGTTTATTGAGCCTCCGGAGGGACTGGGACCTTGCAACAGCAAAGCCAAGGAATAAAACAGTTTAATAATTTATATCACGTTACTTTTTTTTATTTATTTCTGACTAAGAACTGCTATTTGTGATGCTCAGTGTTGTCTCTCAGTAGTAGCACAGCAGTGAATTTCGGACATGATAGATCTGTTTAGGGCTCACAGTAACTAGTAACACAACCACTCAATTTCTTTTCACTTTTCTACCAACAATCTTGACTTGCTATCAATTTTACTTCCAAACCATCCCCCTGCTTCCCTCTGCTCTCTGAAAACACACTGAAATCTAAAGTTTCAGACATTCTAGGAATCTCTCCTGATTCTTTTTTTTTCTAATCTCAGAGAAACCTGATCCACCAGATGGGTGGGAGAGCTTATTGTTTTCTTGTCTGACATCTGGATTTCATTAGCAGACTCATGCATGCTGAATCGGGAATGGGAGCTCAGAAGAAAGCAGATGAGAGTTAAAATTATGTTAAAAGAAAAAGAAAAAGAAAAATGCCCCGTTCTCCTCTCCAACTTTGCAAACAAACACAAAATGTGAGTCACGTTGTGAGTTCAGAATAAGCAGTACAGCCTTTATTAGCTGTACCCACTTACACTAATACTGGATATGATGTACCTCAAGCAGCTATAGAGGAGAATATTGCATTATTTTCATACATATATCAACATTATTTAAAAAACCAAAAAGCCTTTCCAATTTCTTGTTAATATCACCACTTTCAGGTATATAGTAAGTATTTCTTGTCCTTTATTTAAATAGCTTCAATACAGTATGCAAGGAAATAATTTATCCCAAACCAAGCAAGTTAGGACTTGCTGCTCAGGAGACTGCTGCAAATGATACCAGCAAGAGAGACAACTTTTTTTAACAGGAATGTTAGCAGTGGCCTAAAAGTCAGACTGTTATTAATTAATAAATTGCAGGCAGTAACTGTCTGTCAGTCCTGTACATGGTGCTATGCTAACAACCTCTGGACGACTGTTGGATTCTCATCTTATTTACTCAGGCTGATGGTTGCAGGCACACAACGTCCATCTTTACAGCCCGCCTTATCCTTCCTCTCCCTCCCCAGTGCACGAGGACCTCTGGCTCTCAGACCACAAGTGCCATCCTATCTAGTCAGAGATCCCTGTCCTCCAAGGGCAACAAGCAAAGATGGGGAGACCCAAACTCTCATTTGTGACTGGGTCACACAGAGGAAGAGGGACCAATGGGAAGCTGTTGGCCGAGGTTTAGAAGATCAGATGGGTCTAAGATAAGGAATCAAACAAAATTACAAAATGGTGAATAGCTGAGAGGGCAGAGAGATTACAGACCCTATAGAAAAGCTGAACGTGGAAGTCAGGCCTTCACCCTCCCCGGCAAGTCACCTCGAGAAAATTTCATGCATCATTGAAACAGCCCTCCCTCTCCTCTTCAGGCTCCGGCCTACACATTTGATTTCTACATTGCATCGCGTAGGTTACAACTGTGTAATACACTTAGATTAGCAAAAAACAGATAGGGACTTTTGGTCCCTAATGCAAAAATAACCAGCATGCGCTAAAACCAGAGTATGGTTAGTTTTCTGTGTGCAACAGCCCCCTGTGCTATCTCGGGAGATATGGGTATCACCCATCCTGAGAAAGTTATATGCCTGTGACAGGTGAAATGCAGGTGGATACGTATGTCACCTGTCACAGCCATATAACAGTCTCAGGATAGGAACGAACCCTTAAATTTACATAAGTAACCATTTTCAAGGAAACCTGAAAATTCCTGGGAGCTTGATTCTCTACTTTCCCATGTTTGGTGTAAACACTTTGACAAGCGGCAAGTGCAGCACAAAAGCCAGTGTGACCATTTTGGTGGCGGTTTCTCCTCATGTAAAGGGTGCAGAGAATCAGGCCCAGGGACACCTGAAATTACAGGAAGAATTTTTCATGATTCTTGGTAAAAATTATGAAGACAGCAGTGCAGTTTTGTTGTTTAGCCCTATCTATTAAACTTCCTAACCGGGAATTACAGAGACCTGTTTTAAATAGCAGAGCTCTAACTTGCATTGAGAAATACAAAATGTGGGTCTGGAATGACCACTATTAAGTTTTGGGTTTTTAATAACTGCCTTTCTCCCTTAGTGATGAATCTCCTTCGATCTTCTGGGAAGGCCTTGTTGTTTGCCATTTCCATCCCCTGCTTTTTGCTCTTCTAATTTCCTCGACTGTGTAACCAGGCATTTAGGAGTCAGAGTAAGGCAGCTGCTATGTAAAACCATCTCGGAGGTTATCTCTGCTCTCATGAAGCCTCTTGAGGGTCTTCTTTCTTCACCCCGTAAGACCCATGGGGCAGTGTTTGGGAGGGCTGGGTGTTTTTGGCTGCCAGGTGGTGTGGGTTTGCTGGCTCAGGTGGAAGTATTGATTTGGCTGTGCTGTTGCAGAGTTTTATCTATAGTTGCACACCTGCAGCGTGGGTTAAAATTAGAAATTGATTTGAAACCAGTATTTTGTATATGAAACCCTTGAACCTGGGAAATGTTAACTGTTACTCTGAACTCATGTCCAAAATTACAGCTTGAGACCATGTGTAAGTGTAGCTGAAATGTGCTCCTTCTTTCCAGAAGGAAACATAAGTTGTTTACAGGGCTCAGATGGAGATACAGAAGATCTCAAAAGGTGCTGCTATACTTCTATGCGTGTTTCTGCACTGTCAGAGAATGAGTTAGAAACAAAGAGTAGCAAGTGTCCTGTGGAAAATCAGACACAAGCCTGAGGATGAACTAGTGATCAAGATTATGTCATTTCCAAAATGTTTGCTGTTGCTGCTAAAATCCCCAAATGTTTCAGTTTAAGTGCCTGTCTACAGGCTTTATTGCCTTAGCTAATAATTTGGCACTGACCAGGCTCTGAAATGAAAGGCTTATTTTGTGTTTTCTCTAATTACTATACAAACATTTTAGCTTTTCTGCCCCATGAAGGAAATTTGGAAGAAAAGACTTGTTTTTTAAGAAAAAACCAAGGTTCTACAAACCTGGGAAATGTCTCCTTAAATGTCTCCTGTCTCTTTCTACCAGTAACATAACAAATAATTTCTAGTGTATAGTACAAAATGTTAAGGAACTAAGTTTCCAGTAATCTTATCAGCAAATCTGACCATTACTTTTTTGCAAGATGTGTTCTGCTATTAAAAATAGATTAGAAAAACTGAAACATTTAGTATCGTTTTTGGTGAGCCGATGCAGAGGGATAGCCTAGGGGTTAAAACAGGACTTATGCCTGTGAACTGAAGTTCTGTTCTCAGCTCTTTAAGTATAACAGTGGAGGAAATTACTAGGTTTCTGAGAGTCACATTATACATTTGTACAACATAAATATATTGACTTTCTGGATGTAGAGTGGAGTCAGAGCTAACACTTCCAGAACGTAAACAGGGAAAAACAAAATTATGGAAGTAACTGCTTAATGGTACTAAGTTCAGGGAATCAACAGTTTTTATAACATTGAAAGCACTAGGAATGGCCCTATGTCAAAAAAAAGTAAATTAAAAATAAATACAGATTCTGCTCTCACTTCAATTTGCTAGAAAATCAGCATGACTAGGATCACAGGTCTCCAAAGTCTTCAGGTTTGGTGTTTCAGCAAACTTGCAGACACTGTCCTTTCACAGGTATGCACTGACTGGTGCTGCTGCGACAAGGAACCTACAGTCAGTTTTTATGCCATCTGCTCTAAAATCCCGTTAATGTAAGGCTAAAATATGTGGCTTTTGCTGTGTGGCAGCAAATGGTGGCTGTATCAAAACATGCTCCTGCTGGGAGGGAGCAGTGGCTGGGGAGCTACTCTAAACATAGAGGAAGACTCTAGGATTGCAGACTGAATGCTAAATAAGCCCTTGAATCTTAGCATCCCTACCGAGACCAAATGGTCTGTTCTGCAATGGGTGCAATGGCTTCTGAACCAATTTCATTCCTGAGGTATTCCTTTGGAGCCACGGGATTGCTGGTTCTAAGTGAACTCAACTCACACAGTATACTCTGTATAACACTATACTATTACTCTGTAGTTGTACTGCTCCTGGTCTGTTTAAGCAGATTCCATGATACTTCCTGACCTTGATGTCAGAGAGGCTGACATCAAGGAGATCATCAGTAGAGCATCAGTAGAGCACAAAGACTTGTGTTCCTGATCCATGCAGTGCTGCCTCCTCTCCTGCTTCTGATCTCGCTCTCTCAGCTAGTCTGGAGGATATACAAATCCCAGGAGGCATAGAGGGGCATTAGTTACCCGAGAAACTCTGTTTGCATCCCACACTAGACCTTTTTATAGCTATAAAAGGAGCCATATCAAAATATATAAGGTTCCCTTTACATTTATTGACATAAACCAGATAAGCAGAATAACACCAATACTCGTGCTACACCAGGGAAATGGGAGAGGGATTAATTTCTATTTAGTGTCTTAATTTCTTGAGGGAAGCAACATAACAGGAGGGAAAGGTGGGACCGACTGGTACATCTTGACAGCAGGAAAAGAAGAGAGGGGCTCCTTGGTTTGGAATTGTATCCTCACAATCTACAGACTGTCTTGGGACAATCAGAAAAGCAAGGAGAAGATGAGCCACAGCTGGGAGGTGTCCTGCCTTTAGTGATTTGCTCTCGTTCTTCCCTGCTCTTGCTATCTCTTTGCCAGCTTCCTCCGGTCTACGGTGAGTTAAAATGAAAAGGGAGGGAGAGAGAAGGCAGCTGACTCCCCTGGCTTTCTTCTCAGCAGCCAGAGCGTGCCCCGTTTATCTGACACCATCCCAGCCTCCACTCAGACCTTGCAGGCCATCTGCAAGGATAATCAGAAAATACATTTTCACTTTTGAGAATCTGGGAAAGGACATATAAAAGATATAATTGTTTGTTTGCGTAAATGAAGCCCATGCAACATTGCAAAGCAAAGACTGTTTCTTCCACTTCAGATGTCTGCCTCAAGCTCTTGCTTTTTCAGCTGAACACCTTGTTGAAATAAATATTTTCCTAGAGAAAATTCCGTTTGGAAAAATTAAAAAAGTCATTTGATTGACTTTCTAATAGATTAAATGAAGTTACATTTTTACAGGAAGTGTTTGTGCATGGACGTTTTGACAGGTGTTATTTCCAAGGCTTAAGGTCTTAAGGTTTTTTGTATTTGTTGTTGTAATAAATGCCTGTTTTCTTCAACTTTTATGTTTTAACAGTATTGTATTTTGCAAGTGTATTTTATTTAAAAGCCCAGTGAGGAAAGATTGTAGTAGACATTAGAGCTGGGAGATAGAGACCTTGAAGAACAATCAGTGATCTCTTATTGCCTGAAAATTGCATGATCTCTTAGAGCATGCAAATTATCTCTATAGTTAATTATCATAGAATAGAATCACAGCATGATTAAATTTGGAAGATACCTCAGGAGGTCACCAAGTCCAACCTCCTGCTCAAAGCAGGACCTATATTGATTTTGGGTCAGGTTTCCTAAGGTTTTGTCCAGGCAGATCTTGAATGCTTCAAGCATGGATGAAAATTCCACAACCTATATTTCACACTAAACCAAAATACTCTGAGAAAACATGACTCACGTAATCTCCCGTTGCTCCTTTCTTATCAGTGCGAATAAGGAATTGATAAACTAGTGTGGTTTTGACCTGGTAGTTCTCTGTCCACCTTATCTATAAATCAGCTTGTGAGGGCTGGAAACCAGCCGTTGCTTTCCCTGTCAAGAGGAATTCTTGCAGTATCCATTTCCAAGCTAAGCACTTAATTATGATTTATCAGGAGTTTTACTGCAAACTAAGCAAATACCAAAATGTTAGTAAATAGGGTTCAGATTTTGATCAATGTAATGTTCAGTCTACTTCAAAGGAGTTTATTAGAGTCTCCCAGTAACTTCCACAGGATTTGGATCTGGTCTGTCTCAGTTAGAAAGAGCAGCCTAGTTGAAGTCCAGTACTCTGGATGCATTAGCTGTGGATCTGGAAAACAAAGTGTGCCCTTCATGCAAGATTTTCTACATATTTGCAACTTATTAATATGTCTTTTTGTGGGAAAAAACAACCCTGGTTCTTCAGTCTCTCAACAGAAGTCGTGTTTCAGAGATCCCAAATTAATTTATTTCCCCTCCAGTCTTCCCAGAATTACTGTGCTCAACGTGGATATGGTTAAGGCTTTACCAATGCTGAAACCTTATTCAGTTGAAATGTTGGGTATCCAAAGGGTTTACATTTAAACAGAATTCTTCTCCTCATATTCCTCTTGTTGTCAGTGGGCAACCAACTTGATTTATCTAGATAGTGAATATGCAACATTCAAAGGTAAAAAAAAAAAAGATAAGTTGGAAAGCCTCAATAAAACCTCAAATTCTGTGGTGGATGATCCTCCAAAACCTGTCACACAGTCCACTAGTAACCATTGCACAGGACCCGAGATTCCACCCCAAGGTTGCTGCAAAGACCAAGCAAGCATGTCCTCTTGTAGTATTTGCCTTTACCGTGTCTGTTTACATTGCATTTCTCACAGAAAAAAAAAAAAATCAGCAATAAAGACAGAACCACAGTAATAACAGCTTAGTGACGGTGCTGAAGGAGGAGTTTGGTTTTGGCTGGTCTTCCAGACTTTTGGGAATGTAACATGGAGTAGTGTGCTAGACAGGAAAGGGGCACAGGCACGGGTCACTAGATATTTCTGTTTTCTTTTTCCCTGTAACTGCTCGTATTTTGGTTTGTTAGGGTTCAGTATCTTCTTTCCAAGCACACAGTTTATCAAACAACTGGACATAAATGCCACATATTATAGCCACGTTTTTAAAACTAGTACTTTGAGAGCCTGCTGTCAGAGCAGGGCTGTTCAGATCCCTTCTGCTCACATACAGCTGAACAAGTTACCTGCCTCTCTCATACACAGTTTAAAGCCAAGACATGCACAGCTTATTCAGAATTTCCAAAACAGAGAGAAATTAGTATTTTCTGATGCTTCAGGCTCTTAAACAGATGTGACAAAATTACAGCCCACCATACTTTTGTTACAAGATTTCTGCAAGTCTTCATAATAAAAGTAGAAATGATCTGAGAAAACATATCCAGCTAAATTCAGAAACTCTGAGAATACTTGGCAGGGCTAACTTTAAGCATATGAGAGGAAAAAAACCCCAACACCCAACTCTGCAATAAATTTCATAGTATATTTGATATCATGGTGTTGTCAAAGTGGCTGCATGTAGTAAAAAAGTAATTTAAAAAAATCTTAGCCAAGCCCAAATCATCTAAAATAATTTTATGCAGGTTCTGAGTGGAAAAATATGAATAAATGAAAGTTGTATGTTGTGTATAAACAAGACTTTTGAGAGCCTCAAATTGTTCCAGTATGTTGTAAGGTGGAAGTTTAATATGTGCATATGTATTTACAGAATGAACACCTAAGAATTACAATTTCTTAGAGAGATACATTTAGGTGAAGAAATAAGCTCTTTATAAAACAGGTTAGTGTATCAAAATGTATTTCAAAGACAGAGAACTGAGGGACTACATATATAGAGATTTTTTTTCTGGATTGCCACATGCAGTTTGAAAACAATTACACGTAGGAGAGATCAACAGCTTTTTCCTCCTTGTAATAGAGGCATACAGGTTCTCTGTCAGTACTGGTCTAATTAAAATCAGTGCTACTGCACCAAAGATGAATTTAGCTGTCATTTTCTTTTCTTTTATGTCCCATATTTTCATCTTAATCTCTGTAAAAGGAATACTAACTTTAGTGATTCAAATACTGCTTCGTTCATATCAGGGACTGAACAGTCAGGACTCTAGTTACTCTCTAAGCCAACAGAATCGAAGCATAAATGAGAGATGTGTACAGCACCTTCTCAAATGCCAGCCAGTACACTGCCATCAACAACTGTGGTGGAGCCTGAAAAATTGAGCCATGGAGGGTTTCAGATTCCTGAAGGAGTAGAGAGTGTGATCCTTCATCCTACAACTGAATAAGAATACTGATATTTCACTCAGTTCATTGGAGAAAATACATATTTATTTGGAAGCCATCACCCAATATCCAAAAGACTACTGTAAACTGTAGCAACTGTTGAAAATTATTATTTTCAATGTGAAATTTAAGATTTTTCAAAGTCAGTGATCTCCTTTCATTTCAGAGCTCTTTGAAACATCATCTTCCACTTAAAAAACAAATTTCAAGCGGTTTGGGGGGGTGTTTTTGCTTTTTATAAAATTAGGATCCCTAAGCCAAAACCCAGAAAGGTAAAATCTTTCTGTCTTTGTCAAGATGGCAGTTTGATCCGCCGTCGTAGCCAGCTGTTGGTACCTGGAGGAAGCACAGCCCTGGAGTCCTTGCACTTTGCAGTTTGAGATCCTTGCACAACCATAAGGCAGAAGACAAATCAGATTAATGCTTCAGACATGAGAGTCACTGCAATCTTGCAGCCAAGTAACTGCCTGCTGAGCCAAATTTACTGCCAAAGATCCACTCTATCTGACCACAGGGAGGGACAGCTTCAGGGCAGCATGATCTGGCAGACCGAGTGATGGACTAAGAAGAAAGGACTAAACTCTGCTTGACACTGATTTCTTCCACATCCTGCATGAAACCACAAAAGCAAATCTATGCAAACTCAGGCCGCCACAGTAATTACCTGCTACTCCCATTGACCTGAATATGTGTTCTCAAGGTACTTCAGTTGCACGGGACCTGTTTCAAAGATCACTGTTAGCAATGGAAAGACTCCCACTGTTGGCCTCATTAATATGGATCGCGCCAAACACTTCATTCATGGATTTAAAAATGCAGTGCAAAATGAGGCTAATACCATTTCCCATACATACATACATGTCTGTGGTGGTATGGCTGTACTTTCTGCAAGCACACGTGTGCATTTTCTTCTATGACTATAGTGTAAAACTGGATAACACACTGCGTAACAATTCAGTATCTCTCAAGGACTGAACCTAAATAGTCACGGTGCATCAGGGATTTGAGGGCAGAATGGTGATATTTGCCTCTATTTTTTTTCCCACCACCTCCATGACGTGAAAGCTCCTTGTCTGTGTAGAAATTTACAGGAATTGTCAGGGAGACTTTTGCAGAGAGCTTGGCACTGGCGCAGGGATCAGAGCAGTTTCCCTGTTCAGCATTCAGAAAGTCATGGCTGGAGCCAGGTGTTTTTTGAGTGACTAGGCCTGCATGTATTTTCCCAAAAGGATTTGACAGCATTTGAATAAATTCAAGACAGAGAGACCAGTAGATGGAACTGGTGCTAGGCAGAAACACAAGGTAGAGCAGTTTGGGAACACTGAATACAGAGATGCTTTTCTGGAGCTCTGAGCTTGGACGTCTACAAGTACAAACTTTGTTGTTGCCTTTGCTGTTAATCCATTACTGCCCAAATTAACAACAGTAAATGACATATGCAATAAATGAGGTCTAGGATCAGTGCCCACATATTCCCTTCCCAAAGCAGCAAAAGTTCAATCATTCAGCAACTTCTTAGAACCCAAACTAGGTGTTTTATTCACAAATGTCTATATATACACCATACCTCACTGTCCTGTACTTTCTGAAACTCAAAAATTAGTTCAGAGAAAATGTAGGTGTGCTATAAAGATGACACTAAAGATAAAAAGTGATGAGTTTTTATAGACGTAGTAATTGCAACAAACAATTTTTACAAAGGTAGTCGAATTGGTAATAATGAATTGCAGTCATAGCATTGCTCTCATTTCTGGTAGTTTCTCAAACAGAAAACACGATTCCTATCATTACTGATCACACAAACTACGTGCTAAAATAATAGAAGTTTGCTAAATCTCATTTCAATTTCCAAACAGATAATTTTGGACAGGATATTGGACAAACTGTAGATACCTGAGGTACTCAAATACTAAAGCTGGCCTTTTTTGTTTATAATTATTTAACCTCCTAGAATATGATCATCACTTAAGATACAAATCTCAACAGATACGTGCATTTTCATCAGTATAGTACACCATCGACTTTTACAGCAACAGAAAAAGAACACGTATCTTTGCAGTGTTTATAACAAACAGAATTAGGGGAGGATATAAAAATCTCAAAGTTGTTACACAATTTCTTTGTTATGCAGGAAAAACTCCATAAAACATCCCATTTCAAAATCTGTTTCTTATTAGGCAGTTGCATAAAAAGAAAATAAAAATACTGTATGATTTACTGATATGCATTTTGTCCAAATCAGATTAGTTTATCTCTTTTCCCTATCCAAATTTAAGTCCTTTAAAAATGCATAGCTACAGCCCTTTTTTGGTAGGATTTCCAAAACAACTTTCATTTTTGACAGCACCAGAAAAACTAAGCATCAACATCCAAGCTATTAAGCAGTGCATACAGTGATGAGATTAAGAAATCAGTTTTCATCAAAAGCAGTGGTAACTGATGGGGTCTTTCTGACAAAGGTCTGACCCTCCCATTGGTGCTCCCTTCTTGTGCACGATGTTTTCAACATTTTGAACATAACTCATCAAAACAGGGTCATCCCCTGTAATTCTGTCCTCAGATTTAGATAATGGAAGCACTTAAGTTTCGTGAAGACTTAAATCTGCTCTTTTTCAAAGAAGCATATGCTGACTAGACCATAAAACACTTGTGTTAGAAATCCCCAATAAAGCAGAACTGATTTTATATAACCTGTTCCTTAAGTTCCTTGATCTATAGAAAGAGATACGTGCACACACAGCAAAAGGCACCGATGTGATCTGTTCTGGGATTAAGTACATGTAGTCCTGCAAGCACAAAGAGGTGAAAAGCACAAGAAGACAGCCATCAGAAGGTCTGGGGAGCAGAGAGTCCATCTAATTTTTGCAAGGAGACTGAGAAAACCTGGGTTGGTTAGTCCTACAGAATGAATGCTGAGAGAGGATATGACCGCAGTCTATTAATACATCCCGAGATAAACACCAGGGAGGGAGAAGAGCTATTTCAGTGGAGGACAATGTTGGCAGAAGAACAAATGACTATAAAGTGGCCATGAGTTACACTTATCCTGGAAATTGGAAGATTTCTAATTTGGAGAGGACTGAGGTTCTGTGGAGCAGCTTCCCACATCAGCAGTAGCAAGGGCAAAATACTGAAGTATTTCCCAACTAAAACGTGATCAGTTTATGAAGGGGACTGTATGATATGGCTGCCTGTAACTGTAGAAGACCGTGTTTAGTGAGTGAGCAGATGCCTCCCCGTCCTGTGTTCCTTCACTCATTGCTTACTAGCCAGCCACAGAGTTCACTCTGTAGGAAGCCTTTTTCCTGGTTCACAGAAAAATTGAAGATATTAGTAGTGAATTCTTAAAACAAAATTACATACGATGTGCAATTTAAGTAAATTAGTCTTCCTGCAGGAACCTTAATTTGTTGGATCTCCTGGATTTCTGTGTGTATGCCTTGAATTTTCATTAACTGTTCTTCAATCTCTAATGCCTCCGACTGTAAAATAACCTATGAAATAGATAATGTGCTTCTGCTCCAGCTCTGAGAGGTTCACTCGGGACCGTCCGTGCGAGCTGCAGTGATCGTCAGGGCACCCGTTCCATTCGCTCGGTTTGTTACACAGCACGGCACAGCCCTCTCCCACGGTTCCGAGCTCTGTTTCTCTCTGCCCCATATTTAGTAGTTGCAGTTCTAATCCCCTTGTTAATTAGCGGATGCTCTCACACGGTCCTATCTCTACATTTTGCAGTAACTTGCTAAACTGAGCACGTTAAACACAGAAGTAAACAAACCGGAGTATTTTTCATCTTCTGGCAGGCAAACTTTCACAATGGTTTCCTCAGGAAAATTGCCTTACTCAATGTATATTGAAATAATATGAAGTAAAAATATTTGCAGGTGCCGTACCCAAGACTGCAAACGTACTTTAATTTCACAGTTTTCGTTAGAATTAATGAAAGATAAACAGTTGAAGTCCATGAAAAAAACAGTTTAGTCTATGCATAACAGCAGGGGGAATGCACTCAGCTGAAGTTCATCTGACATTAGACTTGGTTTCACGCTGACCCTGCTCAGTTGGCAGATGCTTTTCCACCTGTGTTTTGGCTTATATACGTCTGACATCCTCAACAGCAAATTAGCTGTAGTTAATTCTACGCAGATTCATTCTGCTAAAAGTCACACATTTAGAGGGTAGGAGGTTAAACCATAGTGAAGTGGATGCCAGGAATGTCCACATCTGTATTTCTAGAATATTGGCAGCACTTTAATTTCCTTGGGACTCTGCATAGAATACAGTTGGAGTTGTGAAAGTTTAAGCCAGCAACACGCCTGCATCCAGCTGAAACTTGAGAGGAGAAACCTTGCACAGTGTGGCTTGGAGCCTCAGAATAAAAAATCGCAGATCTGTGAGTGGTTTTAGTGCACACTGGTTTATACCACTTTTCTGAGGAAACAAATATTGCCAGTTTTGCCACTACAAAAAGTTCTGGGAGTCCAAGTCCACTACATGTGCCAAGTACAGCAAACCCCTTCTGTGAGACCAAAGACATTTTGCACCAGACACACTTGGAGCTTGTGTTACTGCAGCACTGATTCAAGGTCCCCATCCAGTGTAACGGTTCCCTCTCCTTCAGCATATGTAACTTGTTAGATTTTTATTAATTTGGCCATTGCCAAACTGACTATACAGTGTGCTGCTTGAAAAGATATTTTACATAGTCTCTGTGATAGAAAATGACATAGTAGCCATTCCTAAAGTTTCCAAAATCTTCTTATCATGTGCCTAGATGTAACTCTTATTAGGCAAATGAAATCACATATTTTTTCCATCAGCATTGTGATAAAGAATAGATTAAAAGAACATATGGCTACCTTGGCACTCTGTCAAGATTTTTCTTCAGCGCTTACTCTGAAGTTTCAGTCAAATTCTGTGTTACTAAATCAAGGAATGGTGAAAATTTTCACAAAGGTTTTTCCAGAATATTGTATATTTCTTACCTGTGGGCAGTCTTTGATGTAGTGTCCCTTGTTAAAGCAGAGGTGGCACAGGTAGTTCGGAGGTGGTCTCTTGCTGGGCTTTCTGGCTTCTGAAGAAAGGGATAGGTCAGAGAAATGCTCGGTGAGGGAGCTTAGCCCATCCACAATGTTATTAAGGGAGCCGTAAGGCGACGCGCTCTTGTAGAGACTGCTGCTCAGAGCCTGCAAAGAAAAGAAAATAAGTCATGTGAAAGGCAGTACTGTATTAAGGATTGTTCTGAGACTGATCGGAGTACGGAAATGATAAAAACACTAGAAAAAACCTAGTGATTTTATGTTGATTTTATGTTTTGGCTTTTTTTTTTCATTAAGAACATGGCTGCATATTTGAGGAGAGCAACATACAGGCCATTAATAAAGAGGTTTCATGAAGGCAATGCAATGGAGCTGGTCACCTCACTGCTGAGGAAACTATTGAGCTTGCCATGGTTCACTTAGTCCAACCTTTCCACTAGGCAACAGTTCCTTTCTTGTGTTTGATCATACCACACTCATGATACAGTTAGAATAAGCAGGCAAAAAGCTGAAAGAACAACCCACAAAAGGAAATATTTTGTGAACAGTACTACAGCAATACTGAAGTCAGGGAAAATAAAAGAACACCAAGAAAAATGTAAAAAAAATTTTAATTTTCCAATCCAGTTAATGAGACAGTCAACGTAGAGTTCCATGTTCAAACAATAACAAGAAACATTCAGATCTACATCTGTCTTGGATTTGCTAAGGGGAAACCTGCTGTGACTTAAACATTTCCTGATAAACAGTAAATACCTAAGTTTTGTACTTCACTTCAATATGATCTTTGCTCTCTCAATCTGCAAATCAAAATCAGGAGCTCCTAATTTGCCATTCAGTAGTTTTAGAACAGCAGGAAACCAATAATCACCTAAATAGCTAAACTCCCTAATAGAGATAACAAGGATTCATTCACTTTAATGTGTTAGGGCTCAAAAGAAACTGTGTAGTAGGAGTTTAAAAAATAAATAATAACTTTTTAAAAAAAATAAATGGTAATGAATAACAATAGAAACCAGGCCAATTATTGTCGGTCCGCTCCACCCTGAAATGCTGGGACACATTTCACAGGGTGTTTCTACATTTGGTCTGATACACATCACAATAATGGGATGCTCGTGTCATTCTCCTGGCATCAGAATTACTGCCAGCTGATGGGAAAGTGAGGTAAGAAGAGGTCAAATCTGTGCCTCTGTGGAGACCTTGTTTCTCAGGGTTATTAAATCCAAATATTTCAATGGAGTCTTTATATATTATCTCATATATGTTTTCATATGTTTATATGTTATATACATATTGAAGACATGCATTGAAATTGATTTAGATGGTTTGTGAAATAAATCTGAAATGGAATCACATTTATCTCTGAGATCTCAAGCATTGAGGATGTCTGCACAGTGAGTGCGTTTTCTGGGTAAGAGTCACATGCCCAAAGAATCACATGGAAGCTCTGGGCACAATTACCTGGATGAGCCTCAACTATCACTGAATCCCATCCTGCTGCAGATGGTGCACACTGTAAATAAAAATTCAGGCCAAGTGGGAGGCCACCACCATACAGATAATCCCTTTCACCCACCCGCACTGTAGTCAAACACAACGTGCCGAGCTCCACTGCCCCCTCTTACAAAGCTGGAGCTGCTGCAGAGCAGCAGGATCGGTTCAAAGGGCCACAGAGTAAGGTCTGACCTCACAGGGGACTTCACACACGTCCTGCCACCGCAACGCCCATCGTTTTACCCCCAGCACAGCATAGTTCTGTGCTGGTGCAAGGTGTTATGGCTGCTGAGAGGAGAATGAGCCGCTTTGTTTTACGGGTTAAACCCATACGTTTTAAAAGGAAAAGCTATTTGAAAAACTAACGAAAAGGTTTTAGCTGCTTTAGTCATCAAGCAACCAAAGATACCTCCAGCAGTCACTGGAATTTAGTTTCTAGGGTTTATTGGACAGTATTGGAATGAGAAATTCTTGGCATCAAATTGTTAAAAGGAAGGGGAAGTGCTATGGATGCCAAAATAGTATTAATTAAGGGTCTTCAAGAAGTTCTTGTCTCCCTAGAAGCCACTTTCTCTTGCATACGGTTGGAGTAATACAAAATCTTTCTTTTTAAGAGCCTCTCTTGCCAAGAAATTCTTAAAGTACTTCACATACATTACACCCATCAGTTACTTTGTAAATTCCCTATTATCCGATTTTTATAGAAAAGTGGGTGCATGGGGACACAGCATGTATGAAATCCCAAATTCTTTATCCATTGCTGAAATCTGGAACATCCCCTGGGGGTATAGAATATATAACTCCTGCCCATCAGGAGGCTGCAATTTCTGCCCCCAGGGCCAGCCCAGCGACAAAAGAAAACATACCTATCGGCTGCCTCCAGCGGGCTTTGAATTGGACATATGGCTCACAGTGGTGACTATTTTCTTTTCCACGTATCCTTTACATTGAGCTATTGCCTCCATTATAAGGGAGCAATTTGGCACCAAGACTGGATTTTATGCAATTCACTCCTCCACCAACCCTTCTTGGCACGTTTCAGGTCAATACAGAAACGTAAAGGTTGCAATGGCCACAATTTTGCCCACTCTGTCAGTGGACCTTTACAAACTTCTGTTTGTTTCAACCATGGCAGCCAGAAGCAGTGTCAAAGACTGGGATCCCATCAGACTGCAGGCTACACTGACACTAAATCACAATCTTAGAAGACACCAATGGCTCTGTGGCTGAAGCATGGCACATAGCTCTGAAAGTGGCCAGCTGGTTCAGCTGACAGGGCATTTGTGCCAAAGCTGGACACACCAAAACATCCAGTCTACACACGCCGCCATGAAACACTTCCCTATAATCATCTTGAGGTCCAGCGTTAAAAAAGGAAAAGGCATAAATATAACATCCCAGAAGATGACGGTGAAGCAGAAGATGGACATTGCTGATGTCACCGGTGCTTCAAAGAACAATGAATTCATTAAGGAAAATTCCTAGACGAACCCAAGATGCAGCCCAGTATAGTCAGGGAAACCGCTTCAGCAGCTCCTGCCAACCTGACCTGGAAAATGATCTTAAATCAGTTTAACTCTGAGTCAATGTGAAAAACACATCAATCTGGCACTTGAAAGATGCTATAAAGAGCACCAGCACAAATGGTGTTATATCCTGTTGCTAGCTGTGGAAATCTCCAGTTCTTCAGAAGGAGATGAGGAAAAAAGCTATTCCAAAAAGCTGAGTTGTACAATAAGGCTGGTGGTGGGAAAGTTCATCCCAGCCCCTGGAATCACATAGAAAAAGCTCAGGAACATATAATGAATGCAATAAGAGTAAATGGTGATTTAGTCCATTTTGTCTTTGTAGAAGCAAATTGGCAATTCAGCCCATACTAAGAGTTTGCACTGCTGCAAAGGGGGTTCTTAAGAGGGGTTTTGAACAAAAATGTTGAATTAGTTTCACACTCAAAGGGGATGTCCAGGGGATGGTCAGAGTGACAGGGAGAATGTTGATGGTCTCAGACAGACAACAGTAGAAATGACAATAAGAGGGGAAGAGGGAAATGCAATCTGACTTGTTCTGGTCTCGAGTGTATTGGAACTGGGAGGTAGCAGGGAGACTGACCCCTGAAGAATTCCACCAAAAGCAATGACTGCTTAATGGTCACAGTGTGTCACTAGCAAAGCCAACCTATTTCTTTAAAAAGCAGACAACAAATAATGCCTCTCAAATGGAGTCTCATTTTGAGCTGCAACAGGAGAGAAAGGATTTAGCAGTGAAGGGGTTAGTGCTCTCAAGAAGCCAAAAGACCACACTGCATGTCCTAATTAAAGGCCAGCTGCAACGAATTCAGGATTTCCTTATCTCAATGCACTGGGAGGATGGGAGAACTGGTGGTAAAACTTGGAAACTGGCTTGGTGGGACGTTTGAGGTGATAATGTAAGTTTGTTTGTTTGTTTTTTCTTTCTTTCTATGAAACTTGTTGACTCAGTTGAATGTGAACCAAATTGAAAATCTGGTGTTGTACTTTCCAGAGGTAACCTCTCTGCTCAGTAGATCTTTAAACTGTGCCTGTTGCTGGTGTTGGGAAGTAGGGCTTCCTTTGTTATTTGTTTGCTAAGCGTTTCCAGTTAAAGGGCACCTAATCTGTAAGGTTGCAGTGTGGTCCTTTGTAAAAGAGACAGCTATTGTCTTCTATAGCTCAGTTACTCTAATTTCCAGTTGGGTAACATATGTGACTCAGGAGTTCCAGTATCTAACTCGCCTCTAAGAAATTCCCTAGTTAAGTGAATAATCTGGCAACTGCTCCTGATTCCCTTGGCTGGTCCCTGCCTTTCAGAGACAGCTTTTGGGACTGATGTGCCAAGAATTGGATAAGGAAACACTGAAAGAGAATTTTTCTCTTCAGCTTCTTTTTTAGCAATGGTATAGTGTTGAAAATAAAGACAATTGTACTGTTAGGAATATGCAATGAAACATTTGAACAAATAGGTGATGTATCTTACTTTCAAAATTTCCCACTGCTATGGCTCCTGCTTCGGCTGTAAAGTTGTTTTGAATGGGGAGCAGAAAGCACAGATAGCATCTCAATTACAACATTTAATTTCGCCCAAAGGTGGTATCTTATACCAGATAGCTATCTTCCAGAACAGCTAATATACTGATGCTAATAAGCAATGGCAACCTGTTTATGTGTGAATGCCACCTGAAGTTATTAAGACTTATAGGACTTTTGTTTTAATTACACATGCTGAAGTGAGGTTCTGTAGCATTTCAATACTCCTGTAACATAGTCCAGTCATTGATTCTTCCACTACATTAAATAGTCTGTAATTGAAAAGCGATGAGCAAAGAATTTTTGGTGACTTATTTTTGCTTTAGTATGTTGCCAACGTAATAAAGCAAACAAAAATAAAGCAGTTTTAACTTCCAGAGTTAAGTTTAAGTCAGCAGGCACCACGGCTGTTTGAAGTTTGTTGGAAAAAGGAATTGGGTTGCCCTATCATCAGTGTGGAAAAAGTAAGGTTTTCATATACTGTAAAGTATAAACATTCTCCAGTCTGTGAAGTGTGTATGATGGTAACCAGACTAGCCACCCTAATTATTAGCCCTGCACTGAAATGTCAAAAGGTGCTTAAGTTATCAGCTTGTGTTTTCATGAAGATAAGAACTGAGTACATCCCGGTGTAGTGTCATGGATAAAATAGTAGGATAGACAAGTCATTGCCCTCACTCGGTTGCTATTTTCACGTTGGAGGAGAGGGAAACCTAAAGCTACTCAAACAGTAATTCAGTGCTCATACACACCAATATACAAAACTTAACCTGAGGGCCCATATCTGTCTTCTCTGCTAGAGCCCCAGGGCTTGCTTCTGACATGGGATTTATCTGTGGGGCCATGCAATGTGTGTGAAAGCTCAAGAGTTGCTCAACAGTCTTCAGGTGACTATCATGCATGGAGAAGAGCACTTCAAATCTGTGACTGCTCTGTGTTTCAGCTCTTCATAAGCAGTCAAAACAGTTCCCTGGTTTTGTCCCCAAAGAAAACGTCCAATGCAGAATCAGTGTTTATGGCCAACTCCAAAGCCTTCTGAAAATAGAGCGATTAAATGAAAATACTGTCATAAATTTTGTTGTATTAATTTGAGCCAGAAGCAACAGAGAAGTTTAATTATCAAGGCTGAACTGGAAAACCTCAAAAACTGCTACTGTATGGCTTATGTCTGCTTTAGCTCCTCTGATAAGTTATGGATACTTCTACAGAGAACAGTTTAAGAGTTTACTCAGTAACATTTTATCATTGGATAACTGCAAGCAACGTTCACCAGTAAGTGAAGAAAACGTTTGCCTGGAGGAAGAAAAAAAGACTCAGGGTTTCTGTTTCTTTCTGAAGTCTAAGTTAAGTTAGCTGTCAAAAAATCTGGTCTTTGGGCTACCTTTAGTAAAACGTGAATTCCTCTATTTCCTCATGTAAAACCATAGATAAATGTAGATTAGCCAAATAAACCTTAATTAATACATTTCTGGCTAGTTAGGTTAGCTAAGTATACCTTAATTCAACCTTCTTCTGTAGGGAGTTTTAGATGAGTACGTGCTTATAATAAACTGCTAACACTAACGCCTACTTCTAAATATTTTCAGATAGATGGCACTAGGACTTGCCTTTTGCAGAAACAGTTTTTTAGGGAGACAACTGCTCATGCAGTATGACTCGCCAGTAGTTGTGAAGTGAGTCAATGGTAGGGCGATGAATCTTTAATCCAGTGGATGGATCTATCTAAACTAGTCATTCCAGACCTGACAGCTCACCTGGTTGTGGCTTTGCAGGCTGTAATTGCTCATCACCGCTGAGGTTCTGCAGAACAGCAAGCGGGCGCAACACAGTCCTCTGTTTGTGACTGGCAGACCTTCGATTCACGGCAAGGCTGAAGAGCAAGCCATGCCACCAGCTCCCCTTGCTTTAAATCTGCTCATCTTTAACATTTTGATCCAAAGCTTTCAATGAGTTCCACAGATCTTTAGATCTTAAAAAAAAAATGCTGCTCCCCATCTGCTATACAGTGGTATGGAAGTAACAAAACACCGTCAGTTAAGAAGTTGCTCGGTGACTGTCTTCAGGCTTGCTGGAGCTCAGGTAGGACTCGGCTCTCTGCTAGTCGTGTGGCCCTCCTTATTTCAGCCTCAGGGAAAGGTTTGTTGTGGATGTCAGTGAGGACACTTGTTTTGGACCTCACAAAAAGCCTTTAACCAGATGTGGAAAGGTGAGAAAAGAGGATAGAGATTTCCTTTGGTCAGAGGTGCACACTTTTGGAGGAACTTTCTAAATCTTGCACTGAGCTCTGCAGGGATCCTTTTCATCCGCTGAACACTAAACAACTGCCCACTTATGTTAAAGAGAACCTCTAACACACAAGCACTATATTAGGGACAAGGGAGACCATTCACGTTGCAAATTGCTTTAACACATCCCCACTGGAGCTTTCGTTTGTGGGGTTGTCCCTCGGCTGCCCGCAGCTGAGTATCCCCCAGGCTGCCAACTGCCAATCTCCCTGACCTTTCTGAGGGAGGGCTGTGGAGAGGGCCTCCACCACACACCTCCATCGCACTGCCTCCTCACGCCGTCAAAAAACAAGCCTGTTTTGTGGAGACAGGGTTCTCGGACGAGGTTATGAAGGTTGTACAGCATCAAGTGAGGGGAGAAAGGGATGGACATATTTTGACCCCTGAGCTTTCTGTTAAGGTCTCTGTTTCCTGCAGGAAATCTTGTCTCAATCTGACCTGCAGTTTGAAAAACAAGAGTCGGGTTTCCTCTCATTTGGTGGGTCTTTTGACACTCCAAACATAAGAAAAATAACACCCGGAAATAGATAGGTGACTGTTCAAGACACACTTAGGAAAGCATTTACCTCCTGTGTAGCTCTTGCCTGATGGAAGGTTTTGCTAAGAAATGTCCATTTTGGGTTAAATAGAACTTCAAGTCCGAGACAGTTTTGTTTATATCACTTACATTCAGTAATGCCTTCTTGGCACAGAAACCTCTGCGACGGCTGCCAAAGTTTAAAAGAGGCAAAGCTAAGGTCGCCGTCAGAGGTAGAAACAATACATCATCTGCCCAGAACGGGCCCCTCGCAATGCGCTTAGGGCCCCAGTTCCTGCACTCATGGGAAGACAAAAACTTTTATTAAATTGAAAATAGCGAGGAAAATAAATGATTTCCATGTACTAAATGACAGGCTGGAATTTCATTTTGTGACTCCATCTTTTAGGTAGTTTTATCTGCATTTAAAGCCATCCTCCTAATCAGTTGTGATACAGCACAGCTTGAAATGTGATCTGAGCAAGTAAACCTAAAAGTTCACAATATGCTTCAGATAAATTATAAAATAAGAGTTGAGTAATCTGGTTTCCAAGTAGACTTAAAGAATTTTTTTTTCCAGGTTGGGTCTGCTAGAGGAATGAATCTATGATTCTACTAATTTCAGTTGCAATGTATGTTGGAGAAGGATGGTTATAAGAACACCTCTGTATTTCAAGGACTACTGATGCCTAAACCCTCTTAAGAGCTCTTACTAATCCCCCATTTTTAAGGATGCAATGACTGTATAATAGTTTCTTTGCTTTCCATTCAACCACAGGTATCCACAGCCCTAAGGATTACACACAAATAGTTGCACAGCAGGCTGGCTTACTGTGAAAAAAATATAGGCTCTGACACCCCTGCTACAATTGCAACCAAGTGAAGAAACCTGGAGCCAACCCTTAGTTGGCAAGAGAAACCTCTGGGAGCAAGATGATCCCTTTAGAACGTTTGCTTGGTTTGCAGTTAGCTGGATGAGATGTAAATATAGACTTCCAAATTCCTGTGATCCTTCTAGGGTATTGCACTTGTGTTCATTCAAAAGAGACATCAAATCCTGCCATGTGCAAGGAGTAGGTGTGGGTGGTCATTTAATGCAGCAGGAACATATTTCTGCTTTGGGTATCAGAGTAAGAGGTCTCATAGCATGAGGGCAGTTGCTTATCTTCAGACTAAATCTGCAAAAACACAAAATGTATTTCCTAAGATACAGGTTTAGAAGACCACGCAGTAGCTCTCCTGTCTGAGAGCGAAGAAAAAGGGCCTACAAGAGGCTCCTTAAAATTCCTCTTAGTTAAAGTATTGGACTCGCTAGTATTTGCTTACACCAAAACACATGACAGAAAGTAATGGGCTAGGCTTGTGATATGTTAGAACTTAAAAGCCACCAAAAGTCCCAACAGCTGCACAATGAGGGACACAGACAAAGCCCAGGCCTCCTAACCCTACATTTATTCTGCTTTCCTCAAGTGAATCTGTCCATAATTTTAGGTTCTACTTTTAGTAGATCACAGATTGTTTGCAACGTTTCTGAGAATAAAAAACAACCTGTAGAAAAAAAAAAATATAGTGACCTAAAAGTTGTGACACTTATGAAATATTGTCTGTTTGAATTATGTTAGAATTAATGTAAGATTTGAATAGCTTTGTAAAACTTAATTGGAACCCAGACAAAACCTACGTAAACTGCCATGAAACAAAGACTTACATTCTTCCCATTTAATTTAATTGTTTGATTGTGGCTTTCTAAAAGAGGAAGAAGGGCAATCCAGGAGAGTGGCAAAACGGGCATCAGGCTGCTGGCAATCTTCCTGGGGAAAAGAAACTGAGGAGAGGTGCAAATATTGACTCTTACATTTCACAAAACCATTCAGAAGCTTTAAGGTGACACCCAGTATCCCCTTTTAGGCAGCATTATAAATCTCTAGCTTAGATAACAGAACAGGCTTGCTTTTGCTTCTGTGCAAATGCGTATTGTCAGTATTGTATGATTTTATCTCTGTAATATCTGTTCCTGCATCTTTCTGCAGTTGTGCTGTATCACTGTTTTTCATGGTGCTTTAAGTAGTTTGGAAAAGATCTTCTGGCCTTAGATTGATCTATTGCTTAGATCAGGTGTCAGAGTCCTTTTATGGCCCAATTAAATGCTGAACTAGAAAACTTTTCATGGCATTAACCCCCACCTAGTGACTGTCAATAATCTGATCTTTTCTTGTAATTGTTTTTTTAACTAAAGTAACAGGACTCTTTGTAAAAGTTGTTTGCTGTCTCTCTCCTATAATGCCACAACATCCCCCCAACAAACAACAACAGAAGGGGAGGGGGAGGGGGAAAGAGACAGGGATTGGCTTTTGGATAAAAGCAGTTTTGAACTCCTCCTGGTTATCCATTCATTCCATACACTTCATAAATGAATATATTGCTTCAAGTCAGACTTGATTGTCTGATCATTTGTGCAGTTCATTGGAGAACTTCTTCCTTTTTTCTGTTCTGAATAACTGAGTCTGTCTGCAGAGCAAAAGAGGAGGGGATGAAAAATCATTATCCAACACACGGTTACATCACCCCTTTGTTTGGGTGCCTTGGGACGGAAGACACTGTAAACGCATAAAATAACTGAAAGCTGTGTGTATAAAACAAAATTGTAACATGAATTCTACATGCTTTTCCCACCAATTGTGGGTTGGGGTTAGTTTTTTTTACTGTGTGTTGCCTGGCAATTTTTCCAAGGCATAGATGTATTTGCGAGACAGAAAGTGAATGCCAGTGAGGAGTTTGCATAAACACAGTCACAAGTGATTTAAGAGTTGGCAACAGCTTTCAACTAATCAGGAAGAATACATATAATTGGTCTGCCTTCTATTGCTAGCTTTTTTCTTTTACCTATCAAAAAGAAACCAATAGTAAAGCAGAAGGCCCCTATCCCTCTTCTGGAAGATTTGATTTAGGTTCAGCAGTTAATATTTTGCCTCTTGCCAGCTTCCCAAAAATGGTTCAGCCTTTGATGTGACACTAAGTAGCTGCAGAAGCCTATGGTGGATAATTCTTTGGTTGCCGTGAACTAAAGCCCAGCTGTAAATCCTGTTTGAACTAGTTAAAGCTAGAGGTAGTGCAGGTGGGCTGCAGCAGCATTTGCTTTGGGTGCGGGGAGGGTGAGGAAGCAACAAAAGAGCCTCTGGCCGTTGGAGTTCAACACATCTTCACTACTTCTTACTTTTGGGAGTTTTCTGCTGTTCTCACTCAGGTAAGGAAGCCTAAGTAAAAGCATTATAACTGCATTTAGAGTGCTTGCTCAAGAGAAGCAATTTGGCTCTTGTGTATTCCCTCCTGCAATTAAATTGCTATGAGGTAATTCAGACTCAGTGTGAATAATATGAAGGCTATCTACCATATGTAGTACAATGCACTTAAAAAAAAAAATGAATAAGATATCCTGGAGAGTAGGGAAGTCATAGCCATACCTAGGGGATACCTAAATGGAAGAGTGTAATTTGTATGATAACTTAAGTTTCCCATTTCTTATACACAATACTGATCTTATTTTCAGACTCTACTTCCTAGAATACATTCACATATAGTTGTGGGTTTTTTTCTTCCCTGGCAAAAGAGGGTGTTTTCCAAAGTAGCAAAGCAGGAGGCCACAGCTGCAGAAATAAGAACAGGGAAGAAAAAAAAAGAATGTTTCTAGGCTTAAAAACCTGATTTTGTGCATTTTAAATCACACATCCAACTGGCATTGGAAATAGAGTAGGCTCAAATACCTGTAATAGGATCTGAGACTTTGAGTCCGGAATAGAGAGTGGGCTGTGAAAGCTGCACTTTGTGTGCTGGGGCAGTACCATCAAAAGGGCTCTAGGGCTGGCTGTGTGGGAGGACAGAGGAGGCTGGTGCCACCAAAATCCCCAAAAGCATATTGCCTGTGGGGATTCAGCTCCCTGGATTCTCTTATGAGGACCAATGTGAGAATTGACATTTAACTTCCTGAAAAAAACAGTTTGAAAGGAGTCAACTGGCACTGAAATGTTAGTACTTACACGGAGAATAGTGAGAATAATGAAGATGAGGAAATCGATCAAATATAATCACAATTATTAAAGGATACCTTCATGTACAGCAGGAAACCTGTACACTGCACTACTGTGACTGTCAATAACTAAGCTTCAATAAGAGGAGATAATACTGTGGTTTCTTTAGTTTGCAAGCATGAAGCACGAAGTCCTGACAGCAGTGCTGAGAACATTAAGCACTCTGTAGATCAGAAATATGCTCACTCTTAGAATAAGTAATACTTTTCCAAAAATGAAGGGAATTGGGAACGTTTCAGACCATACAGTAATTTCTGATAATTTGCATCTCTGTACTTGCCCTAGGACTGTCCTGGTTGTGAGCAGCCTCTTATAACGTGTTTTGTTCTCTCTTTTAAATCTTTTAATTATGGCTGTTCTCAGAGATAAGACACTTAATTTAGCGGTCAATGGCAATCCCTGTTCTGATACTATGAGAATGGTGAAACATTTTTTTTTAATGTTATAATCATCCTCCAAATTAATTCATCTAGGCTAAATAACAGATCTTTCTTCACCAAGTATCAGGCTAATGTGTGTTCCTCTAACTCTATGAAAGACACATGGAAAATAAGTTCATCTGATATAAAATGTATTTGCTCTAGAAATGCCATCTTCCTTCCATGCATTTTTGTGCTTGACAGTGCTTCATGGGACTTTGTCATTGTTGTTAATATAGTAATGTCATTGCCATACTGACCTCTCTTGTTTGGGAAGCCGATACGCAGTACCTATCCCAGTGCTGCAGATCTGTTTCACGGGGGTTTGAACATTATTTTCCACAGTATACTATCTAAGCTTTTTTAAATTCCACAAATTTTCCTTGTTGAGTGAGTGATCTGCACCTAACTGCAGCAAACTGAACTAGCTCGTGTTCTCTCATTCCCAATTAGTTCCTCTCTTGCTTATAAGGATTGGTTCTGGAAGCCCCCGAGTCGGAAACACGAACTATGTTTGGAAAAAAAAGTGATTATTTTCTAATCTAGTATATGTAGTTATTTGTGCTTAAATAAAATCTGGTTTAGGTCCAGAAAGTGGCTGCCATAGAGGTTTCTGGAAGGAATTCCCCTCTTGGAAAGACATGCATAGTATTGCACATGGGCAAAGAATTCATTAGGACATGGGCTCCTTCTCGTGTGTAAATATTGTCCTGTGCCAGAATTAGTGCTCTGCGTTCAAAGAAATAAGTTTGATGATTATAATATGGTAATTTCCAGTTACTGGTTGCTCACTCTTCTTGCATTCATCTGGTAGGGTGCCTACTGTGAGTATAGAAAAATACCATATGCCTCTCTTACACCCTTATTCTAGGTTTCTCAATTATAGCACTCAGTGACACAAAGCCACAGTTACCTGGCTGTGTCTCAAACGCATTAAATCCCATGTAACCAGCCCCACAACAAAACCTCAAATACTTGGCTCTGATGGATGGTGTTATAATGAGGGTGGAGCTCAGTTCAATAGCCAATTTAATGCATCTTAATGTTCTAACATGCTTTCGTTTCATATCTAGGACAATAAACGCTGCAGTAAAGTTTTATTTAAAGCAGGTCTGTTTTGCAAAATGAGTCTTGGATATGGAACAAAACACTCATTGTCGCTTTACTGTTTAAACCTTTATTATTGCTTTTTTTTCCCTGGTACAATGGGCTTTTATGCACCAAACAGCTGTGTTCATCATGTTTATTTAGAAGGCGTCCATTGTAGTGGAAAAAGTCTGGAGGACAAAAATCTTGGTGAAGTGCAAGACTACTCTGTGGGTGCTGGCACTTTTATTTTAATTTTTTTTCTGTCCAGTTCCTTTGGTCAGCATGCAAGTCACATACACAGGCACTGCCATGCAGACTTGCAAACCTTGTATAATAGCAACTTTTCACAAGTGCTGTCTCTTCTTCCAAGCGTTCTCCTCCAGAAATTTTCAATTCCAAGGCAACATACAGGACACGTGACTATTTTACTCCCTATGATCCTATCGTTTCTCAATCTGTTGCTATTTTGGCCCCTCATTAGGTCACTTTCCAAATATTGTGTACAGCTATGTGTCAATCATTGTCACAGCTCGGCTCGGGGCTAAGCCAACCCAGGACAAAACTGGAAGGAAAAAAAAAAGCCCACCAAAGCAAGCACTGTGTAGAAAACAGTCAACAGTTTAACTGTGGAAAGCTATGTGTTGTTCCAAAGATAGCATAAGCCCACTTGATGCAGAAGCAGCATACGGTACTAATGCTCCCCAAAATAATTCTATGCAGTTGAAATACGTAGTGTATACCCAATGGCATCTGCAAATAAACAGATGTTAGAATCTCAAGAATTAAGAGCATGACATTGTAGGAAACTCTGGGATGACTCCTGCCAAAAAAGCCATCTAGTTTCCAGTTTCTGGAAAGAATGGGGCATCTAATGTATCGACAGGACTTCTTTTATTTTGAGTAGCAGTATCTCTAATACCTTCCAAACCTTTGAATGAAAGCTGCTGTTCAGCAGGCAGCATTAGGCTGGGGAACTAAAGGGTTCCTTACTTCCTTTGGGGTGTATCCAGCAGGACAGACCCATTCCCACGCCATGTGAGATGGCTGTGGCCCCTTCCCTCTTTTCAGATTACCCTGTGTTCACGCGTAGTTCAGGTAGATATTGGAAACACAGAAGTGTCTCTATCAGCCACGTAGTCAGTGCTATTGTCACAGGCTGGAAAATGAACTGGAACAAACTAACATGCTTGATCTTTTAAAAAATATTTCAATATCTGTATAGAATGAAATGGCTCCTTGTTTCCTGACGGGTGAATGCTCTAGGCTTTCTACAGAGCTGGCATTCTCGGTTGTTGTCATTCGTGTGCCTCGGGAAACTGTAATGAGGTTAAAAAGAGCAGAATAAAGCTGCATCCATACAGCTCAGGGATGACAGTAATCCATGCAGAAAAACAGCTAAAGTGACTGCTGAGACTCAAAAGCAGCACGGCCAGGGGAGGCTGCAAAGGTGCTGAGTGCTTGGAGCCGGGGCTGAAGCTTGGGTCTGGAGAAGGCCTGGCATATTGGGGAAATGATTTTCCATACTGGGGAAAAAACACTTGGGGGTGAGAGGGCAGGGGGGAGGGATAAATAGAAAAAAAAAGTAACTGGAAAGAAATGTAAGCCAAGTGGAAAGGGAGAGAGTGTGACAAAAGGAGTAGCCCCTACATGCAAGCAGTATAGTACAAGCAGAAAAAGAACTTGAGGGGAACTTTAAGGAAAAGAAACCCATTTCTCAGAGACTGTTTCAAAGGCTTCCTGGATGCAGCCTCCGTTTACTTGTTTTTTCCTTTTTCTCCCACGAAGAAAAAGGACCTGCTGTGAGCAGAATGTATCCTGACTGGAACAAACGCAGACCTGAATGGAGTCCCAGTCTGGAGAGGGTCCATGTAGGCCAGACCCCTGGAGTCTTACTGCTACCTGGGCACCACAAATCTTGTAAGCCAAGCGCAGAGGGGTAAAATCTACAATTTGTAATCAACAGGTAGGTAGCTGGAAGTTTAAATTCCACTGCCTGTTGGTCCTTTAGCAAAACCAATGCGCTTGTTAAGTCTGCCTATTTTTAAACTGGGAAAGTTATGCTGTGCCTAATGAGGCCGGGTACATCAGACTGAAGGGATTTTGAACTATATACTTTGAAAAATAGTGTCTGGTTTGAGACAGGATGTGTTTTGTGAAAATCTTAAGGAAGGAAGAATTTCTAATTAGGGAAAAATGAATGTGTATATATAACTCCAGCTCTTAACTGTTAACAGCTATAACACCAGAGCAGTTGGGGAATTTGATTTGTTTTTAGTTAACAAGCCCATAGCTTTGCTGACAGAACATAAACGTGAGTTTTGACAGAGAATACTTTTTAAACCTGTGCTTTAACGTAAACGGAGCTGGGAAGGGCTGTGAAATGTCCTGCTGTGGGAAGTGCCAGAGTGGGTCGGATGAATATTCTGTCTAGCCCTCGTCAAATGGAGCCACCATTGAATGTCAGTGGCAAGAGCCCTCGCGGTAGGGAGTAACTACATCGTTGGATCTTCTCTGGAGAGGCTGTGTTGTGCGAGGTGCCACCTCGCAGGGTCTCCACGCACGTGAAGTCCCTCCAACGCAGAAGTGCTTGACCTCAACAACTTCCTGCGACAGGGAGTTCCACACTGAATTGTCTCTGCATACCCTAGTTTTTTTAGCTTCCTTCCCTTTGGTTTCATTTAGCCTTGCTCTGGCGTTACGAAACGTGCGCAAAACCCCTTTTCGCTCTGTTTTTGTCACGTTCCTGTTTATATCTCTTCCTTTTAAACAACGCCAGCCTCCGCGCTCTCTTAAGCTATATATATTCTTTAGACCAACCTCTTTAAGTACCGCTTTTAAAAAAAAAGAGAGGGGAGTAGGGGGAGTTAAGATTTTTTTTTAAATTTTTTTTTTTTTTTGGCATGTCACTACGGATGTAGCGCTTATTTTTTTTACAATTTTTCTGTTGTTTTTGGCGTCTCCCCCTCGCACCCCTGGCACCGCGCAATCGGTGTAACCATTTACCAGCCTGTCAACACGGACGGTGGGGACGAAGGAGGCGGCGAGAGGCTTCGCCAACGCGGCTCCGGCCCCGGCGACGGTCCCGCTAACGGGCCTTAGGCCCGTTAGC